>CM021765.1:180974529-181094764 GCA_011076525.1 Nettapus auritus | reverse complement strand
AATAAAATAAAATAAAATAAAATAAAATAAAATAAAATAAAATAAAATAAAATAAAATAAAATAAAATCTGTAGGAAGCATGATTCCACAGTCCAGACATCCAAAATTTAAGTTTTCCCATGCAACTTCCCTTGTGGTTATGTGTTATGACAGCCTAATTGCTTGATCACTTACTAATTTTCAAATGATATATTAGAATGTTTTGTAATATGTTCTACAGCTCTTATGAAACACATTTTGGAAGGTATAGTTTTGCTAGAGACTTTCCTTCACTGAGTATCTTGTTAAACAAATACTATGAATGGACCTTCTCATGCAAAAGTCTTGTACATTTATAAATACATTGCTGAAAAATTATATATTTTTTATCAAGAAAATGATACGTAATTGTGGCAAACTTGCCACATCGCAGAAGTGTGCAAATGGCTTCAGTGAAGCTTACCAATTTTACCAAGTTCCCAGCCCCTTTCTCTCTCAAACTGTCTGCTTTATTGCAGTCCTAGAAAGACCAAATCCTGACAAGAACTTCAGCTAGGGATGCATATGTTGAAGTTTTAAAAACTTCTTCCTCTAATATTCCTGTTTTATTGACATATGCAGAACACCTAAGACCTGTGTTGTGTTTTGTTTATTTTTTTTGTTTGTTTACCCCTTCGCCTGCATGTTGGGGCAATTTACAAAAAAATATCTTAACATTTACAAGCTCAATATATCAAGGCCAGGTGGGTAACCTGGGAGAGAAACATGGTTGTGCTGGTCTCATTTAATTAACACCTAGGGAGTGCTGCTGACCAGAAATGCTGCAATTTGTATGAAAACAGCAACTCTGCAGTCAATAAATCTGTTCACATGGGGGGCGGGGGGGGGGCGGAACAAGAAAGCTCAAATAATCTTTCTGAGGCTGCAAAGGACTGCAGGAGTCAGCACAATGATGATGGTGATATGCCAGAATACACGATCCCCAGCAGAAGCTAGTGACCATTCCTGGCACATCAGAAATCTTGACACAGATGGAGCTCCTGAAAAATGACTTAATCATCAAGGTTTCAGGCTGTGCAAAGTTCCTGCTGCTTCTCTCCAAGACTTAGCTGGAAATGATGGTGCTGTCATCTGTATGAAATGTGCTCTGCTCAGACTGAGCCACCAAGTGAAGGAGCTGAAGGAGATGGTGAACAGACTATTGGAGATAAGTTCTCCATGGAGACCTGTCAGGGGGCAGCCACAAGCTACACTTAAGTGGGTGGGGGCTGGAAATATTTGGGATTTCCACCAACAAAAAGAAAGCTCTCACTATTACAGTTGTGCAACTGAAGGACCCTTGCAATAGGGGAAGAAGAACAGTTTCCATCACTGGAAAGGTGTTGTAAAGGTGACACCAGGAGAGACTAAGAGTCTGCATTGCTTATAGACTGCTTTCTGCAGGTGATAGAGACAGTCAGCTGCTAATTGGACTTGCTGTATTTGGAGGTTTGTTTCCAGAAGCTTGGATCTAATATGCTGCAAAGAGATTATCAAACCTGTGATCTGAGGGCTTTCCCAAACCCCAGATTATCATTTCTACCAGCCTCATGAGCACCAACAGAGTCAAAGGAGACTACAGGGCTCTGGAAGATAGGTGAAAGAGCATAGGAGCCCAGACAGACTAGGATAGGAATGGAAATACACTGTGGATCAGCATTTGGCTGTGCAGCTGTATGGAGAGGTGGCATCTATAAGACAAAATGAGGCATCTTTTTCAATAAGCTTACCTCATGAGGAGAGCTTTAGTCTATACTTATTGGAGGATAAATCCCAAAGCCCGGGGAGAAGGTAAAGAAAGTAAGAAACGGGAAGAGGGGCCTGGGGGGCAGTATAATGGGTCAGGCTTACTCTTTCCCTGGGAAAACAGCCCAGCTACAGATCCAGTATGATGGGAAATTTTCCAACACAGCATTGGAAACACAAAGGAGAATTAGAAGTCCATGGAGTCACAGAACTGTGGTTTACTGGGTCTGGCTAGGATGGAGTTAACTTTCCCTGAAGCAGCCCATACAGTTCTGTGCTCTGCACTTGTAGCTAGAACAGCACTGGTATCCCAGCAGTGTTATGTCTACTGCTGAGCAATACTGGCACAGCATCAGGACTCCCTCTAACGCCCCCAGAGCCAGCAGGCTGGGTGTGGGCAAGAGGGGAGGAAGGAACATCATCACTAGGGCAGCTGATCTCAACCAACCAAAGAGATACTCCATACCATATGATGTCACACTCAGAAATAAAAGGTGGAAAAAGGAAGGAGAGGGGAGAGGTGGGCTCTTATTATGAAAACATCTGTCCTCCCAAACAATGTCTACGTGTGTTGAGGCCCTGCTTCAAGGCCGTGGTCAAGCATTGCTCCTTGGTGGGAAGTAGAGAGCAATTTCTTTCTTCTGCACTTCCACACAGACTTTGCTTGTTCTTGTTTTTGTTTTTCCCCATTTCCATTTACCTTTTCCCTTTAGTTAAATTATTTAATTAATAATAATTTTCCCTTATTAATTATTTTTTCTTAATTAAGTTATCCTTATCTCAACCTGTGAGTTGTTTCTTTCCTTTTCTTCTTCCCTTCCTCTTCTGATGAGAGGGAGTAAGAGAGTGGTTGTGGTGGAGTTCAGCTGCTTAGCAAGGTAGAACCACCACATGTAGTCACAGTTCTATGACCTCATTGAGGTCACAGAAGTGTAGTGAGGTAGCTCACATGGCTGGAGCACTGCAGTGGATGGATACAAACTGAGAACCACAGGCTGGGAGACAAGGAGGAGGAGCTCTCCACTACACGAAGAGGCTTGAATGTTCAGAGCTCTGCTATGGAAAAGGTAGCAGGTAAGTCAAATCTCATGGAATAGGATCATAGTGGAAGTCAACAAGGGAAAGCTGTGATGATTGCAGACTGCCTCAGTTGGAATAGGAGGAGGAAAAAGCTTTCTCTAAACACAAAGAAGCCTCACAATTGCAGGTAAAGTTCTCATGGTTGGGGGTCTTTAACCAATCCAATATCTGCTGGAAGGGTAACATGGTGGGGTGAAAGCAATCCAGGAGTCTTCTGGAGTCTTCTGAGGACACTGCCTGGAGTGTGCAGGGATGGAATTGGGAAAATGCTACCTATGGAAGAGGAAGAGTGAGCTGGTGATAACTTAAACAAGCTGGACATATACCAACATTCAGTACTGCAGAGGAAGTTGGCCAATATCATTGTAGTACTGCTTGCTAGCATCTTTGAAAGATCATGGTGAGCAGGAGAAATACCTTATGACTGGAAAAACTCAGATGTCACAATCATCAGAAGACTGAGAAAGAGAATTGTAGGAACTACAAGTCAGTCAGCCCCACACCAGGCCCGAGGAAAATTGTGCAGCAAGTCGTCCTGGAAGTCATTTTCTGGCATGTGAAGGAGAACATGAGTTGAAACAGTCAACATGGATTTAACAAAACAAGATATACTTGATGAACCTATTTGCCCTCTTTAATAAATTGGCTAGCTCTGTGGGTAATGGGAGAACAGTGAATGCTGTTTACCTTGGCTTTAGCAAAGCTTTGGACATAATCTTTCATAGTATATTTGTAGGTAGGAGACAGAGGAACTACATGGGTGGACTACAAAGTGCATGGATAACCAGGTTTATAGCACAGTGGTCAGCAAACAAGTCCATATAAAACAAGTCCAATTGAGAGTTGGTTATTAGTGGCAATCATCAAGGGTGGATACCATGTTGTCCACATGGATTTTAGTAAAGTATTTGACCCTGTTTCTCACAGTATTCTCCTAGGGAAACTGGCTTCTCATGAGTTGGACAGGTATACAGTTCACCTGGTGATGAACTGGCTGGCTGGCCTGGTTCAAAGAATCATAGTGAATGAAGTTCAATCCAGGTGGCTTGTCTCTAGTGACATTTCCCAGAGTTCAATATTCATGCTAGTTTTAACATTTTTATCAGTGGTCTGGCTGAGGGAATCAAGTTCACCCTCAGTAAGTCCACAGATAACACCAAGTCAGTGGGACTGTTTATCTTCTTGAGGGTAGGAAGGCTCTGCAGAGAGATCTGGAGAGCCTGGATCAATGGACTGAGTCTAACTGTATGACATTCAACACAGGTAAGTGATGGGTCCTGCATTTGTGTCATAACAACCCAATGCAGTGGTATAGGCTTGGGGAAGAGTGGCTGGGAAGTTGTCCAGCAGAAAAGGACATGGGAATGCTGGTCAACAGCCAGCTGAATGTAAGCCAGCAGTGTTCCTGGGTAACCAAGAAGGCCAACAGTACCTTGGCCTGCGTCCGAACTAGTCTGGCCAGCAGGACTAGGGAAGTGATTGTTCCCCTGTATGTGGTGGCACTGGTGAGACCACACCTGGAATATTGTGTTCAATTTTGGGCCCCTCACTACAGGAAGGGTATTGAATTGCTTGTGCACTGTAAAGAAACAAAGTTGATGAAGAGACCAAAAAGCAAGGCTTTTATCAGGACCAACTTAGCAAACTAGGGTTGTTTAGTCTGGAGAAAAGTTAGCTGCAGGGAGACTTGATTGTTCTCTACAACTACCTGACAGGAGGGCGTCAGTCTCTTTTCTCAAGTGACAAGTAATAGGATGCAAATAAATGGCCTCAAGTTGCACCAGGAGATGTTTAGATTGCACATTAGGAAGAATTTATTCACAAAGGGCATGGTCAAGCATTGGAAAGGGCTGCCCAGGGAAGTTGTGGAGTCACCATTCTTGGAGGTATTTAAGAGGTGTGTGGACATGGCACTAAGGGATGTGGTTTAGTGGAGAACTCAGTAGGTCAAGCTGGTGGGTGTACTTGATGACCTCAAAGGTCTTTTCCAACCTAAATGATTTTATGATTCTCTGATATTGGGGCTGATTATAAGGCAGCAGTGAAATCCTACTGCTTCATGAGGGATGGGGCACCAGGACTCAGGAGCTGAGTATGACAACACAGTTAGAGTGACAGGGACCTTGCAACTAAGGGCCCAGTACCACCGTATCAGAATGAGTTAAGCAAGGAAAATCTGGTGGTGTTAACCAGGCTCAGACACAGTCCAGTGACTGCAAGGGAAACCCATCATGACAAGGCAGTTCAAGACAGGAAATAGGTCCACAGTTTGGGGTCAAAGTCTGGATCAGCAGGGCTTGTGAGGAGGCACAGGAATGGCTGCAACACAATGGGAGCTGTAGCTCAGCTGGGGACCAAAGAGGTTTGCTGCAGCTTAAAGCAGCTCTCAAGACAAACTAATCAGACTTCACTGAGACTTTCCTGCAGAGCTGTCTGGGAGCACTTGGTCCAAGACCACGAAAGAAAGCTCATCAGACCTCAACTGCCCTATGTCTAAGAGGGCCTTATGCCCAGAGAGACAGACCTCTGGAAGGGAGGATGCTCTCAGGACTCTCATGCTGATACTGTTTAATGTCTTTATTAAAAGGCAGAATGACGGCATGGAGTGCATGCCCAGACTTGTGACTAACACCACTGCAATGAATGGCTGATAAGGCGGAGGGCCAGGCTGCCATCTCGAGGGACCTCTACAGGGAGAGAAACAGGCTGACAGGGCTTGTCAGTGAGCAGCAAGGGCTGGCTACCCTGCAAGGGAAAATGAACAGGGAGCCAAGAGTGGCTGCGAGGCAGGCAGGTGTGGACCTCACTAGCAAGGATCAGAATGCTGAGTCATTAAGCCCGGGTCAGGATCAGGTCCAGACACAGTGAACAGGTCAGGCCCCAGACCAGTGATCACCCCAAAAGTCTGAAATGACAAGGCAGGTTCAATGCCAGGCCAGCAGGCTAAACCAGAGGGTCTGGGCCAGGGTCACAATCAAAAAGGTACAAGATCAGGTGCAGACATAGATGGTACACAACTGCGATACAGCACAGGCTGGAGCCACCAGTATAGACTCAGCTAAAAAGCAGTTCCCAAGGGAACGGAGGGGCATGCCCTCACTTGTCTTGCTTCACAACTGCTCTTACCAGTGAAGGAGCTGCCCTTGGACTCAGACAGCTGAACTCCTTAACTCAGACAACTGAATTACTAGAAGGGATTTAGTCCACAGGAACCTGATAGTGCCTCATGAAATTCAACAAAAGCAAATGCAAAATCCTGCATCTAGGACAGAATATTACTATGGCACAGTCTGACTATCTAAAGAGCAGATCTGTAGAAAATGATCAAGAGTTACCTAAAGGACAAGAAGATAAGCATGAATAAGCAGCATGCAAGTTTAGGAGCAGCTGAGGGAACTGGAGTTATTTAGTCTGGAGATGAGGAGGCTCAGGGGAGATGTTATTGCTCTTAACAACTACCTAAAAGGAAGGTGTGGGGAGTTGGGGTCAGCCTCTTCTCGCAGATAGCTAGTGATAGGACTAGAGGGAATGAATCATAAAATCATAGAATATCTCGAGTTGGAAGGGACCCATAAGGATCATCAAGTCCAGCTCCTCGCACCGCACAGGTCTACCCAAAAGTTTAGGCCATGTGACTAAGTGCACAGTCCAATCTCTTCTTAAATTCAGACAGGCTTGGTGCAGAGACTACCTCCCTAGGGAGCCTGTTCCAGTGCACAACTACCCTCTCAGTGAAGAACCTCTTCCTGATATCTAGTCTAAACTTCCCCTGCCTCAGCTTCACCCCGTTCCCACAGGTCCTATCACTGGAGAAAAGTTTATGGAGAATAGGTCACCCACCTCGCCACTCCCTCGCTAGGAAGTTGTAGACAGTGCTGAGGTCTCCCCTCAGCCTCCTCTTCTCCAGGCTGAACAGGCCCACTGACCTCAGCTGCTCCTCATATATTTTCCTCTACAGGCCCTTCACCATCTTCATCGCCCTCCTCTGGAGATTCTCCAGCAGTTGAATGTTCTTTTTTTACTGTGGTGCTCAGAACTGCACAGAATACTCGAGGTGAGGCTGTACCAGCACAGAGTAGAGCGGGATGATTACTTCCCTCGCCCTACTAGTGATGCTGTGCTTGATGCACCCCAGGATACGGTTGGCCTTCCTGACTGCCAGGGCACACTGCTGGCTCATATTCATATGAATGGCCTCAAGCTGCACCAGGGGAGGTGTAGGTTGGAAATTAGGAAACATTTCTTCTCAGAAAGAGCAGTCAGGCATTGGGATAGGTTGCCTCAGGAGGTGGTAGCGTCACCGTCCCTGGGGGTGTTCAAGGAAAGGTTGGACGTGGTGCTTAGGGACATGGTTTAATGGGTGACATTGGTAGTAGGGTGATGTTTGGACTAGATGATCTTGAAGGACTTTTCCAACCTTAATGGTTCTGTTATTATATTATAACAATTGAGTAAGTCAAAATTATTATTCTTCCCTAGCTGGCACTAGTGAGAAGGTCTTCAGCGAATTGTGTCAAGTTTGGAGCTCCCCAGTATAAGAAAGACATTGACAAACCAGTAGAGTGAGTCCAGCAGAAATCGTCAATATTGTTAGAGAACCAGAAGGCATGACATACAAGGACAGGCTGAGAGAGCTGGTTTTGCTCATTTTGAAGAAAAGGAGGCTAAAATACAGCTATTCACTGTCTTCAGATACCCAGTTGGTGGAAATACAGAAGACAGAGCCTGACTTCTTAGAAAAGTACAGAAGAAAGATGAGAGGCAATGAACAAAATTTGCAGTAGGAGAAATTCCTATTAGTTAAAAGGGAAAAAAAAAAAAAAAAAAAAAAAAAAAAAATGAATTTTATCATGATACCATGAGTGCAATCAAATATTGGAAGAAGATACCGAGAGAAGTTGTAAAATCTCCAATCCTGGAGGTATTCAAAACTTGACTGGACAAGGTTCCTCAGCAACCTCAGTTCAATGTTAGATTTAACTTCAAAGTTGACCCTATTTAGAACCTCACAGTGTTGGAGGCTGGAGGGTCAGAGAAGGAAGAATTAAACCAGCTCACCTCCCGAGGATCCTCCCAGCCAAAATTACTCTATATTATGCACCTCAGTGTCAGCTCAGTTTTTAGAAATGTCTTAGAACATATTTTGAAGGCAAGACTTTGAAACATGGTCTGTATATAACTAATTAGATTACAATGTATTGTTACAATGAAGAATAGGTATCAGTGTCTCACTGTCCACATGCAAAATTGTCTTTTATACTTCCACAGGGGTGACAAAGGCTAGATACTATACAAAAATGTCATAATGATCTGGATTATGGAATAGAGTGTGTGCTTATTAAATCTACAAACAACACAAGGCTGGAAGCAACTGTGTGTACACTGGAGGACAAGATTAGAATTCAGGATGATACTGTCAAACTGTAGGAATGGTCTGAGGGAAAATAAATAAATAAATAAATAAAAAATAAATCTGTCACACAGACAGAAGTGTGAGGCATTACGGCATTACTTTTAGAAGGCATACCAAATTGCACAAATACAGGATGTGGCTCATCCAGCTTGTTTGAACTCTTCCACAGAACAGGATCCAGGGGCAAGAGAGGATCACAAGCTGAATAAGAGTCAACAATGTCAGGTCGCAGCAATAAAAGCAAACAACCCTGGCATTTTTTCTTTAAAAGGTGTAGTCTGCAAGACATGTGAAATAATCTTTCCGCTCTACACAGTACTGTAAGAACTCAATTGAAGTAGCAAATCCAGTTTTAAACTCTACTTCAGGAAAATACAGAACAATTAATTCAAGATCATGACCTTAAACATAAACCCTATTGGAATTCTGATGAAAGGGTAAGTTTGACTTGCTTTCCTGGAGCAACTGTAAACATCCACGAGTACATCCTTTTCTCTGCTGTGTGCCACACCCCTTCTGCTACAGTTATACATCAAAATGATTAAGCTAAAATCAATAAAGTATCATGAAGGGTAATCCGAAAGCAAGGAAAATTAAATAGTATTTGGAACTTGAAGTGTATCGTGGCTCCCTTATAGATGTTTTGTATTATTATTATTATTATTTACAGTAATGTCAGAGGAGAAAAGAGCTATCCTGAATAACACATTCTTTTCATTGTAGTGCATGGAAACAAGCAACTAACTAAATCTCCTTGGGCAAATGCTGCACTTACTTTCATTCATGAAACTTCTCTGAAATCAAATGTTTTGCATGACTGTAATGCGGACTATGTTTACTGGGTATTTTTTTAACTATTTTTAATGTAACTGATATAAAAGCTAAATGTATATTTTATAAGATAACATCTAATAACACAGTTACTGTATGTTCCTGCTGATATCAATATTTCTGTAAATTGTTGGTTGTTCCCAGATGATAAAATTAGGCCTTCAAACATATGTACATTTCTGACATAAACTAGACTATCAATTTTAAATCTTTCAGCAATCTCTATTCCTTGGTGTATTATAAATGTAAAACCTATAAAATTATAATTTGAAATTATCTGTTTGGCAAAATGCTTGTAATCAGATATGAGAGTTTGTCATCCTTTTTGTCAACTGTTATTGGTCATACTGTAGTATCTAGACAAAGATGTGTGAGCAGCTGTCCTGGTTTTAGTTAGGATAGAGTTAATTTTCCTCCCAGTAGCTGGTAGGGTGCTATGTTTTGGATTTAGGATGAGACTAATGTTGATAACACACGGATGTTTTAATTGTTGCAGAGCAATGCTTACACTAAGCCAAGGACTTTTCAGCTTCTCACTCTGTCCTGCTAGTGGGCAGGCTGGGGGTGCAGCAAGAGCTGTGAGGGGACAGAGCCAGGACAGCTGACTCAAACTGGCCAAAGGGGTATTCCATACCATCTGACGTCATGCTAAACAATATATAGGGGTGGCTAGCTGGGATGGGGGGGGCCGGCTGCTCGGGATAGGCTGGGCATCGGTCAGCAGGTGGTGAGCAATTGCATTGTGCATCACTTGTTTTGTACATATTATTCTTATTTTATTTTCTGTCCTAATAAACTGTCTCTATCTCAACCCATAGGCTTCAGCTTTTCCCATTTCTCTCCCCCTCCCAGAGAGGGAGGGGGGAGGTTGAGCGAACAGCTCTGTGGTGTTTAGCTGCTGGCCTGGTTAAACCACAACACCAGCATACTTTCTCTGTAAGCATTTATTAGGTTCCAAGTGGTTCAAGTATGAACATGAAGAAGCATATAAAACCAATATAATTTGCCAATGGATTTAGTTCTTTTTTTCAACTAATAAACACATATAATAGCAATGATTAGTTTGCCATATTGTTGCAGGGAATGTTTCAACAGAAAGTTAATTTCCATGGTAAGGTATTATCCAGAATCGTAGAATTACAGAATATCCTGAGTTGGAAGAGACCCACAAGGATCATCAAGTGCAACTGTTTAGAAACATGAAAATATCCAGAGTAGCAGTAATTTAGGTCATACATATGGAGCTTAAAACAATGCTAGTGTAGTTTCTTTACTGTGAGAGCATTGGAACAGGGTGTCCAGAGAGGCTGTGGAGTTTCTTTCTCTGGAGATATTCAAAATCCACCTGGATGTGGTCCTGTGCAACGTGCTCTAGGTGACCCTGCTTGGCAAGGGGACTGGGCTAGATGATCTCCAGGGTCCCTTCCAACCCCAAGAATTCTGTGATTTTATATCATTTTAGGATCCCTGAATTTCCTTAGAGCTACATGCTTTTAGCCTCTAATTACAGTTTGAAATTTATAAGAAAAACTATTTTCAATTAAATACAACACATGGAAAGAAGTTGTAAAAATCGCCTGGGCCTACAGTGGCAGTGTGGACTGATTTCCTTGTGAATTGTCCACGTTGTGATGGAACTTCAAAAATATCAGTGTTAGAGGATAATTCTTAAAGTTAGCTGGCCGTTTGACACATGGAAGGCAGAGTGCTTATCAAAGAGTAAGAGATAGGGAGAAGAGAGAGGAACGTGATGTTTCATAAGGTCTTTACTGTTGTATAGAATATAGATCTTCATGGATTCTCATGTTACCAAATTCCCATTGCACAAGAAGTAACATTATACAGATCGTAGAGATGAGATATCAATATAAACAAAATGAAAAAAAAAGTTATGGAAAGGATCAACAAAGAGGTTACCTCAATAATAAAAACTACTGTATTCATTTCAGTATTGAGAAGGTTTTAATGGTTAAGTATGTACAAATAAATAAAAAACATGAGAATAAAATGGCTGATTTTTTTAAGTAGCTCTGACGCATGATCTTACAGTAAGACTTGTGGATGAATCACAGAATAAACCCTTTCAAAGCCAAGAACATAAAAACTATGCATTACCATAACAAATTGTACTGTCCATTTTCTGTAATATTGTGAAACCTGTAATTTAGACCTATGCATGTTTTATTATATCATAATGAAGGCAATTAAGCAAAACATGAGAAATGGAATACATATTTTCATTTAAAAGAAAGACATATTTTAGTGATTTGGTTACTGTTTAAGTGCTTCTAAGACTATTACGTCTTTACTCTAAAAGCTTATCCTGAATGAAATCTTACCATTGATATTACAACCATGAGAACAACGATAATATCCACTTTATTTTTATAGCACAGAGTATAAAAAGCAGAGGGAAAATTAATTTTGAATAATATTAATTTCATATAGCTATTCACTACATTTTTTAAATTACAAAGGAAATATTTGGATAACATATTGCAATAAAATTTAAAGTAACTTAGAGAAGTCATACTGGCTTCATATACTTCATTGTGATTGAGATTTTTATAATCTTGCTTGGAAGGCCTGTTACAATGTTTCTGAAATGCCACCTGGTATAACAAGACTTGCCTCTGGAAACACATAGAAGACGCTTTTTTTTTTTCACGTTTTTCTCTTTCAACACTGAAGAAAAGCAATTATAGAAAAGCAGAGAGAAATCATTTACAGTTGGAGTAGCAAGGAAAGTCTAACTTCAGGTTTTTTACTGCTTCTTTAATGCACCCTGTTGTGTGGAAGTTTAAAAACAGTGAATGGAATGGTGAACTATTTGGTGCAATACATATGCACAGCAGGGTAAGTTCAGATGCTGAGATGGCCTTTCAGTTTGTATTTTTTTTTTTATTATTATTATTATTTTATTTATTTTTTTTTACTTAGAAGTTATAAGAAATCCTAGTTTTCAAGAGCAAGGGGCTAATAGCACTTCCTGAGCCTAGCACAGGAACAAATTACATTATCCTTCCTCATGAGAATAGTCTAATTAAACACAACAGGAGTCCTCATATGGACATGGTAAAGCAAGCAGTATTTTGATGCCAGCGTGGCAGACAGATAAATGAAAATTCTCTAACTCCTTGAAATATGGCTCAGTCCTCATCTACCTTGTCTAAATATTTGAGGGAAAAAAAAAGAAAAAAAAAAAAAAAAAGTCTAAATCAAACATATGGCTGTACAAAACGTTTAAGTAGTACAATTGTTTGTATCCCAGTCTGTCTTCTAAAGCATGTCTCTTCACGCTTTCCCAGTTGAATGGCTACATAAGGTTGTTACTCCCCAGATAAAGGAGTATCTTCTGTAGTATTGCTACAATTTATTTTACAGCTCAAATAAAAAATGAGCTGAAACTTTAAACACTTGTTAGCTTTATTTTCTCCTGCATCTGTTTGTTTCTTGCAAACATAGGAACATAAAGATATATGCCTTTTTCTTTGTTTTCTGAAATTGCAGTCTGGGCCACCTCTGCCATTCATGGTGTATATGCTGAGAAAATTTAAAGAATGTCATGAAATAAACCTCCCATCATCTATTACAGGTGATGCAACACTGTGCTCTGAGACCAAAAACATTGCTTTCTCTCATTTCAAGGGGGAACAAGTGTTGTGAAAGGTACAGAAAGGGATGAGATCATATGCTTACATTGGAATTTTCTTTGTGAAAAATAAAGGAATGTGCAGAATACTTCCACACATACTGCCTACTGACACACCTATCTGGACCTGTTTCAGTGACTGATCTCAGAAGCTGAACTGAAAATATTATAATTATGTAAATATTGGGATTTGCTAATGCTGAATACCATGCTGGGCTGGGACCCAACTAGCCACCTCATAAGTGGAATTGTCACTGACAAATTCATGCTGTCTTTGTATAGAATATGTGAATTTCAAGGAGAGGAGACAAATGACATATTTAAAGAAAAGAAACTGATAATTTTCTGAAGCATTTCTAGTGTATGTACTCTAATTTTCAGTCTGATGAGGTGTTAGAATGGAAGCAAATAAACACCAAAGCTACTACAGAGCTGAGATTAGTGTTACAGATTTGTTGTACTTTCAGTATGCCAGCGCTACAATAATGTTCACATGAGCTGATGAATGACTCACCTCAATGAAAGTTTTCTTATCAAAACCAAACACTGTTGATTAGAGAAGACAGCTACTTCTAAACTGTGTTCTAGCTTAGAAAAATAAGATAATATAACTCTGAAAAAAATATATTTGTAAAACCAAATATGAGTTTAAGGACTAAAAGAAGACTCTAATGCTAAGCATAATGTTGGAAATTCACCTTCCTTTAATAACATTTTTTTTTTTTTTCCCTTATGGGAACATGGCATATTATGTGATTTCAGCAGAGGAAATGACAGTCAGCCAGTTCTATTTTAGTCCAAGTCCTAAACTGGAAATTACATAATGAAGGATTTTGCAAATAGAACTTCCAAACAAACTCATGATTAAAATTGTATCAGAAATTCAACGTGGAGGAATGCATGAATAGTTGTATATGGAAAAGTTGTAGACAAGAAGTACCCCATTATTTGGGTATATGTATAAATTATGGAGTCTTCCATGAATAGTGTGAAGATAGAACAGATATCGAGCCATATTTTTTTTATTCCAGTTTCCTATAGAAAGGAAGCTTATGTGGTTGTGCTATTTGTCCACCTATTCCATCACAAAGACAAGCAACAAGCCGATGAAAAATATGAAGTGAATTCAGCAATGGGTCTCAAAGTTGTGAAGTTATTCTGGGATTTGTGAAAATTGGACAGTGGTCCACATTAATATACCTACCTCTAGAAAAGCAATTATAACTTAACTCCTCACCCATTTATCAGACAGCAGCACAATCAATCAGAACAAGAAAACTAGTCAACCCATCAGCCAACAGGAAACTTGCAACTAAACTATTTGTAGCAACATGCCTTGCCGAATAGACCTGAATATGGGAACAGTTAAGGGAAGAACTGTTGAGTGTTAGCTGCTAAGAGTATTATAATTTTTACTGAATGTCAAAGAGTTCTAGGTTAAAGTTTTAGTTTTGCACAAAAGGCATGTATTCTTAAATTTTCAAAAATATTTATGTGTAAAATTAAATAATTTAAGTTTACGCTAACCTGAAGACCTCCAAACTCCAAGAGGATACTCGATTGGCAGATGGGAACTCTGCATAAATGAAATATCCCCTTCTCAGATCAAGAAGAAGATTACGAGGAAGCCTAACATCTGCATAATTTTTTAGTTTGCAGACTGGAACAGTAATTGAACATTCCTACAAAGTTTTACTTTTTGAATTGTCACTGTTTTTGTTTGTTTTAAAAGGAAAATAGGGCAAAGTAAAACAACCAATGGAATCTTTCTCTGAAAATTCCAAGTTATAGAGTTTTGCCTATGGATTTTTTTATTGATAATAATTTTAAAAGCTTTTGGAATAGGCCAATGATAGAGACAGCAAGCACAATTCAAAACATACTCCTCCATCAGCTCATCATTATACACTGGCTGGAATTTTTTGCCCCCAAAATTCCACATATGATATACAAGAGCTCACAAACTACAGTCAAAAGTCTGTCTGGTTACCTCAAAGGGGAACACCCCCCTTTGGGGATTTAAACCAAGATGGCTATCTTGGTATTTAAGCAGTTAATTGCATTTGCATTCAGTTTTGCTAGTTGTGTTATGGCTCTGGTGGGAATGGAACCTCTGGCCCTCCAGGAGCATGTGAAATCAGATTATACTTTCACTTGGGGTCATACAAGGTTGCTATAGGAATACTTCCCTGGAAGAATTCAAGGCCAGGTTGGATGAGGTTTGGGCAACCTGGTCTAGTGGGAGGTGTCCCTGCCCATGGCAGGGGGTTGGAACTAGGTGGTCTTTAAGGTATCTTCCAACCCAAACCATTCAGTGATTCTATGATTCTACAATTCTAGGATGGTGGCAAGTTGCAATGGAATTTCCTTTTTAGAAAACTTTGTGCTTTCTTATCTCTCATAACAAATCTTTCAGGTTTTCTTGTCATCTTTAGTAGCTTTCTGAAGTAATATTGGTTATGAGATTCCCAGGTAACCATATCTAGCCACATCTATGCATCTGGTCTATGTATACTGTCAAGCACCTACAGGACTTGCAAAACTGTAAATGTGATGTATTTACAAGTATGTAGAGATAATGCCTCTGATGGTACAGAGATGAGGTCTTGGTGGAGCCTAGAGCAGCTGTTGTAATCCCGGAGGATGTACTGATCAGGTCCTGCTGATTCACTGTGTTTGCGCAGTTTGTTGTCTACAGGAGGACTGACACTCCAGCCAAATTCCCAAATTTGGGGTTAAAGAAGAAACAGGATGAACGGTATTCTGAGGCCTGGGGGCAAGATTTGTTGTAAAATTCAACTTTGTGACTGCAGTCACTATGAAGCCAAGATAGAATGCATTTGTGAATGGGGATGGATTATCTCCAGCACACATAGGGCAAATACATAGTTTTGTTCAAACCACTATTTGAATAATTTAAGCCACTTCAAAACATATCAAAGGTGCTTCTGTTTCTCTGATATAATACCAGAGAGGATTGAAAAAATGCTTATTGGCATCACTGAAACAAATGGGCTCGGTAAAACGCTGTTGACTGGGTATCTCCAAAAATAACACCAGCACAGAAAACCAGAAGTAGGATAAATGAGTAAGAACTCCGTGATGATATCCATCGCTGTGAGCAAGCAGCACGGGCACTCTCCAGCTGGAATACCCCAGGCTTTCCCCCTTTTGTCCACGCATCAAAGGAGGTCACACCTCAGGAGCCCGTACCTAACCCCCTTACGTCCCCATTGGAAATCGATTAAAAAGATGTACCCAACGCTTCCTACAGACACTTTTAACACCCAACAGCCCGGGATCAGCGCGACCACCGTGACTGGAAAACAGGGGACGCCGCCACCCAGGCCCTTCCCAGAAGGGCGACGGGGGGCAGGCGGCGAGGGCAGGCGAGGAGGGGGCGCCTCCCCGCCACGAACACCGCCAGCCCTCTCCCTCAAGGGGCGCACGGCGAGGCGGCGAGGCCGGGGCCGAGCCCTCTGCCGGGGGCGGCCCCGCGTCGAGGCGGGCGGGCGGGCGCCAACCCAGCACTTCGGGCGGCGGCCGGAAAACGGCGGCTCCGCTCCTCGGCGCAGCCCCCTCAGGGCGGCGGCAGCGGGCGGGCGGCCCCCGGTGCACCTGCTCACCTGTCACCCTGCCGGGAGGGGGGGCCCCGGCCCATGCCCGGCCACTCCCCCCCAGCGGGCTCGGCGCAGGCGCCCTAGCGGCTACCGCAGGCAGGGGGCGGCAACATGGCGGAGTGAGCGGCGGCGGGCTCGGCTCCACAACAACAGCGGCAGCGGCGAGCGCTCGCCCCGCCGCTTCGCCTCCGCGCCGAGCCGAGCCGTGCCCGGCAGAGCCGAGCCGGGGAGCTCGGCGGAGCCCGCTCCTCCCGCGGCGGGGAGGCGGCCCCGGCTGGGCAGCCTTCGGCTAACGGGGCATCGGCGCCCATAATAATCCCTCATTATAGCGGAGCGGGGGAGCGGCTCCGGGGACGGTGCCTGCGCCTCGGGCCGGCTCCCTGCGGCCCCGCCGGCTGCGGCTGCGGTGGATGCTCGGCTCGGCCCGGCCGGGCGGGGAGGAGGAGGCGGCGGCGGCGGCAGGTGCCGGTAACGGCGGGGGGTAAATGGCGAGCGAGAAGCCGGTGTCGGGGCCGGAGCCGCAGCCCGCGGGGCTCATCTCCGTCGGGGCCGGCGGTGGAGGAGGAGGAGGAGGAGGAGGTGGAGGCGGCGTGGCGGTGATGGGGGAGCTGAGGGCGCCGGGCGCCGGGTCCGTGGTGCTCCCCGCGGGGATGATTAACCCGTCGGTGCCGATCCGCAACATCCGGATGAAATTCGCCGTCCTCATCGGGCTCATCCAGGTCGGCGAGGTCAGCAACCGGGACATCGTGGAGACGGTGCTGAACCTGGTAAGCGGCCCGCCACCCCGCCCCGTAACGCCCCGGCGGGCCCCGGTCTTCCCCCCTCCCGAGCACCGGCCACCCCCTGCTGGGATTGCCCCCTGCGGCCCTCCAGACACCCGCACGGCCCCTGCCCGGAGCCCCCGCGCACCCACGGCCCTTCTCCAGCCGTGGGCGGACCGCCTCTCCTTCCCCGGCTCTTCTTGTGCCTGTTTTCCCGTTAATAACGCGAGCCGCGCTTCCCCTCGGCAGAGCCCCCCCCTCAGCGCTGCCCAAACTCCAGGCAGGACCCCGCGAGGTGCGGGCAGGCCGCTTGTCCCCTGCCCGCAGCCTCCCCGCCGCCTCCTGCAGCCTGGTTCTTAACGTTAAATACATAATAAAGAGGTCAAGTAATTAGCAACTTCGGGTTCTGGGTGCTGCCGTGTAACCTGACTTCTTTGGCAGAATAGCAGTGTGGATGTAGTAGCTGTTTTTAATTGGGGAGAAAAAAAAAAAAAAAAAAAAGGTTAGAAAAGCAGCCTGAGCTGATGGCTTTTCTTAGTGGCTGAAGCATGTGAAGGGTTTAACCCTGTGAGCTCGGAGCTGGCTGAGCGATTTATGTAGGGGAAGGGGGAGGAAGGAGATTTTTGCAAGGATTTAGCGTGCTTTAATATCTCTAATAAAGAGTTAGTTGTATTGCAGCGCTGGGCTGCTCATGTCTAAATAATCTGTCACGCTTTCCAAAACACATTCTTGTCTGCAAAGTAACTGCTGTTCCCAAATTCAGGGTCTGTGCATTGTGAAATGTTATTATTTCACGTTGGCGAATAGCTTGAAACGAGGAGATGGTAAGATGTAGCTCCTTAGTCATCTGCTCACTTCATGGAGTGAAAGAGTTACTGCAGGACTGTATGACTTAATGTTTTTGCGCTACCTACACCAAAGCCTGAGGAACCTACAGAAGCCAAACGAGTGGATCTAAAAATGAATCACTTTCAATTATGTGCAATTTGGTGCTGCTCCTGAATGCAAGATTTGCTGCAGCAAAGCTTTTGAAGCAGTTCAGTCAATGAAATATCCTCTATTTTTGCATATAAAATAGGATGGAAAAATGACTGCTTCAAACTGAATGGCTATTAATTGAAAATGCCTTTGTTTCAAATCAATTTAATGCTTCTGACCTATACCCATTCTGTAGGAAGTCATGTAAAAATATATTTTGTTTCAAACACTTTGAAAGGATGTATTTCTCTGTTTGTTTGGTAGCTATTTGCATTTGACCTAGCACAGGCTGAATGGAAAAGCTGCAGCATGCAGAGAAAGACGTGATTTGGCCAGATCATTTTAATATTATGGCTTATACAAATGCACAGGGTTAAAACCTTAATAGTTTTTTAATATGTCAAAACAGTAACCTCATACATTTCCCACTCGTCTCTACAAGACGTTTGACACTTAACTGAAGCATGTTTTTTAAATATTTTTGTATAACTATAGTACAAGTCATCATAACTTTATTGGATTTTTACCCATTGCTTTAAAAGTAGCACTCAAAAGAAGGGAATGACATACACTTATTTCATTAACTGGCTTTGTGTGGATCATGACAGATACTAAAATTTTTAATCCTTTCTTGATTATCTTTCTTCTTTCATTCTACTTACTGATATTTAAGCTTACTTTAATTCTAGCTGTTAATGCATCAGCAACTGGACTAACACTGGCTTATGTTTTGGGGGTGTTAGAATGTGTTTAGTATTTATTTGGAGGACGTACAGTGCTTGGCTGTAAGATCTACCTACTTAATTAGTTGCTATTGCTGGAAACTGTGCTTATATTTAAAAATAAATGCAACTGTTTCACAGTTCTCTCAGCACCAGGAGACGTATATGAATGTGAAACTGCTTGGGAGTCTGCTGCAGTAGCGATGCATTCTGGATCAGTCATTACTTAACAGATGGACTGTAATATACAATAGTCAGTATTCCCACGGCAGAGAGAGGTTATATTGTCTGCTAATCTTTTTCTTCTCAGTGCAGCAAATGTCTCAAACTTCTGCTTATATATCTGAAGCTTAATTTACTCACGTGTAAAACAACCATAGTGAGTAGGGCAAATGCAAAGTAAAGCTGATGTCATATCCCTAAACCAATAAATTTTAGCTGATCCTTTATTAAGGATTTTAATAGCAACTTTAAATAAAATGAAATTTTGTATTTTAGAAGCATTCTTGTGGGAGAGAAGGGAGATAACTTGATTTTTTTTTTCTTTTCCTTTGCCTTTATCTTTACTATGCTGATTCTGAATGATTTTTAATGCAAATGTGATAATGAGTAGCCAGTGTTTAGAGCTGATCTCAGTCTGTGTTGTCTCTGAAAGGAATATAACCTACAGTTTACCACAGTAGGTATCTGTAAGTCATTTGGTAATAGCATTTTAGTATTAGAATGCTGCATAGCTATGACTTTAGTTATTACCAGGTAGAATCAGAGGTTAAAGTTTGAGATACTTTTTTTTTTTTTTTTTTTCCTTCTGACTGAGATTTCTGCTTTCTTCTATGCAAAGCTTAAAGAAGTCTTTTGATTCTTCCTACATCTGCTATGAAAGCAATGAAAGCATCAGCAAATGCCCGAGACAGAACTTCTGTTTGGCTTGTCCTTGCCCAGGAGATAGTCACTTTTCTTTCCTGTTAGTTTTCTTCTTGGGCTTTCTCTAGGACAGTTGTTACTTTCAAACGTTTGATTTGGTGATCCCACACAGTGGTCTGCTACAGCATTTCAGAGTTATTTCATGTGCGGCATTCCGATGTTGATGGATACAGTGACTTACCGTGTCTGCGAGTTGATGATATGCTTTAATCCACTGTTGAAAATCTTTTTCCATGTTTAATGTTGTTGGATTTTCACCGTTGCTAAATTTTAAGAGTTGACTTTCCACTCAGACAGCGTTTTGTTTGTGTGCATGGCTACACTGTTTATGGGGTTTGTAGCAACAAACACTTATCTTTTCCTTAGTGACACTTGTCCTCTGCAATTGCTGTGTGTTCACAATCGTGTTATACCGGTGAACTTGTTTAATGAAACATCACTTGGTAGAGTTGTTAGTATTGCTTATTATTCATTGTGATTTAATGTTAAGTGGAAAACATAATGGAGAAAGGATTCTGCCCTTCACATGCAAGTGCCAGTGAACTACTTAAAGTTAACTGCTAGCTAAGGAGTTAACTCCTTAAAAAAAAGCAATAGTATTAATAGTATGAAGGTCAGAAAATGTTAAGTCTATGAACTGCAGGCTTTTGTACCATGATTTTCTAGAACATAGTATTTGTTTCCCATTTCTGGAAATGGGAGGGAACTTCCCATCATACCTCATGCATTCTGCTATGATGATGCTTATTTTGATGTTTGTTTTATGGGTATAATATGAATTCCCAGATTCGGTATGCTCTATCTGACATGTACTGACCTTTGTGTACTACAAAGTACTGAAAAATACTTTCCTCCCAAACTGTGTAATCCTTTCATTGTCCTTTGTGGTTTCGCTTTGAGGGTATTTTGATCCCAATTCCATGCATCTGTTGATGAAGGAGGCTTCCCTCTTTGAACAGCTCTGTTAGTTTTCTTAAAATACTGTCGAGGATCTTGTTATAGCTATGATAGATGTGCTTGTTGGTGTTCTCCATAGTGTCCCTTTGCTTCTTGATACCTTTCATACTTATGGCACATGTTAGGCTGATGTTTAAATTGAAGTTCTACACAGTGTGCTCCACCAAATATGATATTAGGGGTGGAACTGGGTCAGCCTGCCCATCTGTATTCTTACTTTACTTCAAGGTTATTTTTGTTTCACTTTTTTCCTAGTTAAAAATATCACACATGGCTTTAATTGGTCTATAATGCATCTCCAATGGCCTTTCCTTTCATTATTTTTACTGACTTGCTTCCTTAATTCTCATTTTTTTCCAGTATTTTAATGGTTTTGGGACTTTTTTCCTTCATTGTGTGTTTTTAACTGTCACTTCTATGGCCAACTTTCATCAAATAAGCCCGTGTGAATTGCATTGTCTTTTTGTTTCAGAAAGCTTTCTTTGTTTCAGTTTGAATTTATTAGGATTTGAGTTCTGTAGTGCTGATTCCATGGCAGTGCAAAATATGAAAGGTGAACAGGAAGCCAGCTGACACTAAAAAATTGTGACTGCTGCTGACACATGCTGCTTGTTTTGCCTATGTGTGTTGAACAGATGATGTGATGCAGATCTGAACGGATTTCAAACTGATGCAGGTGTAACTGACCGGTGTTCTTGTGCAACCTGGAAAACTTTGTTTCCTTTTTTTTTTTTTTTTGTCAAGCTACAGAGTGCTTGTAAGAAGTAGGTCAAACACTAGACGTAGTTCAGAAAGTCTCTTGCTGTTCTTGTTGACTTCAGCCCACGCTTCTGCCTAGCTCTTCTCATTTTCTTGACTGTTCCATCCCACTTCAGTGTTAGTCACCCCTCAGAAGAGGTAAGGCATTTTTTAGTATTCCATCACGTGTTGTACTTGCAGGAATAGCATTTGCTGCTTCAAAGCAATTGGTTTGGATCATGTGAGAGATGATTCTGGCCCTATGGTGGTCTTGTAGTAGTGGTCACGAGGAAAAATGTGAAAGGAGGCATATACAAGAAAGGTCTTTTTAACCATTGGTTGAGGGTTGTCTTGGGCTCAAGTTGGATTTTGATATTTGAGTTCTTTTAATCCACTTAACAGTCTTGGTTGCTGCTACTTCCTGGGGCAGAGTTCTCTTATTGTATGGGGAGAATTGCTTTTGTGCTCTGAGAAAGAGGGGACCTCATGAGCTTTAGCCTCAATCATGTGGCTTCGTTTGTCTTGTAGAACTGGCTCTGCAGGCTCAAGAATCTTACTCCATTTTCTTTGTGGAAGCCCTTCCATTTTTGTACTGTAATTCTCTGCTGGTGGACGATATTATTCAGAAAAAGCAAAGTTTGGGGGATTTTTTTTATTTTATTATTGTATCTGTGTTTCTGGTTTTAGGCAATATTTAAATTGATGTGTCAGTTCTTGTCCAAGTTGCTGTTTGTCCCACTGGTCCCTATCCTGCCCATCCTGTCTTCATTCTAAACTGTCTGGGAGTACTACCAGACCTATATGAAAAGTGCAATATTTGATTCTAGAGGTTAAAATAGCACTCCATGGGCAGCTACACAAGCATACTGTAGTCATTGTTGTTATGTAGTATCTTTCTGTAACCAGAACTGAGTTTTTCACAAAATCTTTGACTGGATATTTGCTTGTTTTCTTCTAGAATAACTACTTGCTTCTAGCTTCCTAGGTATTTATACCTAGGTGAAAATTTTTTTCGATCCTTGTGTTAGTCATGAAGCCCTAGTGTGATATCTCAGCAAGCTGGCTTGGAATCAGCTGCGGTTCTGGTGTAATGGATTGATAAAATTCTATAGGCGATATATTTTTAACTTTTACTAACTTGCTTCCTTAATTCTCTACTTTCTTAGTATTTTAATGGTCTCAGGACTTTTTTCCTTCATTGTGTGTTTTTAGCTGTCTCTTGTATGGCCAGCTTTCATCAAATAAGACCATGTGAATTTCATTTTCATTTCATTTTAGAAAGCTTTCTTTGTTTCAGTTAAAATTTCTTACAATTTGAATTTGCAATGCTGATTCCTGTGAGTATTTCTTACCACTTAAGTTTCAATAGGTATTTTCTTCTTAGGTTTACATCTCACTTGTTTTTACAGGATTCAGTTCATGGATTATAAGGGAACAACTAAGGCGCTTTTTTTATTTTATTTTATTTTTTTTGTCACACTGAAGGAATAAAGCTCTGAGAGTGGTATCAATAAAATTCCTCCGTTCTTTGTCCTCTTCCCCCCTACTTGGCACCTTTGAATCACAGAATATCCTGAGTGGGAAGGGACCTGCAGGGATCATTGAGTCCAGCTCCAACCCTAGCTATGTTTTATCCTTTTGCATCAAGCAAAGGGTTATCACCTTCTCTGTCAAGATGCTATTTTTACAAAACTGTGACCTCATTCCACATTTACACTGTGTGTTTTACAAGACAAAGTATTCTCCCCTGTGCTCAGTTATACGCTAATCTTTCCCCTCCGTATTTTTCCTCACTTCCCCCCACCTTGACTTTCTGAACAGTACTCAGAGGGGTAGAAGTCAAGGGGTATAGCTCGTTACATTCATGAGGCTGATGTCTTGGAGGCCGTGGTGCAGTTTTTCTTCCATTTTAATGTTTTGTTTTTTTTTTTCAGTGCTTTTACCCGTACTTACCAAATACACGACACGCTGTGGATAAATACATACTTAAAAACAAAAACAGCAGTGATGACAAAAAATTATCTAGTCATCTCTGAATTTATTCTGAATGTTTGTTCCCTCTCCCGTTCACCAGCTGCCATACTGAATTTAGTCAAAGTGGAATGAAATACGTGATTGGGTTAGTACCAAAACAGCAGCTATTATATCCTGGTAAATACTGTGGCTTTTAATGGCTGTGTTAGCTTAATAGGCCATCCGAGTTAATTTAAATCAGTCTCATAATCCTATCTGTTCATTACTTGGTACTGAACTTTTTTCTTCTTGTACCTTTGTCTTGTTAAGTCTACCACTTTAAATCAACCTTTGTTGCTTCCGGTTGCTGTAGCATTTTGTAGCATTTTACACACAACACATTGCAGCTGACTTCTTAGTTGATTCTTTGTATGTGCCTGGTGACCAAAGGATCTCTGCAGTAGTGTTTGTTTATGTTGATGAAGTTTCATTTATTTTGTGATGGAATTAGATCTGTAATTACCATTCATGTTTTCGGAAACACCCTAGTGGGCTGTTTTAGTAATTCTAGCATAGAGAAAACCTTTATCTTTAAATCTGATCAAAATCTAGAACTTGCTTTTATAATCAGAAGTGGTAGACCTCTGATATGTGATATTCAGTGTAATGATGAAAACAGTTTTTAAAAATGTATATATTTGTGAGGAGCAACATACCACTTCCTTAAGGATAGAAATACCTGTTTCAACTATAGGATTATGTTGAATTTTAAGTAATTGAACTATAGTTTCTCAACTTCTGTTTTAAGCAGCTTGTTTATTACAGTAATCTCAAAGGGACAGATTGGGTTCTTATCAGAAGTTGTGGTGCTTCTCTATCAATCTACTGACTTGACTCTCTGCTAGAATTTGCATTCTGGTATTTTATGTGGTTTAGAGTTTGTTCTACTTTGGAAGTACATAGACAATAGTCTTCAGTAACTAAGTAAGCCAGTATCGTTCTGGTCTTACTGAGCTTTGTACCATGATGTCAATTCACTTATATTAATATAGCCCTGTAATGTACCTACCCTGCTTTAACTTTAAAATGGGGTTGCATCAGTGAAATTGTTCCAGCACAAAGATTCTTGGAAAGCTTACATAAATGTGAATACTGCTTATACTGTTCAATGGCTTGCAAATACTTGCTTTCTTTAGCTGTTCTGTTTATAGCTGAAAGCCTTAACTATGCAGACTAGATTTTTTTTTTTTTAATTAGCTGAAAATGACACAGGGCAAGATTTTCACTTCTGAGTGAAATTGTTATTTATTTGAGTGCATTTAATCATCTTTGTTTTGTACCTGATGACGTTTGAAGTGCTCATACGGTGTAGAGACAATGATGGAAATAATCAATCTCCTGACTGGAACCTTCTAAACTAACTCCAGTATCAGCAATATGGCATTGTAATCTGTTTTTACATGATCTCACTCATCCTGGCCTTTTAAATTTTCAGTGTTCTTTGATAGATACTCAGGAAATCTTATGTTAACTTTTATTGACTTTTGATTGCCTACTTTGAATTGATTATTTAAGAACCACTTTAACAGTTCTTTTTTTTTTGTCATTTCTTATGTAAGAAGAAGATGTTTTGAATATTTATAAATACAGTTGTGAATATGGAAGTACAGAAGAGCCTGTACAAACCTATTTAAACAAAGGCTCATTCCTAATACAGATTTATATAAAACTAAGATATGCTTTTGTTACCTGTTGAATAATAACCATGAAATAAATGTCCAAACTAGTAACGAAGTGACTGAAGCCAAGCCCTGACTTGGACTGCTCATCCCTGACCAGTCTGTTTGCTCTTATTCTTAAGCTTTTTGTAGGTCACTGCATCAACAAATATATATATTTTTTTACTTAGTTGTGAACTGAAAATCTTCCTATGTCACTTTAAGAGTTAAGAACCTTCCTTAAAAAAGAAAATAAAAAACAAACAAAAGAAACCACACTTTGAAATCAGGGGAGCTTTCTGGCTTAAAGTTGAATATATGTTTTATAGCTAGCAGAGTGGGAAAGTCATCTGTCCCTTCCAATAGGACACACATACTAGAATGTGACTACAGAGTTCTGTCAACTCCAATTGCGTGCCATACCCATAGTGTGAGCAAATGTACCTGAAGATTGGGAAACACTAAAGCATTTAAAAAAAAAAAAAAAAGGTTTGAACTGTTATATCTGAGGATGTTATGTAGGGAGAATGAGCTTCCCAGTTATCTAGGGAAAGAACTTGGGGATTTTGTATCTTTGCAGGAGGATGTTAGCTGCAGTTTTTTAATTGCAGGAGAGGAATATTGATGGAATGGACAGGAGCTGTTGTCTGAAATCAGAAGAAATAGCTGGTTTTGTTGGAAGGAATGCAGCTCCATCCCTCCTCAAATAATAATTTTTTAATCTTAATGAGACTTAGTAAGGGGCCTCTAGAAACTGCATTGTGGGTATGTTAAATTATAGAAAATGGAAGGAGATTGAGAACCTTACTATGTGGTGCTTTACACATTCGTGGTTGGTGTCTTTTGGCATTTTTTTTTTTATATTGGGAGGTCCAATGAAAGCTATCATTGCCATCTCAGTTTTTACATATGCAGTAGGATTGGCCTGAACATGTTCCTCCATGAGCAAGAAGTTCACTAAAAATGAAACTTCAGCGTGCTGTCCTAGGCTCACATGGAACTTTATTTCCCTCATCAAAGTCACAATAATAATCATGCCTCTTGATTCTTCTCTTTGGCACTTAAATTACAACATCCTCCTGAAACTTCATTGTTCAGGCACTTTTGTAAGCTAGCAGAATCACAGAAATTTCATAGAATTGAAGAATAGTCGAGGATGGAAGGGACCTCTGGAGGTCTCCGGACAGAAATCCGTGCTCAAAGCAGGGTCAACTAAAGCAAGCTGTGTAGGGCCTTGTCTGGTTGGGTTTTGAATATTTCTAAAGATGGAGAATTCCAAATCAAGTTTTTACTCAGGTGTAAGTGGAATGTGCTGTGCCTGTTGTCAGTCATCCTTACACTGAGAGGAGTCTGCCTCTATTGTCTCTACTCCTGACCTCTCCCCCATTCTGTCGCACCAAAAATAAGCATACAGGTTGATAAGATCTCTTCCTACCTTCTCTTCTTGAGACCATAAGCAGTCTCTCATATCTTCAGACTTTCATTGTATGTCACATATTCCAACCCCTTAATCATTTGCATGTTTAGGTCTTTATTCTCCTTGGGCAGGCAGTAGTGCTCCCTTTTCCAAAACGTGAGAGGCAGAGTCTGAAAAGGCTTTTAATTATAGCAACCCCTTTCCTCTTCTCACAGTAGGAACTACAACATCTACTCAAATGATCCAGTCAATATTGCTGTGGCTGACCCAGCAAAGGACAATTTGCACCACATGCAGCTGGGGGAAGGAAACAAACCTCTGCAAGCTGCAGCAGCGGGTGTTTCCTTTTCATCTGTTGTGCCTGCTTGCTAATAGATAGCCATTGCTCAGACACACAAACCTCTGTCTGCCAGTTCTGCAGATCACGGCTGTGGTTCTAGGAAGGCTTTTTTTCTTCGATTTCAGAAATATGACATGATATTTTACATGTAACATCTACATTTGATATTCTGCTAAAAATGTATTAAAATTATATAAATGGCTTAATATTGAGTTAATGAAACTTTGCGGCTTCTAACGTGGATTTTAAACACTACCTTTTCAACTACTTAGTATGAACTGAAATTAGACTTGAAGAGCTGTTAGCATAGTCTTCAAAGTTACAGATGCTTGGTATCAGTAGAAAAAAAACCATTCAGTACAGAGTCAAAGCTCTTTAAGTTATGAATTGAGTTTGTTGAAAACAGTCATGACTTTATATAAAGTCTAATCTTTACAGATGAATCATTCAATAGTAGTATATATGCAGATAAATATATGTAACGTAGAAATGGTAACGTGTTACACAATCACTGCTTAATATTTTAATCATTCTTGTTTTGTACAAATAAAATAATTCTGTTCAGAATAACTTGTGTGATAATAGTCACATTGTGACTGGAGCTGTGTGTAAGTATAATCACTGAGAGGGAGTCAGTCACTGGCAGTTTATTCAGTACAGTATTTGACATTTTAAAGGTAGTACTCATTGAATAGGAGTTGATGCTGTCTTTAAAACAAGCTGCTTTTCAACAGGTGTGACTTCAGTTAATAGTTGCAGCTATTTCATAAAACACGGGCAGGTTATTCCCAGTTCTCTCTGTTATGATGGTTTCCCTTATTACTTACAAGTGTGAGAGATTCATAAAACAAGGAAAAATAATTATAATTAAGAGATGATCTTTTATAAACATTATAAAAGGTGCTTTATGTTTTGTAAAATACTTATATTTTGTGAAAAGAGATTAATTTCTATTCAACAACGATTTTGGATCTACTTGGTTTGTTGTGTGTCCTGGCTCAGTTAAAAAATAGTTTTCAAGTCTGTAATCCTTCTTCTCACTTGAAAGTAGTTTACTCGGAAAGCTGTCACATTTTTCAGTAAGCTAGCAGCTCAGCACAGTGCAAATGCATGTAAAATGTATTAAGAGCCTTTGGTGTAACTCTAAGCAACAATCAAAAGGAAGGATGTAAAAGGGGAAAGCTGAAGTTTCAACTGAAGGGGCTAAGCCATGTGTGCTGATACCTTATAGGCTGTCAAGGATGGCACTTTTCCAATTGAGTTTGTTCTTTAAAATATTGCGTCAAAAAATGTAAGCTAATAACTTAGCTGAAGTTTAATGATTAAGAAGTGATACTGCTGAAAGGCAGCTTTACATTTAAAAAAAAAAAAAAATCAGACCGTATGAGTGGAAGACCCTGAGTACAACCAGCTATCTCCTCTCAGTGAAGCAACGTCTGCCTAGAATTACAGATATTAAAATGTGTGGGGTTTTTTTTGCCTTTTTTTTTTTTTTTTTTTTTTTTACTTGTGAGGTATCTGAGAGAATTACCACCATCTGTTAATACCAGAGTCTAAGCCTTCATGTGGGTTTCAAAATGCTTTGGGTTGATTTTTATTATTTTTTAAAAGAAATCAATCTCTTAGAACTAAACTTAGAGCAGGTATTAAATTTCAGTGTAAAAAGCAAATACCTTTTTAAATAGAGCTCTTTATAATCAAATTTAAGCTCTTGAATTGTTTGTCACAGCTTTGGTTTATGGTCCTAGCCTGTCAACTGAGGTTACAATGGCTGCAAATACTTGTAATTGAGCTCTGCTCCTGCACTAATTATGACATAACTGGCTTTTCAACTTACTTTAGCTCAACTGAGCTCTGGTCTAGCTTACTTACTCCCCTCCTCAAAAGAGAGTGGCACGTAAAAAAATATTTTCTTCTAGCTCAGATCAATTCTGAATGTGTTTTGTGCTAAAAACTGATATTATCCAGATGTACAGAAAAAAGCTGTAAGAAGCTTGAAGTGTTGATATAATCTAAATCCTTTCTGGAGGTCAGAGGAATCTGCAGAGCACCTTGTTTAAATTATCTTAAACGCCTCTCTCTTATGTGCTCCTCACAAAGTTGCAGTAGATTTTAGGGTTTCCTCAGTAAGGAACCTGCTTAGGTAACCTGAACTCAACTGGTGCCAGCCTGCCAACACAGGTTTTAACTCCATCTGTAGTTAAGTCCTTCTAAATTATTGTCTCAAAGGGTTGTGTTTTGCTCACATGCACCCCTGCCTTGTATTAGGTAGTAGGGCTTTCAGGAGTGTGTGGCATTTCTGGGGAGGGAAGGTAGTTTCTTTTTTTGTTTAAGCAGTGTATCTGAACTGGCTATGTATGCTTTTGCTGCAGAAGTTTAAAAGCATAGCTTCTAAATTTCCTTTCTTATGTAGTGTTTCCTAGAGTATAAGCTGTTGAGATGACCATATACTTCATAGCAAAAGCAGAATGCAGTACAAGCTGCACTTGACGGTGCAGCCAACGTGAATTTTGCTTTAAAATTCCTTTAAGATGTCCTGAAGATTGCCTGGGAGATAGGAAGGTGATGTTTGTGGTTTAATAGCATGTCTGAAGAAAGTCATCTTGGCATTTCTATTTATTTAGAAAATTGAAATCCACCTAAATAGCCTGCCCTTGTGTAGCAGAATGAGATCTTTAAAAAGCTATAATGAAAGGATACTGAAACGTTATTAAAAATTTATACAGGCAAGAGTTATTGATGAAAGCAGCATTTACCACTAACTGTTAATACATTTTGGTACTGCTATATTGTAAGTAGTATCTAGTTTCTTAATCTGTGCTAAGCTTCCCTGGTAATATTTTTAATTATTTTTTATCATTTTGTTGTTTTCATACTTTTGCTGAGTTAGGGGTAACCACTCTAGGTCAATGGGCTTGGACTGTTACTGAAAACGGAGTGGCCTAAAGTCTTTTGCTGTAAACATCAAAATAAGCTCTGGAGAAAACATACTTCAAGTTATGTCAGTGATCTTGAAGAGAAGAATGTCACAGAAAAAACTGTTTTATGATGCTTTGTGGGGATGGGGTCTGAGGGGATGCTCAGGGTTTGAAGGCGTTGGGGCTGGGGGTCTTGAAGTGATACAGTTATGGTCTCAGGCTGAGTTTAAATGGTGGAAACATTTTGAAATGCAACTGTTATTGAGGTACAGAAAACACGCAACTTAAATATTTTCATGTATAATGGTAAACAGAATAGCAGTTTTACACAGATTGATCGATGTATGGTTCTTGTCATTTCTGTTTTTCAGAAAAAAAAAACACATCTGTTTTGTAGCTCGTGAAGTCTGTCTTGATTGGGTTGGCATTTGCAGTGGTGACGTATAATTAGAAAAAAAATGTGATCGATCCTTTCAGGTGATGAGCAGGGTTTAGTTATGCGTACCGACTTTCCTAGACACATTGTCATTTCTGATATACCAGTGGACTGTGACTTGCTTTAAGAACTAGCAGTGACGTGTAGCTCTTCAGCAACTCCACTGCCTCCTCTGGAAGGTCTCGTTTGACGGAGAGTAATTGGCTTGTTCTCTCATGCAGATTCCTGACATCTCTCTTCATCCAGATGAAGCTATTTAGAATCTTCTTGGAGGAGAACGTTACCAATAAACAGCTTGAATTAAACTTTTTGTGTCAATAATTCCATGTTTGACTTCAGTGTGATGTGGATGGAAGTGCTTAAGGCTCATGCCCTGTACATAGGGTGTGACACGGTGTGCTAGTTAATCCGAAATAATGCCTAGATGTATGAACAAAAGCCTGTGTGTCATATCCGCTGAAAATGCTTACCCAGCTTTCACACAGAAAGCTCAAAACTTGTCTTGTAGGATTTGCATCATCTCATAGCTACAGCTTTTTGAGTCATTGGCTGAACAGAAGGAAGACTGTAAATGTTCTCGTGGAGGGCTCAGTGTGGTTGGGATGTTTTACCCTGGCTTGGAATACTGTAATTAAGAGTACATTAAAGAGGTAATTAAATGTTTTCTTTTTCTAGTCCATCAGACAGCTACTGCTTTTTAAAACTCGTTTAGGATAAAACTGTAATTTATTTGTTATGAAGGTTGAATGGTAACTTAGAATTTAAATGGAACAATCAAATGAACAGAAACATCATAAGTTTACATTGATGCATTTTGAACATATGCAGAACCTACCTAGCTTTTTGTTAAGCATCATAGTGTCACAGCGCAGTTATTGTGGGATTTTTTTTTTCTTAATGTTTGAACTTCTTGCTACTTACCATTATCTCATTGTATTACTGGTGTGACTGCTAGAGACCAATGTGCGTGTGTTCTGCCTGGAAACATTTGATTGCCTTTGTCTGTGTTTGGTACTTATGGTATAAGATTTTATTTTTCTTTGTGTAGGTGAGATTAATATTGTTTCATTTTGTGTGCTTTTAAAATTCTGGAACCCTTCTCTTTTATTCTTGCATGGAGCTAGTTAAGGCTTTCACAGATGTCTGGTGGATTTAATTGCAAACTGCCACTGAACTGCACACGCATTGTTTGGTTGGATCATCTTTTTATGTTTAAAAATTCATGGCGAAAAAAAAAAAATGGATTGTCTAGCGAGTATCAGTAAATTGTAAATGCAAATATAAGCATTTGGAGGCATTCTGCGGTATAAAATAATGTTAATGTAAATGGTGTTATCCAGCTTTGAATCACAGGATTCTGAAGCCTTAAACTATAAAGGTTGGTTAAAACCCCCCCCCAAAATGCCTTGGATCAGTTACAGGATGTTAAATCATGACTCAGAACAATTTAGAATGAAAGGCTTCGTATTAGTGGTAGTCAAAACTGAGAAAGCTTGCATTCAAGTATAGGCTCTGTGGGAGGGTGTGATGGTTCCTGCAGAACCAGAAACCTGATACCTTCCAAACACTGTGCTTTTGTTTGTTTTGCTCGCAAATACATACAAAGATTCCTGTTACGTTCCTTTCAAAAATATGAAAGGTTACTTGTTGAAAAATGTGGCTTTATTGGGCCTGTACAGTCCTTTTGCCCTCAATAGGAAGTGACTCTTCTGTTAGGTCATTATTTGCAGATGAATAAACTTCGTTTCTTTGAGATGTAGGGATACGCAGAGCTGAGTAGAGTAAGGAGTAATTCTAAAAGTTATGTCTGTTCTAAGCGAACAGGCACATCTGAATAAAATGAGATATCAGTTTTGGTAGGTACTGATAGTTGTTTTAAACATGTATTGGCCAAACAATGATTTCTCTGTCATTGTTCCATTGGTTGGATTTCACTTTCTTCAGAATGGAAATTTGAAATGTTATACTTAAAGATTCACTTTTTTAATACTTTACCATCTTTACTAATTAAATACAATTGCATTATTAAAGTTTCCTTTAGATCTCCAATAAGAAAGATGACTGTAATCCTTGTCATAAGTGATGTCAAACAGTGGGGTTATGGCTTTACTTTCAAAGGATGGAAAAATTGAATTGTCATGTTGAACAAGTATTGAAGATGCATTTCAGTGACTGCATTTGTGGAAAACTGTAAGTATTGCTAGCAAAGACAACTGAAGCCAGGTATCTCATGCAACTTCTCAGACTCTTTTTTAGGCACATTCAATTAGTTTTTTTTCCCCTTTTCTGTAGCTTTGCTCTGTGACTTTCCATTAGTTTACAGTTTTTTTGTTGTTTTTTTCTTTTGTTTTTGTTTTTTCTAAATTCTTATTTTAAATCGTTCTTCAAAGTGAGTATTGTTACTTTTTTGAATGAATGTGGGGCTACCATAGTCTTTTATCCTGAGTAAACAGATTGCATTTTCCTGCACGTAATTTTTTATGAACATCAGAGATGTGCCTATTCTTAGAAGATTTGGGGCTAATTAATGTTCTTGCACATTTCAAAAAGGGAAAAAAAAAAGTGCATGTATTTCTAGCTTTGAATTCCTTAAATACTTTTAAATAACATTCATGGTATTTTAAGTGCGAAGTATTTTTTCCAACTGGAGTATTTGAGCAAACTGTGACTTTCCATAAAAGTATTTGATGTGCTTACACTAATTTTATTAAAGTACTTTTAATAAAGAAGAATAGACAATCAGTCTCAGAATTGTGTGTTTGGTTTTGTGTTTTGCAAATCTTGAGGGGAAAAAAAGTAATTTTTTTGATGATACAAATAATGACAAACGAAAAAAAAATCAAAATCTCACTTGACTGAAAGTTATTATTTTTTTAAACTTAGAATACCAATTTGTTTAAATTGCTTTGTTTTAATTGGAAGTTAAAGCACACTGGTTATTTGCACGGTGGGATGCTAAGAGGGTGTTAGGAAGTCTCAGCTCTGGGTATAGTCTGTGAAAGTTTTATTTCTAGATCAATTTGTGATAGACAAATCTATCAAAGGCTAGAATTAGATTGCTAAAATTGTTTTCACTTGTGACAGAATACTGGGTTTTAGGCAGCAGCAATAAAAGTTAAAAGTTAATTCATTTTGCCTTGTCATGGTAGATTAAATTTCTACCTCTCTTCATAAGTTTTTATGATTTCTGAACATCAAAAAATGTACTTCTATGGATGCCCACCTACTGTTGAAGGAAAAAATGTGAGTTTTAAGAGAATATGAGAAACTGTACAAACATTTTCTAATGAAAGAATCTCTGTTGCTCTGAAGTTTGATTGCTATTGTACATCTTGCTTAAAAGACCATTTTCAGTGTACTTTTTAACTGTGTCTATATATAGAGCATCTATATAATGGGATTTTTTTTTACTTCTAAATTGTTGCAAATCAAGTAAATATGTTTCATAATACAGTAGCATATAAGCAAACACAACTGTTTTTCATTTTTAAAGGAAATGAAAACACTTTTTTTTTCCAGAAGTTTTAGTTGTCTTTTCTCCACCTTATATTTGTTGGATTTCTCCCCTGGGGGGGGGGGGGGCCCCCCAAGGTTTGTGAAATCTGTTACATTAGATAAGCCATTGTCTTCCGTTAAGTTAATGGTGGAGCAAATAATTAAGTTTGTACAGTGGTGGAGGTAGTTCATGCACCATGGGTAACTTGAGTTCTTCAGTAGTTAAATTGTATTGAGGAGGACAGGTTTAGGAAACTGTCCCTTTGAAAAGGGGGAGTTGCATAACTCTGAAAAATCTCTTCAAAATTTCATGGTCATCAATATAAAAGATGGCATTTAAACCCCTTTAAGAATTTCCTTAGCAAAATGAAGCAATACTAGCAGGTAAGTTGTACTGTTAACATGTTAACACGTTCAGTTAACAAACTGAATTTCAAATTGGTCTCAAATGTTCAAGTATGGTACTAAACACCTTGTGGAACTCTTACAGTCATTAACAGGTTAAAATATATCGATGCTCAAAAGAGTTATGAAAGCTCCTCCATTACTCTGCATCAATATTTTTGGAAAGGATAGATGGAGGGGGAAAATAACCCATCAACGTTCAGTAATTTTTCAGTTTCAGGATGTAGAAGTCCATGTTACTCGGATGAGGGTGGAAAGGCGTTGGAGAGCTGGGCTATCACCAACCACATGAAGTTTAAGAAAAGCAAGTGCTGGGTCCTGCACCTGGGATGGAGCAACCCTGGCTGTCCATACAGACTGGGTGACAAGACGCTGGAGAGCAGCCCCACAGAGAGGGATCTGGGGGTTGTGGTCGACAGCAAGTTGAATATGAGCCAGTAGTGTGCCCTGGCAGCCAGGAAGGCCAACTGTATCCTGGGGTGCATCAAGCACAGCATTGCTAGTAGGGCGAGGGAAGTAATCATCCCGCTCTACTCTGCGCTGGTGCAGCCTCATCTTGAGTACTCTGTGCAGTTCTGGGCACCACAGTACAAACAGGACATTAACTGCTGGAGAATGTCCAGAGGAGGGTGATGAAGATGGTGAAGGGCCTGTAGAGGAAAACATATGAGGAGCAGCTGAGGTCACTGGGCCTGTTCTGCTTGGAGAAGAGGAGGCTGAGGGGGGACCTCAGCACTGTCTACAACTTCCTCGCGAGAGGGAGTGGCGAGGTGGGTGACCTATTCTCCATAAACACCAGTGATAGGACCTGTGGGAACAGGGTGAAGCTGAGATAGGGGAAGTTTAAACTAGACATCAGGAAGAGGTTCTTCACTGAGAGGGTGGTTGTGCGCTGGAACAGGCTCCCCAGGGAGGTAGTCTCTGCACCAAGCCTGTCTGAATTTAAGAAGCATTTGGACTGTGCACTTAGTCACATGGCCTAAACTTTTGGGTAGACCTCTGCGGAGTGAGGAGTTGGACTTGATGATCCTTATGGGTCCCTTCCAACTCGGGATATTCTATGATTCTATGTTCCAAAGTTACATGGTGTATTTCTCTTTTCTGTCAGAGTTAAACGTTTTTGTTGTAATAAAGTATGCTTGCATTACACAAAGGTTTGATTACAGGTGTGATTCTATTTATTTAGTGAAAATATCAATTTGATATTATATTCTTGGCCTATTTCGAAGTGTAGATGTTCCAGTCATAAGCCCATCAGATTTCTGCTTAGATCCTTGATTTGTGGTTGGTAGAGGAGAAAGAGAAATGTCCTTTTACCTTTATTGTGATTAAAAAGTTTTTTTACTAGCTTTTTTAGTTTGGTAATAGCTATATAGTTTGTTATTCAGTAATTCCTGAGCTGATGTGAGATTCTTTCATTAGGTTTTTTGACTTGACAGCAAGGGTACATTGAGTACTGTTGATGAAACTATTATAATTGCTATTAAGAGGCATGTTGAAATGGGTCGTACATAATGCTGTCCTTCAGAATGAAAATTTGACTGCATGTCAGACCTCAAACAGAAAATGGAAGAACATTTAGAAGTTCAGTTGTTGGGATCAGGTTTTGGTGAAAGAGTGTATCTACTGATAGATACATTTGGAGTATATGATGTCATTCCAAATTTAAATTCTAATATCGCTATGAAAGATATCCTACAAAACTTCATTCCTTTCTAGTGAGACATCAAGAAATCCTTTTTTTTTTTTAAAAAAAAAAAAAAGGGGGGGGGGGAGGGGGGGAGGGTAGGTTTTAGAAGTGTGAAGCTGGAAGATAAAATTACTTTTTTTCCTCTTGCTAGAATCTTGCTTTCTACAACTTAGGGAAAAAAACTGATAAACCTGAGTATCTTTTTCAGATCTTACTTTTTTGTAATACACCGTCATTTTTCCTAAAACACAGGCAGAATGCCTGTGCCTGATATAACCAGCCATCTGTTGTAGGAGTTGTCCTCAAGATATCACTGCTTTGTGTGTGTGGAATTCTGGTTTCCTGATTTCCTCTTACTGGCTCTACTTTAGTGACATTGCCTTTTCACAGATTACAGTGTTACTGTGATTTCTAAAACCTTTTTTAGTATGCTTTTATAAGCTACCTAATCCCATACTAGTGTCCCTCGGGTTCTGACTCCTCTCCTTCTTCCCCCAAACTCTTTCATATGCATCTAAAGAAAAGTTAATGGTCAGGCTTCATCATGCTCCTAGCAGGAAATTTAGCTGCTAAAAGGGACTTCGGTGAAGCTAATTTTGTGTTCCCTTCAGGTCGAGCCAGATAATTGAAGTATCGGTATGAAGCTACCAAAACCTGCTCTACAACCAGTGCAGTGACAGCATGCTACCTTGGACATGCTTTGCACAGCAGCTAATCAGAGCCTTGTTGCTTTAGACTGATTCTTAGCTGTGAATACCCTCATCTTGTAGCTAGTCTTGGTTCACTACCCAGAGCTCAGCTTGGGTCAGTGAGACATGGTAGCCCACATTAGAGTGGCCACTCATAGCAGCCATCATTTCTGGTCCCTCTGGGCCCAGATAAACTTCAGCCTTACATGTCCTCATGACCACATGCCTTCAGAAAGTTGCTGGCTCAGTTCTGCTGACAATTTTTCTTCCACAAATTGATGGTAGGACCATCATACCACCTGAATTAGTAAGCCTTCCCATCCAAGTTGGTTACGATTTATCTGCCGATTTGGAAAAGGTCATTCATGTAGCCAGAGCAATGTGGGCTTATCAGTGCTACAGAGAAGGAGATTGCTGCCAGTATAGGGCAGGTTTGGTAAGGAGTGGGTGCCAGGCATTTGTCCAGTGGTTGGGGTTATGATGTGCAGATGGATGAAAACATGATTGTTATTTTACTTCTGCAAGAAGGAATCAGAGTCTGTCATGGAATGGATCAACCTTTATAAGTAGCACATAAATATTAGCCTGCCTATCGGAAGTTTCCTTTATGAAGGTAGTGAACACTGGCAAATGAGAAATGTGCATTGCTTTTGCTTAGGTGTTATAAATAGGAGCTATAATCTGTCCTTCCTGTGAGGATTCATGAGGATCTATTTACCCTGAGATCAGTTTTGCATTGAGGTCTTAAATGCAGTATGCTAGGCAATCAACTCAGGATCTTAGTCTGTGTTTGCTGCTGTGTTTCTTCTAATTCCTTGGTGACTGAGATTCTGATGTAGTCTCGAAATGTGTATATAGGAGGGAAGGCTGAGATGAGGTGCTTGTGACCCTGTTTTTGACTGTATGGGGAAGCTTAGGTTCCACTGTTATTTCAGTCAGTTAAGCCTGTTAGCTAGGATTTGCAAATCCATTGTGTTATTGCAAGACTTGCTTAGTCAGAGGATGGAGTGGGGCATCTGTTAGGTGAACCTCATATTCCTTGTGAGATTAATTTTGTATGCTAGTATCTTTCTTTCCTAAACCTGTTTTTGATTTTGTCAGGGCTATGGATTATATTAAGTGAACTGGATTCAGCTTCCTCCTGGATGATCATCACCAAATTATGGTGCTTCTCAGGCTGTGAGCTCCATTAAGGTCTTAGACAGAGGCATTCCTCTTCATACTGGATCCAGGGAAATTATCTTCTTACCGTGACAAGCCATGATGTTGAAATTGCAGGTTGTTTTTAAAGGTGCAGAAATATTTGTCTAGAAGATATCAAAATTGTATTCCGGTGTGTCAGGACTTTTTACAAAACCGTCAAGGTAGATTCGTCTCAAGCTGTAATATCCATGTCTTTTTTGGAGAAATCTCCTTACTGGACATAAAAAGGCTATAACCTGGAGTTTTTCTCTTTTCTATAGAACAGTGTGGTATCACAGCATATGAGGGTACAACGCTTTTCTGTCAGAGCAGTTCTGCTGAAACTTTCTATGCTGATTCTAAAGCTAGTTCCAGTAGCTCATGATTTCACAAGGTACTATACCAGGGTTGTAATTTCTTTTGGAATCAGCCCAATGTGTTTGTGCCTTAGAGATTTAAATTGTGTGTGTGTGTGTGTATATGTATGTGTGTGTGTATATATATATATATATATATATAATGCTATGCTTCTGAATTTGGGATTACAGTTAGCTTCTGGGTGCCAAATTTAGGAACTTTCCTTCTGTGAAGAACTCCAGCATCATGAGATCCAAGATGTTCTACCAAGAAGATTGGTAAAAACTGAGAGTCAGCTTAGTCCTTTCACTAATGACATTGAGTTGTCACTAGCCCAGTGGTGGGAAAGTGCTGGAAAAGTCAGATTTCTGTTAATCTTTATATTTAGCTGCTGTAGACCTAATTATAATTTTAGAACATGATTTTGTCATTCCTCAAATGACCTCTATCACTATAAGAGGAGTGCCCACATTAGCAATCCGTGCTGGTACCAGGTGTTCTGCAGAGCAGCACAGGTGGCACAGGAAACCCAGTTCCCACATGATATGCATTTTAGGGGAAGTTACTTCAGACTAAGCTGTGTGATCCTTCGGACTGGATGTTTGTTAGCAATAGAAGTGCACTTTGCTATTTTTGAAGATCTGCCTTCCCCTGAGTTGATGGTTGTGTGTACTCCTGGAGTGCATCTTTCATTTTAGTCACCCAGAATATATATGACTTGAGCACTCCAAGATTGTGTTGTGATGCATACTGAAGCACTTGAAGTTCAGAATGGAGAAATCTGGAAGATGTATCAGAGAAGCACACATTTGATCTAATGAACTACAATACTAATGTAGACATACTCTAAATTTTACCTTCTCATCTATTTTTATATATTTTCTGTTTAGGTGCATTAATTACTAATCCTCGTTTCTCAACTGATGAGAAAATGTAATGATTATCACTTTCATTAGTTGTTGTTCTAAATTTTTTTTCTCTTTAATCTGTGTTTCCATTATGAAATTCCCTGCAGAATGCTAAACTATTTACCTATGCGAAGTTTTGCATTGGACTAATCTATGTATTCCAACTATGTGTGGTTGGGAAAATGAAAAGTTTACACTGTCCTCTTCTGTAGGGGTCTTAATCATATTTAATCATTGGTATTTAAACTAAGAGTGAAAACCTGAACATTGTGTTTAATCACCCTAGCCATGCGTTTCAGCCTTCACTCCATTGTTTAAAAGTAATCCAATTTTCAGAACTTTCAGTCTTGACACCTTATTTATGGCCAGAATGAGAAAATATAGAAACAGTGCATATTTAATCGAGTCTGATAGCCTAAATAATTCAGTGATTTTTGACACCCCCCCCCCCCACGTTAATTCCATTATGACTTGATTTTTCAGTTGTAATATATTTTTGAGTAGATGCTGTATTTTTTTTTTTTGTATTTTTCCTTTAATATGTAACTTCCTGTGCGTGGCCTTCTGCATTCTTCCTCAGTTAACTGTTAATGGAGTTGAACAACTGTCTAAAGTATGATTTTGCTTTTTTTTTTTGTATACATTTAAAGCTGTCTGTTACAGCCCACTGCAAGAAAATAAATGGTGGGAAATTGGTGCTGCCTTGACCAAATTGAATTTGTATGTGCTCTGAGAAAGTAAGTATATGAGTCTGTGTCAGAACAACTGCTAATTCTTCTGGTTTTCCTCGTGCCTTTTACACTGGAGATCTTATTTTATTATTTTGGGACTGTAAGCATCTCCTTTCACAGAGGAATTTCTTTTTTTTTTTTTAATTAAAATATGTTGATTTACATCATACTGCTTATACTGAGTCACACCAAATATCTAGACCAGCATTCTGTTGTTTGTTTGTTTGTTTTTTTTCCAAGAGTGGATGTTTAGGGAAGAGTTTAAGAGCAGGGAAAGCAAATAACTTAGTTTTTTTTTTTCTGCATGCTGTTTTAGCCACTAGCAGAGCATGGCTCTGAGACCTCTTAGCCAGAGGCACCACCTTTGTACTGATCATCCATCAGTGGATTTCTTCCCCAACACCCTACTTCAATGCAATTTTCTGCTGCTTTTGAACATATATAAAATGTTTTAGCATATGTTTTTGTGGTAAGGAATTAAAATTGATTATGTAGTATTTATTTTTAAGCCTACCTTCTCACAGTTTAATGTAATACCCTTTAGCTGTTATATTCAAAGAGCTGTAGGCTTTTGTCTGTAACACCCAAAATGTTATAGGCCTTTTCTATTTTTGCTCAGATACCTTTTTTCAGCAAAGAATCCTAGTTTACTTGTATATATTTGTTGTAAGCTACTCCACATCTAAACAGGAAAAAGTGATAAATTGAAAAATATTTTAAAGCCTTATATGAGCTCCTTACTGGAGTGAAAAGTGTTTTCTGGAATTCTACTTTTCAGTCTTAACTACTGTTTGTTTTTTTGTTTGTTTGTTTTTGTTTTTGGCTTTTGTTGTTGTTTTTTGTTTGTTTGTTTTGATTTCATATTCATGAGCTTGCTTGAACAGATTGAAGTCGTAATCCCTTAGTTTATAAATCCTCTAGTTTTGAAAACATACTGGTATGGGTTTTTTTTCCATGTGGTTTAGTCATGTATTGGCCTTTCTGCTCTCCATACTGGCTGGATCTTTCTGTCACAAGTAATTGGAATAAAGATGCAGAGGTGAAACTGTTTTACTAGAGCTAAATTTTATTGCTGTTCACTTCTTCTTTTCAAATAGGATACTGGGGAATACGTGAAGGCCTGTATTAAAATGTAACTGGAAGATTCACACGATCCTGATCTGGATTCCATTTGTTGCTTACAGGTAGCTGAGATTGTTGGTACAGAGACATCCACAGAAGGTAGTAGTGATAGTACCTTGAGTCTTGACTGGATTCAGCTACCTGTAAATTTGATGCCATGAAATTGTTTATTAGATGATATACTGAACTTCTGTAATTTATCAAAAGCTTTCATTTAAGTGAGTGTGGGTTTTTGGTGTATATATACCTGTCATTATTAGAAACTGGGAGGAAATTCTGTTTCATCCTTTATATAGAGCATGAGGACCTAGATAAGTGCATTTAATTAGTGCCTTACAATGTGCTTATTTTTTATTTATAAAGCATTAGAATACGTTAAATGTCAGGCACTTGGGAGTACAGAGGTAGCAGTGTGTTGTTTCTGGCCTTTTAAACATCTCAGGGTGTCGTCTTTTTTCCACATTTCCTTAGCTCCTGACAGGAGAATTAATAAAAGAGGTTTGGATTTTTATTTTTTCTTCATGGCAGGTCCCTCACTTTGCTCTCTGATTTTGCAAAGTAAATTGCACTGATGAAGCAGAGAGATGGCTTTACTTGTCCAGGTGTGAAGTTGCCTAATTTTAGTAGTCCATGTTTGAATGTAGACAAAATTGTGCCCACATTTCAGTACCTTAAATTTAGTTACGTATAGTTCTGGTCAAATTATTGTGCAATTCTTCTTGAGTTTAATTTTTCTAATTTAGGGTGCTGTTTTCAATCTTTTTTCTTTAATCATCTGTAGTATCTTAACTTGCTTCTGTGAATTGGTGTCAAAATTCAGGGTGTTACTTCATACCTTTGTGTCTAATACTACTGTGGAGCAGTGTGTTAACATATGTATTACCTGGCCAGTATTCACAAGAATGTGGCCAAAGGCATAATGAAGATATATTTAGATCATACATACTCTGAAAAAATGGCAGAATACCACGGTTTTTTCTGCATTTCAAAGAATATATTTCAAAACAAAGTTAAAAATAAAATTGAAATAAAATACCGTCTTCTGAAAAAGGTGATGTTAACTGTGGTTCTGTGACCAAAGTGCTCTACTGCAGGGCTGTGGAATGAGTAATTAAAGATACTGTGGACTAGTTTTTCTTTTCCTAGAGTAGAGTCATACACCTGTTATAAGATTGTGAAATTGTCTAGTTGGAAATGAATCCAGCAGTACATCATGGGTTCTCTGACAGGTCTTTAAGCTCTGATGACTGAATGTGTCATGAAGGGAGGGTAAAATGAGATTGGAGAGCTGGTGATGATTACAGTGTCTAATAGGTACCAGGTTTGAGACTATCATCTCTGTAGATGTCCTTTATCACCATTCACAGGTGGAAGAGATGGAGAAGAGTTCATACAGAGGTAGAAAAATGCCCGTTTTAGAATCTTTCTTTCAGTTGGCCTTAGAAAAGCTTTTTTTTTTTTTTTTTTTTCTTTTCTCCTATTTATCCTTTTCTCAGGAGATTAGCTCTTTATTTAGGAACCAAATTAGATCTCTCAAATTTGGTGCTGTGAATGTTTTCCTAATCAAAGAGTGATTAATTTTCAGTTAATTTGAGATCCATTAATGCACAATCAATATCATCTTTCTTCTTGTGGTACAGTTAGTGGTACTTACATATTCAAATGTGGGTTTTCTATTTCAAATTTGATAATTTATTCTTAGAGTTTAATAACGTGTTTTTTTCTTAACCCAGACTCTTCTATTGCAGTCCATTGTTATATTGGCTATGCAAATTACTAAACCAGTAAAGGATTTTGCTGAACAATTTGTTATACTTGATATAAAATATATCTTTAAAGTTATTCTGGAAAAGCTATGAATATATATGAATTTAGACCTCATTCAGACTAAAATTACTGAAATGTCAAGTTTGTTATTTTTCCTCTTTTTTGGCATTTTGCGTATTTTTGCACTGTGCATCTATCTCATGGGTGTTTTTTTTTTTTGCTTGGCTACAGGACAGCTACCTTCTTAAAATCAGTTTGTTTATTCTTGCTGTATTTTCTGTTCCAGACATATTCATTTATGTGATTTTATGTTCTTTTTTTTAAATAATAAAGCTTTTATTGCAAGTTTAATTGTGGTGTTTTGTTTTTTTCTTTTTTCTTTTTTTTTTCCCAAATAAATGTTTTGTCCATTTATTTCCATAAGATTTCAAGCTCAGACTTAATAACTGCAATGAGTGGTAGTCTTCGTTGCAGACTAGAGGTCTTTATCAATTGGAACTCTGTTTTGTTTATGACATTACCTTTAGAAATCCTAATACTTTAAAAAGTGTAAGAAATCATATATTCTTGCATCTTTTAGAAAACTGATGTTTGGTATATGTGAATCAGTACTGAGATTCTCAAAATCCATTGCTGCTAAGTAACGGATTTGTATAGTAAGTGATGTTGAACCTTTACATTTTAAAGCTTTGGAAAATTAGCTTTTTGGTACACCTCCCCCCTCCCCAACCCCCCCCCCAACCAAACAAACAAAAAAACACCAAGAAGAAGCAGGATAAGCAGTGTATTCTTGTAGCAGTTTTATGAAAAAAGCATGTTTTTAACAACAACACAACAACAGAGTTTAAAATCTGTCTCATTGTCTGTTCTCTGTTGAATACCCAGCCCGAAGCCCATATTTTGTTCTCTCTACATCAGTGATGTTATAACTGAGCATGTCTAATGAGGCTGATTGAGATATTAATTAGGAGTGATTCCTAAAAGAAATGGTGTTGAACACTGAAGGGCAACATTATTGTTAGCTGGAGCCAGTCAATCTCTCCATGTTGAAGAAGGTGTGCTTGCATTTGGTGCTTTACACCCCCTACCTCTTCTGTCCCTGTCTTGCTCTGTTTTAAGGTTCTTCACTCAGAAGTTACAATGATTATGACTGTTACAGCTGACAGCTGATGTGGCCTTTGCTTTCCTTTGCTCATACTTGGAGCATAGTGATTTAGTGAAAATATTTGAGTTCCCAGTGCCAGTCCAGAAGTGTCATCTTTTAATGAAATCTGTTTCCCATGGCGTGGTAATCAGAAAGTTTTCTTGCTTTCTTTATAAGCTAATGATTCTGTAATATGGATTCAACAAGCATTTTCACCATGCACAAAACAAGAATATTTATTAAGTCATAGAATTGTAGAATGGTTTGGTTTGGAAGGGATATGAAGACAAACATATCTTTCTTACAGGCCTTTAAGAACTGGAAGGCCACTACTCGGTCCCTCCAGAGCCTTCTTTTCCCTAGGCTAAGTAACTCCAACTCTTTCTAGCATGTCTCTATAGGAGAGGTGTTCCATCCCTCTGATCATCCTTGTGGCCCTCCTCTGGGCTCGCTATAACAAGTCCACATCCTCCCTGTGCTGAGGGCCCCAGAGCTGAACGCAGGGCTCCAAGTGGGGTGTCATGAGAGCAGAGCAGAGGGGCAGAGTCACCTCCTTCACCCTGCAGACCACACTGCTTTCAGTGCTTCCAGGGATATGGTTGGCTTTCTGGTCTTCAAGCGCACATTGGCTGATGTTGAGCTTCTCATCAACCAGCACCCCCAGGTCCTTTTCCACAGGGCAACTCTCAACGTATTCTCTGCCCAGACCATATTTGTGCTTTGTATTGCCCCTGCCCAGAAGCAGGACCTTGCACTTAGCCTTGTTGAACTTCATGAGGTTCACACACCCACCTCTCAAGCTTGTCCAGGTCCCTGTGGATGACATCCCTTCTCTCCAGCATGTGAACCACACCACACAGCTTGGTGTATTCAGCAAACTTGCTGAGGGTGCATCTGATTCCACTGCCCATGTCACTGACAAAGATGTTAGACAGTGCTGGTCCCAGTACTGACCCCTGAGGAACACCACTCGTCACTGTTCTCTACCTGGACGTTGAGCCATTCACCACAAAGCTTTGAGTGTGGCCACCCAGCCAATTCCTTACTTAATGAGTGGTCCATCCAAAAAAATCCATGTTTCTCTAATTTAGAGAAACTTTCCAGCATTGTGAAACAGCTTAGACATGCCTAGAAAGCACTCAGGAACGCCTGAGAATCTGGCTCTGTATCTCCTAGATATTTTTTTAATCTATACTTCTCTTAAAACCTATCTTTTTCTTCAAAGAGCACAACTTTTGTGTGCTTATTTGCAGCTAGTTCAGATAAAGAAAACATTCTTCTGCTTTTCATTAAATGGGATAATCCATTATCTACTTTTCCTCCCTTAAAACCTCAGCTTAATTTGTGTTGCAACAGTTTTCTCTGCCTGGTCTTATTGATAGGGGACTTTGCCTTTTAATTACAGAATTCTAATTTTGATTTTAAAATGTTTTGCAAAGTTGACAAATAGTATTTTCTTATTTGTATCTCTTTAAGGCTATTTCTTCATGGACCTGCTTCAGCATAACCAAAATAGTCTTTTATAGGTAGATTATGTTTTCGTTATTTTACCTGTAGTTATATGGAGTGGCTCAGTTTTTTCACACAGATTTTATCTGAAAGAGAATTTAATGTGCCTCATATTTTGCATCTCCTTAATTTATTTGTAGTTATTGGAATGAATAGGTGAGAGCTCTGCATTCAATTTTTTAGCTCTTTTAGAGGTGTGTATGAGTTTCAATCATGTAATTGTTTCTGGAAAAGATCGGTAACAAGGACTTGATCTCCAGCTGACTGCTGAAACAGCTGTCTGACCTAAGGCTTCAGTTGCTGTGGTTAAAGGAGAATGCCACGAGCAATCCAGTTCTGAGATGGATTATCTTTCTGAAGTAAAGCTCTGTCGACAGCATAAGGTGTATGCTTGTTGGACTTGGCCTTTTGAAAGTGCTTTGTAGTATCAGAAGTCAGAGATTTGCCTTGGGCAAATTTAAGGACTAACAGCAATGAAGTGCATAATTCTTCTACTATGATAAATATTTAAAAGACCCCGATGTGTCTATTGATTCAAGACTGATACTGAAAGGCTGGGGAAAAAAGGTATTGTATGAGGTGTGAGTTAATGAATGGGCAACTGATAACTAAGAAAAGCTAGCTATTTTAGCAGAAATGGATGGAAAAGGGAAAGAAATGAAAGAGAAACAAGGTGACATTTGAGTGGCAGTTTAAAGAAATGATTCAGAATGCAGAAGATTCAAAAGACATTCCTTCTAAAGAAGCTTCTAAAGAAAGGAGTGATATTCTTGGAAACATGAAGTAGTTGAGAAGTAGTCAGAATCACAATAGCAACACAGAATAAGGATAATCAAAATATTTGAAAGAGGAGAGGTTTGTTTGTTTTCTAAAAAAGGTGAAAGAAGAAGGACCCAGTTGAATAGGAAGGTGCAATTGTACAATGTAGTTCTTTGATTTTGACTGAAAAAATACTGTCTTAAGCAGTTTTCTGGCAGTTTTCAGTCTAAAGCACTTGTCTTAACGTTCAATTTTCACAGCCTCAGTTTGCAATTTCAGTTTGTATTATATCATTCTGATAAATGACAGGGGAGCCTGGGTTGAATGTCATTAGTTATTAAAAGTGTTTTCGAGGCTACTTGCATTTCCTTTCCTCAGATCAGTGAGTCATTTAAACTGGAATCATGCTTTGAGTTCTTCCATAGTAGTCTAGTCTTCGATATCAATGAAGGAAATCTTTGGTTTTGCAACACTGCCCACGAGGCTCTAGTCTGCCTATTTACATTCTTTGTGTAAAACACTCTCTGTGGTTCTGGAGTCATGTTTTCTTTTCTTCCCAGAGCCTTATGTGGGCTACCTACCCTTTATGACCTATCTGACAACATTTGCCTGTTTGGCTCAGCTGTTCACATGTCCGACCCACTGCCATCATATCATGACTAAAGGTGAAGTCAAGGAAATACAGCATTTGAACACGAATAGATGGCTTGTTGCAACTGAAAGCTAATATGTATTAATCTTCTACATGGTATTTACATCTTGTAAAATAGCTCAAAATGTATCTTGTAAAGTGTAATGTATTTGTAAGTAATTGTAAGTTATTTAATGCATTGGAACTAAATACATATTTCTGCAAGATATAGATAACATGTTGATCATTACATGACTTATTTCAACATTTCTGTAGCCTACGTTGTTTATAACTTTACTTACTAAAACAAAGTAAACCACCAAAGACTCCTCAAAAAAAGGAGATAGTGAAGAAGATAAAACCACTCTGAAATGATGAGGTTAACTTTATGTTGGAAATCCTGTAATTTATCTTAATATCTACACCCTCCTATATTTAAAACCCTTGGCCATGTAACTAAGGCTGATAAATTTGTAAAAGTAGCAAACTTAATTTTCCCAATCCAATGTTATTAAAAAAAAAAAAAAAAAAAAAGCTCTGTTCTCCAGGGATTTGATTCCCTCAAAGTGGTGGGAAAAAACAACAACAACAAAAAAAACTGTTTTTCTTTCAAACTGTATTTTTTTTTTTAGGCATTTTAGGAAACCATGATGAACATAAATGCTAAAAGCTATGTGAACCACATTTCCAAGTAATTCATTCAGGTTCAGTTAGTTGCTGAGAAGTCATTGAAGTGGTATTTTATTGAAAAAATTCTTACTTATGCATGTCTTTTGAACTGTTTTCTCAAGACTCTTATGAAAGAATATTTCTGCCTATTGACTTGAGTCTAAGAACCACTTTCAGGAGGGATGAAACTAAGATGTGTTTATTGAAGTGTTTTTTGTGCATTTCCACTTACATACGATAAAGAAGCTTGTGATACTAACTTCTGGAACTTGCTTGTGAACTATGCTCAGTGTTTGAGTCAATGCACCTTCTCTGTCAGAGTTTAGAGGGAAGGGAGAATTTCTTTGCCTTTTTGGTTCTTTCAACCTTCTTGGGTTCTTTCAAGCCTCTTGGCTTGCATTATGTTCAGAGCTGGCATTGCTTTCTCTCGTTATTTCTGTGCTATTTTGGTACAGGGGAAGAAAAAGGTTAGGTGCGATCTGGAAGGTGCATACAGTCTCTAACTCAGCAGAGGTGGAAGCATTGCCTTTGGCTTGTCTTAAGGATCAATCTCCCAGGATCCAAGTCTAACCACACTTACAGCAGTGTTGCACTGGGGGCTTGTGGTGTTGGATCACATTGTATTTATTATATCACCATCCTTCTGTCCCACTGCATCAGTCATCTTTCTACAACCACATACCATTGTAGCACACTGCATGCCCTACTCTTGCCACTGTAGCCAAGTGAGGTCCAGGGTTTTGTTTATTTAGCAGTGGATGAATTAAAAAAAAAGAAAAAAAAAACAGCAAAAACACACAAAAAACTTTATTGCTAGATCTTATATGCACTATGCACATACTTGGTAAATTTTGAAATTATTAAGATGAGGAAGAACTAGATCTGTCAGCTGCTGAAAAAGAAGTTGGACTGAACATAACTGTAGCTTAGATAAAATGTTGTCTACCTTGCAAATTAAAATATTAATTTATTTTGCAGGGGAAAGTTACTATTTTTGTCGGTGATACCACTAGAATGTGCTAAGAACTGCTTACATTATTAAAAAAAGATGAGGGAAAATAGTCACAATGACCAGAGTCATTGATTTTGTGTCAGTTTTTAAATTAAAGATTGATTAAAAAACAGATGTCTTAATTTGTGAAGTTATGTTCTAAAGATAAGGCAGCCACAAAAACATTTGCCTTCTTCACCAGACATGAATAAGGGTAAATTAAATGTGAGATTGTATTTGCTTGGAAGTAAGGTGTTTAAACAAGGATTTAGTTTACTGAGATATTATTAAAGATTTCCTGTTACAAATGTGATCAATCTGTAGTTGGAAGTTGTGCAGATTATTTACCTGGATTCAGTTCCCTCAGAAAGAGCACCGCTTTATCTGTGCCTTTACCCTTCTTTTTGAAGTCATTTATTTTTATTTTTATTTTCTTTATTTCTTATGAAATAACTAATAGTTAAGTAATAAAAGAGGCAATAAAAGTCTGAGTAAATAAGAAATGTTTTCTTGGGGGTGTGGGTTTGTTTTCTTTCTTTTTTTTTTTTTTTTTTTCCAAGAAGACAAAACACGTATGAGCAGTGTAAAATTTAGAAATATCAATGAAAGCAGTTCTGAGGAATTGCCCAAAGTAGTTTTGCATTGTTGTGGCTGAAAGTCAGATGTGTCTAAATAAAGATGACTTGTTAAGACTTAATTTGCCTACTTAGCATGGTATTCGTAAGGCCATTGTAGGTACTGGTGTTAGAAGTAGGTATCATCTTATTGGACTAGTAGTTTTAAAAAAATCAACTTTAAATAATTCATGTTAGGGAGGTATATGATTTATATCCATGAGTGTTGCAATTTACAGTTATAAAACTTATATAAAAGTTATATAAGCTACATATATAATTGTGTATGTGAGCTATGTCTATACCTATGTATATAAAAGTTATAAAAGCTACATATAGTAAACCAACTGTGTTCAAGTACTCAATATACTCAATACTGTGGCTATTAAAATGTGTCTGAAGGCAACATCTTTATATTTCAGTATGCCTATTTAACCATGAAAAACATGGTACACAATGTTTTGGTACACAATCTGAAGCTTGTTCTCCAGGAGATGTTCAAATCCCTGGAGATGTTTCAAAATCCTGAGAAGTATCAAATATTATTTGATAACTTCTTCTTCACTTTAGAATCAGAATAGGTAAAGTTTTTTTTAAAAAAGTTGAAATAGACTTCCTTCTGGGTTGAGATGAATTTAAATGCTTATTTTAAAGAGGTTTAACAGTGACATTTTTGAGTCATAGGTCAAAAAAAATAAAGGCTGTGAAATGCCATATGAACTGAACAGATGTAACTACCATGATACTTGGACTTGGTAATTCTTCAACAACAATCTGGTGTTTCAGTGTTGCCTGCAGTCTGCTAGATGCAGCATGATGTCACAAAATCAGATTAGAAGTACTCCAAACAAAGCCTATAATGTCCTCCTGTACGGTAACCAGTGACAGATACAATCTCCAGTGTCTGCTGTTTCCACTTGCTTATAAATGAGTGCAACATCTGTTACTTAATGACTATCTTAAGGAAAGGGAGAAGGAGAGAATGTAAAGATTTTTATTTTTTTTTTTATACCCACATTGACCTGTATATTAACCTAGTATACTTTATTTAGTTTTTATGAAGAGAACATGTTTCATTTTGGGAAATGTATTTAGCAACATAAGAACAGACATCCTACAATGTGGGTTAGTATAAAAGAGATTTGAATTGTTGTGGAAACAAATGTGGAAATATAAAATCATGGACCTGACTCCATCTCTGATTATGTGGCTGTAGTGTGAGTTTTTGAAGGAGCTGTTTCTTACATAACCCTACTCTGTTCCTGAGCCATGTTTGGTGCAGAGCATGTGCATGCCTTCCAGCACTTCCTGAGCAGTGTGACAAGTGTAACTCATGTGCATTGTCTCCCCTTGGGGGAATAACAAAATTGGAGTAGAACTCCACATTTGAAACGTTACATTAAAAATAATAAATAAATAAATAAATGAAGGCATTATTTCACTCCTAACTATTATCTTGAGGTCTTTGTTGCTCCCAGATCAGAGATCTGCAGCATTACTGCAGTGTCAAGATGACTCTCTTAAGAATGAGTACGTTTTACTGAGGACCTTTCAGCAGTGGGGCTGTGTGAATCTGCTGGGACTGGCAGAGTCTGTCCCTTGCTGTGTGACTCAGCAGTGTGTCCGGCAGCGTGTAAGCTTTCTTCTCTATTTGGCTCTTTTGCTGCTTTATCCCACGCTGCTGACCCTACCAAAAAAACTTTGTCTCCTGTGGAACAGCAACTAGCAAACAAGCCCAGGTGAGCTTCATCCATGCTTTGTAAGGAATTCAAGTACGACTAAGTAGAATTGTATGGTACAATCACAACAATGGAGGAACTCGGGAATGTAAAAATCAGCACATCTGCTATGTGTACTGGTACAGGTAGAAATCACAATTCGGAATACAAATAGTGAGCATGGGGGTAAATGCTGAGAACATTTCAACATTTCATTTTTATTTTATTTTTTTAGGATTATCAGGCCTTACAAAGCTGTCAGCATTTTCTGAAATAAACTGGTATATGAACAGATGATAACATACAGGGTATTTGCCCAAATTTTTCACCAAAGGCTCTGTTGTGGTTTAACCTGGCCAGCAGCTAAGTATCATACAGCCGTTCACTCACCCTCCCACCTCCCTCTCTAGGATGAGGGAGAGATTCAGGAAAATGAAGCCTGTGGGCTTCATAGAGACAGTTTATTAGGACAGAAAATAATGATAATAGTACTACTAATAATAATGTGTATGAAACAAGTGATGGACAATGCAGTTGCTCACCACCCGCTGACTGATGCCCAGCCTATCCCCAAGCAGCAGCCCCCCCCCCCTCCACCCTGGCCAGCCTCCCTATATTAATTGCTCAGAGTGTCGCCATTTGGTATGGAATACCCCTTTGGCCAGTTTGGGTCAGCTGTCCTGGCTCTGTCCCCTCCCATCTCCTGCTGCACCCCCCACCTGCCCTCTGGCAGGACAGAGTGAGAAGCTGAAAAGTCCTTGCCTTGGTGTAAGCAATGCTCTGCAACAATTAAAACATCAGCGTGTTATCAACATTCTTCTCATCCTAAATCCAAAACATAGCAACCTACCAGGTACTAGGAGGAAAATTAACTCTATCCTATTAGGAGCCAAGACAGGCTCCTAAAGGCTCCTAAAATAACATGAGCTGCCATGGTATAAGAGGAGAGATTCTTACATGTGTACAAACTGGTTAAAATCTACAGTGAAAGGGACGAAAATAAGTGTTCCATTTTCATAGTGAAGGGGGGTCACCAAAGGAATCCCATAAGGATCTGAACTGATGCCTGTGCTCTTAATATATTCATAAATCATTTAGGAAAGGAATGAATAATGAGGTGTCAAGGTTTGCAGACACTACAGGGTAATTCAGGATAATTAAAAAAAATCCCACTGATAAAATGGCAGTTCAGTTCAATGTAATTATGTATGTGGAGAGAGGGAATAATCCTTATTTTACATATAAACCTATGGTCCTTAAGTTAATTGTTACTACTCAGAGACTGAAACCTTGTAATTGAAATTGGTTAGTGAAAATGTTAGCTCAGTCCTCAGTTACAGAAAGAGAAGTTTTAGGAATCATTATGAACTGACTTGGAAGAAATAATAGAACAGCACACCAATAGGGTACAGTTGTGCTTGAAATAATGATATGGAGAGTTGAACAGATTTGCTGTTGCTTCTAACTAGGAGTTAAATTACTATCTAACAAGTAAAGAACAGTTGAAACTAAGATGTTTTCAACATAATGTGTAGTTAAATTGTGAAATAACTTTCTAGGGGCTTTTATAGCAGAATCTATTGTATAAAAGTACATCCCTGCTATCTCAAGAAATCTGAACAAAATACTGGAGGCTGTAGGAGGAAAAGTGGGGCAAGTAAGGTCTATGTTTACCCTACTTTTACATTTGTTGCATGATATCTTTTAAAGGCTGTTGTTTATACCCACATATTTTGCTAGATTTTTTTCTGTCTGACCTAGTACAGCAGTTCTTATGAACTTTTTCAGTAGGAAAACTTTATTCTGGCCTCAGGCTCTAATTAGAACTCTAATTAAATTCATCTAATAAGAGAGGTGAGAGGGAAAGGAGAAATACTATTTTTTGTTTCTCTCTTGCCATGGTGGTCATGTTAATTTATGGTTCTCCTGTAGTCCTGCTGACACTGATCTGAATTTACTTCCAATATTCTGTTTGTCATGTGGCTGTACATAGATGTGATGTGTTTCTCTGTTTGCTTTCCCATTAATGTGCTCATCCAGTCCTCCTACCACATCACTGCACTTCCAGCTGCTTAGTGCATCATCATGGCACAGCAGCTCCGTGCTTCTTCAGTTTCTTGTATCAGATGTAAGAAATTGGAGGGAAGCCACAACGATCAGCTAGAAATACAGATTTCCTTCCAATTTTGCTATAGAGCATGAGATGAGGTTTGAAGTTTTACTTAAAAGCCTATCTTATTATGTATGTCAGCCTATTTATAAATAATATTCCCCCTCTTCTCTGGATGGTTTCAAAGCAGAGCAGGATATCCAAACTGTTTAATGAAACATTGACCTGAATGGGAAGCTGTACTAGAAGAACTTAACTGTAGCCCTGAACTAAAGAAGACAGTTGTTCTGTGCTATGGCTCGTTTGCTTTCCAAGGAGACAAATGTGTGCAGTGTTAGGGTTGTTCTGGCCTTGCTAAGAAACAGCTTGGCTGTTAAATAAGATCAAGTCAGAGGCATGCCTTGGTGTGAAAATTGTGAAGATTATTGGTGATCCTCAGTTCTGATGACATTCATTGGCCTTGAACTGACTCCTGTTAGAAATCTTTGCAATACAGCAAGGGAAAAAAAACTTTTTTCTTCTAAATAAGTTGTCAACTTTAAATAGAGTTGTACATGGGTAACGATTGAAGAAAAAACCCTAAGATCCTTAAGATAAAGACTAGATCTTTAATTTTCATTGTAACATTCTGAGAAAGAAGTATGGGAAGTGATAGGTTAGATCTGATGTGCTTGTGGCATTTGCCTTTTAGGCACTAAAAACAGTGCCCTAACATGAATCAAGCAAGCCAAAAGCAAGTTCATCTGCTTAATTATCTGGATATATGTTAATAGTGAATGAGTTTAGCGTCACAAAATGATGCTAGGAGTAATGCTGAGGTACAGACTGAATTTGCTCTTCTTCACCATTTGAGACTTTACTATGGACTGAAACCCTTCTTCAAAATCCTCCTCTCTTTCTTTGGGACAAGCTCCCATGTTAACTGTGGCTCCTGTCAAAAACGAATACAAGGAATTTGCAAGTAGACTATTTTTTGAGATCATTTTTAATGCAAAAATGCTGCAATTATTTGAAAATCTGCTTTTATTTGTAAATTGTTTGTCTACAGTGACTTGCAGATTTTGACTAGTTAATTAAAAAGTTCCCTGGGCTCCATCTGAATGACATTTTATTTATGAAAAAGTAACACTTCTGTTGCAAAATGTTACAAGTGAGCAGGCAAGAACTTCCCATTGTAGAGAAGCCATGTTTACATTAGGGGATTTGATTTTTGAAAGCATGGATATCTGGCTTTTTACAGAACCTGAATAAAAATTAATTAAATTTCAAGGCAAAGTTTAAATGCGTGCACACACACAAATAAATGAATAAATTGAGGGTGGTATTTAAAAGATATAAAGAAGATTTCCACTATTTCATGTATCTATACGTTGGTGTTTTTTTTTTCCAGATTTTACTTTGAAGTGGATTTCTTTGTACTTCCTGATAATTTCTGAAAGCAGCTAATTTGACTTGATTGTCATGATTATCATATTTGGAGAATTTTACTTAAAAGCATTTTGCAAGCTTAGTGTTCACTCTTTGAAACATTTGCAACTACACTGTATAACTGAGTAAAGATGACTTTTTGCTTTTTTTCACCAAATCTTGAAGCATGTGCTTCATAAAAATACGTAATTAATAAGATACTATTGAGAATGCATCTTTGAAATCTTTCTTCCTATGAAACCATGTCTAGATCTAAAGTGGGTCTGATACATTTTGAGATCTGTCTCTTAAGCATTCCTGTTTTGCTAAAAATTGCAAAAGTAAACTTTGCCTCAAGTATATGTATAACTGTTTGTCCTCTACTATGTACACTTGTGAGGAGATTGTGTCCCATGGGTAACCCAGATGGAGCAGAAATGCCTCTGAGGGGCTGCAGCCTAAGGGCAACTCACGCCAGAGCAGAGAGATCCCGCAGGGACAGTCCCGAGTCTCTACTACATAGTGATCTGTTCATTGATGGAGAGGTCTTTAAAATATCCACTATAAATAGCATGATTTAGAGCTTCTTATGAATTGAATTTTTACAATGGTAGAGTACTTAAGAGATCTGGCTAGTTTAATAAGTGAATAAATAAATAATCTGACATCATTTGCATGCAGTCTGATATAGGCAGTTTAACACCTCATGTCTAGACAATCAGTATGCTAGGCTAAATAAATGGACTTATTAAACACAGGCCAGAAATTTGTTTCAGTTAATGTTTAGCTGACATGTCATTAAAAGATAAAGTTTTATTATGTCGAATTGTGGATGGTAGTTATTTGTTGTTTGCTGTTGTATATTTTCTTTATCTGGTATGTCATTTGCTTTAAAATAAGACCACGCTAAATGAAGCCAAGTTAGGACCTTCATATTTGAAAATATTATCAAATACACCCGAAATAACATGCATTTAACATTAACGGAAGTTTAGTGTTTCATTCTCAAGTTTGGTTCTACCATTTAGTTTTGGAATGACAAAGTTGGCTGTTTTCTGGGAATATCTAGGCCTCTGTTAGATGAAATATATCAGTGTTGCTACATATGTGAAGTCTTATTTTGTACGTTTCTGTTGGAACTTTTGTCATCCATTACACTCAAGTCAGCTTAGGAATTTTCTCCATAAATGGATGTAGAGTGGATCATTATTGTCTTTTCCGTGTGTGTGTGTTTTTTTTTTGTTGTTGTTGTTGTTTTTTTTTTGTTTTGTTTTTGTTTTGGTAAATTTAAATCAAATTCTAAAGCTAGTTATTCAAGAGATGTGTTGCTTTACCTTTGTATCATTTTGTAGGGTCATACGTACATGGTGTATGTGTACATCCTAATTTCTTTAAATGTTTTTACAACGGACTGATGATCCTGACTGAGTAAAATGCAGATAATTATACATTCTATTTACAGTGTTCAAGTAAGAATGCCATTGATGAAAAAATTTGCATTAACTCCCAATATTTTGATAGAGTTCCCCCTCCCTCTCCCAGGGATCACATTAAAATTATGTATACCTCCAACTGTGGAGGTATTATGTATACCTCCAACTGTGGAGGTTTTTCCTCATGTCACTCCAACTGTGTCTATTTTGAGTAGTATGGCGAGCAGTGAGGCAGCACAGCTCACATTGAAGTACCACCAAAGCTAATAGTCTTTTCCTAGTTGAATATAATTTTCCATTTTGAGAGGATAAGTCTTCTAACACACTATTTGCTGTACCATTTATTGGGTGAGTTGTTTTGCCTCTGCCTCCTTTTTCTGAAATAAATTTCCTACAGAAGCACAGAGTACTTCTGGTCAAGGAGGGCTATCTTTTCTGTCATCCAGTGCTCAATTACTGCTTGCTTGCAGAGGCTCAAAAGAGTTATCTGATAAGTTGTACTCAGTCAAGCTATTTTTCAGTTAAGTCATTTCAATCACTCTTCTGGCCAGATGTTTGTGACACCTTGGCCTCCAGTGTCCTGTGCAGGATATACATGGGCATTTACATATCTTTCATTCTGATTGTGCATCTGATTCATTATAGCTGGGCAGTTATCTGTGCCTCGATGGATATGTACCTAGCTTGGTAAAGGATTTAATCATTTCTACCCTGTTATGCCACTGTGGTTACCAAAAGTATGAAGATGGGGCATAATTTCTTTTAATGAACACAGCTCAGGAGACACATCTAGGTTCTACCTGTGAAATAACATAGGTAGTAACCACAACAGCAGTCTTGTAAACACAACAGCTTAGAACAGTTTTAATCTGGTGGGGAGTCTCTATCTGATAGCAACTCTGTGCTTCATAAACTTGCCAACTGTGATAGGATTTCAGCTGTAACAGATAATTCTGTACAAATGCTGGCAAGATCGTACAAGATGCTTATCTGAATAATGTATTTAAAGATCAGGGGAGTTTGAAAGAGAATCTTTACAGTCATGGCCAGCAGAGAAGATTCTGTCCTGCTGTGCCAATTGCATTTTTCCTTTTCTTGTATAGAGTGGACAGTAATTGAAACATAAACCCTTGTGGGATGCTTCTTGAATTCCAAATACATCACAAAAGATGTAATTGGTCATGTAGTCTTTAGTCTACCTCAAGAAAATTTAGCAGAAGTAGGTGCTGTGATATCTTTTGTGGGTATCAGCTCTTCTTCACTAACAATGAAGCTCATCTAAGATAACTGTTCCTTTTGAAAAAGAGGCAGTTTAGTGGTTGTGCGTCCTATGTGGAGGAGAGTTGAAAAAAATACAATCAAATAAACCCTTAGTGTTGTAGTTGTTTTTTTTTTTGTTTGTTTGTTTGTTTTTGTGGCAGTACATGTGCTAAAATAGAGTACTATTATAAGTTCTATGCTGGTGTTTTACAGATCAACATAAATTATTCTGCAAACCTAGCAGAGTTCTCTGGTGATTATCTTAAAAGCTGTTGTTAGACTTCACAGTCTCTTGAAATGTGCATCTTGATTCAAGCCATTTACTTCATGAAGTTTTGAGCTAGCTGAAACCTGAACATAAACAAAATAGCTAACCAAACAAAAAACACTGCTAGCTGTGTAGTCCATTTCTTGATCCTTTCCTTTCTGTATTTATTTCTACAATTTATGTGATGAATGTTTTTTTATAATGTTTTGGTTCTTGTAATGCTCAGATCTTGAGCAAAGCAAGAATGTATGCTGAAATATGACAAGTGCAGAATAGCTCCGCGTTTTAATGCACTGGGTTATGCATTTCAACATATCTAATGCAGATCTGAGCACAATATGATTAAGTGTCTAAATTCTGTAGCAGGTGAAGAGACATTTTCATTTACTGAGCATCCAGATGGTGCATAGAGAAAATAGGTTAATCCCTATTTTGTGTACGAAACTAGTACATACTTATTAGCAGATTTCTTCTCCATGAAATGTGTCTGGTTACAGTAGAGCTCTTTTCCATAGCTGTTTCATTATTAAAGCAAAAATACTGGTCTTACATTATGTCTACACCCTTGTGATTCTGGAGTTCTTTAATTCTATGATGCATCTTTTCTTAATCAAATCCTTCCTAATACAGGCAATGTCAAAGGTTGCTTTGAATGTCATTCCTTCTGTCATGGATGTTCTATTGAGAACTCTCAAAGAGAATAGTCTGTTTCACTGATAATGCTATTTGCATAAAGTCCTTTACTCGTGGAGGAAAGAAAACGGGAAGCTTTTTGATGGCAGTCATGCTTGAAAACTCTGTTCCAGTCCTTTATCTCAAATATTTGCATCTCCTTTTCTTTGGCTTAGTTATACTTCTGGAATTTGTTTTGGAAATATGTATGTGCATATTGAAAGGTTATTTTCTGTGGGTATGGTTGTTTTCTATGTACTTCATAGAAGCAGTCAACAGAAAGGATGTCCGTAGTGATCTACAAAGTTATACAGAGCAACATGCTCTTCAGTTTGTGAATCACAGTCTCATACTGAAAAAAAAATCTTGACAGAAAGAACTCAAAAGCATAATGGTTACTAGTCAGGCTATTTCCAGAGCAGTGGTGGGATGTAGAGTTCAAACAGGCTGAAACAGATACGAAATAACCCCTTTGTAAGGTAGCTGAAGGTCTTCCAGAGTCGAGAATGCCCAGTTGAATGCAATCACACCCCTTTACCACACAAAGAAAGGTCAGTTCTGTCTGATATGTTCTGATATGAGGCCTGTCACAATAGATGGTTCATGGTTTGTCAAAGTTTTCATGTCTGTCTACCTCAAAATGTAATAGTAATATTCATTTAAATAATTCTAATGACGAATATTTCTAGGTCAAATGAAATGGCAGTCATCGTAGCAGTTTTCCAAAACATTAAAATTAGAATAGAATAGGTCAGTTGGGAAGGACTGTCAAAGATCATCCAGTCCAACTGCCTGACCTCTTCAGGGCTAACCAGAAGTTAAAGCATGTTAACAAGAGCACTGTCCAAATGCCTTTTGAACACTGATGGTCATGGGGCATCAACCACCACTCTAGGAAGCCTGTCCCAGTGTCTGACCACCCTCGCGGTAAAGAAATTTTTCCTCGTGTCCAGTCTGAACCTCCCCTGGTGCAGCTCTGTGCTGTTCCCATGAGTCTTGTCATTGTGCCCAGGGAGCAGAGACCATTTCCCTCTGTGTTCCCCCTGCTCAGGGAGTTGCAGATAGCAGGGAGGTCGCCTCTTGGCCTCCTTTCCTCCAAATGAAACAAATCCAAGTGTCCTCAGCCTTTCCTCACAGGACATGCCTTCCTGCCCATTTACCAGTTTTGTTGCCGTTCTTTTGAGGCATTCAGGTACCTTAACATCCTTTTTATATTGTGGGGCCCAGAACTACATACAGTATTACAGGTGAGGCCGTGCCAATGCTAAATATAGCAGGAGAATCACTGTATTTGACCAGCCAACTATGCTGTGTTTAACGCACCTCAAAACGTGGTTTGCCCTCATGGCAGCCAGGGCACGCTGCTGGCTCATGGTAAGCCTGCTGTCAAACAGACATTATGTTTTACAGAAGAATAGCTTTTGTTTTCAAATATATTAAAATGTAATTTCCCGGCTTAAATGACTTGTTTGTCTTTATCCTTTTAGGCTTTTCAATGCAGAAATAAGAAAAGTCTAATAGCGTCAGTGGAGAAATGAGTACTTTGTTTCTCTTGTATACAAGTCAGAGATGTTGGTCATAATTCTCCAATATTGCTTTGGTAAAGAGACTCTTTATTAGAATCCATGGTTGTTTCTGATTTTTAGGGCTTTAACTTGTTTCCTTCCTTCTCACAATAGATTTATAGATTTGGAGCTTTTTTTTTTTTTTTTTTTTTTTTTTTTTTTTTAAATGAGGCTAACTAAACTAAAACCCTAGACAGAAACCATAGGGAATTCTAATAGTCCCATGCCTTTTTATTCAGATGTTGATGGTTTTGAAAAGTAAATCTAGAATCTTATTTAACTGTGTGATTTAGGAAATCAGATCCAAGCTGAATCTAATGATTTAGTGATTTTGTATACTTTGCTGAAAATGTTCATTTTTAGTGTGTGTGGCTTTGGGTATGGACTGCACATATCCAGTCCTTTCTAAGTCTGATAAGAATTTTTCATGAAATTAGGTCATAATTAATATTAAATCAAACTGATTTATTAGAGGAATAAGTGTGTATTTTCAGCGTCTGAATCATATTAATTTAATTGTATTTAGACAGTCAGTGCATCTTCCTCCACTGTGTGCCTTTTTCAATTATGTTTCATAAAGGAAAGTTCAATGCTGGTAGCTGTTAAGATATTCTGAGTTGCCTCCAAATTAAGTCATATAGTTGAATTTAATGCTGCCTTTCTGTATGTGAGCAGCAAAGCGTACTATGTTAGAACTGATTTTGTTAATAAATATTTTTAATTTGTAGTATACTGATTACAGTTTGTCAAAATCAGCTTTGCATATAAAACTGACTTAAAATAGTCAGTGTGGTTGGTTGGTGACTAAGTTGACGTCCTGGTTCTTCATGACACTAGAACTATCAGATCTACCTATTCATTTATAGTCATGTATTAAAAAGCGAGGTGGAAGAAAGGGGGTTATTTTTTATCGTATCACCTCGTTCAAACTTCTGAAATGAGCTAATGATCTAGAGCAAAATAGTAATAAATTTAATAATAAATGAAGTTAGGTATTTTTTCAAAACATTTCTCTTAATCCCCAGAGAGACTCTGTGTCAAGAGCTGGCTTAGCTTCAACAGACTTTGGCAGTTAACCAATTACTTTTGTCTGTTTAGTTACATTTATCTGTAAAATTTCAGGTGCACTACTTAATTATAGCATTTCTGCAATGTATTTGCATAAGATCTAACCTTATGTCATTATTTCAAATATAATTTGAAATAAATTTAGTTTTAATAATTGTTTTTTTTAGGAAACATTTGAATATTTTTCGCAAAGATTTAAGCTGTTCTACATACAAATAATTGAACTGAGTGACTTAGATACTTGACTTAGAAAAGTTCTCTTGTAGTCTTGAGTATGACATTCTTGTCTAGTCTTCTTGCTGAAATGTAGGTCAGGCTCTCTAAAAGTAGGAATAATTCTTCTATCATGTTCACAGTTTTGGTGGTCTGAGTTCGTGAGCACTCCTCCTTGAACTACCACAATAAAGCAAAACGTTTACTAATCACATAAACACAAGCAGATAATTTGCATCAATGGAAAGGATCCTTTTGTTGCAACAAATACTAGGGAAAAACAACAGAAGATTCTGTTACAGTGCATGGTGGTAGGTTTTGTCTGTCACAAAAATAGCAATTACAGTGCTACTTTATACAGAGGGAATCTTACTCTGCTGGAAGTCTTGATAATGATCCTTCAGGGCACAGCATTTTTAGGTCTTCTCAGAAACAGACTTGTGTTGTTGTCACAAGCAAGCATAAGCTGCTTCTGTCTATCTTCTGTCTTACTGAAAGGACAAATAGTAGGTGTCCAGGACAGAAGAAAAAGAAGGAAGACCTAGCAAGGCACTGAGGCTCTATGCAATACTTGCAGAACAGAAGCTTTAATGTTTTGTTGTTGTTGTTGTTTAAAAACAAGTATTTTAATTCAATTTTTTAGCAGAAATAGAAGGAGAGCCAAGTACATAACTTCACTCATTTTTAAGTTATCACAAATCTGCACCTTATGGAGGAGGAGGTAAATTGTGCTAATCCCTTCTATACACAGTACATTAGAGGTAGCATTTTTGTATTTTTTTTTTTTTAGAGAAATGACTCAACAATTTTCTCTGCTTTAATAGTTCATATATATATTCCTTAGTATCTGATTTAGTACCTAAGTAATAAAAGGAAATTCACTTGACTCTACTCTGTCAATTAGGAGTTTGTGCTCTTTGCACTGTCTTCTGCTTACCCAAGTAAAGCTGAGGACAACCTTTCTAGTGACTTTGCATTTAGAAGTGCTAACACTGACTGTTGCCACTGGATGAGAAAAAATATCCATATCTTGTCCTAAAATGGGTCTGCAATGAGAAATAATGCTTGCTTATAGAGCAAATGCTGCTGTGTTAAGTGTTAACTTCCTGGGGAGTTATATGGCCTATACCTGCCAAACTTTGCTTACTAAGAAAATGAATAAAAGCATGAGAAATTCCCTTTAGGAAATCAAAGTACTCAATTCTACATTACAAAATTGGAAGTAAAGTTACAGGAGACAAAACAGAAGAATGTAATTTTAAATTATTCTTTGTGTTTCAGGTCGATGATTGAATCATTCTTTCATTCAAGTTGTTTTGAACTTTTGTTTCTTTAGACTGTCATAAAATGGACTTATCTTTCATGTTTTATGCCAAATAAGCATCTCACTTCAGAATTTATATTGCATCTAGCTATGAAAATCTATTTTTAATCCAATTTCATGATGAAAAAAAAAAATAAAAAATGCATATGTAATAGGCAGAACACTTTTCTCCTGTCTTGTATCTGAGATGGTATTCTTTCTCTCCTTTCAGACAATTTTCTTAAATTCACCTTTCAATTGTGTTATTAGTTAGCATTATACTTGATAGCTAGAGATGATGGTTTTCATCAAGTCATAAAATCTTCAAGAACATGCAAAATTTTATAAAAGGCCTATGGAGAAATATTGATTATAGGTGCATTTTATTGCAGTCAGAAATCGTAGCATCTCTCACATTGACCATACCATGACAGTTAAAATGGACAGTGAGACTACTTATTGTAGACTACTTTCTCCCTGCTGCAGCTTCAATTTGGGTTCTAAGTTCTTAGATTAGGTAATGATGAGGAAAAGCAAATGACTGAAATTACTTACCAATCCAAGAAAAACTGCAGAAGATTTTAAGTGAAATAAGTAAATTTATCTCCTTTGTTTTGCTTCTGAAATTCAGTTAACTCTTTTATGTTTTAATAACTTAATTTTAATCTTTTTTTTCCATCCAAACTGAAAACTGGGAAGTCCACTTCAAATAACTGGTACAGACTGTTTTATAAGTGCAATTTTCAGGAATTTGGAATTGAAAGTAGAAATTGTGATCAAAGGAGAATGTCATAAGTTTATTCCAACATTGAAATAAATACTTAATGAAAGATTTATATCACTCTTGGAAGGCCTTATTCTGTCAGAAAAAAAAAAAAAAGTAAGAGAAGAACTGGCCAACGCAGTTCCTATAATTTTGGGGAAATGAAATAAAACTAAGAAGAAAAATTATGAATGTTTAATTGCTTATAGTCTGATCCATAATTTTCATTAGAGGATAGATTTTTTAATTTAATTTTAAGCTATTGGAAATGTTTAGATATTTAGACAAATTAGACATTTAGACAATTTGGACAATTTAGACATTCTGACTAATATAGAAGTCAGAAAAGTATGCCGTGTTCAAGAAAATGTTTGAGATTGAAATGTCTTCTTGAATTTCAAGTGTGAACTAGAAAGTTTGCTTTTTAAATCACTTATGGATATATCTTTTATATAAATATTTATTTTACTATACTGAAGGATAGATTGTATTTATATTTACTTCAAATTCATTCTGTAATGTATGGGTTTGGTTTTAAAACCACACGATGTATTTGATCGTTTTACTTTGAGTTCCTAGCATCTGAAATACTTTACAAGGCATCTGTGCAAGTCTTGTAAACTTCATTGAGGTTTTGAAGGAAAACAATTGTACACAGTAGTGTACAGACAAAAAGAAGTTGTTAAAAAATGGCCTAGAAGTCAAAGATTACTATCTTAGTACTATCAGTTCTGAATATTAGCTTTTCCCTCAGGTGAAAACTGAGAAACCTAATTTATATTAAAATTGCAATTAAATTTAAAGTTAATTCATTACCAAGTGTATTAGATTATTCAATGGGATTCAAAATATCATCTCAGTTGACAGACCTTACTCTAGCTGTGGTCTGCTCAGTTAGTGTAAGTATCAGTTCCGTGCAGGCATGGAAGTATAACTTGATTATTGAAGTGTCTGCCATAACTCTGTTGGCCAGATAAGGCAGGTTTAACTGGTGAGGTCATTACAACATTGGCTGTGGACTTGATCCTCTGTTGATTCACTTCCAGGTACTTCCTCAATCTAGAACAAAACAGTAGCTGAAGAAAAGAGAGACTGTATAGCTAAACCTGACAAGATGCATCTCCTGAGTGAGTTCCTGCACTGCTTCTGCAAATTCCTCGCTTCTGGAAATTCCTCTTTAGTAATTAGAGCAGGAACAAAAACCTGAGAGGGTAGGATGAATGAATACTTGAGAGGATAGGGAACAGAGAGCAGCACAGTTAGCCCAGAGAAGTAGGTTGCTTCATATCATCCCAGCAATTTGCCATGGTCTCCACAGGTCAGTGATCACACCTCCTCATCCTGGTGTCATTCTTGCCATTACCGTCAGCTTTAACGTCAGTATCATCCTGAAATCTCTGTTGTCCTCTACCAAAGCATCGTTGTTCCAACCGCCCCCAGTTTCTGTTTCTGGGAATGAAGCAAGCTACAAAGAAATAACTTAATCCCTTTTGCAACTCTGAATTCCCTTCGTGTATCATCTAGCAGTAGAGGAGAGATGATTACCACAGGTAATGTCATGGGTATTACAGAAGACTGAACGGTCATTAAAGTAGTTGGAGGAGTGGAGGGCTGTAAGAGCAAGGATGAAGGGAATTGTGGTCTGGTGAGGTTTGAAGTGTTCTGTTTTGTTCAAACACCTTCTCTGATTTATTTATTTGTTACCAGAAAAGGTGTTGCATAAATAGAAAGAACATGCATTTCTATCTCTGTTTACAAGGTATTGAATTCAAGCACACCTTTAACTTCTGTTTCTTAAGTAGAAATTACATGCATCTTGCTAGTAAACTAGCAGTGTGGAAGAGCTGAATTCATTCACAGTAGCTGAGTAGCCTGAAATTTCAAGGCCAGAATGCATATAGTAAACAAGAATTAATAATATCGTTCAATAAAAAAATACTGTCAATAAGCTGTTTGGATCACATGTACAGGTAATGTTTTAACTTTGGTGCATGTGCAGAGGGCAGTGTAAGTGCTTGGTGTCTCACTTCAAAAAAAAAAACAAAACAAAAAAAATAAAAAATAGTGAAAGTCTTAGGTATTTTTCTCTCCTCTTTCTTCTTTACTTTTAGATTAAAGCTCTTTCTCAGAGTTCGTTGTTGTTTTTTCCTCAGAGTGACTTTCCTGAATATAATCTAGGGGAAAAGCTGAAATCATGCTGGTGTAAATAACGATGTGATAATTACTCTGTTAATTTATAGGGAAGAAAGGGGGCATTGGATGATTGCAAGTGAATGTGCACTTGCAGTGTGCGCTTGCAACCTTTAGTTTTCCTTTTGTTTTCTCTAATGAAAGTTCAAGAGCTGCTAGATATTTCACTTCATAGCAGAATGCTGGAGTTTGATTTATATGACTTGCTTCATTACAGTGATAATTATTAGGGATTTCATGTCTGTTTCTTATTAGAAGAGAAAGCATGGTATGAGTTTAGATGTATGTTAGCCATAATTTGTGTTCCACACACAGTAACTGTTCTTCTGAAATTGATCCTCTCTTTTGAATGCACGCTTCACAAGTACACAGCAAATCAGAAAAGGTTTCTGTTAAAATAAAAATTTACTAGAAAAAAAGCATAGTATTAAAAAATGTGTTATAGTGCCATCTGCTGACCCCTGTCATAAGTAAATGGTATGCGTACGCTGGAGTAGTCATTGCAGAGAAAGAACTCCAGTCAGTTGACCCAAACTGAGAAATGAGCTAAATCTGGTCAGAGAAATTAATACACTTAGAGATTACACTTGTAATGAAAAGCAAACCCAAAACAAAAACAGAAAAAAATATTGTTTAAAAAGATTTGCTAAGAATTTTCTCACCTATTTTTCAGCTTTGTATGTTGACAAATAATGAAATTTCACTGAAAATTCAAGTCAATCTGATGCTTTCCCGCTGTTGAAAAATGTTTTTGACTTTGATCTTGCTGTCAACACTTCTGCAGTTGTGATGAGGCACTCATTCAACGTAAGAGAGTACAAGGATTTTGTCGCCAGAGAGAAGAGGTTGATAAGACTGCTTGTTCCAATGGCAATGCATTTTTGGACTGTCATAAGTTGGTCATGAAGGTGTCTTTGCTAAAGACTTCATTTGAATCATCGTGAACATCTGTCTATCATATTACCTCTGTTGGCCTTTACTCCTGAGCATTCTACAAAATTTTAATTGTAGTATGCCTGTTCTTAGACAAGCTTCATTTAAAAGTTTGCTTTCACTAACAGCTATATTGAAATATACTTACCACTTGGGTTAAGCTGAGGAATAATATAGAGAGAAAAATACAAACGTGTAAAATAATTGGGTGCAACATCTGGAAAAGCAGTGATCTTGAAACTCAAGAGTATCTCAGAAGATCTGTTAGAAGTTCTGAAAACTGACTAAACGGCTGGGAGAAGTTTACTGTAGGTATACTTGGAAGGGCTGAGCAACTGGAGATACAATATTTAATATTAAGTAAAATGTTTGTATCAACATTGTTTTTATTTATATATAGCAATAAAATATCGTAGTTTCAGTATTTCATGTGACTGAAAAGCTTTAGAGAGAATTATACAAGCCTCGGTTCGGTTTCCTTTATATTGCAATGTAGTAAAAGAAAGACAAAAAAACAGTGGAGTGCTATGCTACTCTAAAAATGACGAGCAACATAACTGCCACCCTTTTTAAGATTTACTTTGAAGAACTAAATGTTTAGGAAAAATTGGAGAAATTCCACAAAATCATTTTACATAAGGAAACCAAAATCCAGTGTAGCAGCAACCACTGCATCTGAGCAAAATACTTTTTTTTTTTTTAAAAAAAAAAAAAAGGCTTTATAACTATTCCTTGTTTTGCAACCATCATAGTTTTCTGAAGTTTTGTTTTGAAGTTTTGTTTTTAATTTACATATTTGGAGTCTTGTACTCATTCTATGTGGGAAAAGACAACGGACAAACAAATACAGCTGCCATCATTGGACATAAAAAGATCTTTTCTGAGGGAGGAGCATACAGAAAAATGTTATGGGGCTCTATGTTTCAGGAATCCTAGCTATAATACATCATCTGCCTCTTTGTTGTTTATAATCTGGGAGGAATATAGAGATTCTGCCTGTGCATGCAGGGACTCACTCATGTGGTGAAAGTCAAAGGCCAGCTGGAACTACATCTGATGCGGGATATCAATGGGAACAAGAAGGGCTTATGTAAGTGCATAAATTACAGAAGGAAGACCAGGGAAAATGCGGGCCTGTTGCTCAAGGGGCAGGGGCCCTTTTGTCACAGGACGTGGAAAAAGCTGAAATGCTGAATGCCTTCTTCACTTTAGTTTTTGCTATCAAGATCAGCCTTCAGCATTCCCAGGCCCTAGCAACCAGAGAGAAAGGCTAGAGGAAGGAACATCTACTCTTGTGGGAAAAGGATCAGGTCAGGGAATACTTAAGCAAACTGAGCTTACAGAAATCCATGGGACCTGATGGGATGCATTCACAAGTGCTAAGGGAGCTGGCTGATGTCATTGCAAGGCTGTTCTTTATAATCTCTGATCATGGTGACTAGGAAAGTTTGTAAAGACTGGAGGAAAGCGAATGTCACTCCTGTCTTCAAGAACGGCAAGGTGGAGATCCAGGGAGCTACTTCTCAGCTTCACCATGATCCCTGGGAAGGTGACAGAACAGCTAATCCTGGAAACAATTCCCAGGCATGTGCAGCTAGTGAAGGTGATCAGGAGTAGTCAGCATGGCTTCACCAAGCGGAAGTTGTGCTTGACTGACCTGATAAACTTCTATGACAAAGACTAACTTGACAGATGGTAGAACAGCAGTGGATATTGTCTACCTTAACTTCAGGAAGGCTTTTGACACTGTCTACAATAAGATCCTCAGAAAGAAGCTGTGGAAGCATGAGCAGGCAATGAGGTGGATTGAAAATTGGCTGAACAGCTGGGCCCAGAGGGTTGTGATCAGTGGTACAAGGTCTAATTACATAAATTGGACACTCATGTGCTTCTTCATAAAATATGCGCCTACATATAGTTAGCCGAATAGTTTTCTGGACTTCACTGACTGTGTTGCCTAGAGCTTTACTGTCAGAAATGGCTGCTTACATATCTCATATCTAGATACTCAAATTAAGTGTGTCTTCAAACTGTACTGAAGTTCTTGCAGTATCCCACAGTTCTTTCTACCAGAAAGCTTTCTGAGATGGTGAATTTTAGGTCTCCCATTGACCTCACTTAAGATTCTGATGTTCAAGTTTTTTCTGTCATTGGAACGCTTGAACTTGTTTCAGGGATTTGTGTTTATCTCTTCCAAATTCTCCCAGCAGATGCTTCTTTTATCTTTATGGTGAATCATAGATCTCCCTTTCACTTTTGCTGCACATAACTATTTCTTTCTTTTTGGAACATATATTTCATAGTCAAGAGGATAAAACTTGTCTCCCTGTACTTTGTTCTCTTATCTTGTTTGACAGCTTATGCTTATTTATTTCTTTTCTCTTTTAAATTCTTTAACACCAAAGTGCCAAAATACCATTGTAACCTCATCTCTGATGTGTTTAAGTATGTTATTCAAACTTTTAACATTTAGTCCAAATGTTTTTCAGTTTGTCTAGCCCTGTTTTATACCATTTTGTCTCTTCAGTGAGCTCAGTTCAATTTTCTTGTTTGGATGTAAACTTGTCCTCAGTTTAATGACATATTCAATGATGATCCTCCTTACTCCTCTGACTGGTGTGATGCTATTAGTACAACTGGGCTTTTTTTCTTGTTGGTCCTGTCTATTTTGGGGGGTACTATCTTGTTTTCTTCCTAATCTTCTCTAAGTTATTACTGATGTTTAAAAGCACATTGAACACTTGTAGCTTGCAGAACATCACATAGGACAGTTAGTGATATGTCATTTAGTCTAAACTATGTTTAACGAGAACACAAAAATATTTTTATTTCTGTGATAAAGAACAATAAAAATAATAATAAAAGACTTCAGCATACGCTTGACTTACATGGAAATTATGCAATAAAGCCCTTAGTTTCTGGATGAAATCTTAATATAATCATTATAGAATGATGTAGAAACTTGCATATTTTTACTAGTACCTATCTGAACGAGTGGTCTAATATGAATTTTAATAACTTGTTTTTGTCTTTTAGTCTTATTTTCAAAATAGATTCAAAAGACAATCTCATATATATATATATTGAGGGAGGGGCGGGGGGGGGACACATGGACTTCTTTTTGTAAAGTTTTCAGAAATGTTAATTGTTTGTTACTTTATAACTCATGTTTAGATTTGTCCCATAAGTCTAGTACTGTGGTTTCTAAGTTTCAGTCTTCCCTTTCCATGCACCTTGTTTTTGGATGTAATTCTTTGCTATGGTTCCTGCTATTGTGCTGTCTTAAAATGGGTGTAAGTGCCTGCAACACAGTAGGTTTTCTAATATATTTATTTTTACTCTCCAGTGAATTTCTAGGTGATAATACTTAATTTACCTCTCTTGTAAAATCAAGAAACCAGGACTGTAAAAATTTCTGTGAATCACTTATTTTATTATTCCTTTTAAAGATTCTTTTGGTTTTGAAACACAGTCTTAGATTACTAACGTATTTTATAAAGATTTGAGATAAGGTTAGTGTTTTGTAGTTCAAGTCTCTATTTTTAGTATGTGACAGTTGCTCTGTGTGCATTTTTTTAATATTAACTGAGAACAGACATCTTCAGGGAATTGCATCAGAACACTAGGGGATTTCATGCTTGCTTAACTTAAACAATGGTGTAAACCTCATCTCTTCCAAATCTTTTACATCTTTATATTTGCTTGTTCTATTATGTATAGTTGAATTTGACTGAACTTTAATTGCTAAAGGAAAGGAAGACTGCGTTAAAAGAAGAAGGGTGGGGAGGAGGGGGGGAGGAAAGGGAGGGGGACACACAACTGTTTTTTAGTTTTCATTTTCTTATGCAGTTTCCAGCTACTAGCCAATATAATATATTATGGTTTCTTTTTCAGTATTGAAACTGTAATGAAATTAAATGAAATGCATATAGTGGACTCCGAAATCTGTTTAGTGCAAGCCTTTAATAAACACAATTTCAAATACAAAACTGTAGCAATAGATTTTCATTATAGAAAAAAAATGATTGATAGTTGGGCATTAAAATTATTTCATCTTTGAAATAATTGAAATATTTCTCTTTCCAGATAGATATTTTAAAATGTTTGTAAAGGAAATATCTGCGTGTTTGCTAATACATGACAGTTGCTATGTAAATAATTTTTTTTACCTATGGGAAATCTGTGAAGTTTTTGCTTGAAAATTTTCATTCTTTCAGCATTGTGATGCTAAGAGTACACACAGAGAAGCGAGTCAAAAGCAAGCCAGCTAGACCTGGGCAAAAGGCACGATTGTGTATCTCTGATTTCATTACAGCAAAGTCATTTGGAAGAGGCACAGACCAGTGAGACACAACGGCCTGTGGGATACTAGAGGCTCTTTTGTTAATGCTTAATAAGCGTAATGTAAGGGCAGCTGACAGTGGAAGCAGGTGGAAATGCTGGAAGTAATTACAAGCAAGGATTGTGGATTTGAGAATTGCAGTGGTAAAAGATAGTGAATAATTAAAAAACAGAAAAAATGTAGTTTGTGTTTTACTATTTAAAAAATAAATAAACTCAGTGGACGTCTGTTTTAGTGAGTGTATAGAAACACCTAAAGCAACTAACCTTTATGTCATTTAACTAAAGACACTTAGGATCTCAGATCGTTATATAGTGTTGAATTCTGCTTTGCAGTTCTGTATGCAAATCATAAAGCTTCACTCTATACCATAATTTATTAATTCCTGGCAAATACCCCACTTCACAAATAAAGCTGTTGTTACTTTAATGGTATAGAAGATTTTTAACTTTAAAAAACAAATAATGAATTACTTAAAAACAAGAAATATGTCTTAACAATTAAGACATTTTGCCAGGTTTCCTCCATCAGCAGTCTAAAATGTCTTCCAGTGACATTTGATCTTTGATATGATATTTGCCTACATACAGTAGAATGGCTCTGTATTAGAATGGGTTGGGACAATCCCATACAGAAGCACAGACTGGGAGAAGAACTTGAGAGCAGCCCTCTGGAGAAGGACTTGGTTCTGGTGGATGAAAAACTTAACATGAGCCAGCAGTGCGTGCTTGCAGCCCAGAAGGCCAACTACGTCCTGGGCTGCTGCATCAACAGAGGTGTGACCTGCAGCAGATGAAGGAGGGTGATTGTGTCCCCCTCTGCTCTGTCTCTGTGAGACCCCACTTTCAGTACTGTGTCCAGGCTGGGGGCCCCCAGCACAAGAAGGATGTGGGTCTGTTAGAGTGGGTCCATAGGAGGGCTACGAAGTTGATCAGAGGGCTGGAACACCTCTCCTATGATGAAAGGCTGAGAGAGCTTGGGTTGTTCAGGCTAAAGAAGAGAAGGCTCTGGGGAGACCTCTGCAGCTTTTCAGTACGTTAAGGAGTCTTATGAAAAAGATGGAGAACAACTTTTTGCTCAGCCAGATAAGCAAATGATTGGACAAGGGGGAATGGTCTTAAACTAAAAGAGGATAGATTTAGAGTAGACATTAGGAGGATATTCTCTACTGTAAGGGTAGTGAGGCACTGGAACAGGTTGCCCAGAGAAGCTGTGGATGCCCCATTCCCGGAGCAGTTAAAGACCAGGCTGGATGGGGCTTTGGGCAACCAGATATAGTGGGTGGCATCCTTATCTATGGCAGGGGGGTCGAGTTAGGTGATCTTTAAGGTCCCTTCCAACCCAAGCCATTCTATGATTCAATGCAATGGTAATTAAACATACAGTTATAGGCAGAATTATGGAATTATCTATAGAAAGATATTGTAGGCAAAGTGCAGTCTTTTCCTTCGTAGACATGTATCTATGAATTGTCATACTGCTTTTTTCTACTTTCAGTCTTTCGTACATTAATCATAGATAGTATTCTCCGTTTGAAACATGTAATTTCCCTTCTCAAAGTGTTACATCTCTAATGCAGAACAGTACTTGAAGTCTAGTGAACCAACCTGCATAGAAGGATTGTCTCCCATCGTCATTCCATTGATCAACCACACCTTCAAAACTGTTACTGCATAGATTTACAGTTATCATGAGTGAAAGTTATGGACTGTTTAGATTTTTTAAAGTATTTTATCTCCATTATTAATGTGGTTACACAGTCAAATACCTTAGGTGCTGTTGCATGTTGTGTGTTCTTATCTTGTGTAGGATTTGTTAGTTTGTTTTCTGCTTGTCTAAGGTGTGTAAGGTATCACAGGCAAAATGGTTTTGGCTTGGCAATTTTTTTATTTAATGTATTGTCAATTAACACAAACTTTCAGTACTGACTGAGGAGAAAAAGAAGATCCAAATAATCAAACACCACATAAATACTTTTCTTCTCCAGGCTTAAAGCAAGATGAATCCCTGGTATCCTGCCCCGCAGAGAGCCTCAGCTTCCCCAGTAGTCATTGCACTGTACTGGGTTCATCTCAGCTCCCTTGGAGGCAGCACAGGTGTTAGGGGTTTTCTACATTATGGTTTCCATCCAATGCTTCTGAACAATTTCTTTGGCAACTTTTTATTCTCAGTACTTTTTCCCAGCTCCATGAGACGGCTTCTGTTTTTTCTCTGATGTGCTTCTCTGAAGTTATGGATGAGATGAGAGGAGGAAGTGTAGGAATAGAGAAGCCTGAGGCCCATACATGTAAAAACACTAAGTATATTCATTGAAGTTTCATGGAGTTCCAGCAGCCAACTTTTCAGGTTGAAAATAGCGTCTAACAGAACTTGGAGAATTTTGTCCATTGCCGTGAATCTGGGTTTATACACTTTTTTTTTTTTTTTTTTTTTTTTTTTTTTTTTCCTGCTTGGCCTCAAAATCACTGTTTTCTTGTATCTAGAGAAATCAAGTATCACACTGATAGTTTCAGCTTCTGACCCCTTTGAAAGCTGCTATTCTTCAGGATCCACTACGTGACTTGTCTTCTGTGCTCATTGTCCCATGTAACAGTCAATGCTGACTGTGGTGTATCAAAAGCTATTGGGTACTGCCTTAATTCTACTTAACTCAAAATTCTGGGAAGAGTTAAATGCCTAGAGGTCATTTTGGACTGCAGTAAGACACCCTTTCTCTGGGTTAAGCTTGACTTTTCTGGCCATTGCAGCTTCTGTCATCCTACATCCTAAAGGGCATAACAGAAGGAGGCCCAATCCTGCAGACCTGATACGTGGTAAGAATAAAGAATTAAAGAGTGAGGGTTTTTGTTTCAAACTGAGCAGGAGGGTTGTTCTGTGTACTTTTGAATTTTGGTAGTTGTACACTTTTTTCTGCTGTGTTATTGAACATGATTTCTCTATATTTTTGTCTCAAAATGTGCTATTGTTTAATACTGAGTCTAGCATTGCAATGGTGGTGAAATTATCTATTTTCCTACTTGAAGGATCACTTAAGTAAAATAAGAAAAAACAGACCATATTACAGAGCATGTAGTGTAAGAAAAGCAGGATAGCAGAATAAATGTTTACTGTTTTAGTAGCATCCCTGGGACTGGTAATATCTCTGAGCATATAATGTAGGTTTATTTTACTTCATTGCATTTTGTGTGTCTGGGCCATTTTGTCTATCATCTGTTTAGTTTTGTGGCAATTTAGACTACAACCATAAAATCTGCCTGTTCTAATGTTCAAAGCTAAGAAAATAAAAGTGCTTTACTGGACTCTTCCTCGTATGGTAAGTGAAATTCTTTGGAACTAAAAATTCTAAACTAGAAATTCTTTGGAAACACCATAGATTTTAATCTTCCTAATCAAGTGTTTATTGAATTACTCCGACTGTAACATGATCAATTTATCAATGCTATTATATTTAAATGTGAATTGTATGGGGAAAAGTCAGTCCTGAGTTTCCTAAATGAAGGGTTCCTTAACATTGCTGAACAGAATTAAATCTGGGAGCATTCTTAATTTTTGCCTATCTGTTTACTTTTTAGAGGGAAAATCTGCTCAAAACTCACATTACTCTTCAAGATAACAGTCCTCTCTATATGTTCCAAGTAATATCAGAGTTCTGCAGGGCTTGATACTGTATATAGTTCTCAATGGAAAAGCATGTACAGCTATTGAAAACATGAAGGTCTTGCAATTATTTTTAACTCGGTGACAAATCTACTCAATATAGTGCATATTTTTTGACTCATGATCACATAGGAAAATGATCACATAGGAAATGAACAGTGGAGCATTTACATCACAAAAATAGCTTAGAGAATCAATGATGAATATATAGGAAAAACTGATTCCTGTAAAACGTCAATACTTCCTTTAGGTCCTGAATTGCTGGGCTAAATAAGTTTAAGTGATAGACAGAAGGGCATGTATCTTCTTTTGTCTGAACTCTTACGTTCAGGACAAGTAAAAATCTAGTGATCTATTCTGTGGTGAATCTTGGGAATTGTATTATTTAAAAGAGTAAACCAGAAAATGTAGGCTACACTGAATTTATATATGTTTATATATATAGTATGTTTATATAAAATAAAAGATAAAAATTAATCTTCTAATAGAATGACCTACAGGGCCATAGTGGAATTATATTAAATTTCTCTTGGTGTTTTGATGAAGACGCAAAACTAGTACATGGGTTGACACTGGTCAGAGAAAAGCCTCAGGAATTCTCAATATAAGTGGAATAAAAACCACAATTATGAGTAGGGAATAGCTAACAAAGGAACAGTTAGAAAGTAATATACAGGTAAAACTGAGCATTAATATATGTAAGACGGTTCACATAAGAAACTTACTTCTGTTCTCATGCATATTTTATACGTTGCTGTTATGTAAATTAGATGTGTTCAGTAATTACAGTCATTTCAGTGATTCTTCTTCTGGTACATCTTCAGAAAAATTCTTCCCAGCTCAACAACTGAATACAAAAAAAAAGGGGGGGCCCCGCCCGGGCCCAAGAAAAAGAAAAAAACCTTATTCATTAAGAACATAATAGAACTTTAAACATTAAAGTTGGTTTTATAAACAGACCTTGAATATTGTTATTTAGCTGTAGTCACAGAACAAAAAGAACTTGCATAACTAATGAAAAATGAGGGTATAATAGAAAGAAGAAAGAACAGCAAATAAGGAAGGAAGATAGACATTTCTAAGTAGTAGGAGCAAGGGGAGGAGGGACTGAGAGGGAGCTTCCTTTTTATCTTTGTTAAGATTACATGAAGAAAACTACCTGAATCATTTAACAATTTTGCCAAATTAAAAGGAATTAAATCTTTGTATTTGCAGGCTAAGTGAAGATGAGTGAAGAACTCTGGGGTGCAATTGTTCATCACAAGAATGAAAGTAAAAAGTCCGATTTAAGGGGGTGGCATATATTCTTTTCTTGTTTGGTTTCTTGGAAGGTAGCTTAAATGCTGCTTAGGAGTACACATTTTCCAATGTGGATTTGTTTATACTTGCTCTTAAAGGTATTATAAGATTCTGAAAATAAATGGCTATTTAGTTTCTCCCGGCGCCTTCTTTCTATTCCAGTTTCTCATCTCTCTGTGGTCCAATATTTGTGCATACATTCTTTCAGAATGTGTGTATGTGTCAGTTCCTCTGTAACAATACACACATCATAATTTTTTCAATTATTTTTCTCTCCTTTTTTTCTTTCTCTACTGTGCCTAGAGCTTCTCCAGTCCCCCTGTCTCCCCCCGCCCACCCCCCTTCATCTAGCCTTCAAAAGTGATTTGTTTTCTGTGTCTATAGGAGAACATCTTGCAGGAAAGGACATACAGCTCAGTCAAATCAACTTATCAAAAAAGATGAGAGGTGACTTGATGTGTGTAGGGACTTCCTTGTGATAAGATTTTCTGTTATAAAAGTCTTGTTAATCTAGTGATAAAAAAAAAAAATCAGAACAAACGGCTAGAAGCTGTAACCAAGCAAATTAAAAAGGAGATGCATGAAAAGCCACTGTAAGAATTCACCCAGGAGAAGTAGTGGAGTATCATTCTCTTCTTACTACACATTTTTAAATCAATGCCCTTCTACTTTTATTGTCTTTAGCTAATCTAAGCGCAGCCAAATTCATGTTTCTTTTGGAAAGGCACTGTAATTTGCTTAAATTTGACTACAAAAGCAAAAATGCATCCTAACAACAACTGCTGCATTTTAAGCTACTTTCCAGAGAAGAGTAAATGAGGTTTTCCAAGGAAGTGACTAGAATTTTAATAGATGCAAAAAAAAGTTTCCCATTGCTGTATTGGCTGTATATTACCAAAGGTACTCAGCCCAGAGTAAACAGTTGGTGGAAAAAAATACTGAATTTCAGCTTCCGGTGCTTAACCTAAAACCCCCATTGAATAGGGTATTTCTAAATGTTACAGGGTAGCCATCATATAACTAGAGGCCTGAACATGACTGTAACCAAACTCTCTCATGTAAAGAAAGCTCACATTCCACTGATTATTTTTGTTAGGTTTGTGTGTCTGATGTGAACTTTGGCTCACTGTCCCTGTTCTTGTTGTTAGTGTATTTGTTGTAAAGTAGCAAACCTGGGGCCTTAGATTTTCCTGGATTAGAGATATTTATGAAACATATTGTGGCTTTTTTTTTTCTTTGTGTCCTACCATCTGATAAAGTCATGACTGTGGTGAAAAATTGTGTATGATAAAGCCCTGGCATTACCTTTTTCTGTATGCAGGAACTAGAGGAAACCATTTTTACAATGGATAGTCTTTTTAATCATCTGTCCTTTTAGTCAGAAACCTCTTACTTGGGGAAAAAAAAAGGGCATAAATCAAATTGAGTAGGTAAAAGAACAGTCTTCATCTTGCAAGGTGGAAAATTTGAGAGGAATAAAATGAGTGCTTAAAGTAGAGAGGCAGCAGTTAGATTTAAATGAAGTTTGAGCTGCAAGAAATCTTTAATATCTTTCTTTCAAACATTACATAAATAATACATAAGTATTAATACCTACAAATTCTGTAAAACCAATTGAGGGTTTAATAATTTAATTACCAAATTTATGATCAAATAAAAGTAAAAGCAGCTATTTTTTATTGTTTTGATTGTTTTGTCAATATAATAATAGACACGGCAAATAACTCTAAAACTTAAGAGAGTACAGATCATAAATAGTAGGCTTCTTGAATACATCAATTTAGCTAATGTTCCGTGGGTTTTTTCTTTTTTTGCTGTGTTTTGCCTTTTTTTTTTTTTTTTTTTTTTTTTTGCTATAGAGATGGTATTGGTTAAATCGATACTACAATCTCTGAAGCTTGCAGTAAAGTACAGAAAATAACCTAGTTTCTGTTCTCCCTCATAATAAAAACACAAAGTGAAAGCTTTTTATAAGTGTATTTTGTAATGGAAATTTTAGCAGCCTTTTGAATGAACAATTATGTCTTTGTTTCCATGGAGCTAGCACAAAAATAGCTCAGGAGCAATGTGATGGTATTAAGAACATAATGTAAGGGCTACTATGGGGAACTTTCCATTTGATCTGGTCAAGGCAATTTCAATTAAGTAATTTGTCAGAAAAATAGCAGCTGAGTAAAAGTAAAATTTAGGAGAATATTTGTTTTGATGGAGTTTTAATTAGCGAACAGTGCCCCTGCTCCTCCCTCGCCTCAAATCCTTCAATCCACCATAGCAACTGTTTACTTTTTATGTACAAATACTGCACTTGTACTCGTTTAACCATGGGCTCTCACCTACAAGAAACATGAAACACCCAGGTTACTTGAGTTTTGAGCAGTACGTTTCTCAGTTCATTTAGAGCTATGCCTACTTTGCACCCATTGAAAGGGTTTGGTTTCATCTGACTGTGGAACTGGAGTATGCTTATATGTTGGTTTATTTTTATTTTTTAACTTAGGGATGATTAAGCTAATCTTTTTATATCTTGATATAGCTGTTCCAGATGTCTCAAAGCATGCAGGCTTATTTCCCAAATGGGTATTAAGAAAGAAAGAAAGAAAGAAAGAAAGAAAGAAAGAAAGAAAGAGAGAAAAAGAAAGAAAGAAAGAAAGAAAGAAAAGTACTTTCCTGTAAAAGTACTTGAGTATTTCTGAGTGCTTCAAATCTCCTAGTCATTGAACTTGTAGGATGTTACATCCTGAAACTGAAATCCTGAACCAGGTGATGATTTAAGATAGGCTCTTAGTAGTTGTTTTCCAATGTAGGAAGGAGATTTGTTGAAACTGTAAGTATAGCACGTTTCCAGCTGTAACAGTCAGCTCAAAGCTTTGGAATATCATTGTTCTGTGGTGACTAATGACCAGGAAGGTACATACTTCTGTCATGGGGCTTGTTGTTTCCTCAGGAATTAGAGTTTCTTACCTTTAGCTGCCTATTTCCCCCTCAACTTTCCCCCACCTCTCTTCCAGCACTGGCTCAAGGATTGCTGTGAATCTTCTATAATGGAAAGAAAGGCTGTAACACAGGCATTACTCCTTATTACCAGACTCTGATCTATATTTTGGAAGACTGTTTGTTTGTATCACAGCAACAGGCTTCAAATTTTTTTTTTATTTATTTATTTTTTATTTTTTTTTTATGATTTTTGTGTTTGTTTTGCTCCCCTTTTAACCAGTAGCCTTAATGTATTGTGTAGGAATATGTAATCAGATTTTTAAATAGAATAGTAGTAAAACACTAGAAATGTCCAGAAATCTGAGGAAAAAAACAAAACAACAACAACAACAAAAAACAGATGGATCATTATAACTATGAATTACCTTTTTCCCAAATATTTTCTTTGTAGATTGAAGAATAAAAGCAATGCATAGTTGATATCAGATGTTTAACTAGCTTTTAAAAGGAGTTCAAAAATTTTACCGAGTGAATATCCTGGCCAGTATGTAGTAGCTGATTTTTTCCAGCTGTGTCACTGTAATATTTAATCTGGCCAATCTGGTGTTCCTTTGTTTCCAGTCAGTCTGGTGAGGACTGGTATGGGAGGTACCTGAAGCTTCTGCATGTGTGGCACTTGAAAACCCTTATTGAGACTCATGTTCTGTAGCAGAGTCCTGTCTTATTCTGTGTCATGACTAGTAGCTAAAGTACCTGGTCTCCTGACCTTTATCCAGCAATCCTCTCTTTTTGTATGTTTGGTGCAGCCCTTGACTTCAGGTTAATGTAACTAGTGGCTCTCTGGATTTAACTGCTGTTTTGGGCTCTGTTAAATTTCTGGAGTAGCAGGAACTTTAGTCAACAGTGAGCGCAGTATAGTTACAACCATAATTTATGTAATAGTGAACATCCCTAAGAACTGGATGAGTAAGCTGGTATAAGTCAAATGGCTTTATCTGCCCATAAAACTTTTTGAGGAGGTTGTGGGTACTTACGTAGTTATTTGTTGTTCATCTTGGTGTCATCTCCTGTGTGCTAGTAGGTTTAAAGTAGAGCAATACTAACATTTTTTTTTTCCATTGCTGCTATCTTTTTTTGTTCTGTTAACTGGTTACAACCAGCTTTGAAATGTCCGTTTAGTCTGTCTATTGTGCCTTAAAGAAAGGCTTCAGCAAGGAAGATTAGTCTTTCCATGCATACATTTATAAACTTCAAGCAGATATTCTGCAGTTCACTAAGCTGAAACTTGCACGCCTTGTCTGTTACAATAACCTGGATGCAGATGTTTTTTAATATGTTTATGAGGCTGCTGCATTGTGATATGTTAATTTTCTAATGTTACATAAAGTTCCTCCTGGAAAATATGCCAAGGCACATGGAAAATAAGGAAGTGATCGGTGACAACCAATATGGCTTCACTAAGGGCAAACTATGCCTGACAAATATGGTGGCCTTATGTGAAGAGACTACAGCATTGGCAAATAGGGGAAGAGAAAATCACATCATTTGCCTGGACTTATGCAAAGCATTTATTACTGTCCTGCACGATATCCTTGTGTCTAAATTGGAGAGACATGGATTTGATGGATGGACCACTCAGTAGGCAAGCAATTGGCTGTATGGCTGCACTCAAAGAGTTGTAATCAACAGTTCAATGTCCAGGTGGAGATCAGTGATGAATAGTGTTCCTCAAGGGTCAGTAGTGGGACCTGTACTGTTTAACAACTTTGTTGATGATCTGGACAGTAGGAGTGATTTCACCCTCAGCAAATTTGCCAATGACTCCAAGCTGTACAGCAGTCGACAAGCTGGAGGGAAGGGATATCATCCAGAGGGACCTGGACAGGCTTGAGAGGTGGGCCTGTGCTAACCTCATGAGGTTCAGTGAGGCCAATTGCAAGGTGCTGCAGCTGGGTCAAGGCAATCTCAAGCACAAATACAGGCTGGATGGAGAATGGATTGAGAGTAGCCCTGAGGAGAAGTACCTGGGGGAGATGGATGAGAAGCTCAATGTGAGTCAGCAATGTGTGCTTGCAGCCCAGAAAGCCAACTGTATCCTGGGCTGCATCCAGTGTGGCCAGCAGGCTGAGGGAGGTGATTCTCCCCCTCTTATCTGCTCTCATGAGGCCCCATCCAGAGCATGTGTTCAGTTCGGGGTCCCCCAACATAAGAAGGATATCGACCTATTGAAGCAAATCCAGATGAATGCCATGAGGATAATCAGAGGGCTGGAGCACCTCTCCTATGAAGACAGGCTGAGAAAGTTGGGGCTGTTCATACTGGAGAAGAGAAGGCTCAGAGGAGAACTTTCTAGTAGGAGCAGCTTTCTAGTACATAAAGGGTGCCCTACAAGAAAGCTGGGGAGGTACTCTGTCAAGGACTGATAGGACAAGAAGTAATGGCTAGAGGGTAGATTTAGATTAGATATAAGGAAGAATTTCACTACTCAGAGGGTGGTGAGGCACTGGTACAGGTTTCCCAGAGAAGCTGTGGATGCCCCATCCCTGGAATTGTTCAAGGGCAGGTAGGATGGGGCTTTGGCCAAACTGGTCTAGTGGGGGGTGTCCCTGCCTATGTCAGGAGCATTGGAACCAGAAGATCTTAACGTCCCTCCCAACTAAACTATTCTATGATTCTTTTAAAGTATTAAGTACTAAGTATTATTGAATGATACCCTGCATACACTGAATTTCTAATGTTTATTGGTAATCCAGATTGAGTGGTAATATTTTTTTCACAATCAGTTAGGTTCAGGCTTACTTTTTGACAGTGCCATGCTAGCTTTCTTTCAGTCTATTCATGTGGTCCCCAACCAGAATTATCTTAACTGTTTGAAGGTTCACATGACTAATTGTATTATGAATGACAGCTTTCTGTTCTTTCTGAAAACATAATACTATTGGAAGTTTAATATAAATTAGTTTTTTACTTTTGGTTTACCTACATTTAAATACTTGCAGTTTATGCAGGGAAAAACATTTTTAAAAAGCCCAAACAGAACTTGAAGAAGCAGAGTTTGCATACTGTAACTGGGGCAGCATAGTACAGTTGTCACTTCACAGACCTGTCTTTTAGGAGGGTAGCAGGCGATCTTTCATCAAGTAAGAAGCATTGTCTGAGGCTTTCCTGATATCTTTCCTGTACCAGAACTTGGTAGTGTGTTTTGCCTTTGTATACTGTCCTTAGTTAACCAGTGTTTTCTCTATTCCCATTTTCAAAGTGAGGAGTTGCAGACATCTTCTGAAAATATCTATTTGAAGTAAGAACTTGAGGAGCATACTTAGTGTACAGTTAAACTCATTTCTACATGCTGTAAATTACATTTCTTTTTAATAAAGATGTCAGAAGTTCGCCTTTTGGAGAAGATTTGCCAGTATTTTCAGTTTTGAACATGTACTTTCAAAATTTTATCTGATTGGATCCTATCATTCATAACCAGTTGCAATGTTGCTAGATTTTGCAGAAATCTTATAAGGGAATCTTAATAGGGTTATTAATGTATACTATTTTATGTATTTTTGCCTTTCTTTGGAGTATAAAAAGCTTGTTTATAAAAGTTGTTACTGAGTTTATGCCTTGAATACTTGCAATTTTTGTTTCCAAATTTAAGAATTTCAAATTAAATAGAAGGAAAGTAATCTGTGACACCTCAGTGTCATGTGTCTTATGCATGAAACATTAAGCATCTGACCATAATGGCTTTTGTCATAAAATGTCATAGATAAGTCCTTTGGTCATGTCTTCTGTCATATGATGCCTTGTTTTCACATATTTTCAGTGTTAAGTCTACTTTGGCTGTGATCTCATACAGCTTAAAATGCCTTTTCTAGACTTCAGTCTTTTCATTATTTTTACAGAGTGCCACTTTCAACTTGAAATATTTAACTTTTTTTTTTTTTTTTTTTTTTTTTTTTTAATAAACATGGTAATGATTTGATGTCAGTAGTCTTGTGGTTCTGGTCACTGTTGCTGATGTGAAAGTAAATAGTTCTGTACTGCATAAAATAATAAATAGCATTTAAAATACAGTACAGAAGTGTTTTCTTGTGATAATAAAGGTTTTCCATAAATTTACTCTGATATAATAAGTATGTTTAAGTGCTCACTCTGTCCAAAGACTTAAGCAGCTCTCTTACATATTACTACGCACATGCCTAAATCTTCTGTGAGAGAGAAACTTTGAGCAAATTTATAATACGAAATCTCCAAAAGTTGAATAATGGATATAAAAAAAAGATCCCATTTTAAAAAGAAACAAATCATAGATATCTGTACAGAGAAGTAGTGTATGGTTTGTGCTTTAGAGGAATAGAAATGGTAGTTGATGAGTTTCGATAATAACATAGAACTCCAAAAGTCCCAGAAGAAATACAGAATCATAGAATGGTTTGGGTTGGAAGGGACACTTAAAGATCATCCAGTCTAAACCCTCAGCTGGGGACAAGAATATATTTCAATAGAACAGGTTGCTCAAAGCCCTGCCCAACCCAGCTTTGAATATCCCCAATGATTGTGCATCCACGTCTCTAAGCAATGTGTTAAGCCTTGCCACCTTCATTGTGGAAAAACTTCTACCTTATATCCAATCTAAATTTACCTCTTTCCAGTTTAAAACCATTGCCTCTTGTCCTGTGACTATAGGCCCTGGTAAAAAGTCTTTCCCTGTCATTCTACAAGCCCCCTTAATGAAAGGCCACAATAAAGTCTTCCCGGAGCCATATTTAATTGTGTATGAATCTATATCTTGTGAGAACTGAGTGATACAACAATGTTCTGCAATGTCTTTCTGATGAAACTTGGCCACGTCTTGTGATTCTGATGAGAGTCAATGAAGCACAATGATATGTAATGAATACTCACACATTTTTCTTATTCATGAAAGTATAAGCTTGATTTAGATTGCAACTTGTGTCATTTGTCGATCCCTTTTTTTTCACTCTCCACTTGGTTGGAGTTGCATAATTGTTCCTAACCCTAATTTCATCTAGATCACATGAAAAGGTGAAAAGTATGGGCACATGTACATGAAATGGCGTTCAGCTTGGAAAAGCTGAACAATTACAAAACTTTTCATGAAAGGGAAATGCTCTAACCACTGACAAGTTGTTTCTTATGCTTATTTATCTCATTTTAATTTCATCCTTAAAATTAACTTTCATGGTTAGAGTTGCGTAATTGAACTCTCATATTTTGCTGCATAATTCTGGCCTTTCCTCTGGAAAAAAAAAAAATTGGCCTTCTTCCAGTTAAATAAAAGATTCTATTGAATACAATTCATAATAATACTAATGCTAATAATAGTAATAAAAAAGCAATGTTCAATTCTGCCTTTGTGAAACAATTGTCATCACAGTCTCTTTTGTGCCTCCTTAAGTGGTTGTGGTTTTAGGTTTTAGCCTTGCAGAAGAAAAAGTCTTAGATATTAATGACAATTAAAATCCTTTGGAGGACCAGTCAAAACAATTATCACTGTGAGTTATTTAGAGAAAGGGACCAATGTAGACAAATCTGTTTTGAAAAAAATCTTTGTCTTACAAATCTATGATTGCCCTTATAACCAGTGAGGGTTTCCTATAAGGACCCTTTTTTTTTTTTTTAAAAAAAAAAAAAAAAAAAAAAAGCTTAGGGAAGAGTGGCTTAAGAGAGTTTTTAAAGCACTATACCTGTCTTTTAACAGTATCCCACTCACTTTTGAGGACAAGGAAAATCTGACAAATGATACACCTTCTCTCGATTTTCTAAAATAGAAATAATAGTAAAAAAAAAAAAAAAAAATAGCATGGACTGGCTTTGCTAGAAAACTGTTGTTATTTATTATTGTTGTTATTTATTATGGAACAAGTTTCAGGGTAACTAGCAAAACTGAGAAGCCACAGGGGTTATATGACCATCGATACTGAATCTTACTGTTAATTTTCCCAACCATGGGAAAATGACACCTTATAGTTCATTTGCATGTTTATTTCGATGGCAACCCTCTGTATTTTATCACATACTGAACAGCATTATAAATGTATAAATGACTGCATTTACTGATAAATTATTAAAGCTTTTTTACTGACTAATTACATTTAGAAGTGTATTGTTAGCTGTAAATTAAATTGAACTATGACAAAATGCACTTATCAAGGAAACCAAGTAAACTTTGAGGTAAAACCATGCTTGTTTATATATTTGATTTTATGATTATTTATAAAATATAGTCAAAAGGCATTTCAGCCATAGCAAGAATTATCTAGGTTCTACAGGAATCTTTTGTTCAAGCTCCATGAATAAGTTTAACTAAATTATAGTTTATAGTTTTTATTATTATTTGCTGGAACCTACATATTGTCTTTTTATTAAAAGGAATACTGACTGGGATTTCCTTATTCACTGTTAACTGGAATGACTTCACATGTCCAACACTTGTTTCGTAGTCCAAAGAAGAGTTGTAAGGAAATGAACGAGGGTTTTTCATTTTGCTTAAATACTGGTTTGTTTTCTCCCATGCTGTATCAATACCAGGGTTAACTTCTGGAACAAAAGACTGTACAATAAGTGGTTAATGCTTTTGGCATGTAATTAAAAATGGAGAATTGTTGAAAATGAACATGTTGAAATCAAATGTAGATCATCATAAATGGATCATGAGTGTTACTATTGACAATTTTCAAAATATTGACATGGAAAGTGTTATCAGATATCTCAAAATTATTGATATAAGCAGTCAGCAGGACGTTGAGAATTAAGCACATTTTTGTTGTTGTTCTCATGAACTTCCTACATTTTAGCAATATTTTCAGATAGGCTGTAAGACCACTATTGTGCACTTCTCGCTCCACTGTTTTAGATCATGTATCCCCAGCACGGTGGTTCTCCTGGGCTATCACTCTATCATTAACCATTCATGTAAACAGGATACTTTTGACACCTTTGTGTACTAATTGGGAAATGGCACTATTATAACTAAATTAATTAGAAATGTTCTACTTTTAAATATTGCATGTTTGTGACTTACAGTTTTCAGTTTTTCTGGAGTCTAGAGCATTTTATGACAGGAGGGAAATGTTTCAGTCCTAAATAAAGGCAATTAAACATCCTAAATAAATCAAAACCCAAGAAAAGGAAGGACATGAGAGAGCACTATTTAATAATGTATGATTTAATTTTAGAATAGGTAATAGATAGCTTAATCTTAATGAGAGGAAATTTTTATTGCTTGCTTCTAAGACAGGACTTTCAAAGAGTTGTAGTCTTGTGCTAAGGAAACTTTTATGAGGCCAGACATTTGAACTTTATCAGACTAATTTGTGTTCCATACCAAACTCAAGCATTCTTTAAAGTTCTGTGATCTGCTGGAGAACTATTGTCCTCTTTTGTTGTTGGTGGTGATGGTTTATTTGGTTTGTTTTTTCTTTAAGCCTCAGTGGTTCTTAGGAAAGATCTGGCTGTGTGAGGTATGTGCTGACAAAAAGCAGAAAAGGGAAAGAGTTGAAATTGTCTTTTAGCAAATGAGTAAGCCAAACTGTTGACCCTGTCTGTAAGTTATGTAGACTTGCAATGTATGTGAGCGTAATTGATGCTTGTATCTGTAAATCATGTGTGTGCTTGGCTGCAGTTGACCTACCATTGTTTTGGATGCTTTGGTTGATTGCTCACTTGTATTACACAGAATATTGTATAGCAGTGTACCCATAATTCTAGTCTTAAGGTGTTCTCAACATACTTCTCTGGAATGTTTTTCTCTTATTTGACTTGTAGATCTGTGTGTCTTTCAGAAAAGCCTGTCAAAAATGACTTTTTGTATATTGGAACGTAATTATATTTTATTTATTAAATTGCTATTTTATATTTATGACCTGAAAAAATAACTGTAACATAGTATATTGGGTCCGGTCTTGTTCAACATCTTCATTGACAACCTTGATGAGGGAATAGTGTCTGCCCTCAGCAAATACGCCGATGACACAAAGCTGGGAGGAGTGGCTGACACACCAGAAGGCTGTGCTGCCATTCAGCGAGATCTGGACCGGCTGGAGAGGTGGGCAGGAAGAAACCAGATGAGATTTAATAAGAGCAAGTGTAGAGTCCTGCACCTGGGAAGGAACAACCGGAAGTATCAGTACAGGCTGGGGGATGACCTGCTGGAGAGGAGCTCTGAGGAGAAGGACCTGGGGGTCCTAGTGGACCACAGGTTGACCATGAGCGAGCACTGTGCCCTCGTGGCCAAGAGGGCCAATGGGATCCTGGCGTGCATTAAAAGGAGCATGGCCAGCAGGTCAAGGGAGGTGATCCTCCTCCTCTACTCTGCCCTGGTCAGGCCTCACCTGGAGTAGTGTGTCCAGTTCTGGGCTCCTCGGTACAAAAAAGACAGGCATCTCCTGGAAAGAGTGCAGTGCAGGGCCACTAAGATGATACAGGGCCTGGAGCATCTTTCCTATGAAGAAAGCCTGAGAGACCTGGGTCTGTTCAGATGGAGAAGAGAAGGCTGGGAGGGGATCTCATCAATGTGTATAAATATGTGAGGGGTGGGAGACAGAAGGATGTAGCCAACCTCTTCTCAGTGGTTTGTGGGGATAGGACAAGGGACAATGGCCGCAGGATAGAGCACCGGAAGTTCCGCACCTACATGCATAAGAACTTCTTCACAGTGAGGATGACGGAGCATTGAACAGGCTGTGTAGTCTCCTTCTCTGGAGATATTCAAGGCCCGCCTGGACGCCTACCTGGGCAGCCTGATCTGAGGAACCTGCTTTGGCAGGGGGGTTGGACCCGATGATCTTTCGAGGTCCCTTCCAACCCCTACAGTTCTGTGATTCTGTGATTCTGTGATATGTTGCCAATTTGAATGTACTGCAGTACATTGCTCCAGCATTCCTACTATAACAAATGGTTTAAACCATGCCTTGACATTGTGATCTTTTTAAAATAAATAATAGACTGTTATTTCAATCCATTAGGGTTTCTTCTTTCTAGTGAAGATTCAACCAAAAAAATTTCAACCCCTCATCATGATAAAAACAAAAACAGATACTAATCAGAAGTACAGGGGGCAGCTTTTCTGAGCAGCACATCAATTTTTGATATTTTCCCTCTCTTGCATCAAAACAACTTATAATTTTTATACTAAGAATGGATAAAGAGAGTCTGGAATAAAGTCTTGCAGCACACACAACTCAGTGTAAATACACAGAAACCTTTGTTCATTATGGCGGTTCCTTTAAGAGCGTCTGTCTAGGACAAGTTCCTTAACTGACTTATTGCTAGTATTTCCATTACTAAAACATTATCATTATCCTTAGTTAAGCATTGACAACCACTGTTTTGCAGGGCTTATTAAAAGAGAGTAGCCCTTTGGAGAAGGACTTGTGGGTACCGATGGATTAAAAGCTCCACATTAGTAAAAGGTGTTTATTTGCAGCCCAGAAATCCAACTATATCCTGGGCTGCATCAAAAGCAGCATGGCCAGCAGGGTGAGGGAGGTAACTGTCCCCCTCTGCTCTGCTCTTGTGAGACCCCACCTGGAGCCCTGCGTTCAGATGTGGGGACCCAGCACAAGAAGGACAGGGACCTGTTAGAGCCAGTCCAGAGGAGGGCCATGAGGGTGATCAGAGGGCTGAAGCACCTCTCCTATGGAGGCAGGCTGAGGGAGTTGGGGTTGTTCAGCCTTGAGAAGAGAAGGCTCCAGGCAGAACTCATTGCGGCCTTCCAGTACCTAAAGAGGGCCTACAGGAAAGCTGTGAAGGGACTCTGTCCAGTGGGTGTAGTGATAGAACAAAAGGGAAAGGCTTTAAACTAAAAGAGGGTAGATTTAGATGATATATTAGGAAGAAATACTTCACTCAGAGGGTGGTGAGGCACTGGCACAGGTTGCTCAGAGAAGCTGTGGATGCCCCATCCCTGGAGGTGTTCAAGGCTAGGCTGGATGGGGCTTTGGGCAACCTGGTCTGGTGGGAGGTGTCCCTGCCCATGGCAGGGGGTTGGAACTGGGTAGTCCTTAAGGTGCACCTTTATTTAGTATCACCAAATACCACCTTTATATGGTATTATGTTTGTATAACTGCATTTTGCCAGTTTTGCCAAGTGTATAGCACAACCATCCTTACGATTGTTTAGATAACTGTAGCCATTTTTAATAACATATAAATAGTGTTAAATAAACCAGTGTGTCAGTTTCAGTTTGACTGGTGTTGGCTTTATGCTTTCATGCTAGAAAATCTTCTAGTGCCAGTGATATAATTTACAGCTGTCTGGCAGAAATTAAAGAAAAGTAGACAGTTCTTGTAATAATTTTTACTCTCTGTTCCTGGTTTATGTCTCAGGAAAGCTAATGTACTGAGGCAGATAACAGTGACAACAGGAGGGCATTAATAAGTACAAAGTTAATCTTCATTGCTTAGAGAACATTTGTTTTTTTAAAACTCATGTTATCTGCCAAGCATTTTAAATATATTTTTGTTTCTCTTCATGCTTAAAAAAAAAAGGTCTGAAATCTTAAAAAAAAAAAGGAAAAAAAAAAAGGAAAAACTGTAGGTATTATCAAAACTATTGATTTACTTACAGAAAAGGAAGGGAGGAAGGGAATGATAAAATATTTTTCCTGTATAATAACGATGGAACATGCAGACTTGTTTGAAATGGGGAATAAAAATGCTTTATATGATATTCAGCAAATTCTGTTTTGTTTTGTTTTGTTTTGTTTTTTTTTGGAAGAATTCTTCAGGCCATACTGAAGTTTAGCTAGGCTTGTAGTCTTCATCAAAGACTATTCATGCCGTATTAGATTATGGTTTGATACTGTGTAATTTACAGTTTTCCTGTCAGTAGCATATTAAGGCCACTTACACAAGATTCATTAGAGTTAACAGAACTGAGCAGTGCTGATCAGTGGGTAAAGTTCTCTGTGTGAAGTAAATTTGAGAGCAGAGACCAAAAGTTTTAAAACTGTGGTGGGTTGACCCCCACAACTCGCTACTCACTCACCTCACCCCACACCTTTACCAGTGCAATGGGTGAGAGAATCAGAATACCCTAGTTTTATTTCTAGGCATGACGTTATATAGTATGGAATATCCCTTTGGTCATTTGGGGTCAGCTGTTGTCCTGGCTGTGTGCCCTCCCAGCATCTTGCTCACCCCCAGCCTACTTGAAGACGGTGTGTGAAACAGGGAGGGCCTTGACTCTACGCAAGCACTGTTTTAGGCAATACCTAAAACATCAGTGCATTATCAGCACTGTTTTGGTCACAAATCCAAATCAGCACCATGTGGGCTGCCATGAAGAATATTAACTCCACACCAGCCAGACCCAGGAGATGCCCCCTCTTTCAGTAGAATAATATTCAGTTTGTATAATAACATGCTCAAGCTTGGAAGTGACAAAAGAGATGCTGAATGTGTCACTACATTCATACTTTCTCTGTAGGTATAAAGGACACTTTGAAATATTTATTTTTTCTCAGGATACTTTAAAATTGTCAATAAACTTAATAGGTAGTATGTATTTAGTGGAACACTACTGTGTACATACTATATTACTCAAGATAAACATATTTTTGAAGCTAAAATGAATGAAGGTCCCTTTAAAAAGGGTACGGTAATGTGGAGAAAGACATGCTGTTTTAGTGATTCACATGAGAATCAATCTTTCTAGTGCTGTCATTAGGTTATAAACCATACTGTGAGCACACTGTGTGAGATTAATCTGACATAACATTAGATATGTCTGTCTGAACTAGCTCTCCTTTTATAGTCGGTGAAAAATACTACATTCCCAGGGTAAGAATTATTTGATCCTAATGTTGTATCTAAAATCAGTGAGATGAATCACTGTCCAGATGCACCTTTTACCTTCCATTGACAGTAAAGAGAATTTTGAAAATTACCCTGAATACAAGTATCTCTAATTCAGATTTATAAAGAACTGCATTCCATAAGTATTTAAAATATGTGTGTGTGTGTATATATATATATATATATATGCACCTGTTACAGAAGATATCAGTTTTAAGTGTTTATTTGTGGTTTCTTTGTAGTCATATTGATATGTTTAGATTAACAAAAATTCATGTGATCAACACACATATTGGTCACTGAAAAGTTTAATTTATTTAATTTAGAATTCTAAACACTTTTACATGAAGAAATCAAGGTTTATGCAGTTAAAGAATAATCCTCCTAAAAACTCTGAATTGATTGGTTAGAAATTTAATGTTTTAATTAATGACCTGAAAATAATAGCTGTGATTTATTTATTTGTTTATTTTCTCACCTGGGTCCACCACCTCTTTTTTCAGACTACTGTGTCTGAATGCCTGAACTGAAGCTCTGTCTTAGTAAAAGAAGCAGTAGCTACCTGACTCCATATATTTTGAACTCTCACTTTTTATTATGAGGTCAATGCAAAGCTTTTTTTAAAGAAAAGATGTTCCAGTTTGAACGAGCATTATTCTGGAATGTTATGTGATGGCCTTTATTAGCAAGGATAAAAGGGTTATTAGTTTTCTCCTTGTAACTGTGAACTAATTTAGGATTTTAAGAGATTATCACTCCTATCCCAGCAGGCTATTTCTGACTTTTTCCCTATGGAAATCTATGCCAAAAGCAGTCTCAACTGCTTTGCAGAGCTTAAGAGATATATGAAGATCAGGGAGAGGAAAAGAATTAATAAATTTGTTTCACAGTTTGTTTCCAAACTGATTACCTCTTGTACTCACAAGGCAAGGCTGATTATCCTAATCAAATGTGTATATATTTAAACCTAAAGTGGTTCTCACAAACTAGTCCAAAATAAATGAGAATGGTTGTCATGTTGTCTGTAATATGTCCTTATTATTCTTGGCTTTAGAAAACGCAAAGCAAGTGTGACAGTAGTTAATTGGGAGAGGGAAGAATCAAATGCCTTGGTGCAAATTTGACCTGGATGTTACTAGAATTGTAGCAATTATATAATTGTGCTAATGCAGTTTTTCAATGGCACTGGCTGCCTAGTATTCTGGAATTTATATTCTTCATTTCTATTAAAATAAACATAGATAGTAATCCAATTTGAAGGAAGCAAGGAAGATGTACTGCTTTCAGCACTGATCAGCAAATTTAGAGATTTAAATATTTGAAGACTGTTTGTAATTCTAATATATTTTCTTTGATCTAGACTAACATATAAAGTATAATTCTGTCTTAATGTAGGTGGGAAAAAAAAAGGCTATGTTAATACTTAAAACTTTCATAGAGTCACTGAATGGTTTCGGCTGGAAGGGACCTTAAAGATCATCTGATTTATTTATTTATATATTATTTATTTATTATTATTATATATTATTTATTATTATATATTTATTATATTTATTATTATATATTATTTATTTATTTATTTATTTATTATTAGATCATCTGGTTTATTTAACACTATTTATATGTTATTAAAAATGGCTACAGTTATCTAAACAATCGTAAGGATGGTTGTGCCATACACTTGGCAAAACTGGCAAAATGCAGTTATACAAACATAATACCATAGAAAGGTGGTATTTGGTGATACTAAATAAAGGTGCACCTTAAGGACTACCCAGTTCCAACCCCCTGCCATGGGCAGGGACACCTCCCACCAGACCAGGTTGCCCAAAGCCCCATCCAGCCTAGCCTTGAACACCTCCAGGGATGGGGCATCCACAGCTTCTCTGCTCAGCCTGTTGCAATGCCTCACCATCCTCTGAGCGAAGAATTTTTTCCTAATATCTAATCTAAATCTACCCTCTTTTAGTTTAAAGCCATTACCCCTTGTCCTATCACTCCTTGGCAAAGAGTACCACTTCCACTTTATTGTAGGGCCTCCTTTATGTACTAGAAAGTTGCCATAAGGTCTCCCCAGAGCCTTTCTTCTCCAGGCTGAACAACCCCAACTCCCTCAGTCTTTCTTCATGGAAGAAGTACTCCAGCCCTCTGATCTGATCTGATCTTGGTCCTTCTCTGGATCCACTCTAACAGGTCCCCATCCTTCTTATGTTGGGGGCCCCAGATCTGAACACAGTGGCCTGGGTGAGGCCTCATGAGAGCAGAGTATTTATTACACCCTCAGCAAGTTTTTCAATGACACCAAGCAGAGTGGTGCAGTTGACACGCTGTTGGGAAGTGATGTCATCCAGAGGGACCTGGACAGGCTTTACAAGTGGACCTGTGTGAACCTCATGAAGTTCAAGAAGGGCAATTGCAAGGTCCTGCACCTGGGCCAGGGCAATTCCAAGCACAAATACACAAATATAGGCTGAGCAGATTGAGATGGATTGAGAGCAGAGAAGAGAAGGACCTGGGAGAGATGGATGAGAAGCTCAACATCAGTCAGCAATGTGTGCTTGCAGCTGAGGAAGTGAACTGCATCCCGAGCTGCATCAAAAGGAGTGTGGCCAGCAGGGATAGGGAGCAGTTTTGTTGCTGATAACTGCAAACAAATTTCACTTTGTTCTGGATAAACATGAAAATGAAAAAGTATGTTTGCCTGCCCAGAAGTGTTTACAAGTTAAATACAAGATGAGAAATTCTAGATGGTTGTAGATAATGCCCTTTTCTTTTTGGATGCATCCTTTTAATTAATATGACATTTGAAGAAACCAAAAACTGTTCAGAAAATTGTGTTAACAACTAAAAGTATGTTTCAGTTTTTTGTTAGTAGTTCTTAAGACTGAAAAAAGGAGGAATAGAGAGAACCATGTGTAAAGTGTTAAAAGTAACAAAAATATTAAATTTAAATACCATGAAACTTCTTCCAAAATTTGAGTGCAAAACATAGAAAAATATGTTATTATGAGAAAAAAGTATTTTATATATTAACATGAAAATAAGTGCAAAGAAAAATGTTTTACTTGATCTCTCTGCAGTTCAAATTTTGACAATTTATTGTTGTTATTGTGTATTTGCACCGAGTCAATCTCTTTAGCACAATGCTCTCATGCTTTTAATTTAACTGAAACAATACCAAATTCATCTAAAATATTTTCTTGCGTCACATAAAATCCTTAGGATTCTTATATCTGCCTTTTTTTTTTAACCACAGATGAAATTGTGTTGAAAATCTTTGTGTCCTCAGGGGTTTGTGTTTGTTTCTTTCTTTTTTTAATGAAATCATGTTAGAATTAGTTCTGACCTGTGCTTTGAATTTTTATTCAATATCAGGTCATCCTGATGTTCCATTTGTGTGTTTCTTCAGAGATTGTCTGCCATCTTTCCTATTCTTTTTCATTCATTTGAGGAATTTCCTAGTTTAGCAGCTATCTACAATCTCTTTTTTTCAGCCCATCCTTCAGAAGAATCTGATTCTGAAGAATTGTGATTTTTAAAACTGTGTAAATGTAATCCTAGATGTTCAGGAACACATATTTTGCTCTATATCTAGAATTCAACTGTCAGATATATATCGTCAACTTCCATATTTTGGAGGAATATTTAACATTTGTTCTAGGCCAAAAAGGTGTAAAAGACCATCTTAAATTCTGCATAGATGCAGAAGCCCATGAAGAAACAATTCTATTGTATAGCATAGTGAATGGGAGAGCCTTACTGAGGAATGGATGCGATATTCAGGAGAATGGAGATTGAGTAATGCCTTTGAGGATGGTGATATAGGTTAAGATTCTTGGAGCAATCTGCAAGGAGTTTCAACCTGTCATTGTAAACAACCTCAGGATAGAGAAGAAAGCTTAATTTGCTTATAGCTGACAGTTCAATACTTCAGGAGGAGCTATGTTTTTGTCCGTTTTCATCTAACTTGGAACAGTGGTGTGAAAATTAGTTTGCTTCTTCATTTATTATAACTTTGCTGTGAAAGATGCAGGGTAGTTTAAAAGTGATAAGCAACCTTGACAAAGTACAAGCAATAATTCAACATACTTAATCACAGTGCAAGTATGGTCTTTACTGAGTATGATGTTCACTTGAAGAATGCAAAGGAGGACTGAATGTATGACATAACAAAAATATTATATTTAATCTATAAGATGTATAAAGAGTACTGATTTATGGTATGACATACCAGCTACTGTAAGGATTTGCATATGTTCATATTGTACTCCAGATGAAATTTGTCTTAGTACAGAAGTCTGCTGCATGTTATATTAAAAACGGTTGCTTTATGACGGGACAATTTAACTTTTTGTATATGGTATTGCAGTCAGAATTGTACGCAAGTTATGAAGTTGCAAGCTCATTATGACATTTTCCAGTTAACCACAGACAACTTTTAGTGTCAGCTAGTTATTTAAAGTTGTACCCGTACTGACTCTGAGATTTTTTATGGAAGATAATTGTGAATTTGAGAGCTTGTCATATTGTAAATGTTGTAATAATGTGGTATAACTTTGAATATACTAACTTTGAATTCTTTGAGCTATATGTTATTGCCTGGCCACTTGGTATCATAAGAAATATTTTCAGCTCTTAAGAGTTGGTGGGTTTAAACTGCATTTAATGATTTTTGGCTCTTCAGCAAACTTTGCCATTTCATTAGTATCAGCACTTGTTACCAACTTATTATTCCAGTGGTACTCCACTGATAACTTCTCTGTGTGGTAAAATCGGATTGGTTATGATTGGTTATTCCTGTTCTTTTCGTATTATCCTGGGGAATTTTCTTACTTTGCTGGGGAAATGCACTTGTAGACATTTTTTTTTTGAGAATGCATTTTGAGATGCATTTTTGAGAATTCATTTTGGTTTAGATTTTCTGTGTTATCTTAAAATTTGGTTCAACTACTCTATACCCTTCCTGTTTGTTTTGTTTTGTTTTGTTTTGTTTTCCCATTAGTTTTTTTTTTTTTTTTTTTTTTCTGTTATTGTAAGAGGTTGATTTTAATAATTGTGATCATTGTTAGTGGTCTAAATTTGCTTATATTGTTGTTAGGGGCAAATCAGGTTTAATGGGTGATACTGGTGGTAGGGGGGTGGTTGTACCAGATGATCTTGGAGGTCTTTTCCAACCTTAGTGATTCTATGATTATATTTTAATCTTTATTTTTTAATGTTATTTAATGTTCTTTAATGTTTGATTTTTAATGTTCTTTATGGTGAAATAAACTCCTGATAGTCACATAGTCACTGACAGACTGTGAATCTATTGCTGACAGATGGATAAGTATAACAATTGTAATACTTACTGGATCGTCTGTAGTCCAGTAGAACACCTTCCATAAAACCAATTATACCATTCAGTGTATTGTCAATACAGATTCTGTTTTATATATACAGGCATTTTATTTTTAATAGAACTGACAACATACTTCAGACTGATACATCGCTTCAGATTGATAGTGAACTATTTAAGTGTTTTAAAGTTTAGAAATTAGTATATTAATTATTATCAAGAAAATACTGTTTGAATCATTTTAATAGATTTATAGCATAGTTTGAGTTGGGAGGGGCCTTAAAGATGACCTAATTCCAACCCCCATACCATTGGCAGGGACACCTCCCACCAGACCAGGTTGCCCAAAGCCCCATCCAGCCTGGCCTTGAACACCTCCAGGGATGGGGCATCCACAGCTTCACTGGGCAACCTGTGCCAGGACCTCACCACCCTCTGAATGAAGAATTTCTTCCTAATGTCTAATCTAAATCTACCCTGTTGAGTTTAAAGCTGTTACTCCTTGTTCTATCACCCCACTCCCTGACAAAGAGTCCCTCCCCAGCTTTCCTGTAGGCCCCCTTTAGGTACTGGAATGCCACTGCAAGGTCTCCCTGAAGCCTTCTTTGCAGGTTGAACAACCCCAGCTCCCTCAGCCTGTCTTCATAGGAGAGGTGTTCCAGCCCTCTGATCATCCTCGTGGCCCTCCTCTGGACCTGCCTTAATAGGTCAATATCCTTGTTTTGTTAGCAGCCCCAGAGCAGAATGCAGGGCTCCACATGGGGTGTCACGAGAGCAGAGTAGAGCGGGGCAATCCTCTCCCTTGCCCTGCCAGCCACGCTGCTTTTGATGCACCTCAGTACACAGGTGGTTTTCTGTGCTGCAAGCGCACAGAGCTGATTCACGTTGAGCTTCTCATCAACCAACACTCCCAAGTAATTCTCCTCAGGACTGCTTTCAATGCATTCTCCACCCAGCCTTTATGTGTGCTTATGATTTTAGTCTTTTGTGAATTATTTTAGTCAGTTTTGCCCATGCTGTGTTTGTTTTTGATAACGAGTGTATGAGGAAAATGAAATTAGTCTATACTGAACCTCTGCAATCTGATAGAGATATTGCTATTCTTTCATTGCTTTTAGATTTGTGTTCTCAAAAACAAAGAGTGAGATTCATCTTGCCTATGTTAGGTATCTGAAAGTTGTGTATCTAAGTAGAATTATAGAATAGTTGAGGGACCTATGGAGGTCACCTGGTCCAATGCCCATGCTCAAATGGGGCTGCAGGTTGCCAAGGTCTGGGTTCAGATGGCTTTAGAGTGTCTCCCAAATAAAATTTGTTCATCCTAGATTTCCTACATAGAAAGTAATGGAAAGAAAACTACAGTTCCATAAGGTGCATCATTTCACCTTAGGATAGGCATTTTTAATTAAATGTCTTCTACAAGCCTGCTGTACCTATTTGTGTTTTTAAAATAATCTCTGAGGCTTGTCCAAGTGAACTGAAGTTATCTGAGAAAGCAACACAGATTGCTGTTGAAGTTTTTGCTAGTTAGTGCTCTTTTTAGAAACTCCACCTATTTTTTATTATTTTTTTAAGTATGGTGTTTTTCTCTGTGAAACTATTTTGTGATTTAAAAAAATGATCATATAAATACTGTACTCTTAATTTTGACAGTTTGATTGCCTTTGGTACACATTATATGTTTACTGAATATATGATATGCAATCACAATTTCTAAACTAAAATACTAATCATAATTAGGATAATAGTTTTATTAGAATGTAATTAAATATAATCTCAGGGGGAACCAAGGATGTAGTCAGTTTATATGTTTAATATATTGGAAGCTTTTATGCTAGAAAATTATAAATTGTTTATTAGTAATTAATTGATAGAGAAAAAGTAATTTGTATGTGGATGAAAGGTATACATTGAGGGTAGAAGCCTAAGCTAATCCTTGCTTAGTTGTATTAATTTAATAAAGATTGGAACTGAAGGGAGACTGAGCATTTCAATAGGTTTATCTATTAAAAAAAAAAAAAAAAAAAAAAGTTTTTTTTTGTTATTTGGAGTTTAATTTGAAAGCAATATACAACCTTCTTTTAAATGGGCTATGAAATAGCCTTGTATTAAAAATCATCACTGAAATTATGCAGTGAGTTCATTGAATGTCTTTAATTTAAAATATTATTGCAATTTTAATCATATACCTACCTGAAACAAACAGAAAAGATTGTCTTAAAATTATTCTAGAATTAATTTATTTTGTTCTTTTGTCTTCTGAATTAGGTAATGTATTTCTAGTTATTGAAATTTAATAAAATTACTTTCAGAATTCAACAATCCTACCAGGATAAAGTAGGATTTTTTTTTCCTTCAAAACTGAAAGATATTTCTGCCATTAAAGGGTACACTTAGCTTATTTTTAAGCTAAGTTTTATATACTGTTCAGTAAGATTTTCAGAGTTAATGTTCTTAAAATTACACAAGTGGCTATTTGATTGGAATTGGTGACATGGTGAGTTCAGTCGCTTTAAGATAGTCTTAGTCTTGACTTGTTTTTTGCAGATTTTTACTTACAACTTTTTATTTTCCTCCTAAAATGTGTCCACTAGTTGTGCCATTTAATTGGAATTCAGGGCATTAGATAGCATTTGGTACATAGCCAGATAGATAGGAATCAGGCTGAAGTTTTATCAGTACTGCTGTTAAATCGCTCTTCATCTGAGTACTTATTCCCTTCCCAGCGCTGCTTCTCCCTGCACCAGCAGCAGATTTACATGGCCACATGATGAATTGTCGTGTGGTATAATTAGCATGTTTTTGATGGTTCATTTGGTCCAGTGCAGTTCACTGATTCTTATTCTGCAGATGACTGCGCAGAGGTTTGGGTGGTATAGAGGGAAGGGCAGTAAAATCTTGAAAACATGCAAGGTCAAGCGTTGTGTTATATCAAGAGGAAATATAGCTGTTATTTTCAGTGTCATTTTGTAGGTAAATTTCTCTTCCGACAAATGTGGAAAAGCTTCAGTTACTTTTTAGGTTTTCAGTTTCTGCAGCTTGTCTACTACATCACTTTGGGCCAGGCTACCATTTCAGTTACTTTACAGTAAGGAATATTTCAAATATCTTTTGATTTTATTTTGTGAAAGTGTTGTATTCAGCACTGTGACAAAATTGAAGGTAATATTTTATGATAGTAGTGGATATATTTTGTACAAGTTATGTTCTGCATAGCATGATTATCAGTCTGCTGTGACATCAAACTGAGCAAACTCACAGCTGATCATAACTGTGAGTTTCTTTGTCAAAACTATCTCCCTCACCATACAAAAATATTAGGTGTTGATCACAGTACAGGTATAAAAGCCATTAAGCTATGTATTTCATGTTGTAATGTTGTTCTTATTTTCTTTTGTAGCTGGTTGGTGGTGAATTTGATCTGGAGATGAACTTTATAATCCAAGATGCAGAGAGCATTACATGCATGTCAGAGCTTTTGGAGCACTGTGATGTAACATGCCAAGCTGAAATCTGGAGTATGTTCACAGCAATTCTACGTAAAAGTGTCCGTAATTTACAGACTAGCACGGAAGTTGGCTTAATTGAACAGGTACTTCTGAAGATGAGTACTGTGGACGACATGATTGCAGGTATAAATTACCAACTGATAAAATAATTCTTATATTGTTGAACTGTCAACTTATTGTGATAATGGAGGGTTTGGGGATAATTTGTTTTTCGGTTGAAGTAATACTTCGGTTAATACTGCTATCGAGTGAGAATTTTTATCAGTTTTAGAAAAAATGAAGAAAAGGCATTGTTTTTTTAAAATATATGTAGATAACTTTCTAAACTAATTGTCAACCTGTTTAGGCTTGTTACCTTTCAAGGTAATATATTAGTTTTGAAATTCATTGATCATTTTGAATTATTATTATGATGTTTGAAGTATTGTTATGACCTGCTTTAAATATGGGCCTTATCTGACAGCATATCAGAAATTATTAATATATTTGAATGCTGGATATTTGGATTAAACAGTTTACTTTTGTACATCATATAATGTATACCTGTGCTCCCTATAATGTCTCTTTGTTGTTTGTACTTGTGAATTTTAATGGCCTGATTGTTTTTACAGTAGAAAATATACCATTCTTTTTTTGCTCACTGAAAATATCTGATGAAGTTCTTGCACAGCTAAGATTTCCAAATTACTTTTGAAGGAGTTTTTTGTATTCCATACTACATCTGCTCAATAATAGGGAATGGATTATAATCATGAATGATTTGGTTAGAAAAACAGGTTTGGTTGTCAAGTTTAAATATGCCAGCTAAGAGCTACATGTGCTTACTTATCTACTCCTTATTTTTACTGGGGACAAAATTAAGCATTTTCTTTCAACTAAGTGTGAAGGTAATTCTTCATTTTTATGTAGCTGGGTACTTCTAGGATACTTAAATTGTGAAGCGCTTTTGAAACATTGAAGAGGTTTGTCTTCCATAATTCTAACTCTTAAGACTTTAGGTAATGATCTGATTCCTGGCAGATATATAGGCTTTGTGGAACAATAAACCAGTGAGGATTTGAGACCAGAAACAAGAAGAAAACAGCAGCATGAAATATGAATTATTCAAGAATGTTTTTATCTTTGGCTTTTTTCAGTATAAAGGTGTATGTAGTATTAAGTATTTGAAAAAGCTATAAATTCTGTATTTCAAGGTGTTAGTGAGAAACTCAATCATTAATAATGTATGTGCAAATGCTAAAACCAGAAGTGTAATGTTAAATATTCTACTGTGAGATTCAGACTAGCATATAACAGATCAATAGATTCACAAACTGTTGATTTTCATCAATACATTTTATTTCCAGGACTGGTAAATATGTCAGAATAGAAAGATAAAGGAAAGTAAGGGAAATATATTGTTTATTTCATGTTAAATATGACATTAGTTGATGAAAACAGACATTACTATTTTGAAGTTTATCAGGATTTTACTCAAAAATCAGTAATCATACTAATTAAAATTTCTTCATTTTGAGGTACCCTAATGTATTAGGTTAATGTGTCAAGGGCTTGGTAGCAGTAAGGCTGCAGGGATGGCCTCTGTGAGAAGAGATGGATATGGTCATCTAATAACTAGTCAATAATAAGTAGTAGGTACTTGATGAAGAGATCAGTAACTAATTTTGCATTATCTTTGTTCCTTAATCTGATATGTACATGCTGAAGTCATGACTGACTGTAGATGATTGTAGAACTGTTTTGCCCCTAGTGTTTCTATGCTTAGTGTTTCCAAAGCGTAATGATAAGGTAAGAAATTTTGTGGCAAAATGCTTTTGAATGTTCAGAGAGGCTGTTTTGAACAAGAGCTGTTAGTGCTTCCTCCTAAGAGGTTAGTACCAAAAATCCTAATGTAAGCAACTGACTTATCATCTGCAAAAGACAGAGGCTACCTGATTTTGTTAGTTTATATGTTTTGAGAGATTGTTTGTTTGATTTTAGGTCGTCTCACCTGTTTTTTTCCCGAAATTTTGTGAATAAACCTAAATAAGGTTTAAACAGAAGAGACTAGTATAACCTCTGTTATGTTATGACAGCAGTCTTTTACGGCCAGTCTAAATCTGAAGCTAATTTCCTGTTTTATGAAAGTAAGAGAACAGCAAATAAAAATGTACTCAGTCTTTTTCAGTTGGAAAAGCTTGTCTGTTCACATGAAAACTATCAGATTATGAGGCTTCTCAGCACTTTAAATATCCCACTTCTTGAGATTTTGCAGATTTTGTGATCAAGAATAAAAGTTGAATCACCTTGACTGTTGATTGCAATCCAAATGAGATTATTGCCACGTATATTCCAATTTGTTTTCCAGAAGCATTATCCACCACAAGTCATCTGGGCACTGTGATAATCTGTTATACTAAGACAGGAGATGATCAGGTGTTTTATGAATAGTTAAGGCAAAAAGATTACTGAAATATTCACATAGGTGATTGGCAGACATTTTTATTAACAGCTGCACAAGATTTTCCTTGAGGGATTCAGTTTTTACAGTTCCCTCATTTATTTCTCTTTGATGAGAAGTGATGCAGATCTGCTCAGTGAGATTCCTTGAGATAACACATCTCCAGTAACTTCAGAGCAGTCTGAATGGTGAATGTAACCTAACCCATACTGAGTGGAAGTGTCTCCCTTGATCCCCATTTTATTTGCTGCAGTTCTGTTGTGATGCTGTAGGTAATAGTTCTGAAATTTCTGGAATCGAATTCTTAAGTATTGAAACAGTTCCTAATTTCTAAGCAAAAATGTTAGTTTGGGACTGTTCTGCCATTAACAGACTGTTAACAAGCATTTCTCTTCCAACTGGATCCATAAGAAAAGCTTCAAAATTCTCACATTCTCTGTTGCCAGCCCCTACTTCACAAACAGAGTTAAAATTCACAATTTCATGGCTGGCTGTTATTAAACATTTAAGGAGGCATGAGGTAGTTTTTCTGAAGTTGTGTTTCCAAAGCTGTTTAATATGTCTTCTAAAGTTAATGCCATACCATTCACTTTGATATATACTTAGTTTACTTGAGAGACAGGCAGGCTCTTTTACCATTGTATTTTCATATCAAATGACTGAATTAAGCATTTCTTCAAGCCTTCTGGTGAATTTATAGAGCATGTATAAACTGCTTAGCATGAAAGTGTTCAGAAAGTGCCATTAACAGAAATCTTTTCCATTCAGTGCATATTTGAAATGTTTTAAAAATGAGAAACAGTGCCTGCTTTCTCCTTCTGGCCGTTCGCATTTCTGAAATGAGATCATAGATGCCAGTTATATATGTGATCTTATTTAATATTACAGAAAATGAAGAAAACATTAAAAACAACAACAACAACAACAAACAATTATAGTATGTTTGCAGCCTTTGTTCCTTTATAGATGAGTGGACAATTATGATAAGTAACCAGAGGTAGACTGATTCTTATATTAGATTCTAGTATATATGAATAGTTCTGTAATAATAGTACTTTTTTGTTCTTGTTGTTATATTGAAACAAGAAACAATGCTTTTTTAAATGTGTTAAAAACAATATTTTTAAGTTGCATAATTACATTAACTTTCACAGATGTTGTTTTCTTTATCTTCACTTGTTACCCCACTGGACTTCAGTCTTTGTGGTCTTTGTTTAACTCAGGGATACAATGATAGGGAATTTATATTTATTTTTCTCTATCAACTTTTTATTCATTGCTTATAGACATGTATTTCATGTTTACATTAAGTATCTTGATTTAAAACACAACCTAAGGCTACAAAATAAGAATTGGGAAATTCTCAGCTGAAGGTTGATATTCACTCATGCTGATTTCCCTTTTTGAGTTTTCAGTGTGTTATTGTTCTTGGTTTCCAATCATGAGCAATAGGTGTAATCACTGCCAGCTTCACATTGCATGCTAGAGACTGGACAGTGAAGGGGACAAATGTTTGTAGGTACTAGAGGATGAGATGGGTCATAGAATTCACCATCATATAATATGAGTTTTTGTATTCTTCACTTTATTTTGCTTTTCTGTAAATAATTCTGTTACAATCTGCCACTAATTTTAAAAGGAATATTAATTAAACTCTCAAGTAAATTATTTAGAGAAAGGAAAAGATACGGTTATACTTCAACATTAGGGACATAGATCTTTCGGTGAAAATGACTGAAAGTCATAATGTTTTTCTTTTGCTTTTCCTGACATGCAGTTTCACACACTGAACACCTTAGTATGTCTCCTGCAAATTAAATGTTATTTCGATCTTTATATATGCCTGTTGTGTAGGACCAGAGGCTTCTTTCATAGTGGAACAAGTTAATATATATTGATGGTTTTACACAAAAATGCATATGTAGGGATTTGCAGAGAAAATTTCTTAAAAACAAAACATCTAAAGGATGAATATTTTTTAACACTAATTTTTGTTAGCACCTCCAAGACTCATTCTTTCAGTGGTGAATAAAGAGAACATGTAGATCTGCAAAGAACATACAAGCTTAATCACGTCTTCTAAAAAGCTTATGGGGAGAATTTTCTGATTGTTTAGTGCTGAAGAAATTCAAAAAGATTGTAAATGATTATTCTGTTCAGTCACGGCTTTTTTGTTTTGAAAAATCTGTACTCCACAGTTTGATCTCTGAATTGAATTTCTTATGCAACATCTACTAAGATGTACAACTTATTTTTCCTTCTGCTAAAGGCAGTAGTAATTGTTAGTAGTGCTGTTTATTCTAGGAGAAAATGCAGTGTAAAGCAAGGTCTATCATCCCCTAAACTAACAGATTCTTAAAATGAAATTATGTGTTTTAAAATAAAATCCAACTAGCAGCAATTTAAAACCTGATATTCTCTGATAGGAAAGCTATGAATGCTTTAAAATTATATGAATTTTGCAATGTTTTAATGAAATCTATATTACATAAACTTTAAAAATTTTGATGAATTCTTTTTACTGTGGTCTGTTTTTTTCTCATTAAGGTTGTTTTGGTTGGTTTGTTGTGGGTTTTTTGTTTGTTTTCTGAGTAAAAGTTGGAAGTATTATCACTAGCAAAGCTGTGGGAACCATGCAAATTCTCAGTATAAAGTACTTAATTTGAAGAAAAATGTCAAGCACCTTTTAGTTCTGAAATGTTTGAAAAATACTAACTACAGAGGAATGGAGAAATCCTTATCCCATATTATGTAATAGGAAGAAGCAAGCAATAAGTTCATAATAAATATTATAAAAGAGAAATAATTAATTCTTCATAAATTTAATAGATGCTTTGTTCAAAGTGTGATATAACATCTAAAACCGCATATGTGCATTTATTTTTAAAACTGTTAAAACAATGAGAGTATGAAATCCTTTGTAAAATAAGGCCACTAAGTTTGACTTTTAGAATTTGTGAATACACTTATGTTTAAAGGTATTAATGTTTGCAGCTTTTTTTTTTTTTTTTTTTTTTTTTTTTTTGTCAAAGCAATGAAATTCAGAGTTCAGAATAACTTTATTTTCCTTTGAAGATCTTCTAGTTGATATGTTGGGGGTTCTTGCCAGCTACAGCATCACTGTCAAAGAGTTGAAGCTTTTGTTCAGCATGCTTCGAGGCGAAAATGGAATCTGGGTAAGCTGTGATCAGATAAAGCATTAAGTGTCATTCCATTAGAGCCTGAAGTTAACATAAATTGTCTTCTGGGACATATAAGCTTGATTTTTTTTTTTTTTTTTAATGTTGATTGGACATATGTTTATGAAGTAGTTTAGCTAACTACTATAGAGTTAATTTGCTGTGTTGTTTGAAAACCGTCCAGTTTCCATTATAGCTTAGAGATTACAAAAATATCAACTTCTCTGCAATTTTTTTGTTTTCACAGCCAAGACATGCAGTTAAGCTATTATCGGTCCTTAATCAGATGCCACAGAGACATGGGCCTGATACCTTTTTCAACTTCCCAGGCTGCAGTGCTGCAGTAAGTTTTCAACCAAAATAATACAATTTGAGGAACAAATAGATTGCTCCTTCATTTCTTTTGGTTTGAATTTGGAAATTCTTGCAAGGGGAACACAAGGGGAATTACAGTCCTGACTATCACAGACCTTGCCTTCCATAGGTTTGCCAGGTAGTTGTAGCGTTGAGAAGTTAAACTTAAGAGGATAAAAATGTCAAATAGAAGTCTTTTGACTGCAGAAATTACCATTACAGTGAAAACTGAAAATTCCAAAGAATAACACTATTTGATTTGAATAATGTAATTGAGAGTACATTACATAAAGCTAGAGCTTGAGGAAAATGTAGTGGTATGCTTATGCATATAATCACAGTGACATTTTAAAGTGTCAATTTAGTCCGATTTCATTTATTTATTTATTTACTTATTTATTTGTTTCTCTACTTGTCTAAACTCCTCCAGCTGATTCTTTTCCCTCAAGGCAGTGATTTAAATGTAGTCTACTTCTGGCTTTACTTTTTGAGATAACTTATTACAACAAAACTCTTAAAAAGGAAAATCAAATTGATTTTCTCTCTTTAGTGCATGAAAACCTAAAACATAAATCCAAATATTGTGTACAGATTTAATAATATGTTTATTAAGGCAGTAAATACAAATGTTAAAAAAAGAGAGAAATCCAAATTTGAGTACGTTCTGGTATGGAATAGTATAAGCTCATGGTAGAACTTGGAAACTTTTCATAGAATCATAAGACAGCTTGGGTTGGAAGGGACATTAAAGATCATCTAGTTCCAACACGCCTGCTATGGTCAGGGATGCCACCCACTAGATCAGGTTGCCAAGGGCCTCGTCCAGCCTGGACTTGAACACCTCCAGAGATGGCCCATCCACAGCTTCTCTTGGCAACCCATCCCAGTGCCTCACCACCCTCTGAGTGAAGAATTTCCTGCTAACATCTCATCTACCTCTCCCCTCTTTTAGTTTAAAACCATTCAGCCTTGTCCTGTCATTATCTGACTGAGCAAAAAGTTGTTCTCCATCTTTTTCATAAGACTCCTTAACGTACTGAAAAGCTGCAGAGGTCTCCCCAGAGCCTTCTCTTCTTTAGCCTGAACAACCCAAGCTCTCTCAGCCTTTATTCATAGGAGAGGTGCTCCAGGCCTCTGATCAACTTCATAGCCCTCCTCTGGACCCGCTTTAACATATCCACATCCTTCTTGTGCTGGGGACCCCAGATCTGGACACAGCACTCCAGATGGGGCCTCAAAAGAGCAGAGCAGAAGGGCACAATCACCTCCTTCCACCTGCTGCCCACCCCTCTGTTGATGCAGCCCAGGATGCAGTTGGCCTCCTGGGCTGCAAGCATGCATTGCTGGCTTATGCCAAGCTTTTTGTCCACCAGAACCCCCAAGTCCTTCTCCACAGGGCTGCTCTCAATGAGTTCTCCACCCAGTCTGTACTTCTGTCTGGGATTGCCTCAACCCAGGTGCAACATCTAGCAATAGCACTGATAGTTTTCTTCAACCTTAAACCACCACCTCTTCTCTGTCACTACAGCTGTTGGTGTGGCAGATTTTATCGGGGAAATAAACTACCTGAAACTAACTGTTTTTCACCTGGGGTATTTTTTGGCTATATTACTTCCCTCATCTTGTTTTATATTCAGCTTCTCAGACAGAATTGCATAGGGTGGATTGTGTAAACAATTAATAGCCGAGTTTTGAAAGAGAGAATTTCATTTGGTACTGCTATGTTAAAAACCACTCCTCTCCTGCTCCAAAAGTATAGCTGTTGTAAAATATGAATTTCTCTTATGACATACACTGCTGTGACATTTCTGGGCTTCAGAGGCAAATCCTGATTAAATGTCTATCTTAAATTTAATTTTCTGTTAGATATATGTATATATATAAAAAAAAAAGCTTTTCAGGGCAAGAATTTCAAATATTCATTCTCATCTAAGGAGGTACAGCAATTTTAATCAGTTATTGGAAATCATATTGAAAATTCAGTTTTCAGTACAGACAACTGTTGAGTGGCATAAAGTTTCTTGATTGAAATGCACAGTAGGCATTCCTCTTTTTTTGGTCTGGATCTCGTTTCATATACCGTTCATCATTGACTGCGCATCTGTAAATCAAGAAATACAAGTTTCAAATTTACATTTCTTGAGCAGTCCATGTTGTATTATACCATGAAATTCTAGAGAGGAGTCATTCTCTGAAGTGGACTGGGGGAAATGATTTATAAAATGATCCCAGCAACAAAACATTTTATTAGAGAAAAGGACTTAGTTTACAAACACCGAGTTGAGATTTTCAGTTGTGATGTGCATTGGTGACATCAGTATCAACACAGAGAAATTGCATCATGTTTATCTGGTGTGATGAATATCTTTAAAGTTGAGAGCATTCTCCACATGTAACCAAGACTTCAGTGGTAATATGAAAGGGCTTAAAAGTCTGCTGCACCAATACTGAACTGCTAGTGAGAGCTGTATTAGTATTGCAACTGAAGGTCTTTTCCCAGAACTGCGTTACATCTCTGCCAGTCTATCCCAGTAGCACAACATTAGTCACTCCATTAGGAGGACACCCTGTGACGGTGGTACCATTCCCAGGTGTTATTTCTGTTTGTCATCAAACACCTTTTCCCCTGTCTCATGCAGGGAACTCTCTCACAGGAGACAGGAGTTGTATCCCAGAGGATTTCCTTGAAATGTTTTGCACTGAGCAGACAGTAGCAGGCTAGTAGCATAATCAATGTTATTTCTTTTATCTAGTCAAATGAGAATAATAAGCTGAGAATATTGCTGTATCAAATTAAAAAACAAAACAAAACAATAACAACAACAAAAACTTTGAATTCCCTATCATTCTTTATCACCCGTTTCTCTGTTCTTAAAACTCCTTGCACTTTTTTGATGTATTTTACTACATGGTGCAGAATCTTAGTGTGAGTCTTAGAATCTTTTGTCTCTATTGTCAGTAGATTTGTTCCCATTCTGATTTTAAAGCATAAAGGAATTTGTTCCTGGCAATAGTATTCTGCACAGAATCAGCATAGATACTGTGCTGATACAGATGCTAGCCCTCCTGTATTATATATAGTTACATAATATTATATATTATTATATATATTATATAATATATACTATATATATAATATATGTATTATATATTATATATATTATTTTGTATACAAGTATTTCTAACTGTGATTGAAGGGCTAGAAAGTATCAAACAGAATCACTGAATCGTTGAGGTTGGACTTCTGGAGGTCATCTGGTCTAACCAGCTATCTTCTTAAAAATTGAAAATTACTTTGTGTATAGTTATCATACTCAGTGAAAAATATGTTTTCTTTTACTCGTATAATAGAAAAAATATTTTAAATTACCTCAGAAATTCATCTTGTCCAATTTCCTCCTTAAAGTCTGCCTGCTCATGGATAAATAAAAGAGTTTGTGGAAACCTCTTTGTCAGTCTCAGCCCAGAGAAATAAAGCTTGCGAGAAAAAAAAAAAAAAAAAAAAAAAAACACTTTCTTCCAGGTCATGCCTTATTATTAATTTATTTAACTATGAATGGAGGTAAGATTTTGTTTCTTACCTTACTAAGTGTTTGTAGGAAAAGTCATAGTGCTCTAAGATTTCAGAGAACAGCCTTTTTTTTATACTGTATTTTAATAGTGAATCTCTGTTTTACTGCATTTTGAGATTAACTTGATCTTAACATTTAGGTTTCTAGATAAAATTAATACTTAGCAAATGCCAAATTTATATTTTAATTTATACATAAGTAATGTTCCTCTTTTTTTCCTCTTAATATTGCCCATTCACAAATTTAATTTTGTGTTCTCTATCAGTACATTTGAATAGTTAAAAACTGTAGTATTTTAAAATAAATGGAAACAAATGCATTTACTCAAAAACACTATTTAAAGTTTTTAAATCTTCTTTGATATTCGAGTGTTAGAGAAAATCTGCAGAGTTATAGTAGAAATTCAGAAAGACATTAAGAGTATTTTTCAAAAATATTTTTTGACTTACTGTTTCCTTTATCTTTTTTCTTTCTTTCTTTTTTTTTTTTTTTTTCTTTCTTTTTAGGCAATTGCATTGCCTCCTATTGCGAAGTGGCCTTATCAAAATGGGTTTACTCTTAACACCTGGTTTCGTATGGACCCACTAAACAATATCAATGTGGATAAGGATAAACCCTATCTCTACTGGTAAGTAGCTTATAACTTTGTAGTTATAGTTTCTTTTGACTTTCTAATAACCATTTATTTTTTTAATTTGTTTTTAGTTTCTTATATGCTTTTTTCCCTCCAAAATATCTGCAGATTGTATTGGTTGCCTACTGTAAGTAAACTTATCAGTGCTTTTTTCTTTGCAATTTGTAAAATCACACATGCAAGACATTGTCTTCTGCCAGAACATGCTGGTATTTTCTTCAGTACTTCTTCACTCTTTATGCATTTGTTATTTATTATGCATACCTTTTGTCATATTCTTAAAATTGTGTGTATAAGTTATAGATGACAATTGGACACAAGCAGAATTTATCAAATTTAATTTATTTGGGAATGTAAGAGTTGTACATGAAGACAATCAAAAATAATGTTTCTCCCTTTATGGTCATTACAGGTAGTCTAAAGAGCAGAACTTTTTTGTTTTCTGTGGAAGAGAGGACCGCGGTATGTGGTCTGAGAAAGTTTTTTCTTGTACTATCAGTACATAAAAATCTTATAGTTTATTCAGCTGGAAAACCAAAATAATTTATATTTTCTTCAGAATGAGTATCATATTAAAAATAATTCAGAGTTATTCTGGAGAAAACCAACCAACCAACCAAACTTTTCTCTATGCTACTGTCTGGAATAATGCTTTTTCAAGTGCCTGTTTTCTACCAAGTGTTGTATTTTACTATGGAGATATACATATATATATTTTCTAGCTGTTGGCTGTAACTATTTTTGTGAGAATTAAAGGGTTTTCTTTTTATTTTCTCAGCTTCCAATGACAAACACAAATGTAGTTACGGAATTGAGCATTCATACAGGAATTTAATGTGATCATTTGTTTCTCAGTCACAATTTATGTTTTAGAATTGGCAGTTTTAAGTCAGGTAATTGGTTTGAGAATTTTTTACTATGTCAGAGGAGAAAAAGCACTCTGTGAAACTGCATAGCCTATGATGTATGTTATTTTTGTTAGGGTTAGTAGCGTAGAAAGAACTTTAATGTAAATGATAAATGATTCCCTCTGATTCCAATAAAATGAAATAGCAGCAATAGCATTAGGTTTGAATAACATCAGATATTTGATTTTATTTTTCTGTGATGTAATTTCTGTGGTTCGTTATGATGTTATTATAATTTTTATTCAATTATAATATTCTAATGGCATGCTGTGTTTTTTTTTGTTTGTTTGTTTTTTACTGAAATAATTTTAAATCCTACATGTGTTGAGATTTCTTTAATATTTATGTATACTTCATATTTTCTGTGTCAGAGGAGACTTAATTCTGGTTCCATTTTAAAATATATTGATTTAGACTTTTTCTGCAAAGCTGTAGCCTGTATTCATTTTGCTACTGAGAAGTGACATATGTTAGAATAATTGCAGTGTGTACTCTAATTGCCACATTTATGCAGAAATCCCTCTTTAATAAACATTTTTATTTGATTATAGAGTTTTGGTCTTTTGTTGTTTTTGTTTGTTTGTTTTTGTTTGTTTTTAACATAGCAGTAAATGAACCCCACAAAGCTGTACTTTGAGTTCTAAAAGAATATAGAATCATAGATTATCCTGAGTTAGAAGGGACCCATAAGGACCACTGAATCCAACTCCTGGCACCGCACAGGTCTACCCAAAATTTTAGACCATATGACTACATGCACAGTCCAAACGCTTCTTAAATTCCAACAGTCTTGGTGCACTGACTACTTCCCTGGGGAGCCTATTCCAGTATGTGACTGCTCTCTCAGTGAAGAACCTCTTCCAGATGACTAGTCTAAACCGCCCTTGCCTCAGCTTAACACTGTTCCCGTGGGTCCTATCACTGGTGATTAAAGAGAATAGATGAGCGCCTGCCCCTCCACTCCCCCTTGCCAAGGAAGCTGTAGACTGCGATGAGGTCTCCCCTCAGCCTCCTCTTTTCCAGGCTGAACAGGTCAAGTGACCTCAGCCGCTCCTCATGCTTCTTCCCCTCTATTCCCTTCCTCATCTGCCAGCCTCAGGAGGAAATTAGGGAACAACGCTAATACTTGTTGTTTTTATATAGTGGCTTAAATTGAGTCATAATTAATAATTAAGAAAAGGAAAATTATTCAAATTAAATTACCATCTAAGCTTCTTTAGGTAGATTTTATTTTTTGCCATGAGAGGTTGAGTAATGGAGAGGCAATAACAACAAGAAACCAAAGCAATGATCTGTTCTGTTTTGAATATGCTTTTTGATCATGTAACATCTTCTTCTGTTTAACTAAGTGTAAAATGTATCATACAAATAAACTCTTCATAGATTCTTCTTTAAAGTCATCTGTCTTTTAAAGAATTTTGACTTTTTAAAAAATAACAACAAAAAACAACAAACCAAAACAACAAAAACAGTAATGTACTTGCATGAAAAACTTCAAAGACTCTGATTTTGAAACAGAGGTGCTGAAAACAGGGTCAGCTACAGTAGGTTCCTCAGGACCATATCCAGTCAGATTTTGAGTATGTTTGTGAATGGAGACATCATAACCTCTCCAGGCAACCCATTCCAGTGTTTGACCTCAAAGTAGATTTTTTATTTATTTATTTATTTATTTATTTATTACTTTTATTTAAATGCAATTTCCTGTATTTCAATTTGTGCCTGTTGCCTTGCATCCTGTCACTGGATGCCATTAAGAAGTCATCTCTGGCTCCATCATCTTTAGTCTCCACCCTTCAGGTATTTATACATGTGGATAAGATCCTTCTGCCCCCTTTGAATTCTCTTCTCCAAGTCTTAATAGTCCTTTCTCCAAGACTTAATAGCACTTTCAGCCTCTGCTCAAGTTAGAGACTTTGATTATTCAGTCATCTTTGTGGTCCTTTGCTGGACTCTCTCTGTTATGTCCACGTCTTTCTTGTACTGGGGAGCAATGAACTGGACACAGTACTCCAGGTGTGGCCTCAGCAGTGTTGAGGAGAGGAGAAGGACCACCTTCCTTGACCTTGGCTATGCTCTTCCTAATGTGGCCTGGGATGCCATTGCCTTCTTTTCCACAAGGGTACCATATGGGCTCGTGATCAGCTTACTGTCCAGCTGGACCAGCAGGCCTCTTTCTACAAAGCTAATTTCTGCTTGGTCCCCAGCATCCATTGCAGCTTGAGGTGTTTCCTCCCCAGGAGCAGGACTTTGCACTTTCATTTGTTGATCTTTATGAGATATTTAGCCCATTATTCCAGCCTGACAAGGTCCCTCTGAATAGCTGTACACTTCCATGGTGTATCAGCCACTCTTCCCAGTTTTGTATCATCTCTACACTTGGTGAGGATGCACTCTACCACACCATGCAGGTTAATGAAGCTGAACAAGACTGGACCCAGTATTGACCCCTGGAGTACTCTGATATTAACTGTCCTCCAACTGGACTCAGTGCCACTGACAACATCACTTTTAGCCCAGCATTTCAGCCACTTTTCAGACTGTCTTGGTCTACTTATGTAGATCATTTTTCATCTGCTACATTCACTATGTTAGAGTGTTGAAAAATCTTTACCAAAATAAACAACATCCACAGCTTCATCCACCAAGCCAGTCATCTCATCACAGAAAGTTATCTATTTGCTCAAGGATGATTTCCAATTGGTAAATCCATGCTGACTACTTCAAGTCACTTTAGGTATGATCCAGGTGCTGACTGCAGAAATAATAGTCCAAAGACCTTTCTGGTGGGAGAGAGCTGTTATATGAATTTGATTATAATGTGAAACCTTATGCTTAGAAATGGGGAAGGGAGGTAAAAGAGTCCTTTCACATTTGCCAGATGTGAAGTAAAACTATTGTTTTGTAATTAGATGAACACTAGATGCTGCTTCAAGAACTGTGAACCAATTTGTTAAATATATAAATATAGTTGTTTCCTAGGATGGTGTTGAACATCTGCTAAGTGAGAGTTTTAATACCTATGTATTAAAGCAGTTATTGTAACTTACCAATTACAAAATGAATGGTAACAATACTGAAATTATTTGACATTTGTATGGGTGCTAAATAGAAATAAAGAACAGAATTTGTTAAAGAGTAATCAGGTTCAAATGGTAAGGTGAACAGAATTCAATAGCACAAATTTTAATACAAGCAATTGGAGGTCATATACCTAGCAGTGAATAATGGGTGCCATGCTTACAGAATCAGTTGTTATGTATTAGAAAGTTGTAATTACAGAAGGTTCTTCGGAGTTATTGTAGGTAACCAACTGACCATAAACTACCTTTTCACTGTTCTGACTGAAAGAACTAATGTAACATTTTCAAAGAACAAACAGAGAAAAGAATGAAGGTGATGTGGTTGCTTCCTGAAATCTTGGCAAAAGCATTGCTGGAGTGCCATTTATAGTGAAAATTGCTGCTTCTTTTAGGAGACCATGTTAAAATTGGGTAGAATTCAAAGAACATTCTGGAGTGAACTGTGCTGTGGAATACATGTTTGATAATGAAACTTTCCAATAATAATTAAAAAAAAAAAGGGGGGGGGGGATGAAATTAATTACTTCTGTTTTCAGAATTTAAGCAAAAATCTCATGATGATGGATTTTTTAACATGAGATCTGGTGGGTAAACGGTGGGGAAAAAAAAATCAATTTTTAGACACAGTCCTATGGTCACTATAACTATTACAATTATAATAATACACAGTATAATATTAATCAGTTCAATAAATCATTGGAATTGTTTTCTTAAAAATGGCATATAAACTGTGAAAATTTAGGACTATCTTTAAGCACCCAGTTGAGAAGTCTCAACACTCTAAGTCTCTATATTTGTTTCTGCTAAAAACAGAGACAGGAAGACATTGCATCCAAGTAAATTCAGGAGTTAGACAGACTCAACACAGATATTAAGCTTTTTTTTTTTTTTTTTTTCATTTTTTAATCTATTTTTAGATGGTCTATTTAAATTTGCGTATTATGGTCTGTAAAGAAATTAGAGGATGAAACTTAGGCTAGATTGTCATAATTTTAGAGTTTTGTCCTTAAAAAAAAACAAGTGCTTCCACAATCATGTGATAGAAGAAAGACTAAAGTTTCTGAAACAATTTCCTAAATTCTGTTTTTAAAGATGTAAGGACAATAAGTACCAAAGAAAGCCTTCCAGACTTTTAATTCCATTTCTGGTGCTAATAATAATAGAGATAATGCTAAACAGTTGCAAAAGCATATAGTGGAACTCCAGAATTAGTAGAAAAGAGGCCTTTTTTCCTTCAGGGAAGAATTAATTAGGATACTGAGACTGAGAATATATTATCTCAAATGCTCCTATCTTAAATTGCTTATAAAATCCTAAGCTAAAGAAACTGGACTCATTAAACCGTTTCACCAGTGGATGGAAGAATGCTTACCTGCTATTTGAAGTGTAACAGCATCCAGTAGCTGCTTTGAGAGAAGAGATGAAATGAAGCTGATAACTGTTTTTATGAACTATCTGTAGTAAAATCTTGTACCAGCAGTTAGGGGAAGTAGTTTAATGCTCATTAAAACACATGGGGGTTGATAGTATTGTTCTTGTCTCCTCTGTGCATTTCCTTTTTGTATGTGGCAAGTTCTACGTGTGTAGGTAAGGCAATTTACATGGACTGTCCTAGAGAACAGTCCTAGCCTGCTTTACTTTTGGCAAGAAAGAAAATATGAAAATTAACATAATCTGTATATTATAATATTGAGGTAAACAGAGAACATACTTGTGTTCTCAGTTTCTCAACTATGGTTATATTAGAATGCTAATTAATGTGGGGAGAAAAAAAAAAAAAGTGAAATCTTGATTGGTATTGGCAAGCCTTCATGTTTAGAAAATCATTCTATTCCAAGATGGAGGGAGCTGTCCTGCTCAGAAATGAACTATTGCTTCATTATTTCAGTGCTTTCTTGTCTTCAAATGCTGAGCTTCAGCACACAAGGACATTTCAGTATTTAAAATTTCAGGAACAGTCCAGTTTGACCACAGTGGTGACAAAATCAGTCCAATAACTGGGGGATAAAAGGGAAAAAGTTCGAAGGTGTAGACATTTCTTCTAAAGCCATCATTCCCTTTTATTTTATTTTATTTTATTTTTTTTTTCCAGGGTGTTGTCCATGTGTAACAAAATAGTTTCTGTTAAAAGTTGTAGTATACAAAATGTTAATAATGTTTTATCTGCTAAAAATATGATGGCATTTTATCAGATAAAAACATAATGGCATTTACACTTATTGGCTGTTGGCAACTTAAAAAAAAAATACATTTTATTTGACATTTTTAATGAAATGATACTACACCATATGTCAGAATGTAATGAATCTGCATTTTTTTTCATTATCCTTGAAAATCTGATTCTGTTAGCCAAAACTATTTTAGCTTATAGAGATAACATATGTTGCTGAGAAACAAATTTGGCGTTGTAAGAGATGCAGCTATCCTGTGAAAAGTTCTTTGAATGCCATGAAGCCCAAAGGAGGTAAATCAAAGTCTCAAACTAGTCCACTACATATCCAATTTTTTGTATTGTCAAGGCTGCATTTTTACTTGTTTAACCTTTATTTTATTGTATAGAATTAGTACTGTGGTATTGTAGGTTATTTGTGTAGGTGGGTAATGCAGGTTATATCTGTATATGGGTAGTGTTCTCCCCTGAGATTGTTCACTGATGCTTTTTGTTGTGGGTTATGGCTCCTCCTGGGGTCATTGTGAAAGGTAAATCCTTGAAGTAGATCTGTGTTGAAACTAATTCTCAGTAGACAAAGGAGAATGGCAGTGTTATAAATTGTCTTCTCTTTTGAGGTCAGTTGTGATGGGCAGCACATTATTTTTTTTCCTGTTCATTCTTAGATTATGTCTTAGGTTTATTTAGGCTTCTTAAAATAGTGTCTTCTTTTTGCAAGGAGGGTTGTGTGGAGACCTATACAAAGGGCTGTGGCAGAGGAGCGTGCTTCTTCCAGAGTGGCAGCTGGAGGGGAGGGAGCAAGAGTCCTGTACCACATGTAGAGGCAGATAAAAGAATGAAAAAAACACAGCCTGCATTTGGGAAAACAAAGCTTCAGTAGTACCTTAACGTTCTGCTAAAGGGAAAGAACAAACCAAAACATGGCTCCAGGCCAGCAGAACCACACTGATGACCAAAGATCACAGAATCATGGACTGGCCTGGCTTGGAACAGACCTTAAAGGTCATGTAATTCCAACCCCTGGCCACGGGCAGGGATGTCACCCACTAGATCAGGTTGCCAAGGGCCTTATCCCCCATCCAGCCTGGCCTTGAACACCACCAGCGTTGAGCATCCACATGTTCTCTGGGCAACCTGTTCCAGGGCCTCACCACCCTGCGTGAAGAATTTTCTCCTAAACTTTAATCTACATCTCCCCTCTTTTAGTTTAAAAACATTCACCCTTTTCCTATCATTATCTGCACAAGTAAAAAGTCACTCTGCATCTTTTTTATAAGCTGCCTTCAAGTATTAAAAGTCCTCAATGAGGTCTCCCTGGAGCCTTTGCTTCTTCAAGCTGAACATCACCAGATCTCTCAGCCTCTCTTAAGCAGTACTCCAAATGGGGCCTCACAAGGGCAGAGTAGAGGGAGACAATCACTTCCCTAGACCTGTTGGCCGTGCCTCTGTTGATGCAGCACAGGATGCAAATCTACAATTTGAAGACCACTGTGTCATGTGGGACTGTGTCAAAGGCCTTTCAAAAGTCCAGGTAGATGACATCAGTCAGTCTTCCCTTGTCAACTGATGAAGTTACTCCATCATAGAAGGCCACCAGATTGGTCAGGCATGATTTGCCCTTGGTGAAGTCATGCTGGCTGTCCCGGATCACCTCCTTATCTTACACATTCCTTGGCATTGCTTCCAGGAGGATCTGTTCCATGATCTTCCCAGGCAGAGAGGTAAGGCTCACCAGTATGTAGTTCCCTGGGTCCTCCTTTCTACCCTTTTTAAAAATGGGAGTGATGTTTCCCTTTTTCCAGTCACCGGGGAATCCACCTGACTGCCAGGACTTTTCAGATATGATGGAGAGGGGCTTGGGAATTCCATCAGCTAGAGTTCCCTTAGTTCTCCTGCGATGCATAGCATCAGACTCCATAAACCTATTGTTTCATCAGGTCGTTGTGAACCTGCTCTTTACTTATGGGGGGGGGGGGGGGGGGGGTGGAGTTTGCTCACCCAATCCCCAGCTAGAGGTTCATGGACTCAAGAAATGTGGGAAGGCTGGCTGGCACTGAAGACTGAGCAAAGAAGACTGAGCCTTCTCCATGTCAGTTGCTACCAGTTCTCCCTTCTCATTTATCAGAGAGATATTACACTCTCATTGGCCTTTCTTTTCTGGCCAATATAAGTATAGCACCCTTTCTTGTTATTCTTTGCATCCCTTGCCAAGCTCAGTTTCATTTGTGCCTTGGCTTTCCTTATCCCATCCCTGCACATATGGATGGCATCCATTTTCTGTTCACAGGCCACATATCCCTCCTTCTACTGCCTATTTGCTTCCAGCACCTCAGTTTGACCAGCAGGTCCTTGGTCAGCCATGCTGGTGTCTTACCTTCTCTGTTTGATTTCCTAAACACGGGGATGGAGAGCTCTTGTGCTCTAAGAAAGACATCCTTAAAGAGCTGCCAGATCTGTTCAGCTCCTTTTGTCCCTAAGGACAGTGTACCAGGGAATCTTGTCCACTAGGTCTTTAAATAGCTCAAAGTTTGGTCTTTGGAAGTTCAGGGTCCTGACTTTGCTCTTTGCCAGGCCCATGTTCCTTGAGATCATAGACTCAAACAGGGTTTGCTCACTGCAGCCCAGACTGCCTCTGATATCTGACTTCATCTGCATTGGTGATCACCAGGCGTGTGATATAAAGCATAGTATGCTGCAACTCAAATGATGACTTAAATCAAGACTGAATGTAAGGACCTCTGCAGAAGGACATGCTGGTGTGGAGAAGAGTATGCCTATAGATGTTCTTATTCCTGTTCGCTTTAGCGTGATCACTCTGTTTTTTCCATTTATAAGTTTTCTAATTATTAACATAAAACAGCAGCTTTCTGGTATTTTAGAATTTGAATGTCATTTCTTGACCCCTTTAAAAAAAATTACTTCGGAAAAAACATCTAAGATCTGGCCATGTAAAGAAAATGGAAAATCTTTTTTTTCTCCATTAATGTACACACACAGATTTAACTATATGTTTCTGAAGATGGAATTAAGTATATAATTATGCATTTTTTTGCTTATTGAAATCAGTATGGTATTAGTATAGTGGGATAGATTAAAGATTTAGAGTTTCAGTAGCCATTAATTAAGATAAAATTTGAACTGTTTGCATGTTATTCTCACCTCTTAATGGCACTACCAAAAAAAAAAAAAAAAAAGTAAATGTATTTAATGAAAATATTCCAACAGTAAAACCATTTAAATCATTATTGTAATAACATGAAATTATTTTGAAAGCAGGCTGCATTAATGAAATGAGAAAGTGTTAATTACTGGGCTCTATGAGTATATGCAAGTGTTCATATATTTGTAATGACTTTTTAATACTTTTAAAACTGTATTTCAAATTTATTGATGAACTTCGCTATTTAAAACCAATGTATTTCAGACATTGGTTTTTTTTTGTATCTTAACTTGTGACTTTTAGACTAAAATTTTTGTAAATTGTGCTCCGTATTAATGATAACACACTTCTCTTTATTGTACACAAAAGGGAGTAAGTGACATAGCTGACATAGCAGTAAATGTGGAATTAATGTTTTTAAAATCTTGTGTTTAATTTAATTCATTAATTTTCACCAACTGTGTTTGCAAAATGTCTTTTAAGAAGTCCAGAATATCTCTTTATAATGTTTTTAATTTCAAAAACATAAAGAAGTGTTTTAGCTTTCAGCTTTTTCTATCTTTATGATGTTTACCACAGGAAAACTGAAAACCTTTATTAAACTTACATTTTAAAAATTGTAATCCTTCATCTAAATAAAATAAATATACAACTCAGAGGACTACAACTTCAGAGATCAATGTCCTAACTAAATCATCAGTCTTGAAAAATAAATAATTCTTGTGCATGGTAATTACCCTGAATCCAAACTTACATGTCATACCAGTTGTGTTGTTCTCCTAGCCCCTTAAAACTGCAAGACGACATCTTTCAAAATCTAAGCATAGCATTTGTTTTTTGATGGATTAACAGCTTAAATCAGATATAATGTTTGAAATTATGATGGATTAGAAAACTGAGGGCAAAACCTGAAAATATGAGATTTGCCATCTTGCATTTCTGGAAACCAAGGAAAAAAAAAAATATATTGATTTTTAGAACATAGCTTGGAATCAAGTTCATGGTGAAGATTAGTAGCATACCACTGATTGTTCTCCCCCACCAAGACAGGGTGGGGAGGGAGGATGAATAGGAAATTAAATTCACTGTTCCAAAAGCCAATTTCTTTTCTTCTCATGGTACTTTAGAGTGTATTTGAACCTTGTTTTATTATATGATAGTTCCTATTTTTCTAATTTCTGTAATAATCTTTTCTTCTCAGTTTCCGCACTAGTAAAGGTGTTGGGTATTCTGCTCATTTTGTTGGCAACTGTTTAATAGTTACATCACTGAAGTCAAAAGGCAAAGGTTTCCAGCACTGTGTGAAGTATGATTTTCAGCCACGCAAGGTAAGCAAAATAATATGCACAGTAAAGAATAACATTGAAAATGTGACAAAGTGCTTTTGGAAAGAAGTACTAAAATCATTTTAGTGATATGGCATCTGTAGAAAAAATCTGTGATTTCTTATTTATAATTAGCTTATCTGTCATTCAGAGTGTTATGTCAGTTACAGGCTAGAATGAGTTTAAAAATAATAATAATTTTTGAAGTTCTATTTCTATAAAGCTAACTTGTTTTTAAAAATACTGCTTAATTAGCTTCAGATGCAGAAGAATTTTAAGTATTTGTGAAATGGTTGTATTTCATTTTAAAAGGTCTGTATGTTATAGAAGTAATACTTTTTCTGAACATTCTGTACTTGGTAACATTGGTGACAATGCCTGGAACAATTTTGCTGGCAGTGTTAGAATTTCCTTATCTGTTGCTGGGAGAAACAAGGATCTGAACTTTTTCTATATTGGTAATGTTTTGGGATTTCTCATTTTTCATAGTAAGTCTTGATTATTCCTCTAGATCATGTTAGTGTTTCTTTCTATTGTATGTCTAGTAGTCCTAAGAGAACAATAATTCTGCTACCTTCAAGATTTCAGTTAGTTGGATGCAGCATTAACTTTGCCATACAGAGATCATTATGTGTTTGTCCTTGACAACATTCCTGTATGTATTTTGCTGTGAAGATTTATTTTTTATTTTATTTTATTTTATTTTATTTTATTTTATTTTATTTTATT
>CM021765.1:180834410-180974519 GCA_011076525.1 Nettapus auritus | reverse complement strand
TTTATTTTATTTTATTTTATTTTATTTTATTTTATTTTATTTTATTTATTTTTTATGGCTTTAGGATTCCTATACCGAATTTCAGTGCAGTCTTTCATATTTTAGCAAGATACTCTTTTTACTATGAAGGACTGTAGTTTCTTTCATGCCAAACTTGGAAAATGTTAACTCTTGCTATTCTACCTAAAATAGTTAAATATTAAATACTAGTAAATGTCTATCTCATTATACGAATATCAGTGTAAAATCATCAGCTGATCTGCTGAAGGATATCCAAATACAACTTTCATGACAATTTTATATTTCTCTTAGATCTTGTTTCATACACTTTGGGTCATATGTCCAATTTTAGAAAGTATTTGGAATAAATCATTATATTTGCAAGTGTTTTTGTATGACTGTGGTTTTACCCTTCTGGACAGCTGAACTCCACCATGGCCACACTTTTACTCCCCCTCCTCAAAGGAAGAGGGGAAGAATATAAGATGGAAAGGGCTGAAGGGTTGAGATCAGTCACCAATTAATGTCACATGCAAAACAGACTCAGTCCAGGGAGATTAATATAACTTATTGCCTACCACTAGCAGACAAACATAATGGGAAACTAAAAGCAAACGAAAAACACCTCCCCTCATTCACCCTCTCCTCCATTCTGTCTCCAAGTGGCACAGGGGAACAGGGAGGGAATGGGGGCTGTGGTTAGTCCCTGACACTGCGTCTCCACCGCCCCTTCACAGTCCCTCTCTGCCCCTGCTCTCCATGGGGTCCCTCCCATGGGATGCCGTCCTTCCCGAACTGAGCCTGTGGGGGCTGCCCATAGGCAGCAGCTCTTCAAGAACTGCTCCCACATGGCTCCGTACCACGGGGTCCATCCCTCAGGAGCAAACTGCTCCTGCGTGGGCTCCTCTCCACGGGCTGCAGCTCCGGCCCAGGGCCTACTCCTGCGGGGGCTCTCCATGGGCCGCAGCCTCCTCCAGGCCACATCCACCTGCTCCACCAGGGGCTCCTCCATGGGCTGCAGTGTGGAGATCTGCTCCATGTGGGACCCATGGGCTGCAGGGGGACAGCCTGCTCCACCAGGGGCCTCTCCACAGGCTGCAGGGGAACTTGTGCCGTGTTCCTGGAGCACCTCTTGCACTCCTGCTGCATTGACCTGGGAGCTGCAGGGCTGGTTCTCACTTTTCTTCCCCAGCTGCTGTTACACAGCAGTTTTGTTCCCTTTCTTAAATCTGCTTCCAGAGGCCCAACCAGCATTGCTCACTAGCTTGGCTCTGGCCAGCGGCAGGTCCCTTTTGGAGCCGACTGGAGCTGACTCTGATGTGACATTGGGCAGCTGCTGGGCTCTGCTCATAGAGGTGTTCCCTGCAGCCCACTACTACCAAACCCTTGCCATGTAAACCCAATACAATGGCATATATTATTTTCTATTAAAAACTTGTGGATTTATGAGTAGGGGAAGGTGCATAGAGAATAATGGAGGAAAGGAAACCTGTCAAATACTCTAAGTCAAAACATAGCTTGTTTAACATGTACATTAATTTTCTTCATATTGTTTAGTTATTACTTTGGTTCCACTAAGTATGCATAGATATGCATTCAAAAATAATCATTTATATTTACAAAGCTGCTTACTGTTGAAATTTTATCTCAGGAAGAGCTAATTTTGTCACAAGGCATACTGTTTCCTAGCATCTGCTTATGGTTGTAAATATTTCAGCAATAGGTTTTGTGAAAACCATCCTCATTAAGTTTCTGAATAATGAATTTTTAAAAATTATTTTTGTTGAATCATGGTAGAATTGCATGTTCAAGGCACCTGGTCAAAAGATCAGAAAGATACTACGTTATTGTGGAGATCTTCCCACTCTTAACTATGTCATATGACACCATAGGCAGTATAATATGAAATCTTGATTTAAAAAAATTAAGACAGGTATTTAGCAGTTATTTTAGGTTTTAATTAATGTATTTTAACAGCATTTTATAATCGTGTGTTTATAAAAAATACTCGAGAAACTTTGTCATAATGTCTCTAATATAAAATGTGAGTGTAGTTTAATAGAATGACCTCTTGACAGAAAAAGTGTGAACAGGAAAGAAATTTAGTCAAGGACAAACAGCTTTATTTTCTGGTGTTTTTAATCCTGAACACCTTTCCTAGTAGTAGTATAGATTAAAATTACATTCTACATTTTGGAAAGATTGTATTCTTAGAGTGAATTTCCTCCTTTCTCCAATTGTACTTTGCTATGAAGTAAGAATATCACCTTCTAAGAAGTGGGTGATTAAACTTGAAAGATTTCAGCAGTATAAAAATTGACAGGCTCTCATCTAAATAGAGTTGTCTTTAGGTATTACCTAAGGAAGTTCTTATTACAGCAGAGAGGCATGGTATTTCTGGATTTTTGAGAAAATGGTATAGGGAATGAGATTTCAGGATGAAATTATACAAAAATTGTATTATTGGCATGTAAAATAATAATAACAATAAAAAATAAGCAATTTTTTCAGCTTAAGCTTGAAAAAAATTAAAAATATGAAAGAGTATAGAAGTTTGTTTGGTTCATAGTGTTATAGTAAAGTCCTGAAAACCGTGTCCTTAAATACAGAACATATGAGAAATCAACTAACCATTGGTCCAGCATTATAAAGAGCATCCAGTTTAATGAGACAGGTAGTAGGAAACTGTGATCATACATACTCGTTTCTGCACATCTGAAAAAAAAATATATATATATAAATGAAACTGTAATTTCTGTCTTAAAGGAGGATTTTGACATAACAGAAATATGAGATTTGTTGACTTGATAGTCACAGAATGGCTGAGATTGGAAGGGACCTCTGAAGATCATCTAGTCCAACCCCAACTGTAATGAGCGTCAGTGGATGCTCATTTAAAACTGCACTTACAGTTAGGAGTGAAGTCCTGTATTAAAGACATTAATAATAATATCTGATTAGATAAATAAGTTCACTGTATCAATAAATGATAGTTTCTGAACACTGAAAATCACTAAGTAGAGAAAACATGCTATTAAAATTTAATTGCATGATGAGGATGGTTATAACATCTGTAATGGACCAGGAAAAATAAGAAGACATAATAATAAAGAGAAGCTTATCTTACTTTGATATGAACTGGGTGGCATATTACTGAGATGAGAATTCAAGTTTCTAAATGTCAGCAACATTTGGATTTATTTCTTTTTGAAGCTTTTAGAAAACTCAAGAGCTGCATCTCACTTGACTTGGTCACAAAAAAAAAAAAAAAAAAAAGCAGAATGCACTTAGATATGTTGGATTTTACATTTTTATTTTAAAGGAACTACAAAAAAAAAAAAAAAAAAAAGACTTCACTCCTTTTAAAAAAATAGAAAAGGTGCAGTTAAAAGACGGAAGTGTTTGATAGTGTTGAAGGAATTTCTTAAAGGCAAATATACGGAAAGCTGAGCAAATATATACTTAGTCCCAAAAATTCAATAGAAAGTTTAAAAGTTCATAAAAATGTATCTGAACACAGATAAATAGAAAAGCAGAGACTATTGTAAACAAAAGAAAATCTTTCAGAAGATGTAAATTGCATCAAAGTGAAGAATGCTTAGAAAAGTATGTTATAGCAAATTATATGTGAAAGGAAAAGAATATATTTTTTTCTACTCCATAAAGGCAGTCAGATGACTAACTCTAACCCCCCTGCCATAGACAAGGATGCCTCCCACTACATCAGGTTGGCCAAGGCCCCATCCAGCCTGGCCTTGAACACCTCCAGGGATGCGGCATCCACAGCTTCTCTGGGCAACCTGTTCCAGTGCTTCACTACCCTTACAGTAGAGAATATCCTCCTAATGTCTAGTCTAAATCTATTGTCTTCAGTTTAAGGCCATTCCCCCATGTCCTATCATTATGTACCTGAATAAAGAGTCCCTTTCCATCCTTTTCATTAGACCCCTTTGTATTGGGTCTGGCTGGGATGTTAACTTTCCCTGCAGCAGCCCATACAGTGCTACGCTCTGCACTTGTAGCTAGAACTGCAGTGTTATCACACCAGTGTTGTGTCTGCTGCTGAGAAGTGCTGGCACAGTATCAGGACTTTCTCTAACCCTCCTGGGGGGTGGGCAAAAAAGTGAGAAAGAAACATCACCAGGGCAGCTGACCTAAACCAACCAAAGTGATATTCCATACCATATGTTGTCACACTCAGCAATAAAAGGTGGAAAAAGGAGGAAGAGGGGAGGGGTGGGCTTTTGTTGCGAAAACATCTGTCCTCCTCACAAACACCGGCTACGTGCATTGAGGCCCTGCTTCAAGGACGTGGTCAGGCATCGCTCATTTGCGGGAAGTAGAGAGTAATTTATTTCCTCTGCACTTCCACATAGCCTTTACTTGTTTTGTTTTGCTGTTCCCTTTCCCCCTCCCTTTCCCCTTTCCCTTATTCCCTTTAGTTGAATTGTTAATTAATAATATTTCCTTAATATATATATATTTTTTCCCTTTAATTAAATTATCCTTATCTCAACCCGTGAGTTGTTCTTTACTTCTTCCCCTCCTCATCTGAGGAGGGGGAGTGAGAGAGCGGTTGTGGTGTTCAGCTGCCCAGTATGGTAAAACCACCACACCCTTTAAGTATTTAAAAGCCACAATGAGGTGTCCCCAGAGCCTTCTGTTTTTTAGGCTGAATATCTCCAGCTCTCTCAGCCTTCCTCCACAGGAGAAGTGCTCCAGCCCTCTGGATCATCTTTGTGGCCTTCCTCTGAACTTGCTCTAACAGCTCCACATCCTTCTTGTGCTGGGAGCCCCAGACCTGGATGCAGCACTCCAGGAGGGGCCTCACGAGGGCAGAGCAGATGGGGACAATCCCCTCCCTCCACCTGCTGCTGGTCATGCCTCTGTTAATGCAGCCCAGGATGCACTTGGCCTTCTGGGCTGCAAGCATGCACTGCTGGCTCTTATTGAGCCTTTCATACACCAGAACTCCAAAGTCCCTCTCCACAGGGCTGCTCTCAATGAGTTTTTCTCCCAGTCTGTGCTCATGTCTGCGATTGGCCCAACCCAGTTGCAGCACCTTGCACTTAGACCTCATTAGGTTCACTTCTCCAGCTTGTCCAGGTCCCTTTGAATGGCATCTCTTCCTTCTTTGGTATCAACCGCACCACTCAGCTTGGTGTCATCTGCAAACTTGCTGAGGGTGCACTCAATCCCATCGTCTGTGTCACTGATGAAGATATTGAAAAGCACTGGTCCCAAGACAGACCGAGGGACACCGATTGTCCCCAGCCTCCAGCTGGACACAGAACCTTTGACCACTACTCTCTGGGTATGATCATTGAGCCAATTTCTTATCCACCAGGTGGTCCGCCCTTCAAATCCATATCTTTCCAATGTAGAGATTGGGATGACATATGGGACCATGTCAAAGGCATTACATAAATCCAAGGAGATGACATAAGTCGGTCTTCCCTTGTCAACTGATACGGTTACTCCATCATAGAAGGCCAACAGATTGGTCAGGTATGATTTACCCTTGGTGAAGCCATGCCGGCTGTCCCAGATCACCCCCTTGTACTGCATGTGCTTTAACATTGCCTCCAGGAGAATTCATTCCATGATCTTGCCAGGCACAGAGGTGGAGCTCACTGGTCTGTAGTTCTCCAGGTCTTCCTTTCTACCCTATTTAAAAATGGGAGTGATGCTTCCTTTTTCCTGTCACTGGGGACTTTGCCTGACTGCCATGATTTTTCAATTATGATGGTGTGTGGCTTGGCGACTGCAGTTCCCTCAGGACCCTTGATTGCATGTCATGAAGGCTCATAAACTTGTACTTGTTAAGTTGCATCTGGAGGTCCTGAACTTGCTCTTCACTTACAGTGGGCTCCCTCACCCCCTGCCTAGAGGTCTGGGGACAGGAGATCTGGGAAGCCTGACCAGTAGTGAACACCAAGGCAAAGAAGTACCTCTGCCTTTTCCCCATCTGTCATTACTAGTTCTACTTCTTCATTTGTCAGAGGCTCTACACGCAAAAACAAATTCAATGTGATTTTTAGAGCTTGTCTTGGAGATCGGAGCAACAGATGTAGATAGTGTTCTGAAGCAGCAGCTAAGCTAAAGATTCAAAAATATTGCATGACAGGAAGGAGATTTTGACTAAAAGAAAATGCATATGCAAGGAATGGTGGTTAACGTGCAAATAAAAAAAAAATAGCAAAATGATAAAATCTGTGGGGTTTTGTTTGTTTTTAAATAAATCTTGACATGCACACCAATGCTATCAAAAGATAGTATTGCTCATATTATAGGATCTGTGGACAGTGTTGCAACAGAAGATTAATGAGCTATTTGTTTCCAAACAAGTGAGTCATCTATTAAGTTTAATCTACACACAATGAGACAAGCTGCACACCAGTATGCAGATTGGTATGTTTTCTGAAATGCTCTTAAAACATTGCAAAAGGAAAATCATAGAGTATATGTGGACAGAACTTGGAGGTTATTGTTATCAGATTATTACTGTTACAAAAGTATCAGAATTGTAAATATAAGTAAATAGCTATAAAATGTACATTTTTAATAGTGACATTGCAAAGAATGTCTCCTCTCAGGAAAATCATCATCACTAAGTGGAGATTATTGTTAAATAAACTTTTGAATGAAAGAAGACAGAGGAATTTTTCATCTAGTAGACTGTATCATTTAACTTCTCAGGAGTAAATATGAAGTAGTTCATTTTGACTCTACAAGAAAAATTGGTAAAAGTTTATTGACATGTTTCTCACTAGGAAGAAAAGAAAAAGATAAAGGACCTGCCTACAACATTTTCAATTGTATCCAAATAATTACAGGGTGCTGAGGAGAACAGGTGAAAATTATAACTTTTTAATTAAATCAGAGGGCAGAAGAAGAATTTGTCTAATATATCGATAACTTGCTTCATTTGTATATCCAAACTAAATACATTCTGTGAAGTACTTTTTCAACAAGTTGAAAATTCATGACAAATAACTGATTCACTATTTTATAAAGACGATGGTATGGCACAATATGATAGATGAGAGTATTTATTGTTGGTGTAGAAGAGAAAGATCACCTCAACCACTTAGAGGATGGCTTCTCTAACTTCTTGACAGCTGTTTTATATTGTAAGATATGTAATTGTAAAACAAGTCAACAAGGAAGAAAATTTAGATGATTGAAACCATCAGTGATTTACTGAGACAGTTCAGACTTTAACATACATTAAATTCTCTCTTTTACTTTGTTTCCTATGGAAAAACAAACTTTGATCTGTTTTCTTAACAAGGCAGAATAGAAGGCGAAGGAGGAAAGAAATAGAATCATAGAATCATAGAATATCCGAAGTTGGAAGGGACCCATAAGGATCATCAAGTCCAACTCCTCACTCCGCACAGGTCCACCCAGAAGTTTAGACCACGTGACAAAGTGCACAGTCCAATTACTTCTTAAATTCAGAGTGGCTTGGTGCAGTGACTACTTCCCTGGGGAGCCTGTTCCAGTGTGCAACCACCCTCTCAGTGAAGAACCTCTTCCTGATGTCCAGCTTAAACTTCCCCTGCCTCAGCTTAACACCTTTCCCGCGGGTCCTATCACTGGTGTTCATGGTGAATAGGTCACCTGCCTCTCAACTCCCCGTCATGAGGAAATTGTAGACTGCGATGAGATCCCTCCTCAACCTCCTCTTTTCCAGGCTGAACAGGCCCAGTGACCTCAGCCGCCCTTCACCATCTGTGTCGCCCTCCTCTGGACACTCTCCAACATTTTTATGTCCTTTTTGTACTGTGGTGCCCAGAACTGTACACAGTACTCAAGGTGAGGCCACACCAGCTTAGAGTGGGACAATCACTTCCCTCGACTGACTAGCATTGCCGTGCTTGATGCTCCCCAGGATACGGTTGGCCCTCCTGACTGCCAGGGCACACTGCTGGCTCATATTCAACTTGCTGTCAACCACAACCCCCAGATCCCTCTCCGTGGGGCTGCTCTCCAGCATCTTGTCGCCCAGTCTGTACGTATAGCCAAGGTTGCCCCATCCCAGGTGCAGGACCCAGCACTTGCTCTTGTTAAACTTCATGCGCCTGATGATCGCCCAGATCTCCAATCTGTCCAGATCTCTCTGCAAGGCCTTTCAACTCTCAACAGAGGCCATAACTCCTCCAAGTTTCATGTCATTGGCAAATTTGCTCAAAACACCTTCTAGTCCTACATCCAAATCATTTATAAAAACATTGAAGAGGACTGGCCTTAAAATGGAGCCTTGAGGGACCCCACTAGTGACCATCTGCCAGCCAGACGTGGCTCCATTTACCACAGCCCGTTGAGCCCTGCCTGTCAGGCAATTGCTCACCCATCGTATGATGTTTTTGTTAAGTTGTATGCTGAACATTTTGTCCAGTAGGATCTTATGGGAAACTGTGTCAAAAGCTTTGCTGAAATCCAAAAAGATCACATCAGCTGGTTTCCCTTGATCAACTAGATGAGTGATCTTATCATAAAAGGAAATCAAATTTGTTAGGCAGGACCTACCCCTCATGAACCCATGTTGGCTGGGACCAATGACTGCATTGTCCCCTAGGTGCACTTCAGTAACTTCAAGGATCATCTTCTCCATAATTTTACCAGGCACTGATGTGAGACTGACAAGCCTGTAATTGCTAGGGTCTTCTTTCTTACCCTTCTTGAAAATTGGCACACCATTTGCCAGCTTCCAGTCTACTGGGACTTCTCTAGGTTCCCAAGATCTTTGAAAAATAATTGAGAGAGGTCCTGCGATGATGTCAGCCACTTTAAACACCCTGGGATGAATCCCATCTGGACCCATGGACTTATATGGATCCAGGTGGAGCAGCAAATACCGCACACATTCAGGGTCAGTCGGGAGTTTGTCATTCCCACCATCATGGTCCTCCAGCTCAGGGCACCCTGGGTCCCGAAGCCCATCATCAGTGTTGAAGATGGAGGTAAAGAAGTCATTAAACGTCTCTGCTTTGCCTATGTCATTGTCTGTGAGGAGACCTTCCCCATCAAGTAGCGGACCTATGTTTAATTTAGTTCTTCTTTTTCTTTTCACATATCTAAAAAAAAAACTTTTTTATTGTCTCCCACAGACATGGCCAGCTTTAACTCTAGTTGGGCTTTGGCCTCACGAATTTTCTCCCTACAAACACAAACATCATCCCTGTATTCCTTCATTGTCGCCTGACCCTCCTACCAGTAGCCGTATGCTTTCCTTTTTTTTTTTTTTTTTTTCACCTAAGCTCCAGTAGAAGATCCCTGGTCAGCCATGCTGGCCTCCTGCCCCACCTGCCTGACTTCCGATATTTTGGAATTGCCCAATCTTGTGCTTTTAGGAGGCAGTGCTTAAAGACTGACCAGCACTGATGGACACCCATGCCTTCAAATGTAGTTTCCCAGGGGACCTTGCCGACTAGTTCCTTGAGCAGCCTGAAGTCCACTCTCCCCATATCCAGGGCTGAAGTTTTGGTGGCAGTTTTCCTTCTGTCCCCATAAATTCTAAACTCAACCACTTCATGGTCACTATGACTGAGATGGCTGCCAATTGCCACATCTCCCACAAGACCCTCTCTGTTCTCCAGCAACAGATCTAGGAGGGCACCTTTCCTAGTTGACTCCCTTAGCACCTGCACCAAGAAGTTATCATCGAGGTGCTTTATGAACCTCCTGGACTTGCTTGTGTCAGCCGTGTGGTGATCCCAGTTGACGTCTGGGAAGTTGAAATCCCCCATAAGGACAAGGGGAGTTGATCTTGAGGCTTCTCTTAGTTAGGCCAAGTGGTCTGTAATAGACTCCCACAATGACATCCCCTTTATTTGTTTGTCCCTTAATCCTTACACAGAGGCTCTCAATTTTGCCATTGCCAACTTGAAATTCCACACTGTCCAGCCCATGCTTCACATACATCGCCACCCTGCCACCTCGCCTACCCTGCCTGTCCCTCCTGAAGAGCCTGTAACCATCTATTGCAACACACCAGCCACAGGACTCATCCCACCATGTTTCACTTATGCCAATGATGTCGTAGCTGTGGAACTGGGCCAAGACTTCTAGCTAATCTATTTTATTCCTCATACTGCATGTGTTTGTGTAGAAGCACTTCAAATGTGCCTCCCTACACACAGCACCTTGTGGAGCAGACCGAAGGACCTCACTAGAACACAGTCCCTCTGATTCTAGCATACTATCCCTTAGCTCATCACTGGTGTGCCTGGTTTTATCCCCTTCCCCCTTTGACTCTAGTGTAAAGCCCTATCTATCAGCCCTGCCAACTCCTGAGCCAAAATCCTTACTCCTCTCTGAGAGAGGTGCATCCCATCTGGTGCCAGCAGGCTCAGTGTTGTGTAGACCTTCCTGTGATCGAACAACCCGAAGTTCTGCTGGTTGCACCAGTCCCGAAGCCACATGTTGATGTGATGAGTCTGCTTGTTAGCATTGATCCCCCCTATCAGAAGGACAGAGGCAAACAACCTGTGCCCCTGATCCTTTTCTATCTGAATACTTTTTCTATTAATATTTTTTGTGTGTGTTGTAACAACTACCTAGATTATTTAAATTAGCTCTTAGGAGGTGAGTTATTCCAAAAGGTTAGCCATCTAATGTAGTCAGCTGAACAAGAAAAAGGCACCTACAGCAAATTATTTTGCAGGTTAGCTAAGAGTTGCAGAATGGTATTTAGTTCCTACAAGTACCCAACTTGCTAAACTCCTTATGTAAGAATTTTAAGTGACTGTCTTATGCTAGGCATCTAACTGAACCTTGGTGCTCATAGATTCTTATGGTTGGATCATTCACCAGTTATGATCTGAGTTTGTTTATTAACTTGGCTTTTGTTTCTGAGGTTCTCTGATTACTAAAGCAACTTTGAGTCAAATGAAATAATGTAGCTTCTGTATTAGGGACTTCTGTTATGTTTGTTGAATTATGTGGCTGTCTGGGACAGACACTTGTATTCTTGTAGGATGTGGAGCATAGGCCTAGAAATACAATTACATTTTGGATATTGAAATATTTTACATAGAATAGTATAAAAATCACACAAAATGATACAAATTAATGCTGATGGAGGTTTAAATTACTTGACCTTTTACCAAAGAGCTAAATCATGAGGAGCTACATCTCTTTAGAGTATTTGACGTGTTGTTTTCCAAGATGTCCTGGTTTCAGTTAGGACAGCGTTAATTTTCCTCCTAGTAGCTGGTAGAGTGTTTGGAATAGGATAAGAAGAGTGCTGATAAGATGCTGATGTTTTAATTGTTGCAGAGCAGTGCTTATACCAAGCCAAGGACTTTTCAGCTCCTCACTCTGTCCTGCCAGCGGGCAGGCTGGGGGTGCAGCAAGAGCTGGGAGGGGACAGACCCAGGACAGAAGATCCAAACTGGCCAAAGGAATATTCCATACCATCTGATGTCATGCTAAACAATATATAGGGGTGGCTAGCAGGGGTGGGGGGGCCAGCTGCTCAGGGATAGACTGGGCATCGGTCAGGGGGTGGTGAGCAATTGCATTGTGCATCATTTGTTTCATAAACACTATTATTATTATTATTATTATTATTATTATTATTATTGTTTCCTATCTTAATAAACTGTCTTTATCTCAGCTCTCAGGCTTTACTTTTCCGTTTCTCTCCCCCATCCCAGACAGGGAGGGGGGAGGGTGAGAGAACGGCTGTGTGGTGTTTAGCTGCAGGCCAGGTTAAACCACAACACAAGGGTGGCAATTTTTTAATAAAGCTCATACAGATATGAATGTTTTGCTGCATAGCTAGTTCAACTTTATCCTAACTTTGAAAATGTAGTACTACTTTTGAAGCCCTTTCATAGCTGGACTTAATCCCATGGGCAGAAGGGGAGGGGGGATACACCTTATTTTCATTAAGATGTGTTTACTAAGTATTCTGAAAAGTAGTGGCATAATCATAAAAAAAAGATTATTAAAATAAAATCCCAAGGGATGTAGAAGATCTTAGCTTTAAAAAACAAAAACAAACAGAAATTAACTAAACATAACAGTCAAAAGGTTATAATTAAAATGTGCCAAGAAAGGGAAGACAAATAAATTGTAAATGACTATTCCAAATAATAATATATTTAACACAATAAATGAACATATGTACCTGGTAAGTCCAGATGATAACATCTACAAGACTGCTACTATAATGACAGCTGAGACAACTGCAGCCTTACCCAAAAGGGAAAGACAAAGTCAGTATATTCAGTATAAGGAGTTAACTGGAAAAATAAATAAATAAATAAATAAATCACTGTGATCAGTCTTTTAAGATGCTCATAAAATGGCGTGAATTCCTAGCAGGTGAGTAATTGTTCATTACGTGTAGTCCTTCTTCCCTGTTCAAAGAAGTGGCAACTAGATCAGGCTGCTCTAGGTGTTTCCAGTCAGGTTTTGAACATCTCCAAGGAAGCAGACTCCACAGCCTGTTTGGACAATCTGCTCTACAGTTTGGCCACCCTTACTTTACATTTAAATGAAATTTCAAGTATTTCAGTTTGTGCCCATTGCCTTTTATCCTGTTACTGAGAAATCTGTGACTTCCTCTTTACTTCCTGCCCATTAAGTATTTATACACATGAATAAGATGTCCCTGAGCCTTCTCTTCTCCAAGTTAAATTGTCCCATATCTCTGCTTCTCTTCATGTGTTAGAGGCTTTGATTATTTAATCATCTTTGTGGCCCTTCGTCGAACTCTCTCCTGTATGTCCATTTTCTTCTGGTTTGTATGTGTTTTGAAAGAAAAGACACCCACTATAGTCAAGCATGAGTTGATTTGCAGATCACAAAAGATTAAATCACCATTCTCTAGGTTATTAGGATTAGGTTATTTTTAAGGTTGAGTTCTAAAGGAAATTTAAGATTTTCTTCTTAAACTTTACAGTTCACAATTAAAATTCATCAAGGAATCATAAATGATTCCATTTGAACAGATTATTTGAAAAACCAACATAGTTATACTTGGAATTGTTTTACTCAGATGCTTTCTCCCCTTGATTATAAAATATGAAGCAAAAGAGATAAGGTGCTAAACTGGGCTGTAAAATATGCTGTGGTAATTTTTTTTCCCTTTGTCATAGATTATTTTTATCATAGATTAAAATACAAAGATACGTGATGTTAATTTGTTAAGGCACATAGAAATGGATTTCTGATGAGACCTGAATTGTATTTTGTGTATAGTACATATGTTTTTAAATTACACTTTCAGGAAAGGGAATGTAATCATCTTTTAAATTTTATTGTGTTTTAATTTTATTTCATTTTTGGCTCATATCCCATAAAAAGATGTAGGTAGGTACATTGTTATGTCTGAGCACTGTTCTACCGAGTGGACTTGGAAGTTCCACTGACTTGACTTTTGATTTTATGAATTTGTAAGGATTCATCTGGTCATATAACTTCATGAGATTATTCACTTATTTTCAATGGTAATCATTAAGTTTGTGTGTTATAGCACAAAAACTGTCACTATATACTGATTTTCCATTTCTTTTCAGTGGTACATGATAAGCATTGTACACATCTATAATCGCTGGAGAAACAGTGAAATACGATGTTATGTGAATGGTCAGCTGGTATCCTATGGTGACATGGCCTGGCATGTTAATACAAATGATGTAAGACTTTATTTGTTTTCCTTTCTTACAGCTTCACAACACATCGAAATGTTCATCACATTTTAAAGTAAATGGAAAAAGAAAGAAAAGAACAGTATTTTCTCTAGATCTTTGCAAATTTTCTATTTTTTTAAAGCTTTAAAAAGCCTTAGCTATGTATTTCATAAAATTTAATATTACTGTGGTTTCTTTGGGTATGTTTTTTATTTTTATTTTTTTTATTTTCCTTTAGATTATTATGGATTTTTGGCTCTATTCTGCAAAGCTATTTTCAGGAAATTTGTGGAGATTTTGTTGGAGAGACTGTTATAGTTAATGTTTTTAATATATGATGTTGTATAAAGGACAGTGATAACAATGGATTCATATTTTACTTTTTCCATAGAAAGTTATGGGGGAGTTACAGATTTGAGAGATATAGATTTAGGAACCCCTAAGAAAAACTCATTCATTCAGCCTAATGAATATGCATGCTGCCAAGTACTCATTTTTGTATCACATTAAATTCTGTTTTATTCAAGAAGAGATATATGTTAATGATTAAAAGATTTCCATGCTATTTTTGTTGATTGAACATTAGATTTTAAGTATTTTTTTTTTTTTTTAATTGCAGTAGAACTGAATAGTCTGGTCAGAGTCCCGCTGTTTTAATCACTGTATAAATATTGTGAGAGGTAATTTATTCAATGAAGAATTTACCATTTTAAAGCAATGAGACAAATAGAGATTAAAGAGGGAAAAAAAAAAAAAAAAAAAAAAAAAGTTAAAGCTGGAAAACAGAAGCATGGAGAAGTGTAAGGAAACTTATGGCATTAATCGAAGTCTTATGTCTTACATCTATATCCCAGTACCAAGCATATTTTTCCTCTTTTATTGTTTGACTTGGATTAGTTCATAGGCAGTTGACCAGTATTAAAAATGCTGTGCTAATTATTAAGGAATTAGTATTTAATTAATGTTGTTAGCAAGTACAAACTAAGTACTACACAATTGCAATTTTGTATTTCGCATTTTATTGGCTTGGATGGCCAACTAGGGAGATTGCCAATTAAAAGATATTGAGACACATAGAGTTGCATAGCATCAGTCAGCTCAGAACAAGTGAATACAGTGTTCTTGTGTCTGCTTGTACCACAGGCAGAAGTGAGTCATTTTTACCTGGAGAAGATTGCATGTATACCTGTAAATACAGCTAAATGTTAATTGGACAGAGTTCAGGTTATGTTAACAGTACTTGCTTACAGGAAATGTATCAGATTTAATATTTTTGGATTATAAATTATTTTAATTAAATCTATCTATGCTTTAAAAAAAAAAAGTCCATTTTCTTCTATGATGGAAGGAATGTGACTGTACACCTAATGATGAAGAAAACACTAAATGTAATAAAGACAAAACTTTTCAGATGCTTGCTGTGTCAAAGTTACCACTGGTTTGGATTTTATACTTTTCAGATTAATAAAGCATTTATTAGATTTGCATTATTGAGTTTAAAGTTAAAGGACTGAATGAGTTGAATTTTCTTTCAAGCATAGATTTTATCTTGGAAAAGACTGTGAACTGATTTCTTCCCCTCCAATAGATCTCACATTACAGTTTTCTTATATCTTAGTGTCATTTTTCATTATGTGACATTTACCTCTTGTATCCAATACTTCAGTCTACAGTTTTCATATGTGCAGACATAGAAGACGTCTCGGTTAACTCCAACTTCATTAATGCTATTTAATAAAATATAAAACTATAAAAAGTTTATTGTGTTAGTTATGTGTCACATAACTCAATGTTTTTATTCCAAGGACTAATTTTTAGTTAGAAAAATTATAGTTAGAGATTATGACAAAAAGATTAAATAAAATGCATGAAAACACATAACACAAATAATCAAACTACGAGCTGATCAGTACATTAAACAGTTGTTTATAAGAGATCAAATAGCATTTAGAGATGGATGTTACATTGGAAGAGTTGATTATTATGGATATTAGATTAGGAATTTTCCCCCAGTTATGGGAAGACATGAGAGAAAGCATAAAACTGTTCAAGATGTAGAACTGGGGGTTTAATTAAGTCTTGTGGAAGATTTTTTGCTCAGATACAAAAATGAAGACAAACTTGATGATGTCATAGAATCAGAGAATACCCTGAGTTGGGAGGGACCCTTAACATTCCTTGAGTTTAACTCCTGGCTCCACACAGGACCATCCCAAAATCAAACCATATATCTGAGAGCACTGTTCAAATGGTTCTGGAACTCCAACAGGCTTCCTAATGCAGATTATAGTAGTTTAATTTGTCTCAAAAAGTGAGGCCCATTCTTTGATTTCTTCAAATAAAGTACACGTGGCAAGGAAACTAAGAGATCTTTGCCAAAGATCCTTGTGCTGTCAATATAATCCTCTTGTGCTGCATCTTGTTTCCTATTTTCTCAGATCATTATTCTGGATGGTTTTCTAAACTACATTTGATCTAAAAGCCTTTTTTCCTGGAAGCACCAGAATAACTTAACCTAATTCCTGCAAAATAAATTTAACTTGAGGAAAAAAAAAAAAAAAAAAAAAAAAGCTACACTTCAAATAGGAAATAATAGGAAATGTGCAGATGGAGAACTGCAGAAGGTCTTTGTGCATCTAGAACGTAGATGTGGGAAGAAAAAACAGAAAATAATGACTTCTGTGATTGTGGAAGGGAGGAGTCAGAAGGGAGTTTAAGTTCAAACCATATCGTTATAAGATGTTGTCATAGAAGACTGTGCACCAGTTGCAAACTAGAAAAAAAATGTATTTGTTTTTCTGCTACAAATGTTCAGTTATTTTAGCACAACAGTGAAAGAATAGTGTATTTTTCCATTCTAAATTTCTCTATTGTATGTTAAATGATAAAAAAGAAATTCTAATAGCCAGTCATAACAGCATTGTAATACCAACCCATAACATAATAAATGCTAAGATACTCAAAATGAAATTGTTCACTACAAAAATTTAGGTATTGAAATAAGTGAATGATTTATTTTCTTAAGTACAGTCTCCATTTATTTTTAGCTCCAGTAGTTGCACGTGATACTATTTCATTGTATAGTTTCTATAATTAAAGTTCATTGTCATTGCCTTTTTCTGATTTAGAGCTATGACAAATGTTTTCTTGGCTCTTCGGAAACTGCCGATGCTAATCGAGTGTTCTGTGGCCAGCTTGGAGCAGTATATGTATTCACGGAAGCACTCAACCCAGCACAGATTTTTGCAATACATCAGTTAGGACCTGGTTATAAGGTAATAATGGATCTTAAAAAACATTGTTTTGTAAAACTGAAAATAATCAATAGTTATAATTGAAAGATATAGTTGGCAGCTATATGTAAATGTAGATATTCCTCTTTGGGTCATACAGAGCTGTGTGATTTGTTTTCAGCAAAAGATACGGGTTTTGTCAACTTTCCTAACTGCTCTTAATTTCTACCAGCTTTTTGAAAGGTGAAAGTAATTGCTTTAAAAAAAAGCTGAAACATGATTATGTGTGATTTTTATAAATTTGGTCATAATCAAGTTAGAGCAATTTTGTGTTTTGAGTACGAAATGTCAGCGGAACAACTTTCCTCTTCTCTCCTGTTTTGTGTTTAAAAACTGAATTAAAGCAGATTAACGTTGAACAAAGCATAATAAGCCAATTCTGTTCAAATACACAGTTTTAAAGAGTTCTGCTGAAGTAAAAGTTGAGCTTTTCATATATTTGCCAGAGAAATTTAGGGGGGGACATTTGGACAAATTCATGGTGCATGCAAAAACTTTGATCTCTAGTATGAACAAAGTCATTTCTTAAAATGGCTTTGTATAGTATTATTTTATCAAGAAAAACAAAGTAAATGTTTTGCAGAAGTGTGTGGAAATTGTTTACCCAGGAGAGAAGACTTGAAAATGAATGATTGGCTCTAACCCAGCTTAAGAGTATGGAATTTCTACCATCATTTACTCCAAAATTTTTGTTGATTTTTGAAATTTGCAGTATCATCTGGAATACTTGCAGGTTCTTAGTATATATCATATATTTTTTAAAATAAAGACATTTTAAAAGGGGCAAATACAGATCAATATTTAGATTCTAACAACATTAATTTGTTTTGCTGAAAATGACTTTGCTCTAAGTCATTTGATGACAACAAGCATCTAAATGACAGTGACAACTGAAAATATCTTTTGTGGTATGTATGTAGTGTGAATAGCCAAATATATGTCAAAGGTACTTGGAGAAAGAGAAGTCTGTTGCATGTGGTTGATGGTTAAAACCTGCTGTAAAACCTAAAATGTTTAGTTAGTCAAGAAGTGTATCACATGTGCAAACAGGGGGTATTTTATTTCAACCTTAGTACTGTATTTTGTTTGAACAAAGATTTCTGTAAATGTTGGGGTTTTTTTGGTCATACAAAAAAAAAAAAAAAAAAAAAAAAAAAAAAAAAAAAAAGTAATGTGACCTTGCAGTGCTTAATAATAAATGTAGTAAATCTTTTTGAATTTATTAAATTACCGGGTTTGCAGAAGCATAGTGAAGTTGTATGAAATAGGAATAATGGTTTAATTTGTTTCAAGTGAAAAATGTTATGTAATAATATTGGGTGTTGAAGGGTTTCATAAGGCATACATGTTTTCATGCTAAACGATATTTCCAGTAGTTACTGCATGATCATTATTACATTTATTGATTATTAGGCTTCCGTTAAACTAAATTTCTTCACACCTATAGCTCATTACTGATTTTTGTAAAATGTCAATTAGATTAATCTAATACTTCAGGGATATTTCTCCTTGGTATATTATGATTATAGGTTTAGACTGTGTTGCCAGCACAGCTAACACCTCTTTCCTCTGTATTTTCCTTCTTTCTCTAAGAATCTGAAAAATTAGTTTTTACTAATAATGGTTAAACATTAATTAATGCCTATTTCTCATTTGTAGAAGCCTCTGAGATTTTAACTTTAGTTAAAAGGTTTAGATCTTGTTTTACAATATAATTTATTTAAGATTGCAGTATTCATTCATTTTGTCTATAATGTTCACATGCAGTCAGCTACAACATCTACTATAATCACTTCTCAACAGCTTAAGTGCCTCTTACCATTTTAGCTTTAGCTTCAGTTGCATTGAGCATTGGATACTGCAGATGAGTTGGACTATGATCTCCTGTTGTTTCCTGTGTATGATTATTATTATGCTTTTATTGGAAAATTTGATGTAGAATGCATGGAATGCATATAGTCACATTAAAATTTATGCTTCAGAAATAAAATTCCTGTTATTATAAAGATAATCCTGCAACGAAAGAATATAATAGTTTATTGCTTTCCAGTGGGTTGAGGCAATTTCATTTCTAATATAAATAAATACAAAAATGGTTATTGGGAGTTTTTAATTTTGTATTGTTAAATTTAACTGCTATGATTCTAGTATAAGCCTATGTCTTAAGAGCCTTATGTCATACTTCTATTTACATAGGTATTTTCAGCTGCTTATTTGTTTGCCCAAAAGCTTATATTTCTATCTTGACAACTTTTATTAGTTACTGTAGGCTTTGAAATTGCAGAAATGTTTATGATCTCTGATTAAATTCTTATACTGTTTGTAGTCTAGCAACAAATTCTGATACCACTTGTAGTCTGACACCATGTCTACCACTTGTGTAGAATGTGCAGGTAAAAGTGCAATGAATTCCAAAACTTCCTGCAGTTAGATTGTTTGCATCTTCTATGAAATTCTGTATACTGTATGAATATATGTATAGATACTGTGTGAATATAGTGTATATGCTAGATTGTTTGTGCTAAATGAATGAATTTAGGCTCATCAGTTCAGTTCAAGGGTAGGCACTTAAAGGCTGATTAAAAGTCAGCTGCTATGTCCCAGGTTACAAAAATGCAGCATTAGATGGCAGTAGCTCTCTTAAAACTCTTAATGGCATTTGTTGCCTTCCTAAGTGGAAAATATACATATGGGATAAATAAAAAATCCAAATTTATAGTTTTTTCCATGTTTAAAAAAAAAATAAAAATCTATATTCTGACTGAAAGCTTCGTTACCAAAAAGTTTGTTACCAAAACTAATTTAGACCGTTTTTATTATTGTAATCGCAGGGCATCATACAATTTCTCCATGTATCCAGTTTGTAGCTAGAATAGACAGATATCACTCTCCTTCCTATGAAGTCTGGAAAACACTTTATATTGATTCTCTAATGCTGATTACACTAAGTAGATAGAAAATGTACAAAAATTCACATGTATTATGTACTTCTGAACATTTTTTTATTATACTTTGACAACCAGATAAAAAATAATGGCTAAAAATTATCTCAGGAGTTACTGTGAGTGTTTTAGAGAAGGTGCTTACTTGGTGACAAGTTTGAGGTTGTGGAAGAGAAAATCAAAGACGTGGGTTTCTTGTAAATCACCTATATATCATATAAGATATCATATAAAATCATATATATATCAATCCTATATTGAATAATTGATAAAGAAGCTAATTTATGTTGATAAGGTATAAAGGAATAAATATATGTATTTACCATTCGACATATTGAAACTAAGGCTCTTCATGGTCTTTATGCCCTCACACTGGTTGTACCAGATCTCGAAGTTGCATTCCTTCCATGAGCAGTAATTAATAATTTGCTACTTGACCTTATACACTTGATAGCCTCTGCTGTCCTCCTGTGGATGCATTTTCCCAAGTCCCCAGTACAGGATGAGTATGCTAAATTTAGATTCCTTTTTGTAAGCTAATCTTTGTAACAAAGGAGTATTGTGTCTAATTAATAGTTTCTTTCTCCATCATATTATAATAATGTGAATAGAACAATAGCATTTCCAATTTAAGATCATTCTTGTTCAACTTGGATGGCTTTAATTCTTTTTTCAGGTAACTTTTGAAATCATGAAATAACTGAACTATTTCTGTCTCTGTAGTAAGTGTACAAAGATATATCTGTATAGTTAAATATGCTCTTTGGGGAGAAATGCATCATCACCTTCATCAGGATAAGTCTCTAACCTGTTGTAGTGATTTCCTGATAAGTGAGATGTAGACAGCCATATGAACAGAGAGCCAACTCTCAAGCTGTAAGCATAAGATTTAGTCTGGCTATTTCTGCTTCACTGAGCAGTGTGGCAAAATAAGGGAACACGTTTATAAATTAAAGCATTCGGTGCTGAAGGCTGAATGTCCACAGTGTGTGTATCAGGGTTTGGGAGGGTTGTTGCTTCAGATTGGTTCAAGTCTGATACTTTGGACTGAATGACTGTCAGCAGTCAGTGAACATTTCTAGTTCAGTTTCTTCCAAAACAAGTCTCTTTGGTGCTGAACAGGTTTTTAATATGCACAAAGCAGTAAGTGGGGATCAATGGGAGTTTCCTTACCAAACATACTGACAGATCTGCTCCAAGGGTTCTCAATCAGCTGCAGTCAGAAGCCCAGTTTATTCAGTCTACATCTTTCTTATGACAAATTGATGCTTGTCACAAGAGCTCATATTGTCAGTCACTTGAGCAGTCACCCTTTACCATCATTTGGCCATAAACAAGAAAATTTATTCAGGATTTCCATCAGCCTTCAGAACTCTGCAAAAGCTGCATGGGTTTTATGGGTTTACATAACTGGCAGAAACCTGTACTATTTTTTGAAAGAACAGCTGATAGCCTATAAATTGCCTATTTTAATTCTTCCACCCTGGACAACAAAAACCCTAGTGATTTTTTACAGTTTCATGATATATTTTCTTATTGTGTTGGGGGCAGGAGGAAGAGAGAATTTTTTTAGGACAAAATGGATGAAAACAACTATATAGATGGCTATATGCAGAAAAAATAAGAAAAATAATTCATAATTATCCTCAGCAATAAATCATTTTTAACTGAGTAAAGATTTTAGAAACATAAATTTTATATTGAATTTTATATTACAATGATGAATTTATATTACAAATATGAATTTTATATTACAATGATGAAATGGTGATCATTTCTAATGAATTTACTTGTATCAACAAAGGACTGTGTGTTACTACTAGTTGTCTCTTTGCCACTGTCAAATTACTTTTACATGTAAAAGTAGGTATGTGCCAAGTAAATCTGACAACACTTTGCAGAAAGGAAGAAATCTATCTTCTTGTGCTTGATTGATTTGTCAGTGTTGCCAGAAAAAACTAGTTTTAGATCAGATATGGCTCATGGTATATTTAAGAATAACAGAGATTTTCATTCTTCCTGTAAGGCTGAGAATCTTTAGTTTGAAATGCGGGTTTTAGAATTTGTTTTGTTTTTAAGTATCTAGTTTATATATAATCTGGATTGTTAATGAAGCCTGGGACTTGTGCAGTTTTAAAATAACTGTTACCTTAAACAAAATGGTATAGGATTCAAAATTCTATTTACTTTATAAAGCTTCTTGTAATTTTTTTTTTCAGAGCACATTCAAGTTTAAATCTGAGAGTGACATTCATCTGGCTGAGCACCATAAACAAGTGCTCTATGATGGGAAACTTGCAAGTACCATTGCATTTACTTATAATGCAAAGGCTACTGATGCCCAGCTATGCCTTGAATCCTCACCAAAGGAAAATCCTTCAATTTTTGTACACTCCCCACATGCTCTTATGCTTCAGGTTTGTGTATTTTATTTTACTTTCAATCATTGTAATTCTTTCAGTTGACCAAATGAAAATAAAAAAGCTATGATTTAACCAATTATTGCTTCTGATTGTTTATTTTATTAGCAAATACAAATTTTACAGCTACTAGGTAGACATTAAAATTTATCCCTTCATTGAGATTATCCTTTTTGTCCTTTAAACATGTATTTGCCTTTTTTTATTCTTATTATTTTCAATGTTCTGTGCATCTCCATATCATCTTTGAGAACAGCATACCAATATGCTACTATGGCTGTTGTTCCCAACATAATCTTTGTATGCTAATTTTCTGGAGAGGAAAAGCATAACAAAAGTACTTGCATACTTTGAATTTTCTCTGTTGAATACTTAATGTCACTAAATTCATGTTCTGTATTAACTGTTAGCTCATCATCATTTGTGTGACAATATAATTTCTGTGCTGTTGTACAAGGATACTGTAATTTTATATTTCAGTTCTTAATAACACCTATCATGTGAACTGTCATTTGCTAATTTTTTTCATTAAGAAATATAAGCTTCATACCGTAAGCCAGAATTTACCATTATACCAAAGTTTTTCTGTTTCTTTGCCTTTAACTATAATGAGTGTAGCTGAAATATGAGTAATGAAATTAAGTTAAAAACATGTCTCATTTATTTTGTAATCTATTCAATTGTAAAGTGTTCCTAAGTTATATTTGTAACTGTCCTTTAAATCTGAGATTATTGATCTTTTTTCTTCTATTTATTTATTTATTTATTATTGATTTAGGATGTGAAAGCTATCGTAACCCACTCCATTCACAGTGCAATTCATTCCATTGGAGGAATTCAAGTTCTTTTTCCTCTCTTTGCCCAACTAGACAATCGACAGCTGCATGACAGTCAGGTGGAAACAACAGTTTGGTAAGCTTCTTTCAAACAAGATAAACATGGAATTCAGCTAAGAATATTCCAGTCTCTGCTGTGATAATAATTTTTGTTTCTTTTTCTTTTTGTAAATTATGTGATGTATTTTACTTTTGTTTCTTTAAAAATATGTATTATTTTTGAAAAAAAGTAATTTACTGTAAAGCAGTGCAAATTGTAATAACCTGAGGAAATTCCAGATGAAATTGGATATACGTGATTGGATTAAATAGTGAATTCAAATCACATTAGATTTTTTAAGGACAGTTTTGTGATAGTCTTGCAACTTCTGAAATAAATCAATGTGCTTTTACTTGACAATGCAACGTTGTTTACTTCTCAAAGTCTGTGACATTTAAATCCATACTTAATCACATTCCAAGCAAGGGAAAGATAACACCATATTAACACATTGTCAAAAAGTCACACATCTATGCTCAGCTATGTTTTGTCCATATTACAATTGCAACAGTAACTGGGGGAGACTTTAAAGAGACTTTTAAACAGAGGCATATTAAACCTCTGTTCTGGTGACACAGACCTAACCCTCAGTTACTGAGCACTCATTGAATTTGGATAAATGCTTCAGTGCATAACATGCAACGGACTTCTTAGAAGTCTGTGTGTACCCTTGCTGACTTGTGTAAAGCTTGCTCAGAGGTAGTTATTTTTGTGAGGATGTTGCTTACTATTTAAGATCTCATGTTGCATCTCATGCTGTGGGTAATCTTATTCTATTGCAAAGCAAAATGTCTAGAATTGTTAGAACAAAGTGTGTGGCCTAATTCTCTGGAGGTAGGATAGGATAGAATAGATAGGATAGGGGTTGGAAGGGACCTTAAAGATCATCTAATTCCAATCCCCCTTTCATGGGCAGGGACATCTCCCAGTAGACCACGTTGCTCAAAGCCCCACCCAGCCTGTCCTTGAACACTTCCAGGGATGAGGCATACACAGCTTCTCTGGGCAACCTGTTCCAGGGCCTCACCACCCTCTGAGTAAAGAATTTCTTCTTTATACCTAATCTAAATCTACCCTCTTTTAGTTTAAAGACTAAAATATCCCCTTGTCATATCACCACAGTACTTCATAGAGTCCCTCTCCAGCTTTCTTGTAGGCCCCCTTTAGGTACTGGAACACCACTGAAAAGTTTCCTTGGAGCTTTCTCTTCTGCAGGCGTAACAACCCCAACTCTCTCAGCTGCTCTTCATAGGAGAGGTGCTCCAGACCTCCGAACATACTCATGGACCTCTTTTGGGCTTGCTCTAATATGTCTATGTCAATCTTATGCTGGGGGCCCAAGACCTGAACACAGTACTCCACCTGGGGCCTCACAAGGGCAGAATAGGGGGGGATACTCACCTCCATCAAGCTACTGGCCATGCTTTGACTTTCTGGCCTGCAAGTGTACATTGCTAACTCATGTTGAGCTTCTCGTCAGCCAACATCCCCAAGACCTTCTCCTCAGGGTTGTTCTCAATCCATTCTCCACCCAGACTCTATTTGTGCTCAGGATTGCCCTGACCCAGCTGCAGCACCTTGCACTTGGCCTTGCTGAAATTCATGAGGTTCACACAGTCCCACTTCTCAAGGCTGTAGAGGTCCTGCAGGATGACATCCCTTCCCTCCAGCTTATCAGTCACACCACACAGCTTGGTGTCTTTGGCAAACTTGCTGAGGGTGCACTCGATCCCACTGTCCATGTTACCAACAATGATGTTAAATCGAGCCTGTCCCAGTACTGACCCCTAAGGAACAACACTCATCACTGATCTCCACCTGGACATTGAGCCAGTTACTGCAGTGCTTTGAGTGCGACCACCCAGCCAATTCCTGATGCACCGAGTGGTCCATCTATCAGATTCATGTCTCTCCAATTTAAGGACAAGGATATCATGAGGGACAGCATCAAATGCTTTGCACAAGTCCAGGTAGATGATGTCAGTTGTTCTTCCCATATCCACCAATTCTGTAAATCCATTGTAGAAGACCACCAGATTTGTCAGGCACAATTTGCTTTCGTGTGGTCATGTGGGCTGTCACCAATCACCTCCCTTTTTCCACGTGCCTTAGCATAGTTTCCAGGAGGATCTTCTCTGAGATCTTCTCCGGCACAGAGGTGAGACTTACTGACCTGTAGTTCCCCATGTCTTCCTTTTTCCCTTTTTAAAAATGGGGGTTATGTTTCCCCTCTTCCAGTCAATGGGAACTTCACTGGACTGCCACAGCTTCTCAAATATGATGGATAGTGGCTTAGTGACTACATGCTCCAATTCCCTCAGGACCCATGGGTGCCTCTCATCAAGTCCACAGACTTGTTCCTCAGATGGTCTCAAACCTGATCTCCTACAGTGAGCAGTTCTTCATTCTTCCAGTCCCTGACATTGCCTTCTGGGTCTTGGGCTATGTGGCTAGAGCTCTTGCTGGTGAAGACTGAGGTCAAAATATCATTAAGTACCTCAGCCTTCTCCATATCCTGAGTAACCAGGTTTCCCAATTACTTCCAGAGAGGGCTTACAATTTCCCTAGTCTTCCTTTGATTGGTTATGTATCTATAGAAACCTTTCGTGTTGCCTTTGGCATCCCTGGCTGACTTTAATTCTAATAGGGCTTTAGCTTTCCGAATATCATTACCGGTTGCTCAGATGATCTTTCTGTATTCCTCCCAGGCTATCTAGCCTTGCTTCACCCTCTGTAGGCCTCCTTTTTCTGCTTGAACTTGACAAGGAGCTTCTTTCTTCTCCATGCAGGCCTCCTGGTGTTTTTGCCTACTTCCTCTTTGTTGGGAGGCATCACTCCTGAGCTTGGAGGAAGTGACCCTTGAATCTTAACCAGCTTTCTTGGGCCCGTCTTCCCACCAGGGCTTTGTCTCATGGTACTCTACCAAGCAGAGGTAGAAGAGGCCATAGTCTGTTCTCCCAAAAGCCAGGATAGTGAGCTTGCTGTGCTCCCTTCCCACTGTCCTCAGGATCCTAAACTGCAGCATTTCCTGATCACTGCAGCCAAGGCTGCCCTTGAGTTTTACAATCTCCACCAGCCTCTCCTTGTTGGAGAGAATGAGGTCCCGCACAGCACCTCTCCTCGTTGTCTTCTCTTTCACTTGGAGAAAGAAGTTATCATTAATGCATTCCAGGAACCTCCTCAATTGTCTACGCTCTACTTTGCTGTCCCTCCAACAGACATAAGTATAATGCTTAAGAACTGTTACCATATTTCCCTGTACAGGTTTTAGGGACAAAATAAACTGACTCCTGTATTTGAATAAATAACAAAAGTAAGTACATAATTCAAAGTATGTGGCTTATTTTCCTGCTCTGAATGCATTCTGCTATTAGTTATTCTGGATATTTCCTACTGAATTAGATAATTAGATAGATAATTAGATAATTCAATAATAAATTAGTAAACTGAAAAATAATAAATAATACTATAATGACCTATGACTTTGAAAAATTTATCTGAAAGTGGTACATTGGTATCATTACTCTTGGAAGATCACTTATCTGTCTAATTTAAGAAATTAATTTGTTGAAGTTTTGTCAAATTTGTTTTTCATTTGGTAACTCAACTATTTCTAGCTAAGATGGCTAGATAGCTTCTGGGTTTTATTTATTTATGTATATATTTTTTTCATATATATATACAGTGTGAAAAATAAACATATTTCATGAGAATATTTTAGTACAATGAAACTAATAGTTACAATATGTAACATGTTACAATAGTTTAGTACAATGGAACTAATGCAACAGTCTTAAAATTAAGTAATTCTGCTTCCCTGCAGCACAGTAATGAAAATAATTTCATTTGTTGAAGAAAAAAAAAAAAAAAAAAAGACAGAAAAGCTGGTGGTGTAGGATATTTATTTTTTACTAATCTGTTTTCCATTATGTACTTTTCATTGAAGTGTTGTGAAGTAGGGGTGGGGGGTAAAGGAAGAGTTGAAAATGTGTGAAAAAATTCCCTGTATGTTTTTATTTACTGGTGCAGCAGTAGGCTGCACCAGTAAATTCAATTTAAGGAAAATCATGTGTGTGTGCACATATATTTATGAATAAAATATATTTAAAATTCATGAATGAGCTGAGCCTATAATAAATGATAAATCAGTAACTCAGTCTCTTTAAAAATGGAGTGTTAAGTAAGTTGTAGAAACTGAGAGAAAGGCTAATTCTTCCTAAGTGTGTGGTCTTACTAGTGAGTGAGAACATTAATAAAGTTCAATATAAAATATACATAACTGTTTCTGGAGTTAGTTGAACTGTGAGTAGGAAAAACAGTTTTCTGTGAATAAATCAAAACATTTATTCCATAATTAGTTTGTTTTTTTTTAAGAGATCTGTAATTAACTGTTCTACAAATTATACAAATACATAATACAACAAAATGTGATTCCAACTCAAGAACATATTCAAAAGACTTCTAAGCAAATGCCTGCTTGATGAGATGTGACATAAATGTTGAATTACTGCTTTTTCTGGTGTATGTACATTATTTTCTTATATTTAATTTAACGGGATGTTGATATGGAGAATAAATAATAGTTCAGGTGAACAAGGAAGTAGGCAAATGAAGGAAGAAATGATTTCTGTGGGCAGAGGAGAAAGGTTATGGGAAAAGGAGAAAGGGCACTAAAAGAGTTATGTTTAAGATTAATTTGTGGGGTGGTAAGGTACACTTATCATTACCTTTCCTTCCCCTTGTTGTTTAGACTGTTTTATCATTTACATTCTTCATTTTTTTTCCACTTCAAAATTCAGTTGTAGAACTGGATCTGATACTTGTTTATACCCTATGAAAAGTGTCTACAGGGCAGTGCTTCTTTCTGAAAAGTAGTTGGCATTCAGCAGTTCCAATATATCTATTTTTCTAAAGTACTATCAAAAGGTAGATAACCATTGTGCATCTTTGCCAAAAAAAAAAAAAAAAAAAAAAAAAGTCCAGAGGATGCTTGATGACATTATAATAAACCATTATGTTTATAAAGTCTTACTCTAGCTGTTGAAATATTTATTTCATTCTGGTGGCCAAACGGGACTCAAAAATTGCCCCTTGGATAGTTGTGCTGTCTTTGGTTTTACCTTACTGTGTTCCTGCGAGATGAGAAGAATCAACAGCTTGATACCCTAATGTATGAGCAATCCAGACTACTTTTCTGAATCCTTCTCACCTGCTACTTGAGCTACCTGCTTTTTTTTTTTTTTTTTTTTACACAGAAGAAATTTGGTAATGGGACTGTGAAGGACTACCTTGTTTTTAATCTCCTTGATTCACTTACCATTTTAATCTTTTCTAAATGAATAGATTCAGTGTAAATACAATTCTGAATGATATAGCAGGACAATATGAATACAGCAACTTCATGGCTTAATAATATTCTATGTGAATGTTCTTTATTCTTCAATATGCATATCCCTGTATGTCTTATCTACATCTTCAGTGAGACCAAGTATTGAAATATTCTGCTTTTGAAGCACTGTAGAGGTTCTTATGCTCTCATATTCTGAAATTAGGATGATCAAAACTGAGTTCATATCTTAAGTGTATTTTCTTATTTTAAATGATGCACCTGCTACTTGGAAGAATGGTCTATCAAACTGAATACCAAGCCTGCCCCTTTTCATCTTGCTTTTCAGTACTCTGGTTAGAATAGAAAAATTACCAGTCTAAGCCAATAAGGTGTTTATTTAATAAAAAAATAAATAAATATAGAGTGGATTTTTGGGGTACTTTCTTCATACCTTTGATTATACTACATTGGTAACACGATAGGGAGGATTTGCTTTGTTCTCCTGTGGTCTCTTGTGTACAGTTTTGAATTCATTTGGGTCTGCTGAGCACTGACATAGAGACTGATTTCAACAAAGTATCAAGTGTTGATGGCTTTGGTACTGATACAATTCCAACACAGAATTAAAAAAAAAAAAAAAAAAAAAAGTGTTAATTCAGTTGATATTGTTGATTTGGATTGTATCATATTGGGAACATATTTGAAAATAGAAGGATCTACAGCTGTTTACTTAGAAATATAAAGTCAAAAGATTTCTTTTATATACTTATTCCAGAAGTTACTAACTGGATTGGCTAGATCACATAAGCTATACTATAGCAATTAAAATTTTTTTTATTGTTTATCTTACTAAATAAACGCAGTGCCTAGGCCCACCTTAACTATCTCAAAGGTGATATATAACACCCTCCCCCAAGATATGTAGCAAAATAAATGTAGTATCTTTTCAGTCAATTTTATTAGACATTATTTTGACACTTTCATTTAGATAGTCCTGATACAGAGCATACTGTCCACATAATAAGATTAAGTCAGTAAAATGAAAACATCAGTGAGGGGGGCAACAATAATATTTGAACTCCTGCTCATCCTTTCCTTTAAATGTTTTATGTGCTTTGCTCTAACCAATTAATATCTTTAACCTGGTTTTGCTTATTTTTATTTTTATTTTTTTTTAATTCAGATGACAATTTTTTTAGGTTCCTGTCTGCAGTTAGTAGTATTGCTGCATAGGCTTTTTGTTAGAATAACTTAGAAAACTATCTTGTCTCTTGGGTGGCAAATATGCACGATTTCCTATTTGTTTCCATAGATGGGAAGTAGCACAGCTTGGCTGGAAATATAATATGGTATGTTATTTTTTTCTTAATCTAATATGGAATATCTGTGAATTTCCAATAATTCTTAGTTAATCATGTAATTAGTCTAATTGAATTTATCTTTAAGATCATAACAGAAAATAGGAATGCCAGGTACTATCCTGCCTATCTGCCTAACCTGTCCTGCATTCAAGTATGTTTCAAGAATTTTCTTATTTGCCCCAGCTGGGCTGGGTGCCTGTGAAAGTCACCCTTTTTATCACCCATATCTACAATGGAGTGTCAGGGTCCCAGTCTATTTCTGCCTCCAGTAATTTGGAGTTTGCAGAGCTTGGTTCTGATAACCCACTTCTTACATGTTTCAAAGGGAATAAGGCTAAATATTGCAACTGAAATTTCAGATCTGTGGCCTAGCTGTGCTCAGAGGAAGTCCGTTATACTCTTCCCAAAAAGTCATGGAAGGAAATGTTACTTCCCAAATCAGACTGTTGGAATTTCATTTATTAAGAATAATAATAATAATAATACTCATACCATGTGTCAAAAATCCTCTGCAAACTCCCAGACTGTGATACCTCTACATATTCAGAAGATCCAGGAACTATTGAGGGTGGCTAATTTATGACTGGAGTCTGTATCCCAAAATGTTATGTCCATAAATGAAGTTGTGTAATGACTTTCCTCTTTAGTTCTCCCAAAACTCACCTATTCATACAACTCATGTTTCATGGGGTCACTTTGGGTGAAATACATTAACAGTCTCCTCTTACTGTCCTCATCATTTGATATGAAAAAATGAAGAGGAACAGAGAAGAGGAAGTAGTTTCCCCTTTCTCTCCAAAAACCTTACGGAAAGCAAATAGGTAGTTAAACTGGAATCTTAGAAAACCCTTTAGAAGTTTATCTTTGAGTGAGCTGTGAGCTAACTGGATCTTTTCTCCATCCCCACCAACTATCAGCATGTATCTTCTGTTCTGAGTTCATCTTATCTCCAATCTGTTCGGAGAATTCTTGTTGTTTTTTCATCACTCTGGCTTTAGTAGTAGTGACTGAATAAAAATTAATGAAAGAATATGTGTAATTTGGTCAGTAATCTCACAGAGCAATTAGTTGCATTAAGACATGCAAAACAGCAGTGAATATACTGTGACACAATTTTTCAACTTATATATTAAAAGTGCACTTTATATATTAAAAGTGCAGTCAAAAAAAGTTTAAAAGTTTCTGAAATCCATGCATTCCCCTTGTGCTTTGCATTTTCTTCTTGAAGGAAAAAAGATGTGAGGAAGTGGAGATCATCTTGTGTCTTCTGTGCATCAAAGTATATTACTAGTATATTGCTAAAAACTAATATTGCTTCTCCCTGGGGATTTCTGAGCTCATACTATGGTTCATTCCTCATCTAGTAAATATTCTGATGCAGTAATGTATCACTTAATGAACCAGCCAAACTTGCTTTTTTTTTCTGAACAAACTTTTTTTCTGAAAAAATTGTTAACATTCAGATGGCATGGGCTGCCAGTGGATGAAAAGCTTTTTAAATAATAATAGTTTTCTCTCTAATACAGCCAAGTACTGAGTTTTGTATGTTCCTGTCAGTTGAAATTAAGGAGCAAGTGCCTTAGGATTTGTGTGTGTGTGCAAAAATTAAATATATATATATATATAGGTGTACGATTTTCCTTAATACCACGCACTCTGTTTATGCAATGATTAGTTTTCAAGAGTTATCACATAACAGCCTATGATGGAGTTAATCATATGATCTCTTTATCTTATTTTTTATAAGCTGGAAATAAGATGGAATTAGTTTATGAAGGATCCTGAAAGATAATCAGATAGAACAAATTCCTGCATCCTTCTCTTTTACATAGTTAAATCATCTATTATTTATTAAGATACTTAGATATTTATAGCTACATGCTTGCTTTTATTAAATCTGCTTTTTGTAATGCAAAATCCAGATAATTTTATAGCACACACTCTAAGTTGATAATTAAAGAATTTAGGTAAAATTTTCAGAGAAAATTTTCATAGGAATGTAGACAAGAGAAACTGATCTATTCAATGTTTTATTGAAGGGAAAAAACAAACAAAACAAACAAACAAACAAAAAAAACATATTTCACTTCACAATGTGAAATCTGCACAAGTTCTTAAAAATTCCCAAAGATATAAATGGAGAGGTAAAACAAAATATATATCGATGTTTTTAATTATTCATTCATATTTTTAATGAAGAAGGAAGTGTCATATTCTGGAATTTTGAAGACTGTTACCTACAGAAGCAATTATTTTTGTGAATTACCATAATATATATAGATTTTTTTTATTTAAGGAGCAATACTGTGTGGCTGTTGACTGAAGATTGTAATGTTGGCACATTTCAATGTCAACTTTATGGTGAATTATTGAAACATAATAGTTATTTTTATTAAATCTATAGTTTAGGGTGAATTAAAGAAGCTATGTGGTATTTGTAACTTCAGAGTGTGTGTCATAAGAATGACTGTCCGGTCTGTAAAGGCAACATATTTACAAATATCATGAATGTTTATAGATATGAAAGCAATCTTAAGAACATCTTCCAGTCAGACGATACATGCTGTGCACACCCATTTTGTCCTCGTATGGTTTGTTCTTTTTTGATTATTTTATTTTATTTTCATCTTCACAAGAGATATGTATGTTTGAGGGGAAACATATTGTACTTCATCTCTTTTTTTTTTTTTTTTTTTTTTTTTGTATGTAACCATATCCCAGTTATTTCTGTCTTTACTTTGTAATGGAAAACTGATAGAAAAAAATTATCCTGATTTTTTCCTATATTTTCAGTAGAGGAAATCACAATTCTGCCTGATTTAGTGTTGGTGTGTGTACATACTTTCATTGTGTGTCTATATCTTAGCTGCACTGCAGACAAACTGATGTCTTCTAGGCAGGGCAAAGAATAGAGGAGATGTAGGAATGGGCTGAAGTATCCTTTATATTTGCCTTTGTATCTAGGGGAGTTGAAAATAGGCAAGAATGGAGAGAAATTTTGTATGGCAATGCACAGAATTTTGCAAGTTTAATGTGAGCCCTGCACCAATCCGATGCATTTTAGTTACTGGTAAGTTTGTTAAATTCTGTTTGAAAAAATTTTCATCTTAGAAGACAGTCTTCTAAACATTATTATTTCCCCTGTGTCAACAGTAAATTTTTTAAAGGCATAATTTTGACAACTTGGTTCTGCTGATAAAGATTTTTATACTTAAAATCTTAATTTATTTTCATTTTCCAAGATGATGATATAAACTGACTGTCCTTAGAAATATGTTAAAACTTCTGGATACAAAATAAATTAGGCAGGCAGACTAAATCGTTAGAATGCAATGTTGAGGGGAAAACATTCATTATGTGATTAAGCATTTGTTGCTACATATATATGTATATAAAATACGTATACTTACATGTTTGCTTGAGGATAGTCTGAACACATAGAGAAGGAGAAGGTTTGAAGACATTGGGGAAAGCACTGAGAACTGTTAACTGTTGGGCTTTTGCAGGCAGATTAAATGCTCTCTACTATAAAGTATAGATAACACAGTATTTAAAAAAATATTGTTTCATTCAGCAGCTGTTATTTAGTACAGTTTAACTCCCTCTTTTCTCCTCCTCCTCCTCCTCAAAAAAAAAAGTTTCACCCCAAACAAGTGTAAGCAATATTTCTGGAAAAAGAAAAAAGAAAAAGCAAATCAGACTAAGCATGTAATCTGTTCTCTGCCTGTCTCTTTGATCATATTCTTCAGGTAGTACTAGCTTTGGTACTGTGTGTGCAATTATAATTTTAAAACCTTTTCATTTTGATCTTACATTCCTCGTATCTGTTAAAGTTGTAAAGATCTTTTTAATTACTTCATTTCATGTATAATGGTGTGGACGAACTGCTAGCTGTATTTAATTATGGTGCTAATTTTAATCTATACTTTATTCACCTCAAACTTCATTGTGCCTATATGCGAATATCAGGTTGTTCACCTTAACTGCTTCTTTTTCTGATACGACATTTTTTATGCACTTGAAGGTGTAATAATGCATTCCCATATGCTATCCTAAGATTTGAGTTAGTATATACTACAATTCTATTATTTATGGTGGTGATCTTGGATAACGTGGAAGGACAAAGAATTTAGGTAGAATTACTGCTTGCAGTGCTGAGCGAACTCTTTGCAGAGCTGGCTTGAGGTGTCTTTGCATGTCTGGTTTCATAGATGTTCAAAGCCATTTTGGCCTTAGAAAAAGGCATAGCACATTCACAAAGGTATTGTCTGAATTAATACATTTCCCTGAAAGTAGAAACAATGACATCACTGCAGTGACAGTTACGTGAGCTCTGTACAAAGCTAATGTGGACAGGCAGGATTAATCAGTTCAGTCATACCCCACATAAAAATGGATAAAATCTTCAAAATGATATTTAGGCTCTATCTGCATCTGAATTTAAAACTATATTGATTGACTATTGCTTGAGTAGAACCAGCTTGTGTTTTTTAGTCTCTGTGGTATGGTTAAATCAGGCCACTGACTCTTTCACAGTTGACTGATGTATTTTATGCATAATTAAAAAGAAGGAAAGACAGAAAAACTATTTTGTTAAGGTGTCTTAGAATTTGTATTTGGAATCCTATCAGAATTTATAACCATTATGTAAAAATTGTATTAACATGAGATAAGAGTAATTCCACCCCATGAGTTTACATTTCAGTTGATAGGAGGGACAAATAAATTTCAATACAGGCTTCTGGAACATCACTCACAGAAGTGACATTCCACACGTAAGTCTAATGGTGTTCACATGCTATCAAAATATTTTAAATTCTTTTAAAGAATATATATATATATTATTTTCAATAAAAAAATAATATTATTCATTATTCTAATTTAGGTCTTAATCCCACAAACGTATGCTGTTTGTTAACTTTATGTATTGTCCTTCAAAGTCTAAAAGTTACTCAAAAAATAAGATAGTAATCATCAGCTATATGGAGTTTTCTTTGATCTGTTCAACTTCTAAGTTTTCTAAGTATAAATCTTCAAGACTTTTCATGAGCTTCTTATGGCTTGTCATGTAGTAAAAATGATGAGTGTCTAATTTTAAATGACAAATACAATAGGAATTTCTGTCATGGTAAGAAAAAATTGATGCATATAACCGTTTTGAAATTGATGTGACAGTTTGACAGACTGTTTTGATAAACGTTTTTGAGTATTGTAAATGTGTATTATCTGTGTTCTCTTACTGCTGACACTTTGTGGGGAATTCTACATGTGTTTTTAGACTGATTATGTGACCAGTCAGCAATGAAACAAGGCAAGGCATTGTTTCATGTTCACAGTATGTACTTGGCCTACACTGTGTACTTTTCACATGCCAGCCTTTCTCACCAAATAGAATACATCTTGTTCTACTCAGCACATTAATTGTGTTTTGGTGCTGACATGGATTAACCAATCTTAGCATTTATTTCAATGTAAAAGATTGTATTTGGAGAGCAAGAGAACTTCTAACTAACTACATACCCTATGTAAAACTGAAATTTATAAAATGTAGGTTGGTTCCAACTTTTACATAGTTGGAAATGCTGCAGTTTTCACCCTTGCCCGTGGCCAGCACCTGTGTGTGGGCAGCACCTGTGTGTGGCCAGCACCTTCATGATTGCAGATACTTGTTTTAAGAGTTGAGAATTGTTATAAATATTTTATTCTTAGAAAAGGGAAAATTATTTTTTTACATTAAGTCAGCATAGTGCATTCCATCACCTACCTTTTTAAGCTATTTCAAAATAATTAAAAATATTTTCTTTCTATCATAACAGTTCTTTGTTTCTCCTTTTCCTCTGGGTTTTCAGCAACAGATGAGTATATTTTTGTTTCCCTCTCACTACACAAGAACCAATCATGATTTCTTTCTCCCACAGTGAATTGATCTGCCATATATTCCCTCTGTTTGTTGGTTTTCATAACATAGTTTCACTTTCTCGATAAGTCTGTCCCCTGAAGTCTTTAATATCTCTCCAGTTTCTAAACCGAACACTTTTTAACCAAAAACTTTTTTTTCCTCTTTCTCCCCCCCGCCCCCCGCAACCTTCTCATCTGGTGCTTTCTGAACACCTCATGGATAATGAGCACATCTGAGCACACCTGGGAATCTGGGATGGGCTGCTGGGTGATTTCCTTGCTGCTCAGAGTCTTTTTGTGCATTCCTAAGTGAATTAAAAGTGATTCTCAGCCTTTATTTGGTCAGGCCTAGGTAAAATTTTAAAGTTTGGTCCTGAGAAAGTATGATGGAAGCTCTCCACCCCGCTTTTACACTGTGATTTGTGCTGGGCATCGCTGCCCACATGCATGTTCAGCCATTTGAGTCCTCATTTCCATGGTAGTATTGTCTGTAGGGACTGAAAGTGTGGAACGATGATTTGTACCTACTGGTTGCATATTTTGCTATTTAGCATAGTCTGGATGGTCAAATGGTTGACACAGCCTTTGGCCTGCATCATTCTAGCATCATTCCCCTCTTCATCTCCTGCCTCTGCCAACTACAAGTTAGAACTGAAAGTTGCAGAACTAGATATTTAAAACTTGGGATAATCCTGATCAAATCAGGAAAGCTAAAATATTTTTCCACTTCTATTTGAATAATAACTCCCACTCCAACCAGTGTAATATGTGAACAACCATGGGAGAAATTTGTCAACAGGAAATGTAATATTTATATTCTTTCAAGGAATTGTTCACCACTTTAAACCTATTTCTGTTCATTTAATAGCTGGTTAATATTGGGACTGCAACAGACTGATTCTTCTATATTTGTAACTTGAAAAATGCTTGTTCTTTACATGCAGTGCTACCCTACTGGCTTTCTTGGTTGAGCTTCTTAAGAGTTCAGTAGCCATGCAAGAACAAATGCTTGGTGGAAAAGGATTTCTAGTCATTGGCTACCTCCTCGAAAAGGTATGTGTTTTTGGTTGTTTTGTTCTTTGTTCTTAGTATTTCTACTGTCATGCTTGTATTTCCAATCATTTAGCTGAAAAGGCTGGTAGAATAAAACATATCTGTGGTTGTAGACATTTTTATTTGTAATACTTCTAAGTTATGTACAGGAAGGTTTTTGTTTGTTTGTTTGTTGTTTGTTTTTTAAATCTTCCTCATCTCTTACCTCCCAATATTCAAAGAAGCAATTTTCTGGAGTTGATCCTGTTCATCTAATTTATGCTTTTACTTTAGAGCTGTTTGTGAAAATGTATTTTCTTTTGTGTTTCTCCACTCTCTGTCCCCTAAACTCTCTTTTAGACAAGTTATATTGTTCCCAGTTTGTACAAGCATATCACAGACATGCAGTAATTTGGTTTACATTTCTTTTTTTTGTGTGTTAATAAAAATTAAGTTAGTCCTCTGTGGCTTAGTTCTGAAATTGTTGTAGTTTATCTGGGTTTTGAAGAAAAAAGCTGTAAAATCATTTTGTTTATGAAAAAAACAGTTGCAAGTGGCATTTCCTTTGCTTATTTGTTTCTAGACATGTTGAGCAGTTATCACAAAGCTGAGGTTCAGTTCAGATGCTTGCCTGACAGATGTTATCTGCTCCCTGGCCCCAAAACCTTATGGGATCCAGTTACTGTAATTATGCACAGCTGACAGTAGTTTGTTTTAATATTATTAAAATAGTAATACTCTTACAGTTGAATCTTATGGCCGTGACATTCTCGAGTGGCTACTATCATATGTGATCAGTATAATAACAATAATTTGAGGAGTTACCTTTACAGTTTTTTGTTCTCCAATGATTAAATTATGATAATCATTCATTTAAAAATGTATTCAATTTTAAAGAAGAGTTAGAAACTATTTCTCTTATTCTGATCCTTATGCTACTTGCACCTAGGACAATACGTTCTTACAGAGAAAGGGCTTAGTTTCATTGAAGTATAATATGAAAGCAGATTATTCTCTTTGCCTCTATGTTTTCCATACTAAATAAGTGTGATTTTAACTGTTGAAGGATTATTGTAAGATTTTTATTTTATTTTATTTTATTTTATTTTATTTTATTTTATTTTATTTTTTGCTGTGGTAGGTTTTCTTGTGATATATTGTCAGAATGAATTTACAAAGCTCTTAGCTCCAGTTCTGTATGTTATGTGCAGGCAGGCCAGTGAGTCCGCATGGAGTCCTTTGCTCTTGAATGCACTGTGGTTCACAAACACTGAATACATTGTACATTTATATGTACAAAGAAATGTACATTGTACATTTTTTTTGTTTGTTTGCTTGTTTTTTTTTTTATGCTATATTCTCCTTGGTTGAAGTTTTTTAAAAAGATGTATTTTATTTTTTCATTATATGCTTATGTTCAGTTGGCACACATCAGGAAAAAATCCTTTTGTTTCCCAGTCAGGCTCTATTTTATTATTTGTAAATTATCTGTTGTTCATTTTCTGACATGAACATCAAAATAACCTGTTTGTTCTTATTAGATGCAGACTGTTTATTGTGATTTGTGATGTACAAGCCAAAGGAAACTCAATATCCAGGCTGAACTTGTATTACCGACAAATGGACTTCACATCTAAAAATAACAAATCTGCATGTTCCCAGACTGTATTTATAACATTAAAAGTAATTGGAACATTTTGTAGGGAAGGCAAATGGAAGGATTTTTAGTGATTTTTTTTCTATTGGTTCCTTTTGTTTACTTGGTATGTAAAGAAGTTTGTCAAAGACATCACGCCATGTTGCTATTTAGGAGCAGGTCTTAGCCGTGATTTCATAGCATATGCTATGAAGTTGAACAGCTCTCTTGAAATTTGAGGAAACTTTGTCCCCAAATCCTTAATTACTTATGTTTAACAAGACAAGTTTCCCAGTAAGATATTTATATGTTTGATGTATATGTACATCAAGATATGTACATTAGATATGTATATTTATATGTTGATAAACCCGTTGTCAGTAAGACACAAACTAACTGAAGAAGAGCTATAGACTTCAGATGGAAGTTCTCAAGGCATTGTGTCATAGGATGTAGAATGCTGACTGGCTTGTATTAAAACAACCAAAAAAGGAAAAAAATAGAAAGGATTGACACTGAGTTGATTAATATTTTGAACTCATAAATGTAGTCTTTAGAATGACCATAAACATTATTACAAAGTATAAATTGTTGATATCTTTTTGTTTCATATCCAGTGAAATAAAAACATATGAGGTTGCATATATTTAGTAAAGATAATCCTGGTGAAAATATCATTTAATATTTCTGCTTTATTTTAATGAAGAAGTTAAAAAAAATCTTTTTTATGATTATTTTTCCCCAGTCATCTAGAGTTCATATTACCAGAGCAGTTCTGGAACAATTTTTATCATTTGCAAAATATTTGGATGGATTGTCTCATGGAGCACCTCTGCTGAAGCAATTATGTGATCACATCCTTTTTAATCCTGCTATCTGGATACATACCCCTGCAAAGGTAATTGTACACTTGAAAGATGTTTTGACTTTTATACAGTGAAATGAAATAGCGATGTTCTTATATACTGTGATACTTATATTTTCTCTTTTTTTTTTCTTTTTTTTTTTTTTTAACTTAAAAATGTTGGTAATAGCAAAAACTTTTTAGATCATGAAGTCTATCCCCTGCTTAACTATACTCTCGAGTGAGTCTTATGCATTTGTAAAAATAGTTATATTCTTGCCTAAGATTCTGGCTAATTCTGTCAAAACACTGTTTCTGGAAACCCAGTCCCTTCTTAAGTGGTTGGATTGTTTTCCTAGAGATTAAGCATAAGTGTATGTATTTTTATTCGTAAGCAAAAAGTAAGCTATCTTTTATTATACATTCACATACATTTTCATTTTGATTTAAATTATGTATTTGGTTTCATAAAACTATAAAAAGAGATATCATTTATCTCTGATTATAGTGAAAAAGGTGTTTCCCTAAAAAATCACAGTTCAGGAATGTGGACGAAAGTGAAAAGTGGCATGGTCCTAATATCTGAAAATATATACTTTTAGTATAAAAACATAAAACATAATGCAAACCAGCACATTTATTTTTACATAAAATCATAATCATAGACAATTTAGGCTGGAAGAAGTCTCTGGAGGTCATTCCAGATGATGATCCAGTCCCTGCTGTCTGTAAAGCTATTTGTAATTTTTTATATTTTTTAATATCATATCCAAAGTAAATCCTAAGAACACTTCAAATTAAAGCTATTAATATTTAACTTACACCTATGCAAATAATTATTTCATTTCTTAGGTGCAGCTGTCATTATATACCTACTTATCAGCTGAATTCATTGGAACTGCTACAATCTATAACACTATACGCAGAGTAGGAACAGTACTACAGTTAATGCACACACTGAAATACTACTACTGGGTGGTTAATCCTGCTGATAGCAGTGGAATTACTCCTAAAGGGTTAGGTAAGTACAATGCATAACAAATATAAACACTTCCTGTATAGCAAGATTTGTGATGTAAATTTGTAAAAGCACCTTGGATCTATAGACAAGGAGGTAGATAATCAACAATAATTAGTACCAGTGTTCAACAATACAATGACTGTGCAGGGTGCAGGTATTTTTAGTAAAATTCTGACAAGCAAGTTGCTCACACCTTTCTTTATGTTTGTGTATTTCCAAAAGATTCTTACTCTGATCTTCACTGTTATATGGGGCTACTTTAGAAAACATAGAAAAATCACCGATTCTTCTTCTTCTGTACCAAAGAAGAAACATTAAGTGTATCTCATATACCAAACAAAGTTTTGTGGGGTTTGAATATCGTAATGATTGATTTGTAGGATTAAGTAACATTGAAAACAGAGTGGAAACCTCTAGTTCTTACTACTGAGATCTCTAAAGCTGTATTTCCAGTTCAATAATATTGTCCTTACAAAATAGAGATTGATTTAACTTAGTTTATAGTCAGGTGCTTTGTCTAGCTCAGGAAGCATTAAACAATAGCAACAACAAAAGATGATAATATGTGAAGGCTAAATGCTGCATGTAACAGATGTGTATTAACCAGAGCATCAAATCATTGTAATCCTTTACACTCCAGCTGTAATGTCATTACATTTAGCAGACTACTTCTGCAAAGAAGGGGGGATTTGGCAGAAAGTCTCTTAAAAATTAATTGATATTAGAATGTTATTAATTATAATTATTCTGTTACTACATTACTGTCATGCTGAAAAAATGAACTGAGAGATGCAGTAGTGCTGTCACATATGCAAATATTTAAGAATCTGAATACAGAAAAGTTAATGGCTAATTCTTCTATTATTGGAGCTATGTGCATAGTGGTATGCAATTATTTTGTGAATAAATAAAAATTGAAGGAACAATTCTTATCCTAGATGAGGTATACTCACAGGCAGTGGAATTATAACTTGTTGAGGCCCACAGGAATAGTTGTCTGTGAGGATGCTTAATCTAGGATACGAATTGTTCCTACTATTTCTATTATTAAAAAAAAAAAAAAATAGTGGAGCTGGGACCTCATTCAAAGTATCTCAGTATAATGTTAAACTAACTATATTGTATAATGTGAGACTAACTATATTCTTCATGGAATAATTAAAAATTGCTTTAAAAATACCTAACAAAAGCACACTGTGCTTCTGTTCTCTATTCATTTGAATGAGAAAATTGTAATATCAGATTATGAAAATTAACTGCAGCTGTTCCTTAACTAGCTTGGAATTTTATTTTATTTTATCTTTATTATTTTTTTTTTTTTGAGTGATACAAAATATTTTCCACTGATATTGACTCTGGATTCCCTCTGCCCAAATGGAATTAAGCCACATTCATCTTTGGTACCTACAAAGTAGGTGTTTCAATTTGAGCTAGATGTATGCTGATAATGGAAAACAATGGAAGACAGGATTCAGCTGCCTGCATTTGGATTTCAAGCACTATTTTAGTCTCTGTGGGGCATCCTACTTGTTTTTCAGGGCCTGCTGCAGAAGGATGCAGGCGTCCGGTGTTTCACTGCTAGCACTGTGTAGATATCTTAGATACCTGGTATGGTATCTAAGGTATGGATACCTTGGTGTGTCAAATTGCACTGGAAAGTATGCTTAGGAAACTGAATCCTGGCCTGAGTCAATAGAGACAGAGCTATTTGGTTTGAAAGGTATTTGCTCTCTAGACTCCATTGGCTATATTGACTAGCCCTCCATTGACTTCAGTAGAAGGTTAGAAGCCGGTCTTATGTATAGCCAAGTACACTGTAGATGTCTACAAGTAGGGTTAGCTGAATCCTGCTGTAGGGCTGACTCTATCCAGCCTCATGCTTTTGATGTCTTGATGAAGATTGCACTGCAGTGCTGCTTAGGTACAGTTTTACCTCCAGGCGAGTTAACCAGAAGTGAGCTCAGAGAAGAATTAGGAAGTTAGATGCCCAGCTGATGAGTTTATAAGTACACTGTTGTGACTGTTGAATGACCAGCTACTGGGAGGTAAATTTTCCAGATGTCAGCTACATTTACATCTAGATAGAGATCTGGAAAATTACTCAACTAGTTTGAGATTGCAAGTTTGATAATATTGTCTACTTATTGCTCTAATTCTTTTCTTTTTGTTTCGTTTTAATTAAAGAGTAGTTCTGTGTCATGATACTAGTACCTAACAACACTTTGGAAATGCATTGCGTGTTACAGACTTCCCTATGGCTAGGCTTGCTCTTTTGTGGAAACTTTGTGACATTTCTTTCTGCACGAGGTATGGCTTGCTTTTTTTTTTTTGCCCAGATCTGCCTCTCTGCAGTTAGCTGTATCTTCTGAGTATTCCTATCTGTAAGGCTGCTTGAGTAGCTACAAAAAATATATCTAATATATTCATCAAAATCTGAGCAGAAGGCACGGGGTACACAAGGACACAAAATTAAGAATGAAAAATGAATCAGTTACTGTGAATTAGCATACGTATGGCTCTTTTACTTTCCTATCTTTTCTCTAATTCTTATGTATTTTAAGGGTGTAGGACATTCTCTTCTCATTTGTGTCAATTCCAGACTAGGCACATGTGTTTCTGTAAGAATACAACTAGATAGCTCTCTGAAAGGTAATCATAGTGTAGATTACTCTTTGTTTGGTGTAGTGGTATGACAACAAAAATCACAATTACTAAGGCCTGTGTAGTGTAGTTGGGAAGTCACTTTATATATGGTGAGTCCATGTACCTTTTCAAAATTCATATTGTTACCACTAGATCAGAATTTCCTCCTTTTGTCAGCTAGATTTCCAGATAAACCTACCTTTCTTCAAGGCTAATTTCACCTTCTTCCTTGTTCCTCCCTGTTGCTTAGACTGCAGAAAGTTCTATGTATTTGATACAGCTGTATTGTGTAGTATTTCCTATGTAAAAATGACTTTCATTGTATTGAGTTGAACATATTGGCTTACCAATATGTTCAAGGGAAGATCAGTGACATAGCACTGTATCAGGAAATCAACAGTAAGATTTTTTTGCTATTATGTTACAGGTTGCTTCTGCTCCTGACTAGTACAGGGGTAATAATTATGATGACTTTCAATCAAATGACTATGGAAATACATTAATTGCTGAGGTGATTGGTTGCTAAATTTCATTTCATATTAACTTAGTTTCATATTGTTTTATTGAACACACATTAATTACTTTCATTGATTGGTAAAATTCCCCAAAACCTTTCAAAATGTTTGATTGACTGGATATTACATTACTTAAATGCAATCTGCCAATGTGATGTGGAAATCAGGTTGATTCAGGCTCGTAATCTTAGAATAGTACAAAAAGAAAAAGCTGTAGATAATACTGCCTTATGCTTTTTTCTTTACACTTCTGTTTTCAGCAATTCATAACTTCACCAGTCCTAATAAATCAGAAAAGTTAGCTGTCCCAGGATGTTTTTGTGTTGATTTTATTAAACAGCATGCAGCCACTACTGCCACATATTGTCTGCAAGTTTACCATTTGTTAAAAAGTAAAATAGTGTGTAAAGAGAAGTTTGTAAAAGCAAGAATCTTATGCTTGTAAAATACAATGATGTGAATGTTAGACTTGCTGCCTCAAAAGTGTCATTTGATATTTCAGAATGAAAGAATGAGACCTGTTGAGTGGTAGTTTTACTGTAAGAAACAGAAAAATATCACAATATGAGAAAATTATAGAATTGCAGAATGGTTTGGGTTGGGAAGGACCTTAAAGATCATCTAGTTTCAGCCCCCTAGTGGACACCTTCCATTAGACCAAGTTACTCAAAGCCCCATCCAGCTTGGCCTTGAATGCTTTCAAGGATGGGTCATCCACAGCTTCTCTCTGGGCAACCAGTTACTGTGCCTCACCACCTTCTGATTGAAATATTTCTTCTGAATATCTAATCCAAATCTACTCTCTTTTAGTTTAAAGCCATTACCCTTTGTCATATCACATCACTCTCTGAAAAAGTGTCTCTCCCCACCTTTCTTGTAGGACTTTAAGGCATGGAAATCCACTATAAGGTCATAGAATCATAGAATCATTAAGGTTGGAAAAGACCTCTAAGACCATCTGATCCAACCATCCCCCTACTACCAATATTACCCACTAAGCCACATCCCTAAGCACCACATCCAACCTTTCCTTAAACACCCCCAGGAAAGGTGACTCCACCACTTCCCTGAGCAACCTGTTCCAATGCATGACTACCCTTTCTGAGAAGAGATTTCCCCATATTTCCAACCTGAACCTCCCCTGGTGCAACCTGTGGTCATTCCCTCTAGTCCTATCACTATCTGTGAGAAGAGGCTGACCCCTAGCTCTCCAACACTTCCTTTCAGGTAGCTGTAGAGAGCAATAAAGTCTCCCCTGAGCTTCCTCTTCTCTAAGCTAAATAACTCCAACTCTCTCAGCCTCTCTTCATAAAAGAGATGTTCCAGCCCTCTGATCATCCTTGTGGCCCTCCTCCAAACTCACTCTAACAGGTCTGTGTCTCTCTTATGCTGGGAGCCCCAGAGCTGAATGCAATATTTCAGGTGGTGTCTCAGAATAGCAGAGTAGAGGGGGAGGATCACCTCTCTCAACCTGCTGGCCACGTTTCTTTTGATACAGCCCAGGGTAAGATTGGCTTTCTGGGCTGCAAGCACATATTTCTGGCTCCTGGGGAGTTTTTCATCCACCAGTACCCTCAAGTTCTTCTCCTCAGGGCTGCTTTCAATGTATTTTCTACCCAGCCTGTATTCATGTTTGGGATTGCCTGAACCAAGTGCAGGACCATGAATGTAGCCTTGTGGAACTGCGTGTTGTTCACATGGGTCCACCTTCTGAACCTGTCCAGGTCCCTCTGGATGGCATCCCTTCCTTCCAGCACATCAGAATGAAATGTGGTATTTCCTTATCAGAGACGACTGAAGCTCTAAGCTAACTTGGCATAAGACCTTTCAAATCTGAAAGAAACTTTAATATAAATCTTGCCAATATCAGAAATATGACCATGTTATACTGTTCTCAGATAATTTGCTGTCATATTAAAAGCAAGCTTATTCATGCAGACATTTTAATAGTATAATGCTTTCTTCTTGTATACGTTTATCATTTTTTTACACAGCAATACTGAAACACATTTTAATATTAGCAGTTTGATTTACTATTACTTGCAGACATTTTTCTGCTTTGAAGTTTTATTGCTTTCTTCTGTCTTAATAAAGCACAAAGTTGGGTTTGTTTTCTGTACTGACTGAGTTTAGTATACCCTTTTATTTGACTAACATTTTTTCTCAAAAAAAAAAGTGAAAGTTTACCTCCTGATTCTTCTGCAATTCACCTTATAAAACAGGACATGCAAACATTTCAAATTACTTAAAAAACAAATTCTTGTTTCAAATTTGGTTTTCTATCTTCTCTTTCATTATTGCTTTTGTATTTCAAACTAGTATTTCTTTCTTTATTCACTATGGTAAATTTTTGTAGTTTTGTTTCCTTCTCAAGTATTGGAAACACTATTTCAAAATGTATAGATACTTGATACTTATTTTTTTATATATAATTTTGCTTGATAGTTTTACTTTTCAGATGTACATAAAGGAAGCAAGTTTTCTACTTAATACTATGGAATTGCGTTTATTGAGTTTCTTATTTTATTGTTGTGTTTTGTTTGATCATTTGTTTTTGATTAAATTGCCAGTTATAAATAGGTGACAGGAAAAAAAATGACATGCTTTTGAAGACCACATTAAATGGAAACCTGTGAAATAATCCTGACATCAGGAAGCTCAGCAAAAGTGAAACCAATTTCCACAGGAAACTTTTTTTTTTTTTTTTTTTTTTTTAATAAATCTGTCTAGTATTGCTTCTTCAAGTAATAATGAAATCAAAAAGTCCAAAGAAATAACAAATTACAGTGGTTAATTTGTTTTATGTATCTTTACAATTTCCCAGATTTGCTGAATTCAGTCTCTTATCAGGTGATTGTTGCATTACTTTTGCTGTGCAGTCCATTCTTACAGTACTTGTAGCTAACTGGTTTACATAGCATCCAATTTCTCTAGCCTCTGTTATTTTTCTCTACCAGTCCTCTTTTAATTTTCAAAGTAATGAAGTCTTTTGAGACTGTCCCTATTTTTCTGATTCTAAGGCAATGAAGATTCAAAACACAATTAAAATACAAGAAAAAAAAAGCAGTAATGGAGGACAAAAACAAAAAAAAACATTGTTCTGTCTACTTGGCATATAACCTGCAAGCAAGAACTCCTTTTGTGTCTTTTGCATGTTGAAGAACTCAAAAGGGTTCTTCTATATCTCCAGAGAAACTATTGGGTGTATGGATAACTATGAAACTCAGGTATCTTTGAAGAGGTTCCAAGTTAATTTGGGATATTTTCTTTTTAATCCACCCTTTGAAATTTCTGTTACAAGAAGGCTTTGTAGAGCTCTCTGTTGCCTTATTGTTCCATTTTCTGTTTCCATAATTACACTCTTTCAGGAAAGACAAAACACCTCAGTTTTTTAGGCCTGGTTTTCAGATATTTTCTGTTATGAAACCTGGTAAGGTGTAGGAGGACAGAGGCAATGTGAAGACACAGATTTCTGTGATGCAGTTAAAGGAGTTAGATTCTGCATTTCAATTAAGGGAAAAAATAGCTGTTGGCTAGCAACACCATTGCCAGAAAAGCACATGCGGTTTTTAATGTAGTGCATTTAGTACCAAAACATTCAATTCTGTTTTTACAACAGGAAGTGGGTGTTTCATGGTGTCATTATAATGTATTCATATAAAACTGTTCCTATGGCTTCAAAGCCTATATAAGACATTTTTTACAACAATATCCTTGCAGTTGTGACATATGATGGAATGGGGAGAAGGCTGAAATTTATTTTTCTTTCTGAAATTTACCCAGCTCTCCTCCTCTCCCATCTGAAACAGGGAATAAAACTTGAGGATTAACTAGTCTTTTTCTTCTTCCTTGCTAAGCAAATATAACTCATCTTCAAGTTTGCAACAAACACTTTCCTGAATTAGCTGTGTAAAACAACGATTTCACTTTGAAGAGTAGAGCCCCAAATATAATATATAAATACATATATTAAAATATTGGATTTAACTGGATTTGAGATCCTACCGAGACATATGTTTTATTAAGTTTTGATAAGTGTTTATCAGCATAAGATAAAATGGTTAATGAACTGATTTCAGTGTGCAAAATTTATGACAGTGTATGACACATACTGTTTGAAAAGTAGAAATTTAACAAAGAAATTTCCAGTTCAACCATAACTATGAAAGGGGAGAAGGGGAGAATGGAATAGACAGTATAGCAAAGTTCAAGTGAATATATTTATTCTAGATCTTTGTTTCTAATTCTTTTTTTTTTTTTTTTTTTTTGGGGGGGGGATTTGGTTTTATAGAGTAGTTCTACAAACACAAATTTTTAAGGGATTAAGGATTGCAGACTTTTTTGTTGTTTTAAATTTATTGTATTTCTTTTTAGGCTCCTTAATTCTTTTTGATTAAGTGGCTTGTTTCTGTTGCAAGTAATGGCCATCACTAATATTTCATTAATTTCTTCTTTTTGGATTTAATTCTGATGGCATTTAACATAGTGGCCTAGTTATTCCAAGTTATCATCAAAAATGTTAGGTGAGATTCAGCTTTGTATTCATACTGTTCTAAGCTTATTTGTACTAGATGTCTAAACTTGCACTGTTTTCAGTGGAATTTCATTCAATGTAGTCAATAGAACTAGATTTTTATCCTGAATTGCGCACTGACCTTGGGAGAGTTGAGTAGAATTACTCAATAAAGAGAGTGGTTGTCTATATTTGAATTTGCATCTGCTGGATCATATACGAATACCTACAGAGTCTATACCTTAATTCACTTGTTTGAGTCAAGATCTGATTACTGCCCTTCATTTTCTCATGTCTTTGTTTAAAAAATATATCTGGATTTTTTTTCTTCAGAAATGAAACATCACTCAAGGTGCATTATTTTGTGAAATGTTATTCTGAAAGGCTTGTAAATATGATATTTTATATAATGAATACAATACGACATCTGTTGTAGGAACTGAAGAAGCTGCACTCATTAAAGGAATTAGCTTATATTTAAATGTGGTATATTTTGCTTCTTCCAGATGGTCCTCGGCCCTCACAGAAAGAGATCATATCACTAAGGGCATTTATGCTTCTGTTTTTGAAACAACTTATACTTAAGGTAAAACAGTCAATTACAGATGGAAACCATTAATATCTGTTATATGTGTTTTTTTCAGAGTAGTAAATAATTGATAATTGTCAGGCATTATATCTGTTTCTGGTTGTTAATTTTAATTGATGCACATACTTCTGACAGACATAAAGGCAGTAAATCCATACAATATTTCCTATTAACCTCACCAAACTAAGCTATATGTATTTTATTAAAGGAACTTGCAGAAATAATATGTAAAAATACAGACCCTTTCAGGTATTTGGAGCGGTTTTTATATGATAGTAGATAAATACTTCATTGATAAAAGAACAAGGTAATGGCAGTTGTTAAGTTAGATTCCACAGTTACTACTTTATTTTATTCTTTTTTATTTTATTTTTATTTATTTATTTATTGTCCTACCACAGTTTGAAACAGTCCAGGATTCTTCTTTCTCTCCATTTCAGATGATCTTTGAGGTACAAAAAAATGTGAGACTAGACTGAAAAACAGTATTTTCTGGTCTAGCTTATTCTTTTTTTTTTTTTTCTTTTTTTTTTTTCTTTTTTTTTTTTTTTTGATTATCGGGAATTTCAGGAATTGGAAGAGTGGCAGTAATAGATGATACCATCTGAAACCCCACACTATAGTAATAATTTATAGCAGAAATAGAGGCCTGACTTCTGGCTGTTTTGTATTTCCACAGTGGTACAGAAAAGGAATGTAGTGAAAATGAGAATTTAGTTCTTTGAGTATACATAATAAATTTGTAGGATTACTTGATTCAGTCCAAGTTTTCTTAGGCCATACTTTAAAGAATGAGTTTTCTCTGAAAATATATTGCTTCTCCTTCTTCTTTTATTTTTTTTAATATTTTTTTTTTAGGATCGAGGTGTGAAAGAAGATGAACTGCAGAGCATATTAAATTACTTATTAACAATGCATGAGGTACATTATTGTAATTACCTATCTTTTACTGTAATCACTTGTATCAGCTCTGTGGGAAGCTTGCTGTTGAGGTTAGTTTGTCAAGTAACATTGGTCTTGTCATCCAGGATGAAAATATTCATGATGTGCTGCAGCTGCTAGTGGCACTAATGTCCGAACATCCAGCATCCATGATACCTGCTTTTGATCAGAGAAATGGGATACGGTAAGACAGTGAAGTGAGAAAATATTTTAAAATTAGTTCCTGTATTAGCACACTCCAAATGCCTTCTTTTTCACACAACTGCTGATCTTTCAAAGTACAATTTTACAAATTCAGGATTTTCAAAAACAGATTGGTTTTAGATATCTCTGAGACTAAAATTTTCCCATTGAGGTAATCACTATTATATTTGAAAGTAAATGTACTGCTGTACTTATTTCTCAGTCTCAAATAGAATATGTAATTAACAAGATACATCAAAAAGCCAAGTATCTATCTCAAAATCATTGAATATTCTGTCTTCTGAAGTTTTACATAATTTGGGAGAAATAAGAGGAAAATGAGACAAATCATGTCCTAATCTCTCAAATTCTCTCCGAAAAAAAAAATAAAAAAAATAAAAAGCTGTCTGTGGAACTTACATGTTTATGTGCTTGTTCATATTTTTAATATCTGATAATTTCCAGAAAAGCAGGGTGTTTTTTGTTTGTTTGTTTGTTTGTTTTTTGGTTGGTTGGATTTTTGCCTGCTGTGGTAATGCAGGATTTTTCCAAGATTAATAATTTTATTGTTAATAATTTAATGTTTATTATAGATATTTATTTTGTATCGTACTTTGGAAAATACAAGGAAAATAGAAGAAAAAATGCCTATCACTGATAAATTCAGTGGTGTTTTCTATAAAATATTTAAGACTTCATGATACTACTTGTATTTAAAACTATTTGAATGGCAACACTAGTTGAAAAAAAAGTATAGGGAAGAGCCATTGTATTCACAGTCAGCACATTGTTTTCTATCTATAGTTCTATAGCAAAATAGAAAAAACAAACAAAAACCACATTTTTGTTTTCTGTACCATCCAGGTACTTCAAGAAACACTGTGGTGTTCCAGTCTTTTCCTTTTGACTTAAGCTACAACTTCTCAGGCTGTCTTTTATTCTCTTCTTCTAGTTAGGGAAGAATATCAGGAAAGGTTTTTTCTTTCTGGTTTGAAACATTGAACTGAATGAAAAGACACCATGCCTCTAACCTAAAGAGCTTGTAATCAAATTATTATGCTGTGCTTGGTGACTTCAATATACCCTTCCATTTTATGTAAATTGTTGGGTTTTAGGGTTATAAGTTCCTTATAAGATATTCCTATTTAGTGAAATACAAACTGTATGTGTGATGTTCAGTAATAAAATGAAAAAACTTGTTGAATTTGTTTTTCTTTTTTAGGGTAATTTATAAATTATTGGCTTCCAAAAGTGAGAGTATATGGGTGCAAGCTTTGAAGGTTCTTGGATATTTTCTCAAACACTTGGGCCATAAGTAAGTGTAGTTTTAAAATTATTATAGTAGTATAAATTCACAGTTCTTCATGTCTTTTTGTCTTTATTACTTTACATAATTTGACAGTCTTCAGAAATGACATAGAATAAAATTGTTAAAATTTCCATTTAATCATTTGCACATTCTGTTACCTTTATACATTAGGATAAAATTGCTCTTCTAGTTAACTTGTTACTATTATGACATTTGAAAAGATATGGTGTTTATCTACCAAATATACGATATGTTGAAAATTAAAAATTGAAATGATCTAAAACAATTTTCAAAAATATATTTTAGAAATTTCTCTTGCATGTTCAGATAAGGGTTATAGGAAGCATATGATTGTCATCAAAAAAATGTTGCTCAGATTTTTAGTGTGTTTGCAATAAATCTGTCAGGGTAGTACTTTTAAAAATACCGTCTAACCGATGGCAAAAATGAAATAAAATGTGTTATTTACATGGAAAGGATTCAGAATAAAATGTAAACAGCAAGTAAATGATCATAAAAATGAGGTAAGATCATACCTCTCTAAAAAGGGAAGCAAGAAACATTCAGAAATATTCATATTTAAAATGATCCTGTATCACAAAATTGATGTAAGTAGTCTCATCTTCCCTTATTCGATGTTACAAAAAAATTGAAAATCATGCAGGGCTATAACCTGCTGCTGATCACTTTTCCTCTTGTATGCAGATATTCCAGTGTGATAGTATGCAGGATGGAAATTAGTAATGTACTTTACTGTAGACTTCATCATGTAAAACCTCCTCAGAAGGCAAAAAAACTAGGACTCCAGCCAGAGTGCAGTATTGCTATACATGCTTTTTTCCATAAGATCAATAAAGTATGACAAAGTAATTGAGAGACAGTTAGCTGAGAACATGCTTCCAAATGGGATTTTCTCTTGGGATCCAGCAAACCAAAGAGTGTTCTGGGAACTGATAAAGCAAATTCATAGTCCATTCAAGAATCTCAAAGGGCTTTTCAAACATTGCTTGCTAAAAATGGTTTAAATTCATAGGAGTTGAATTAAGACACACCAGATAAAAGTTTAACTTGTGCAGAGATCTGTGTCCAAATAAGTACATTTGTTCAAATCATTTATTGCATATGCAGTAAACTAAGTAGCAAATGCTCAGCAGAACATTACGGAAAAGAAAAACAGAGATTTTTCAGAAGCTGAGATTTCAGTTCCTGATCATCTATTAGTAATTATGTATGTATCTATGGAGTTTCCATTCTTCAGTGAAAGTACATACTTAACACAACAATTGGAAAAAAAAAAAAAAAATCTTATTTTGTCACGTAATTGAACTCATTCAAATCCACTTGAATATTATGCATCTTTCAAGGTATCTTGAATATTCTGTTACTTTGAATTTAAAAAATTAATTAATTAAAATCTGCAGAGTCCTAGGTATCTGTGAACATTCACGTTTTAAGTAGGTTTCAGCCAGTGAAAATGTCTCCCATTTTCATATCTTATAAATAATGCTTGTGAGGTTTGCCTATTTGTCCACATATATGTATGCATATGCATAGCTATTTAAAATTGTAGTCAAATATAGGAAATTCTAAGAAACTGCAAAATTGTAAACTACATAAAGCTTATAAACCACTTATAAATTTCTGTTCTATATTCTGGGAAACAGGCATTCTTTTGGAATTCTACTTTAATGCACTAAAGTAGAATTGCATAAAGAGATGTTATAAAGTAATTTATGAAATCTGAACCAATACAACATTAATAACCAATGAATAGATTAAAAAAAAAAAAAAAAAGAGAGCAAAAAAAAAAGAAAAGAATCAAAGTAATACACAGTTACCATTCCTTAGATATGCTTTGCAGATTAACCAAAGAGTTGAGGTGATGGGCTACCTGGGTAACTGACCATTGGTGTGTTAAATGAAACTCTGAATGATGTACTTAATTTCTGTTTGTGATCTGTGATGACAGACCACTTTGCCTAACCGTAATAGTAGGCAGAATCCTATTCTTTTCCTTCTCTACTTCTGATGTCACTGACAACAGTTACAGCCATTTTTTTTACTTCTTTTTATCTGCACATTTAAACCTTCTTAAAACAGGACTATATAGGCTTGTACATGTACAATTTTCTACTTGTAAATATATCTAATCTCAAATACAGTGAAATAGAGCTACGAAATACAGTAACCTGAGATATTTATGGTCTTTCTTAACATTTTATTTTTCTGTTATAATTAGATTTACCTGTTTTGGAGTGTCTTTACAATAATGATTTTTTAATTATTATTTTTTAATTATTATTATTTATTTAGAAGAATTCATACATCATGTAATTCAGATCAGCTAGTTACAAAGCAAAAATTGGTTTAAGTGTAACTAGCATAGGTATTACAATTATTTTTTCCTTCCATGCACCACATCATAACTTGCAAGGTTGAATACATGTAGTTTTTCTCATAAGTTATGAAGTCCTTTTAGTGTGACAAAGACTATACACTATTGTAAGATGTTGCCACACTCTTTTACAGTTATTTGAAGATATAAATATAATGTATTTGTTTCAAAAATTCTAGAATGAATCTGTGTGATTTAAACCTGTGTTATCATCATGAGTAATTATGAAAAGGGAGCATCTTAGCTTTTGAATGCACAACTAGGAAACTTTACTATATATTATTTCATATTGTCCTGCTGCTTTCATATAGATTATTAATTATTCTGAATAATATTCTTTATTTTGTATTTATTACAGCAGTAGATAAATTTAATGATGCAATATACAATAAGTACTCTATTTATTTTTAATGCTATATCCAATTAAAAAAGAGGAGTGTTTGGGTATAGACACAATTCACTGACGTGAGCTGCTTTCTTCTCTGCTTTTTAAGATTATAGTATTTCTAGTTTCTGACTGTAAAATTCCCCTCAATCAATTTGAATTTCATAGCTTTCAGGATCATAGTGAATGAGAGAACAATGTGCCATTTAATTTTATTATTTTTTTTATTAGAAAAAAAGACATCCCAAATATAGAATTGCTTGCTGTGAATCTTTGTATATTACTACAATAGCATTCAAATCAGGAAAGATCTTAAATGGTGTTTCATTAATAATATATGTGGAATAACAGGTTTTTGAACTTTTAGTACAACACCAAAATATTTAACTTTAGTGTTTTTGCATTTACTTGAAAATTTTCAGCATGCTTGGCATTTTCATAGAACTTTTGTTTTCTCTTCCAGGCGAAAGGTTGAAATCATGCATACTCATAGTCTTTTCACTCTTCTTGGAGAAAGGTTGATGTTGCATACCAATACAGTGACAGTTACAACATATAACACACTTTATGAGGTACAAATTATTAAACATACAGATTGTAATCTCTGTTGTAAAATGTATGGCTTAATTATATTTTTATATAGTTTTTTTGTACCCTCTGGGCTTTGCAATATCCTGATTTGCAAGACTTTTGAGATTTTTTAATTTTAAGAAAGGACTCTGGCTCAGAATTTATTCTCCCATGCTTTGGATATTTTGGGATATTCTTAACAAAACTTTTTATTTACAGCATTACAATGGGTGGTGGAAAAGATCCTGCTATTTAAGTTGTTCAACCTTTTCAAAAATAGTAATAATCACAGTGAAGTTACTGCTGGCCTGCAGGCCCTTACTCCTCCATTGTTTGGACTACAAAGTGCTAGAGAGCTAGAGATAAAGAGATGCATTTTTACCACTTTTACTTCTTTTTTTTTTTTTTTTTCCCTTTTTGGTGGAATACTTTTCAAGTTAATACAATTTTGAAAAGTGCAGTTTTTTTCTTTTTTTAACTAGCCATGTTGGTACTATGATGATAGCTGAACACAATTACTTTGATGTAACAGATACTCTTTGAGGAGACTAAATGTGACCTAGAAACATTTAAATGTCTAACAGCCTCTTGCAGCCTTCTTGCAGGAATTGGCTGGGTGGTCGCACTCAAAGCACTGCAGTAACTGGCTCAGTGTCCAGGTGGAGATCAGTGATGAGTGTTGTTCCTTAGGGGTCAGTACTGGGACAGGCTCGATTTAACATCATTGTTGGTAACATGGACAGTGGGATCGAGTGCACCCTCAGCAAGTTTGCCAAAGACACCAAGCTGTGTGGTGTGACTGATAAGCTGGAGGGAAGGGATGTCATCCTGCAGGACCTCTACAGCCTTGAGAAGTGGGACTGTGTGAACCTCATGAATTTCAGCAAGGCCAAGTGCAAGGTGCTGCAGCTGGGTCAGGGCAATCCTGAGCACAAATAGAGTCTGGGTGGAGAATGGATTGAGAACAACCCTGAGGAGAAGGTCTTGGGGATGTTGGTTGAAGAGATACTCAATATGAGCTGTCAATCTACACTTGAAAGCCAACCTTATCCAGGACTGTGTCAAAAAAGCATGGCCAGCAGGTCGAGGGTGGTGATTTTCCCCATTCTACTCTGCTCTCATGAGACCCCTGTGTTCAACTTTAGGTCCCCCAGCAGAAGGCTCCTATGAAGAGAGGCTGAGATTTGAGGTTGTTTAGCCTGCAGGAGTTCTCCCTCCAGGGAGATCTTATAGCGGCCTTCCAGTACCAAAAGGGGGTCTACAGGAAAGCTTCAGACACTTTATCAGGGAATGCTGTGATATGACAAGGGGTAATGTCTTTAAACTTAAAAGACGGTAAATTTAGATTAGTCATTAAGAAGAAATTCTTTACTTGTGATGAGACACTGCAATATTTTGCTCAGAGAAACTGTGGACGCCCCTTCCTTGGAAGTGTTCAAGGCCGAGTTGGATGGGGTGTTGAGCATCCTCGTCTAGTGGAATGTGTCCCTGCCTGTGGCAGGCCGGAATTGGAATTTGCTGATATTTAAGATGCCTTCCAACCCAAATCATTCCATGACTCACAAGCAGGTAGAGAGAGCAATTGAATGTGATGACAGTACCCTAGACTGAGTGCAGTAACTAGATATGTGGTTCTAGAAAACAGATCTCATCTCTAGTTCTATTTGAAAAGAAGATACACCTTTAAAGAATGCATTTAATTTGGCTCGTTACATTATTTGTGTTTGTATTTTTGTCTGGGTATCTGTATTTAGTTTAAGAGATTTTTGTCTCCTCAACCCACATACAGACATCACCCAGCTGTACCACATCCCATGGAGTCCCCTCACAGTCATATCTTCTTTAAGTCTCTCTTTTTCTGATAACTGTTGGACCAATTACTGGTATAGTAGACACAATATACCTGCTCTTATTTAAGTTCTTGGAAAATGTTTTGTTGTTGTTGTTGTCTTATGTGTCTTTGGTTGGTTGGTTGGTTGTTTTTGTTTGTTTGTTTGTTTTTCATAAAAAATACACAATATCTCAATAAACCTAAACTCAATTTTTAATGAAGTACTCTGGTATTACTTTTTTAACACGTCCCACCATTATTTCTTAATGGATCTTAAACCTGAGTAAGTTATTGATTTCACCAGCCTTGTGGTTAAATAGCCTTAGGTCAGTTTCTGCAGATGAAATTTACAGGGAAGCTATGTCTGTTTCATAGCAAACTTTAATCAATGAATTTCACTTTTAATGCTGGTTTAGAAAAATTACAGAATCTTTGTTTAGTTTTTATATATTCGGCCATAATTGGGTTTAATATAGAAACTGAAGCATTTTACCAGTGTATCTCTTAAATATAGCTGATACATTTATTCAACATTTGTCTTGCTTTTCATAGAGCTAGAGGTGTTGTAGACAGCTGCTATATCTTTGAACTGAGACAAACGTGGTGATTTTGCTTACTGTAATATACAAATATCCATGGTGCAAACAACAGTTAATACAATCTGACAATAGTTTTTCTGCTGACAGGAAATACTTCATTAGGAATTCACAATTTTTTCAAACAAAATAATTCCCTTTTCATTTCTGGTGACCTGGTGTTAAACTCTTCAATGTGAGAAGTCAGAAACTTTAAAGAGATTAAGATAAATAAATATGAACACTGGAATAGGATCTTTGGTAATTCTCTTCCCATTGTTAACAGACTTCATCCTTCTCTGAGCAATACCATTTCAGGCAAACAGCAAGCTTAACACCTAGGTGTCATTTCTCCTAGTTTATGGCTTACATAGACTCATATCTTAAAAACAGCATTGCATGTTTATTGAGCTAACTAAAACATTAGCCAACCACGGTACATCCGTGAAAGTCTTACTCCTTACATGGAGGAATTGCTTTATTCTGTTCTTGAAGACTAAAATATTTTACCAAAATGTTTTATATGAAGTTACAGTGTAGCCGTGACAAATGGTATTCTTAAAATTTAAAAAACAAACAAATAAATGTTTTACTTTTTAATTAAAAATGATAACAGGAACTTAATATTCTATGTTTTAGATTTTGACAGAACAAGTGTGCACTCAAGTTGTTCATAAACCTCATCCAGAGCCAGATTCTACAGTGAAAATACAAAATCCAAGTAAGTAATATATATTATGTTTGTACAATATATATATTGCTTAGATTTTTATTTGTTTTTGAAAGAATATGTTTCAGGAGGGAAGAACACTTCATTAGCATATCTCAAGTGCATTTGAGTTTCAGTTACTACTTATATTGGTTGCTGTCAGCAACTTTGTTTTATTTTTATACCAGATGCTGTTAAAATGTGTTATTGTAACTGATGTATTCTTTCAAAGTGATTCTTAAGGTGGTGGCAACGCTGTTAAAAAACTCCACACCAAGTGCAGAGCTGATGGAAGTTCGACGTTTGTTCTTGTCTGATATGATAAAGCTCTTTAGTAATAGCCGTGAAAACAGAAGGTATGTCACTACAGATACTATTTTCTCATCCTTGACTTTTGGATAATAGCAATCTGTTGTACTGTGTGTAGAGTTTTATATTGTATATTAAATTGTATGTATAATGAATTTAATAGGTTTGTGGTATATTTTCTTAATTTAGTAACTAGTAATTGGTTCTTCTGTTAAGAATATATTTCAAATTTTTATGAACCTTAAAGTACTCTTAAGGTTTATTCCTACAGTCAGATTGATTTTAAAGTAGAAGCACCATGTTATTTTCATCCTATTTTAACCTTCGTAACGTTAAAATAAGTAAGCTTGCTTTGGATATATTGTGACCTAATTATTTCACTTTAGATGTTTACTTCAGTGTTCAGTGTGGCAGGACTGGATGTTTTCTCTGGGATACATTAACCCTAAGAACTCTGAAGAGCAGAAGATCACAGAGATGGTTTACAACATTTTCCGCATTCTCTTGTATCATGCAATAAAATATGAATGGGGAGGCTGGAGAGTGTGGGTCGATACTCTTTCTATAGCTCATTCCAAGGTAAGAAATGACCCGTGGATGTTTTGTTGTTGTTTTTTGTTTTGTTTTGTTTTGTTTTGTTTTTAAATCCTGATAACGTTCCCAAAGGGACTAGTAATATGGTAGGATATTTAAAGTGATTTAGTGCCATCTGGTGGCTATGTCCATACATGTTAAGGTGGAATTTTTTGTCAAAAATTGCAGGTCCTCTTATGTGGAATAGTTTGTGAGTTGTATGTAGTAAGTTGTTAAGATTCTCGTTAAATTTTGTGCAGGTTCATGTAGTATATATTAATCTACATAATCTTGTCTTTTTTTTTTTTTTTTTTAAGGTCACATATGAGGCTCACAAGGAGTACCTAGCTAAAATGTATGAAGAATATCAAAGGCAAGAGGAAGAAAACATAAAAAAAGGGAAAAAGGGTAATGTGAGCACTATCTCAGGTCTTTCATCTCAGACAACAGGAGCAAAAGGTGGAATGGAAATCCGAGAGATAGAAGACCTTTCACAAAGCCAAAGTCCAGAAAGTGAAACGGATTATCCTGTCAGTACAGATACAAGGGACTTGCTCATGGCTACGAAGGTGTCTGATGATGTGCTTGCAAGTGCTGAGAGACCAGGAGGAGGAGTACATGTGGAAGTTCATGACCTTTTAGTTGATATAAAAGCTGAAAAGGTAGAAGCTACAGAAGTAAAACTTGATGATATGGATTTATCACCGGAGACACTGGTAACTGGAGAAAATGGTGCACTTGTAGAAGTTGAATCTCTTCTAGATAATGTATACAGTGCTGCAGTTGAGAAGCTCCAAAGCAATGTTCATGGAAGTGTAGGTATTATTAAGAAGAATGAGGAAAAAGATAACGGTCCATTAATAACTCTGGCTGATGAGAAAGATGAACCTTCTACTAACAGTACCTCATTTCTCTTTGATAAAATACCCAGCCAAGAGGAAAAACTTCTACCTGAACTTTCAAGTAACCATATTTCTATTCCAAATGTGCAAGACACTCAGATGCATCTTGGCGTAAATGATGATTTGGGATTGCTTGCACATATGGCAGGTAGTGTAGATATAACATGCGCTTCAAGTATAATAGAGGACAAGGAGTTTAAGATTCATACAACTTCAGATGGAATGAGTAGCATTTCTGAGAGAGAGTTGGCTTCATCATCTAAAGGATTAGAATATGCTGAAATGACTGCCACAACTCTTGAGACAGAGTCTTCTGGTAGCAAAACTGTACCTAATGTTGATGCAGGAAGTATAATATCAGATACAGAAAGATCTGATGATGGTAAGGAAGCAGGAAAGGAGATACGGAAGATCCAGACAACTACTACAACCCAGGTAAATTTCAAGTGCTGTAGCTATGTATGTGTCTGATGTAATCACTGTTCTTTGTTTCTGAATACATTAATAGTTTGTGGTCTGAGTGATTTTTGAACTATATTTCCTTAATAATGTGAAAAGTTTCCATCTTCCAAGCCTACTTATTTTGAAAACTTCTTAATTTTTATGTCTGCATAGAAAATACTTCTTGCAATTGTGGATGCTCAAGCTGGAGAAGAGAAAGCTCCAGGGATACCTTACAGCAGCCTTCCAATACTTTAAGGGGGTCTACGGGAAAGCTGGGGAGGGACCGTTTGTCAGAAAGTGTAGTGATAAGACAAGGAATAATGACTTTAAAGTAAAAGACAGTAGATTTAGATTAGATATAAAGAAGAAATTATTTACTCAGAGTGGTGAGGCACTGGAACAGGTTGCCCAGAGTTATGGATGTCCCATACCTGGAAGCATTAAAGGTCAGGTTGGATGGGGCTTTGAGCAACCTGGTCTAGTGGAAGGTGTCTCCTAGGCAAGGGCAGGGGGCTGGAATCAGATGATCTTTAAGGTCCCTTCCAACCCAAGCCATTCTTTGGTTCTATGCTTTAATTTTGAAAACCTTAGCTAAGATAATCTCATTCATTTCCCTTATTTCCTGTAGAATAATTAAGCAGTACTCTTAGAATTCTGTTTTAAGCCTATTGTTAGCATGTCTTCTAAGATTAGAAATGGAATATCTCTATTTATTATGAGATACACATAAAAGTTGTTTAGAAAGAAAAGGGATAATAGAAGAAAAATTGTGACTTGATTTCCAGACCAGAGATCGTTATTGAAACAAGAGGTATCTACATTCTTCTCAGGGATCCTTTCTTGTCTATGTATCTCTCTGAAAGATTCTATCCAGTATTTTTGCAAAAGCCACAGTATTCTTAAAATGGGAAGTCCAAGATAGAAGTCTACTCTTTGAATTTGTGTGTTTGTATCCTGTGCATGCTCTCTATGCACAATGAAATATAGGATCACTTTGAACTTCTAGAGCATAGAATTAATTTACTCACTAGCGTTGTTAATGGCCAATAGCATGTAATCAAAGATTGCTTTTAAGGATGTTATTGGGGGAAAAAAATGACTAACTTAAAGATTTTACTATATTACTATAGTGTCCAGTATGTACACCAGTATTTATCTTCTAGGATTTTAAAGTCAAGTAGGCTACCTGAAATTATGGAAGAAGAGCCAGTGCATACAAAAGTTGCTCTGCTTGATGCTGTGCAGTGTGTTCCACATTGTCAAAAAAGTTTTAGAGCTACATGAAAATTTACTCACTGGTTATTCATACCAGAAGTTTCTGAAATCTCTCTCTTCTTAGTTTCTATTCTATGACAAGAACCTCTCTTTTGAAGAGAAGAGCAGATGAAACTCAAAACTTTGCATTCCCTATTATAATAGAAAAATGTGGGGTTCTCCTGTTGCATTTTTTTCAAAACTATAAAAAAACCTCAAAACATCCGGGACAGAGTATCAAATGTTGTGTAGGGATTATTATATTTGAAAGGATTCTATGTAATAAAGAATGAGCCCTGGAGATTCTCGATAGGAAGTACCTTATTTTAAGTCTTAAAATTAAAACTGTTATTACCATTCAAACTGACAAATGGGACAGAATGCAGGAGAGCAAGAAAAAGGAGCAGACAATATTTATTTTGAAACGTGGGTTTTGTTTAAAGAGTAAAAAGCAAGAGAAAACATTCAATTTGTATATACAGATATGCACACGTAAACAGAAAGAATTAGTAAGATTCCTTTAATTAAAAAAATAATCTGACTTCATACTTGCTACTGTAGAACATCCTGTTGGTGCAACTTTATGACATTTCTGTCATTTAACCTCTTTCCTTGATGAATTTTATGTACAGTAGTTGATTTATAAACATAAAAATTCCTAAAAAAAAAATAATAAAATCATGAATTCCTAATGAAATTTTTCAAAATCATTACAGGATAAGAGAACCAAAATGTTTTCAAATGCTTTACTCTCAGCTTCCCAGAAAATTCCTAGGATATCATTTGGATCTGCGAATTATTTACAAACTGTATACTCTTACAAAGTACAACTCTAGAAGTTATTTATTTCCCTTGATTCTTCATATGTTACTTAAATTACATTTCTTTCCCACTATTATCCTTGATAAAATACTATGAGCTAGTAGCCATAATATCTTTTTAAACAATTTTCTTGAAAACAATTATAAACTATGTAACCACCAAAATTGTTGTCATCTTCTAATCACTTCTTTATGTGTTTGGAAATGCCCTGTGAACTGTAAGGTCTCCATAGTTAAATCATTTACTTTAAAATGAAGTTAACAGTAATAAAAATAGATGGAATTATGTATTAAATATTGGAACTGTGTTGGAACTAGTAATCTCTAAGGTCCCTTCCAACGCAAATGATTCTGTGATTCTCGCCAAGGATTATCATTTTCATGAGCAAAAAGCAGTAATATAATGAGCATGTTTGCAGTGAGGCTGGAGGCTTGAGTTTAGACTGCAGCATGTGTGGGTACTATCACATTAGATTTGATTCCACTAGCTTTGAGATCACTGAAAACACTTTTGGTTAAGTTAGGTTAGGTTCAGTTAAGTTAGGTTAGGTTAGATTTGAAGATTGGCCACCCAAGTAGATATCTGGGTTTCATGGTGCAATGCACATCAAAGCCTATTGTTGCAATTACAGAACTATTATCTAAATAAAAAGCTATCTTGTTCTGGTGCAGTTATGATACTATTATTGTAAGTGACTTGACAACTGCATATAGTGGTACTAAAGAGGGAGCAAGAGGTATGCAAATGGAAATGATAACCTTTTTCTAAAAACAGATCTGTAATCAGTACTCTACCTTATCAGTAAGCAGTAAACGTCTTACTACTCCAAGTAAGCTCAAATGGACTGAAAGGAGGCAACAAAATGCCCAACAAAGTAGAGATGAGATTTCCTCCATATTTCAAAGATGTAATGCCTTTGTCAATAGTAAAAGCAAACGCCAAAGAAAACACTAAGGGAAATATTATTTTTTTCTGTGATCTGAACTATGAAAGAATGAAATAGAACTGAAAGCACACTGCAGAAAAATAATTTAAAAGGTTCAAATCTCAATTAATTCCTGGAAAAAAAATGATTTTTATTTAAATATAAGTCTATTAATGCCTATATTTCTATTAATATATAGATCAGAAGGAATAGATCCAAGGAATAGATCAGAATTGGAAGCCACAGAAACAATTTTGATATGAACAGGTCAAATAGAAAGAAAGAAACCTGCCCTGCTCTCAGAAATCTGGTTATAGATCAGATCAAAATCACACTAAAAATCTAAGAAGCTTTCCAATTTAACTCCAGTGCCATTTCCAGGGCCATTTCCATTTTTACGTTGTTAATACAAATATTTCATAAATGTCTTTTTGCTTTTAAGGCAAAATTTAAAGCAGTATATAGAGATCAGGAAATGAGTATGTGAGCAAAACAACTACATCTATTTTTCCAGTCTAAAGCTAATCTGATATCACTATAAAATAAAACCAAGGAGCATACTTTGTATTTCTTCCTTTCAGACATGGTGTACAATATAAATAATATCATTGTTATGAATATTGGCCTCAAATTAGGTCTAAATGATTGTTCTTTACTACTTGTTCCTTCACAGTTTTCTCCATCATAGTCTCTTTGTGTATCTTTTGCTTTTGTCATTAGTCACCAAGAGGAAACAGTCATGACTATGTAGATATTTAAAGGGTATAAAATTTCCATCTTCTACCTGATAGGAGAACCTAAGAATGTCCTAGGAATCCATAAACTGTTAACCAATTAATGAAGTGTAACAACATTAGATCTGGGAGTAAATCTGATCCTTTAATGATCCTGCTAAAAATACCAAATTAATAAATTGGTTTTAGAAGATGAGGAACTGTACAGTGCAACTAGACATATCTTGAAGCCATCGCTGTGTAGTTTGTCAGTTTAATCAAAGAAAATTGTGCTATCTGTGGAAAAGAATTGTTGTTTCCTATAAACAAAATATTGTCAGTGATGACCTTGTACATGCCGCATTTGGTCTTTTCTGTAATATTTCAAATGAATAACCCAAATGTAAAATATCATTGTATAGCTGAAAGGAAGGTAAGCCATAGCACCTCAGTGCTGATTGATTTGGAGTAGCTCCTTTATTGAATGATAGTGCCTGCACTGGAATATCTGTATCTCCAGTTGTTTGTGCTTGAGTCCATTCTTTCCTAGTGCTTGAGACCATCCTAGATGGGCTCTGGCCCATCCTTTCTGAAAGTCTGTGAACCATTCAAAAACACATTACAGAAACTTAACATGATATTTGAACTTCTTGTTAATGTAGGCAGTACAGGGTCGATCTGTCACCCAGCAAGATCGGGATTTACGTGTTGACTTGGGATTTCGAGGAATGCCAATGACAGAAGAGCAGCGACGACAGTTTAGTCCAGGTCCACGCACAACTATGTTTCGTATTCCAGAGTTTAAATGGTCTCCCATGCACCAGCGGCTCCTGACAGACTTGCTTTTTGCACTAGAAACAGATGTACATGTTTGGAGAAGGTAGATGGTTACTTCTTATTTAAATCCTGTTTTACATTTCTGTCAACAAGGAAAAATTAGATGGGTTGTAGAGGGAATGTTACTGAGATAACGGGAAGAGAGAGAGTTGGTGCAAGCTGAAGTGCCCTACTGTATCTTGTATCTTTTCTTTTTGCCCCTTCCCAGCTTGTAACAGCTCTATATCGGGGGCAACAATTTCTGTTTTCTTCAGAGACTATAATTCATAAATACCTGACCAAACTGAGCTGCTGTCTCAGTTTATGTTTAGTGTTACAATCTGTGCTCATGATTCACACCTGAGGAAGACCTGAGTGTCTGTTAATTGCCAATTTTTTTCAATTGTTCTAATTAAAAGAGAGCTTCTCTACCTGCAAACCGTATTAAAAACAAACAAACAAACAAACAAAAAAAAACCACTCTGTCCTATAAATTTTTCTAAGGAAATCACCTGTTCTAGTTGATAATTGTATTTTTCATATCAGTTTCTGGTTGTATTTAATCTTGGTGGTTAGATTACTTCTAATGACAGCAATATGATCTAGCTTTTTGTACTCTTTAACAGAGATACTCAGTCGCTTCTTGTTACCAGTACTTTTAGGTATAACTGACACTATCTGATCTCATTTCTAGAACACAATAACTCATTTTCAGAAAACTTTGCATTAGTTGTGTCAAATAACTAATTTATATCGTATTTAGTTTCCAGTTTGGGGAACTGTTCTGTGATAGTCACTAGGAAATAGGCAATTTATATATATACTTTTTGGATAAATATTTTCTTTTGTCTTTTATGCTTATGTGACACTTCAAGATTAAAATTTTAGCCTGCGTATTTTCAGTTGAAGACTTTAATTTTTGTTGGCTGGCTGGCAACAAGGTTGCTTTGGAAAAAGGAACAAAATAGTCCAAGTATTTCTTAGTATTTTCATATGGCTTTTTGTATTTTGGGGGAGTGACTGTTTCATGTGACAATTTCTTACCTGTTTGGAGTTGCTGAGATTTCAGGTAATATTATTAGCATGTCTAGCTCGCAAAGCTTTAGCTAATGGTAGAGCTAATATTAGTTAATAAAGTTAATATTAGGTCAAAGTATCACATCATCAATTTCTAATTTAAAACACCATCAGAAGGTTTCTTTGATCATTATCACTCTAACAAATCAGCTTGCAGGAGTAACAATTGAAAAAAATCAAGACAAAATGCAGCTAAGTTCATTAGGTGTTATCAGGGCTACTTCACATGACACTGGTACTGTATAGTGAACTCTGTTAATCAACTGAAAAATAAGAAACAATCCCATTGCTTTCAGTAGAACTATCTCTGAAGAGAAGGACTGAGTGATGGGAAAAATAGGTTTTGAGCCATTGTTCTCAACTGTATATCTGAAACTGATCTGAAACTATTTTTCACTGGTGTGAAATTTGTACAGTCAATTTGTACATCAGATTAGTCTGTTTATATTTTTAGACAATTTACATGCAAAGTTAGGTAGACAAGGATCTACTTTATATCACAGAAACATTCATGTCTGTTTGCAAAGAATAAATTTACCTAAACTTTCACTGTAACTGTTTGGTTTTAATCCACCCTTTCTTTCCTGTTTTTGCAGTCACTCCACAAAGTCAGTGATGGACTTTGTCAATAGCAATGAAAATATTATTTTTGTACACAACACAATACACCTCATTTCCCAGATGGTAGACAATATTATTATTGCTTGTGGAGGAATTTTACCATTGTTGTCAGCAGCCACATCCCCAACTGTAAGTACAATATTTCCACCTAGTGGTCATATTAAAAATTGTTGTTAATACAAACTACTGTTTGCAGCTGACTTTATTTCTTTAGGGATTCCTGTCCCCTATCCACTAATTCCTTCAAAAAGTTGAAGTTTATAATTGAAACTGTTAAGCTTCAATACTCAGAGTGTTTATAGTAACTTTAATTTGAAATGTTAATTTTGTTAATGGAGTAGTACTAAGAATAGTAATATTTCATCTGTGTTTAATATTTCATTTGAAAGAGAATACCATTATTACCGTGTTTAGGAATTATGGCTACTATGAGAAAATTCCATGCCTTATGATGGCCACTCATTGATATTCATAAACCTGTGTTGCTTGGCCATCTGTTTGCATGCCACATGATAGTCATCCCCTCGCTACACTCTGTTTACTTCTTCCTTCAATAGGTACTGATCTTGTTACCTTTTATTTTTTAATGTGTTCTTATTGATATTCTTATCTACTCTTATGTTCTTGATAAGTTGTAATTTCTTAGGTGAGAAGCAGGTAGATTAGCCTAATAGCTCAGACAGGTTGAGTAGTCTAATAGAATGCTTCCTGAAAAAAAGGGAGAAATATTTTATGTATGCTATATTATTGTCAAGAGTAAGTAATACAGTATTTGAATGTAACACCTTGTCTGTGCGTGTAATATCTGTAATTATCTCTTTCAAACTAAAAATTTTATTTTGGACATACCATAAGCATTTGTAGCTAAAATTGGTCTTTGAAAGGTGAGAAGATGAAGCACAGAAAGAACAAAGAAGTTCCTCTGAAGTGGTTATTAAGTACTGAGTGCAGCAAATGTAACTTTTTGCAATATAAGCTCAATCTCTTACCATTCATCAAATAAAATTACTTTGCCTCTCCTATTACTTCTAGGTAGTTAACAAAAGACTGTTTTGCACTATTTTATTGAAAGATATGAAAGTATTGCCTGGTAATTGGCTAAAATACGATTTTCAGACAGACAATGCTATTTCTGCACTATTTTCTCTGTTAACTAGGAAATTATTTTCTATTAGCAGAAACACAGGACTCACAGAAAAGATTTGAGTTCGTAGTTACAAGAATGACACTAAGATTGCTGAATAAAAGGTTTTGCTTGTTACGGTTTAAAGAATGTTGACGTGTATGAGAGTGTGCATGAACCCATCTTGAGATAAAGGTTGCACTGTCCATAAAAGGACATCGGGCAATATTTTTAGAAAGAAATCTTTTAGGCATCATTTGAAAATGAAGATGTTTTCTTTTTTTTGTCTTTTATATAAAAAATACAAAATAGACACAGTGTGAATTAAACTTTCATTCCATTGAACAGTATTATTGTTTTCAGCTTTTTTGTCCTGGTTTATGACACTGTGAATCCCTCCTCCCTCCTACATTTTGCAATTCACTATTTCCTTTATTTATTCTGAATAATGTGTCTGTGTGTGTGTATATATATGATACAGTTTTATAAATTATATATCAATTTGTTAAAATACTGTGTGTTCATACTACCTTGCAACAATAGTAGTGATTTTCATACTTCAATACAAAAGACTACATTTTCAAATTTGTTTATTATACATACATTTCTCCACTACATGGGGACTCTCTGTATTACTTAAGTGCTCAAATATACCATCTATTTATGATGACAAAATTAAGTTATGAAATATGCTCATTCACTTAAAGATCAATAGCTGTTTTTAAACTGAGTTAATCCTACTCTGAGAAGAGGAGAGCAGAGCAGAATAGAGGAGAGGATTTATTCATCACCGTAAGAGACACAAATAGGCCAGCACATCCTTCCTCTTTCTTTGAGAAAATATTCTCCTTTAATATTGTTCTGGATGACAGTTACAAAAGGATTGGATATCTGGTTGGACCTTTTATGAATATCCATCATACGAAGCAGTTTCATACTGCTTCAAACTGACTCTCAGACCTCTAATACTTTTGCATCCTAGAACTGCTGTAGAGAAAGTGTCTGATGTGGTAGTTAGGAAAGTATTTCTTCTCAGACCTGAAAGGGCAAGGTAGTTTAGAGCTTACAGTCATTTACAAAAGAGTCTATCTCACTCTCCTTCTCCCATGCTAATTGGAAGAGAGAAGTCTGAAACTAGAAGATTTATATAACCTCTCCACTGAATAAAAATACTTACAACAGGCCTAATAGTGACACTTTCTGCCTGAGTAACCATCAACAGAGGAAAGAGGCTATACTCTCTCTCCCTCACCTTTCTAAGAAGGACAATATACCTGAGGCTGGAAGCTGACCTCTGGTCAAAGGTTGAACTCTGGAGGTCATCTGGTCCAATCCCCCTGCTCAAGCAGGGACACCTAGAGCAGATTGTCCAGGACCCTGTACAGATGCTTTTGAAGTTCTCCAAGCAGGGAGATCCCACATCCTCCCTGAGTAACCTGTGCCTGTGTTCCCATTACTTTCACAGTACAGAGGTGCTTCCTGATGTTCAGAGGGAACTTCCTGTCTGTCCCTTTGTGCCTCTTGCCTCCTCTCCTGGCACTGCATGCCAATGAAGAGTCTGTCTCTGTCCTCATTGCACTCTCTGTATTTATAGTAGACATTGATGAGATCACTCCTGAGTCTTCTTTTCTCCAAGCTGAACAGTCCCAGTTCTCTCAGCCTTTCCTTATAGGAGTGATGCTCCATTGCCTTCATTATCTTCATGGCACTTTATTGGGTTTTCTGCAGTATGTCCATGCCTCTATGTAAGAGCCCAGAACTGCACACGACTCAAAATGTTACTATTCGGGGAATATCTCCCTGCATTTACAGTCCCAGTTCTTGGGCCATATGCAAGAATTATGATGCTGAAATAATACAGAATATTTGTGCATTACGTGACTCTATCCCAAGATTTGCCACATGCAAGCAACTTGAGATTTTTACTTGAGCAAAAATGTATATTATTAAAGAAACCACTTCAGAATAAACATGTCTTCACACATCTGGGAAAAGTCAGTTTTTAATTACTCATGGTATGTTTGCATATTTAAAAATTATTACCATAAATGGTAAGGCAACAAAATTATCTTAGACTGTTGAGGAAAATATTTGATTTATGAGCTACATGACAAAATACAGACTGTATATCTAGTGAGGAAAAACAAACAAACAAACAATAATTGATGTAACCAACTGAAGCATAAGAGGTTCTGTCTGAACACTAGGAAGCATGTATTTACTGTGTGGGTGGCCAAGCACTGGCACAGGTTTCCCAGAGAGGTGGTGGAGTCTCCCTTCTTGGAGATCTTCAAAAGCCACCTGGACGTGGTCCTGAACAACCTGCTCTGGATGTCTCTGCTTGAGCAGGGGTTGGACCACATGCTCTCCAGAGGTCTCTTCCAACCTCTTTGGTTCTGTGATTCTGTAATTTAAACTGGGCATGCTATTAGAAGTCCAGTCAAACTCTATTGCAATGCTATTATGAAACATAGCAGTTCATGCTACGTGAACTGCCATACTGGGGCAGTCCAGAGGCCTGATTGGTATACTCTTCTTCCTCCAATAGTGACTGCAGCTTACAGAAAAACTACAAAAGTCTAAGCAAGCATATTGATTGCTCTAATAATACTCTATTTCAGCATTTAGGATTTTAACAGCTATATAGGGTATCCAGACTGTCATGTTTAATAACAACTGAGAAATTTATCCTTCTAGAGTTTATCTAATCTGTTTTGAAGCTACTTACTCTTTTAGCCTCTGTAATATCCTATGGCACCAAGTCTGACAAAGTAATTATATAACCTTTGAAGCACTTCTTGTCTTTGTTTTTTAAGCCTGCTTAAAAAGTATAAAGACACTATGTGTCTTACAATTTCTGCTATGAAAGGAGTGCTTAATCGCCTCTTTATTCATCTCTTATTCATCTCTGTATCATTTATGACTTTGTAGGCTATCCTGGTGTGTCTGTTTGAATCCATAGCGTCTTCGTCTTGTTTAGTCTGTCAGTCTTTGGAAGCCTCTGATCCTCCATATCTCTATTCTGTGGAGCTTTCCTGTTTGAACTGGGGCGTGAAAAACTCTCCCATTTTGTAGATCCTGTGGAATACCTATATTCAGTTTATCAACAAGAAAGAGCTCATTTTGTTTCATTTCTTTCTTCCTTGCCCTTATAAGAGGATGATAAACCATGATGAAATTCAAGAAGGGATTAGGGTAAACTTAGGTATCTGCTTGAAGTATTTGCATGTGAACTAGATGTCTAACCAATGGGGATCTATTCAACAAAAGCAAATGATTCAGATATCCCTGAAGTGGATCTATCCACATCTTGTGGATGGTCAACCATATCTCTGTAAGCTCCACTGATTGTGATGAAGGTTAACCTGGAGCTGAATCCAACCTCTTTTTATGAGATAGCTTACTTATTTTCTAACAGATAAAATGACAGACAGAAACACATAGTGCCTTTACAAGATCACATGTAGTAATACTCCATTTCAGCTCCATATCAGTTCCTAGACTTCCATATGTCAATCTGAGCTCAATTTATGCCTTATCCTGGGCTGCTTAGTCTTTAACTGTGCTAAACAGCCCCCTTCTCAACAATCTGGTACAGAGTTAGTTGTCATTTCGTATGTCTCATTGCCTCTTTATTATTTTTTTTTAAGGCATTTCACCTTTATCTCAATAGAATAGACACTGTATATTAATTGTTTATATTAATTAAGGTTAGAAACAAAAAATAACCAATAGCTAAATTTAGAAAAATTACTGTCAGGATATTGGAGGATTTTTTATTTTTTATTTTATTTTTTATTTTTTATTTATTTTTGGCTCTTTGTAACAGCTTCTGTGTTGTGTTCCTTCCCTTGCTGCAAAATCAGTACTGTCACAGTTTGTTTAAAAAGTTTATTTGTGGAGTTTTCCACTACAGAAAGCTTTTTTTTCTTTACATAGTTAGGATTTGTACTGAAATGGCAATGCTACTAACTTGGGTGGAATATTGCTTTATTATGCCTTGTCTTCTGTAGAATAGGCAATCTTAATCCAGGGATTTCTTTGGTGTTGAATGCTTGAAATTGAAATCTATCTTTTGCCTTGCCTTTTTTTTTTTTTTTTTTGTCCAGGTAAGGGTAATCTGAATATGAATAGGGGCCATTGAATATGAATAGGAAAAATAAAAGAAAATCATACATATAGGCAGATGTGAAAACAGAGAGAAACAAAACTGACTGACTCAAGAGTAGAGAGAAATTTATACATTTGCATGGAAGTGTTATTCACTGTAATCTATTCCCACATTTCAGTATTTCCCTTACTTTCAAATACCGCCACCCCTGTATCAGGATCTGTGCAAGGGCTGGCTCCAAATGATGGTGTTTTTAAAGGGACATGAATTGTACATGTGAACTAAAGTGAAATGAAAGCAAATATTACCAAAATATAAAATCAATTCTGTTGCTTTAGAGTATAAAATGGAGTGTGTTCCACTGTTGATTCTTGCCTATTAAATTGGGGGCTAAACCGCCAATATTTTAGAGAGATGATGGAATATAATACTGATTTTCTGTTTCTTTGTTTCTTGTTTGTGAGGGTGGTTTTGGGGGTTTATTTTTAATAACAGCTATAGGGAAGATCATCTTAAAATGGTGTTTAACATAAGTGTTAAATAAATTGTTAAGTGTTAAATACACATATTTGGGAGCTATAAGAAAGAAGGTTTGCAGAAGATGCTTTCTCTTGATAACAGCTCATTTCAGGATAAAATATTCTGTGTACAGTCTAGGAATTTGAAGTCATCATTGCTTACCACAGGGATAGTAGCTGTGACAAGGACTCAGGGACATTGAGTAAGGCAAAAGAAATGCATTTGAGGGGTTGAAATGATTGTGACCATTGAGAGCAAATTTCCAGACCCCTTGAAATTAGTTTTCCACTTCTACAAACTCTAGAATTTTAATTCACTCTTAATTAATTTAAAAATGCAGCTCTCAATTGTGATCTAAGGACTGCTGGTGTTGTACAGACAGCTGTCTAAAAAACTCAAACATTTAAAGACAACATTATTGGGTCTGTGGATTAAAAACCAAGATTATTTTTGTGTGTGTTCTCTGTATAGTGTTAGCATTATGTTGTGCGTGACTCATGTATGCCATAGTGCAGTGTGGTCTGTAATAATTCTGAGAATCAACAGCAGTACATTGATCTAAAAATTGTGAGCTACCAATCTAGAGAAAATAGCAACAGGTTAATTCTCGAGGTGCATCCAGCTACAGAAGAGGAAGGTATATTTAAGAGGTTGAGTGTGATATTTTCTGTTCCAAGAGGACATAAACTAGTTTGTTTCAGCTTGTTCTTCTTTCTGCCAGATTAGATTTTTCTACAGTTTAAATGACAAAAATATTGCCTCTAAAAAAATAAAAAATAATTTTTTTTAAAGTGTATTTTTTTAAAATATAACCAGTAAAAACTTAAGGGTGATTTCCTAGCCCATATTGATACGAAAGTGCTTCTAAACCAAACTGAAACATTAAAAAAAATTACACAGTAGTTTAATTGTGCACATAGGAATTTGAAGACTAACTCCCTGGAGCTTGTTAAATCTTTAATTTTTTTCTGTGGTTGAAAAGCATTCATGTAACCAGCATGATACTTGTTTAAGTTGAAGAAAATACACCCAGATGTAATATATAAAATGAACAATCTTGTGTTGCTTCAAAGGAAGGAGCATTATGCATGAAGAAACAGTTTACTTTTTGTGATTTATATTTATTTTGTCAAAGCATTTTAAGCCTAGTTGCCTCCTCATACAAAGATTAACTACATTATTACATTTCAGTTGAATGGTTTGTTGTAAAATGCTCATTTTATTTCTATATAATCAGTGAAAGCATTACTTCGGTTTACATTGCTTCATAAAATTGCTCTATGTACTATATAAAATATGTGCATTGGTTTGGAAGAATCGGTGTTTACATGAACTCTGTAATAATACAAGATTTACACTGCTTTGGTCCTTGTAAGTAGCTATCTCTAGAAATCTTCATTTTCAAATGTTCATGCTGAGCTGAAATGCTATGCTCTTCTAATTATAAATTAAACAAATGTATAATTCCAAGATACTAATTTGTTTAAATTTTACATTGTATTTTTAGTTAACTTAAATTATTTTCTTTTTCTTTTATTGTTGTGATCTGTTGTCTGTTTTGTCTGTTACATGTCCAGGGTTCTAAGGTTAGTATTGCTGCTGTAAGTTTCAGTTTTTGCATTTTCAAAAATTTATTCGTTTTGATCATTTAGTATTTTGACTTTTTTATTATTATTTTCCTATATCACATAGTAGGATGAGATTAGGAATATAGTTGCTGTATTAACTTCTTCTAATATGTTTCCCTTCAGTAACTTAATGCATTGTCAAATATGATGCTTACTGTAAGCCAGAAGACAAATGTAGGCAGGTCCATGAGCTAAGTTATAAATGTGGTTCTCAGTAGAAAAAAACTTTAGACCCTGAACTTGTAATTGTGTGGGACACTTGTTACTGCTCTTAAAAGTATGCATAGTAGACATGAGGTGTTGATAAATTCCCTTTTTTTAAGGCTTTTTAAGCTACACCAATCTAAAATATTACTAATATCTGAAGACAGCTTGATCAGCAGTGGAACTTATTTTAAATGTTATTAGAATATTGATGTGCTGTTTTAATAAGGAATACTGATAATATGTTTTGCTTTTAAAAGACTTCCAGTGCTTTATTATTATTATTATTGTTGTTATTGTTATTATTTAATATATATAATTATAGATACAATTTTAGGGAGATTTTTTTTAAAGATTTTTTCAATTCAAAATTTTCAATAACCCTAGTAAAACACACTGAAATGTATATTCTATAAAATGAATTAATTACGTAACTTGCAACATAAAGCAAGAGGTATACTGAGAAGGTTTTAAGCCCATGACTGATGTAATATTATAAAAGTTCGAGAAAAATAAACAGCAAGTAGTCAGTAGGCTGCTAGCAAACCTGATGTTATTTGAAGCATGAGTTCAAACTTCAAGTTTCTGTAGCCACATATGATATTTTCTAGGAGACTGTTATGGCTATAGATTTTTCTTTTAGATCTATTTTCTTCGGATGAGTGCTTTTAAAAAAAAAAGTTGTTCCAGTGTCTTACAAAAAACAGAAAATTATTTTTCCAGAATGTAGGAATACAGCACACAGTAAGAAGGGAAGACCTGACTAAAGAACAGATGCCAGAAACAGTTATCATTTTACCATTTGTCTGATTTCATTGGGCAGATTAGACAGATTAGACAGCCCTTTCCAAATCACTCCTATAACCGACATGTTACGTCCTTAAGAAAAATTAAATGAAGTGTTATCTGTCATTGTGATGACACATGCCACATTATATCCTACATGTTTAAAAACAGTTTTGTGCTTAATACTGATTGGCACAGTTTGCATTCCTCATATGTTATAATCTAAGATATTCTAAAAAGTAACTCTTCAGGAAGGATACTAATTTTTTAGAAATACAGAAATAAAGGATTTTAATTTTTCCTTTTTATTTTTATTTTTTAAGTTTCTGAAATGTCCATAGCAGTACAAAAATTATTGTACACTTTTCATAGATAATTCTAAGCAAGTGAATAAAAAGCAGCATATGTGACAAAAGTAATGTTTATTAAAAGTGACTGAACTCTGTGTTCTAAGAAGCCATGTGCTCTGAAAGCTTATTGACAATCAATAAGAATCAGCCACCTGTAGACAGTTTTTAAGTTATCGTTTAAGCATATAAATATGGACACAGTCAAGCCAATTTTCAATTTTCAAACAAATTTCAGTCCAATTTTCAATTTTGCCTAACTCCACGGGTAGAAGTAAGGTTTAGGTGTTTAAGTAGAATTTTTGTTAATTAAACGTAATGTTTGCTCACTCATCTGCACTGTTAGACACCCAAATGCTTTTGAAAACATGATTCTAGACATCTTGGAGAAAAGATTTTTAGATTTCAGAAATAATGAGCTCATTCAGCATTCTTGTTTAGATTCCCATTACGCACTACATTACAGTACAGCACTACATTAGAAAAGAAATGGCCATTCTCTGAGAAATGTAAGTTGCATGCCATATAATTTGTCACATTTTTACTTCCTCCTTGTTGCTGCAGTGAGGGAGTAAACATACTCTCTTCTGATTTACAGGAGAGTTTGTACAGGCTACCAATACAATAGTAAGAATTCCCACGGAGAATCAATTCACAGAAGCAGGGAAAAACTGTCCAGTTTTTCCCACTCGATTATCTAAAGGAATGTAAAAGCTAAACAGACTTTAATTAATATGTTACCTGTCAATTTTGTTGGCCTATGGAAGAATGCAAATCTATGTTCAACCCTTACATACTTTACATTGTTTTACTGTCTGACCACACTTTGTCTTTATGTAATTGCTGATAGCTTTCCCATTTATATTAGACTTTTTCTCATCTATTAGAACATGTAAACATAAATAATTTTCTCACTCTTCATGCTGTCTTTGAATTTGGATCACAAATTATATTAATGGAATAATATGAGATATTTTTTAATAACTTTTCAATGTATTTATCATTAAGTGTAACAATTTAGATTTGTATGTGTATATGCTGTTGTCATTATATTTCAGTTGTGTTCAAGCTGTTTAATTCAATTATCTCCTTTTAAAGACTGAATTGGAAAATATTGAAGTGACACAAGGAATGTCAGCAGAGACAGCAGTAACTTTTCTCAGCCGTCTGATGGCAATGGTTGATGTACTAGTATTTGCCAGTTCTCTAAATTTTAGTGAGATTGAAGCTGAAAAAAACATGTCTTCTGGAGGGCTAATGCGACAGTGCCTGAGGCTTGGTAAGTCTGCAGACAGCACGTATTAAATAATTACTTACAGATCAGTGAGCTCAAGCTAGATCAAATAGTGACACACGTAGGAAAGGTCCTTGTACTGACTGTGATGTGATGAAATAATAGTATGCTATTGCTGATTTGATGCTGTTTTAAGGATGATTCAATAAAGACACAAAAACCAATAAAATGGCATGTTGCAAATTGTTAATTCATTTGTAAAAGTCGTATACATTTTTGAGGAGTAAAAATATTAAATAAAAGTAAGGAAAAATCAAAGGAAAAGTAAGAAAAATCAGAGGAAAAATGTTTTTACTAAAAACTGTTTTGCTGCATGCCTGCTGCAAGTTTCCTTATCCAAGTGTCTGTAGATTTGGAAGACTGTTTTCAGTCCATGTAACATTAAAAGCCTGGGATGTGTGTACAGACTGCAGAGCTTAATATAAATATTGCAACAGTCTAGCACCTTTCTTCACTATTTACCATTTGCTATATCTTCTTGCAATTAATCAAGCAATTAAAAAAATTCTGAATAGTCTGAATTATTCTTTCCAACTTATATTACTTTGTTCTGGTGAACATCTGTCATCTGGCATGATGCTGTTTCTTTAATGTTGTATCCCACATACTTTTTCATCTTTCAAATGCTGAATAATTTTTAGACTCTGATTTTTGTCCAGTTATTATTCATACCACTCGTCAGATCATTGATAATTATACTGCTACTGGTATAATGCTTGTGGTTTATTATCATTGATTAATTTTAATCAAATTCTCAATTAACTCCTCCTATTTTCCTCTGTAGTAGCTGTGCATAACTGCACTCAGATTTAAAGTGTTGATAACTGATCAATAACATATGAGAGCTCCAGTTCAAGGACTAATAACTTTCAAATTTTAATATAGTGAGATAGCAGTTATACAAAACATTAGGTTGTTCAGCTAAAAGAATAAAATAAGTCACCATTAATGCTTTCCTAGTACCAATGGAGTCTAACGTGATAACTATTGCTGTTACTATTTGGATATGATTATTGATATATGCAGACTGCTAATTGATATTCTAAAAATAATTATGAGAAAATAACTTGTTTCATGACTTTTTTAGTTTGTTGTGTGGCTGTGAGAAACTGTTTAGAGTGTCGGCAAAGGCAGAGAGAGAGAGTGAACAAGACTTCGTTAATCAGCAGCAAAGCTCAGGATGCTCTCCAGGGTGTAACTGCAGCAGCAGCAACCAAGGTAATCCAGTCTTCAGTTACCAACAGCACTGACAAGACTGTACCACTGCTTCTATGATCAGAAAGCAATTGTATCTGCCTTCTCATGTATTTGGCAAAAGCTTATGGAAAAACTTAATGCAATGGTATACTGGAGCAGTTTTTGTTGTTGTTGTTGTTGTTTTTTGAACTTGTTAACAGCTTTGAGTCCTTAAACTAAAATACTGAAGAATTTAGTATAGCCTGTGACTTAGCTAAAATATGGCATTTTAGCTAACAACAGATTCCTGTTTTTTGGTACTATATTTTCAGTAGGAGCTTTAGTGGTTTTTATTCTCTAATGCCTCTTCCAGATAGCATTTACAAACTCAGCTACATTCACACAACTATTTTATTAAATCCCACAAAAGGCAATATATTTTCCACTTTATCACATTCAGTGCAAAGCAAATCAGTATAACGATACTTTTAGGTGTTTAGGCATAATTTGTAATACATTGTCATTTTTTAAACAAAGCATAGTACTGTATGCCTTTGTAATAATAGGAATTATACTGTGAATAGTCTGTAATAATTCTCAGTAAAAGAAAATGATTTTTGAAAATATTTCTGCCTATGGTTTTTAAATTTAACATGTATTAGACAATTTATTGTACTGCTATGAAACAACTATAATCTGAAATCATCTTTTATGTGCATATTATTATTTAACTCTGCAAAAAGATACAGTTATTCTGATATAGTGGGATGTTGTAATAATTTATATCTAAATATTTAGGACAATAATTCAAACTGTTTTTTGTAGAAGCCTTGTCTGAGTGAAAAGTACATTGTTAGTATAATGAAAGTACATTGTATAATGAAAATACGTTGTATAATGAAAGTACATTGTTAGTAGAAGAGCATCTAAGATTAACAGTGATATCTAAAAATGTATCAAATTAAGGTTCTAACACAAATGCTTTAAATTTCCCAAGATATTTGGGGAAAAAAATTCTCTTTACTGTTTTATTTGTAGACTCCACTTGAAAATGTCCCTGGCAATCTTTCTCCTATAAAAGACCCTGATCGGCTTCTTCAGGATGTTGATATTAATCGTCTACGAGCAGTTGTTTTTCGTGATGTGGTGAGTAATATGTGCTGTAATTCTACAAAATCATCGCTTCCATTTTCAAAGAAATTTTGGTTGTTCCAGAATTTAAAATATCCTTCATGTGTCACACTATATATATTATCAGCAAACCATCTGCTCATGGCTTTGTAACTGCCAGCCACTTTCTGCACTTTAAAATTACAGAATCATAGAATGATTTAGGTTGGAAGGGACCTTAAAGATCATCTAATTCCTGCCATGGACAGGGACACCTTTCACTAGACCAAGTTGCTCAAAGCCCTATCCAACCTGGCCTTGAACACCTCTAGGGATGGGGCATCCACAGCTTCTCTGGGCACCCTGTTTCAGTGCCTCATCACCCTCAGAGGAAATACTCTCTTCCTAATGTCCAATCTAAACCTCCTCTCTTTTAGTTTAAAGCCATTCCCCCCTTGTCCTATCACTATACCCCCGACAAACAGTCACTCCTCAGTTTTCTTGTAGGCCTCCCTTTAGGTACTGGAAGGCTGCTGTAAGGTCTCCCTGGAGCCTTCTCTTCTCCAGGCTGAACAACCCCAAATCCCTCAGCCTGTCTCCATAGGAGAGGTGCTCCAGTCCTCTGATCATCCTCGTGGCCCTCCTCTGGACTCACTCTAACAGGTCCCAATCCTTCTTGTGCTGGGGATCCCCGAGCTGAACGTAATGCTCCAGGTGGGGTTTCAATGGAACAGAAAGAAGGAGAATCACCTCCCTCACCCTGCTGGCCACACTGCTTTAGGTGCAGCCCAGGATATGGTTGGCTTTCTGGGCTGCAAGCACACATTGCCAGCTCATGTTGAGCTTTTCGACAACCAATACCCCCAGGTCCTTCTCCTCAGGGCTGCTTTCAATCTATTCTCTACCCAGCCTGTATTTGTGCTTGATCATATCGATAAACCATTTGAGATTAGTGCATAATTTTGTTTTACAGTCAGATGTGATCATATGTTAGCCAAATACTCACAACCAGAATAAATGTTATGTCCTGAATTAAAACTGTATTAATAAAAGTGTCAGTTATTTGTCCAACCATTGTAGATGGAAGAATTATTATATTTATTGCAGAGATGCAACAAATTGATTTTTAAAAAAAGCGATTTTTACTTTTGCTAAATATATGTATTACATATATACAAATATGTATAGAAAAATATTTTTCACGTCTGCAACTTGTTTTACAGTAAAACTATTCTGCAATATCATTTTTGAAAGCAGTGCAATAGGAATTATTATTACATATATGCAAATATATATTTTATGTTTATACTTCTCCAGCCTAGGTTTGAGTGGACTGAAGTAAAAACTGAATCTAGGAATAGTTTTAAGTGAAGAAAGTACAATGAGAAACAAAAGCATTTATCTGTTAGAGTGACCTGATCTGATCATCTTTAAAGGTCAAGGTTGAAACTGGGTGATGATCTTCTCTCACCTACTCTTTCCTTATGTAGAGAAGAAGAGAGTAGTGGAAGCAGATTCTGAAATTTCTATGAAAGAATTAGTAAGAGGATTTACAGTTATTTTAAGTGTTGCAGTGACATGCAACCAAATTAAACACACAGAAAAATATGGAAAGCAAGCCCAGGATTTGTGATAGAAAATGGGTACCTGTGGAATTGAGACAAGTTGAAACTAGTTGAAACTATAGGAGCAAATAGAGGCTGAAGTCTTAATTCTACCATGCTTGGCTTTATGCCACAATAATAATAAAAGAGATTTCCGTTGAAATAAACCTTCTTCATAAACCTTCTGCTTTTATGTGTTGCCACAAGTTGTTAGAACCTGCTTATCATCCAGTATTCATTAGAAAAACTTCAGCAAGCTTAGTATTCCCTCTCAGTAGTATTCCGCCCTTAACTTCTTGCAGCAGGACCTTTTGGATTCTCATCTTTGGGGCATCAAAAAAGTAAGTTGCCATTTCTGTTAGGAAGAATTGAAAACACTCTCAGAGCAGAATCAAGCCTCTACTCTGAAATGCCCATTGACTTCACAGGCTTGGAGGTTTGTGTAGTTTCCAATTTACCTTTAAGATTAAGTACTTCATAAGTGTTGTGTACATACTACTTCAGTGAAAATCCATTAAATCATCTACTTAATCCCTTTGCTACTATGTTAACAGATGTAACATTTCAGAAGGGCATTATTTACATTATTTATAAAATTTTGAGATGATCTTGAGTGAAAATTCCATGGAAATTTCCAGTATTATAGATCTGTTCGTTTCTCTCTAACACAGGATGACAGCAAACAAGCTCAGTTCTTAGCTTTGGCAGTAGTCTACTTTATTTCAGTTCTGATGGTCTCCAAATACCGTGATATTCTAGAACCACAACGAGAAACTGCAAGATCTGGGAGCCAGGCAGGTAGAAATATCAGACAAGAAATAAATTCACCAACAAGTACAGGTACATTTGTTTTCTTTAAATGTTATTTTTCATTTTCATATGTAGATTTTTAGAACTGTAATTATCTAGGTACAAAGTACGTTTAGTTAGCAGTTTAAAATTCTAACAGGAAATTACGTGGTACTTTCTTTCTCTAAAATCATTTGAATGTACATTGGCAGATTTCACTTATTCTGTGCATTTGCTTATAGGGTATAACTAATTCTCAGTTTTGTATTGCTTTTTATGCTTTTGTTTCTTTGATTTGAATATAATTCAAAAGAAACAGTGTCTGATGTGGCTAAAGCTGTAAAGTACAAGACAGTTGATCAGCACAATTTTCTTAGGCTATTATTTGTTAGTAAGAGCAGACATCTTTATACGATGAAACAAATAAACAGCAAACACAGCTCTTTGCCCATGTAAACTCTTTTAGTTTAAATGAGGAGGCTTGTGAAAAGGTGGTGGTGGAGGACTCCTTTTTGGAGTCCTACTGTTTTGGTGCCTACATTTAAAAGCCTAAGGAAAGATTATAAGGAAAAGGATGCATTTCTGTTGCCTTCTTTGAACTGTTTATGATTTTTTTTTTAATAGTAGTAGTTTTTTTCACTGGCATGTGTTCAGCCTGAGAGGGATGGAGCCTGTTAGCTGTCAGAGCCCATCAGAAATTAGGAATCCAAACTTTACCCCACTTTGTTTCAAATTCTTTATACTGTCAATTCAGTAGGTTTTTCAAGTCCCACTGGATTGTTTATAGCTGTACCTTCTGTGTTAAAAGAACTGAAAACAGTAACTGAACTTGTCCATGAAGCTCTTCATGTATTTTTTTGTCTTGTATTGAATTTTAATTGCTTCATTTATGGAGTTTCTGATTTTCATTCTTCATAGAATGTATGTTCCAATTTGTGTCACATTTGCATTTAGTCTTTATCTTCTAATTCATCATTATGCTTTAATTTATCATTTATATATCATTTCTGAAGTTCATGTGCTTAAGGGCTTCCCATTTCAAATATAATACATGAACATGGTCAATTATGAGAAATCATTTTTTTGTGTCTTTCTGGTTATATGTTATTGTCCTGCACTAAAAAGCTGCTAGTTTCAGTGAACTATTTCATTCATGATTATCTTCTGTGTACGTATGTGTGCATATATATATGTGTCTTCTTTTCCCACATGATTGTTGCTCTTGAAGTGCCCAAATGGGTGTGCTGTTTCCTATCTCGTGATACAAAACTTGTTTTTTTTCCTTTAGAAATGCACTTTATGTTGATAATACCATATTTGCATGTTTCAATGAGATAGGACTTCTGTCATGGATCCACAGTGGACCAGGCCACACATGAATACTAGCTGGCTCACATTTGATTCCATGATTTTCTCCACAGTTGTGGTCATACCATCTATCCCTCACCCAAGTTTGAACCATGGATTCCTTGCCAAGTTAATTCCTGAGCAGAGCTTTGCCCACTCATTTTACAAAGGTAATATTAACATCATCTCCTAACCTGTTTGGGTGTTCTTATTTAATGTAATGTAATACAAGAACTAAATGTGATGTTAACTGTTGATAAATAAGTATACGCCTCAGGTTACATGGAGATCAGACCTGATGACACCTTTAAAACTTTAACTTCCTGCCTACATTTCTCTAGGAACTCTATTTCCCAATTTTACTATCACTTCTTAACTTTACTTACTATGAAATAAATTTTATAAAAGATCAGTGAAAAGGAGAGAATGGATGTAGGAAATTCTAAATGCTTTTGGTTTGTGGTTATTCTACTGCAATATTAGGCCCATAAAGTCAGACCTATTTTTTAAAAAAATATTGCATACCCCATAAAGTATGTAGTATTTTTATAGTGTTCCCTTTCCCCATATATTTTCGTGTTACTTTTCCTTCCTTTCTTGCTTTTTTTTTTTTTTTTCTTGCCTTCTTGATGGTATGTAAACCTTTGATATTGTATGTACTGTTAATTATTTTATGCATGTTAGTTAATGTGCTGTGCTGTGCTTTTCTTGAAGGAGACCACTTTTGTGACCAGAGCAGCTATTATATGTTTTGGGCCTGCTTTTGTTTGTTTGTTTGTTTGTTTGAATAGTTATAATATAATGTAGAAAAAATATTTTTCAGATGCCATTATTTGAAAAAACAGGGCTACCAAGTGCAATTTTAGCTAAATTTGCATGTATATTTCCCCATTTATTTGCAGGTACTATAATGTGAATACAGAAATATAGGTTAAAAAACAATATGATGAAAATGTCATTGGTATAATTTTGCTAAATCTCAATGACTAAAAAGTTTGATTTATAGAAAGCTGAAGAAAAACTGCTTCCTGTATATGAATAATTGAAATAGTTAACTTCTTTCTTTGCTAATAATGTAACTTATGTTATATTTATCAAATCCTGTTCTGGGAAAATTATGTTAAAATTTTTATTAGATCAACTTAAAAAATCACTATGTTTATCTTGCATTTCTTAAATTTCCATGTGTACATGTAAGTATATTATAAAGTGTTTTAAATTCTAACAACTAGCAATCAAGGGATTATGATTTTAATTAAAAAGTCTATTGTCTGCCATCTGAAGAAAAAAATAAAATAAAAAAATATATTTTCCATCACTGAATTTGTTGATATAATATTATTTGTTGTTACACTGTTTTGTTCAGTCCATCATTGATTTTAAAAGAAAAGGGGGGGGAAGGATCATTTGCTCTTAGTTTAGAAGAGTACTACAGTACTACATAATGTTAGACAATAAAACCTTGGAACAATTAGATCTTCCTTTCTCATCTCCTTTTGCCTTTAAAGCACATTTTTGTGTAGCAGCCATAGGATATTTTCTTTTTAAACTCCTTTTGCTTGAAAATTTGGAAATGCTTAGACTGCCTCAAAACTTACATTTATTTTAAAATATTTTTAATTTAATACAATAAAATAAATTATTCAAAATAAGTGAGATTACGTTGCTATTTGTATATTACTCAACATTTGAAGTAATGGATGCCAAAAGAAGTGGAAAAACAAATAGTTTTTCTTCTTATCCATACAAAATAAAATATACATAACAAAACCAGGAAAAAAAAGCCTAAATAGAAGTATTTTAAAAATGGAGTCAGATATACAAAATCACCAAAATATTTCAGATAAGGATTTTTTTTAAGAGATGTGTCCTCTACACTATTGTCCATAGTATTTGCTTTACCTCAAGTTCAAGTACAATATAGTTTTATAGTTTTTTAGATTTGTTCTTTTAATAGTTCAGTAGAGCTATAGTAATACAGTGAGAAACAGAAGAACCTGTAATGAAGAAATTGGCTTTAAAAACAAATTATTCAATACAGGAAATTTTATCTGTAGCTACTTAAATTTATTACTTGATATTTTCTCTTATACCTAACTGCATCTACATCTCTAATCTGCAGATTCATACATTAGAGAAAAATGTTTCGACTTTTTGAATTCTGAAGTCAGTTACTTCGTTTTGAAGGACATGAGCAGAAACTGAAAATTTAAAAAAAAAAAAAAAAATGCCAACACTGTCAGAAGAGGCTTAAAGTCAAAACCTGTTTTGTCATTTCAAGAATTTTTCATTCCAGTGACTTAGCCAATCAGTTTCATTTAAGTGATGTGACATACTTCCAGATTTTGGCAGCAAACATATAACATATTAATAATATTTTATATTTTAAGATATTTTAAAATATTATAGCATGATTAAATTTAGCATTTAAAAGTTAATATAAGTTCTTAAAGCACAATCCTATGTATTATAAAATTTATAAAAATTCAGTTGCTACATGGAATAAAGCCTCTATATTTTATTCATTCTGCATGACATTAATGGGATGTTAAGGATGTGTTCTTTGTCAGTCCACTTCAATACAGCAAATTGTGTCACCATTGCATTATTGTTATAATGGTACAAGAGTTCTTTGGAACAGATCTCTGTGAATTTAGGGAGAATGATTGGCTGCTTAAAAGATTTTTTTTAGTAGATGGAATTTAGTTATCTGATGAGAAAACTTGTGGGATGATTAAAATAGGAATAGGTGTATTATTGGTATTGAAATAAGATACTTATTTTCTTCTTAGTGTTTTTTTTTGTTGTTTTTTTTTTTTTTTTTTTTTTTACTTTGCATATGGCATAATCTTTTATTAAAATGTATTTAAGGATGTATTAGATCCTACTTAGACCCTACTTATCTCAGGCTTATTACAGTATGTGATCGTTGTATGCTTACGAGTAACTGCAGTTGGTGTCAAGTACAGTTTCTAGGAATTCTAAACATCATTGATCTTGATATGGTATTATCCAGTTCTCATCATTTGAATATGTTAACCTTTTCCCAGTTTACTGAAGATATTATATATTAATAAAACTTAGTACTTAAATAGTTTAAAATGTGCTTCACAGGGAAATATACATTTACTTATAATTGCCTGTAGTCAGTAAAATAAAGTTTAAATGTTTGTTGTGTTTTTGTTGTTGTTGTTGTTTTTGTTTGTTTGTTTTTTTGCTGTGAACCAAGTATTGTTCACAAGCTATATGTTATTTTATGGTGTTTAAAGGAGAAAGAACACACCAAGGAAAAGGAAGAAAAAGGTAAACCAATGGTGTCCATTATACCATTGTGTCACTGTATTAAACGATGTCCATTTAGCAATAAAAATGTTTAATTCTTTATTCTGCTGTATTTTTTTCTTTCCAAGCTCACCATGGGAAGGATAAAGGTGTCTCTATCTGTAGATTTACTCTTTGCCATATATTTGTCACAAGTGCTTTCATTTTTCCTATTATTTTCTGATAAATCTGAAGAGTCTGCAGTATTTCTAAAATAATCTGCGCTTAGTCTGGAAAAGCAGAAATTGTAAAATCAAAAGAAATCTCACTCTTTTCTATTTAGGTCATATACAGGATTATAAAGAGGCAAAAGCAACCCTCCTTAGCTCATATTATTTAACTTCATAACTTCAGAGTTTTACAAGGGGAGACAATATGATAGTTTTCTATGACATCAAAATTCTTAAATAGAACTAAATTCAGCTCCAGAGCTTTAAAAAGCACCTTGACATATAGTATCAATCTTCGTAAAGGTATCATGGCATAGCTCAGATAGTTTTATGAGCCAGCTTGTAAGTCTGCTACATCAAGGCTTGTTCCACTTGCTGATTCAAGTGTCAGATACTGAGAAATTCCTTCGGGTACATCAACAAAAAAAAAGACATAAAATATACACATACACTACTGTTGGCTTATTTATTCTATGCAACATCTTCATACCTCATGTTATTCATGGCTGGATGCCAATCACATAAGTGAAGAGCTCATCTGATTCAAATGCTGACAGTTTGGCAAGATTTCAGTCAAAGACAAATGCTTGTAAGGATACTCTGGAGAAAACTTAGTCTTGCTCATCTTTTCAAAGATACAATGCTTGTTTACTGCTCCTCCTTGAAGTTCAGAAACAGTTAAGACAAATCTTGGGCAACAGAATGTCTCTTGAAAGACAGAAATTGAGTTATTGGCAAACCTTTCTTCCTTTGTGCTCTACAGCTTACTAATATTGTGAAGTCGGGTGAATCTGGTTAGAGAATCCTGAATGTGCAGTACAATTCAAGCATCTATTCTACAGTAATTTATTATCACAGTCTCAGATAAAAAAAAAAAAAAAAAAAAAAAAAAAAAAAAAAAGTAGATTAGTATTCTTTTGCATCTGAAGAATGTCTGAGCAACACAGTCCAACAAAACTAAATGTTGCCAGACTTCTTTCTGTTCACAATACCAAAGAATTAGAATAAATTAGACTTTTGGAATGTCAGATAGATCAGTTTTTCTGAAATTGTGAAGGTTTCAAAATGGAGTCTTTGGATCGAGAGTTATTGAAATGCAAGAGCCTGTAGAGTGACCTAAAATGTTTCTTGGCCTAGAAACTTTTTGGTTCATCAGATTTCTTCAATTGACTGGGATGAAGATAAGCTCCATAATTAAAATATGGAGTTAGAAAAAAATGATATAGCATTAAAATATCTTTGCCAGAAAGGGAGAATTATTTTCACCTGGCTTCAAATATGACAGAAAACTTACTTTATCATTCTCAGTATGTCAAGTGGCTGTGGGTATTGTAGTATTACTAAAAGCTCTGTACTAGATTTTCAATTTGTATTTAGGAATCATCAGTCATATAATTTGTACTTTCTGGAAAATATTTCTCTTTTTCCATTGTTATTATTTTTGTCTCCCCTCAAGCAGTCCTAAGTGAATTGTTCTGTGGTTGTTTCTCTGGTTGAAAGTCTGGGAGACCTTGTCTGATTGTAGAAACTGCATCTGTTGAACAATTATCTAATATAGTACCTATTTTATCATGTGAAGCTTCTTCATGTATTGTTGTTTTGAGAGGGGAAAAAGAGCTAATGGAAATCTGCCACACTTAGCCAGCAGACCACAAACACTGTGGTCAGGTATGTAACTGAGATCCCACATATAACAAGGCAACTGTGATCTAAATGTTGCAATAACATTTTACAAATTTTCTCTACTGGAGTTGTGTAGCCAGTGAATTCTGTAACCCCCTATATATCTGAAAATAATTTGTTCATGCCTATGCAGTTGAGTAGTATATTAAGTACAGAAGCTCTGTTTTTTTTTTTTTTTTTTTTTTTTTTTTGTTGTTGTTGTTGTTGTTTTTTGGTTTTTTTTTAATTAAATTTCTCAACTGGGAGGACTTAAAAGACAATTGGCTGGTGCTTTTGCTCAGCTGATAAGCATTTGTTACCAAAGTTACTCCACTAGGGAGAGCTGAACATATTACATTTCTTGTAGAAGCATTTACTCAGGCTGTCCATGTTTGAAGAAATTGCTCTGCTCAATTTATTATAAATTTGCACTATTTTAGAAGCTATAAAATACACATTAAATTAGGTAAAACAGTTATTTGTTTTTAGGTATTCCAGTCTCCTTTTTTGTCTGCCAAGTGCTTATGATCCTTGAAGCAAACTATTCATTGCAGTCCGATGCTCTAACAAACATTTGGTTTTATATAAAAAACATTTGTTATATTATATATTTTATTTATATTATTTTTTTATTTATTATATATATTATATTATATATTATATATTATATATTATATATATATATTATATAACAAACATTTGGTTTTATCTAACAAACAAGATTTCAAAAATCTTTGGCTTTCATCTTTAGTGATAATTTCATGTGTTGTATTTACTAGAGAAACAGTGTTAGAGCTTAATCTTTACTCTTGCTACTGCTGAGGAATGATTTCAAGTTCCTTGAAAAGTATCCTTTCAAACTCAGTAGGTTGAAGGTAGTCCCAGTATGTAAAGCTACTTCCTCTGGAAGGCAGACAAGCTCCTTCTGTTTTATTTGACCAGCAATACACTAAATTAACTTTAATATCAGAGGAGGTTCAGGTCTCTGAAGGAGGGTTATCAAGACTCTGACTTCTGACTTAAAGTCACAGTCGAACTTGCCAGTTCCTGGAGCCATTTTAAGATAAAAGTGTAGTGGTTGAGACATCCCCAGCAGTCTTTACCTCTGTCCATTTAGTCAGCAAGAACTACAAATTCTGCTCTTTCACAAGTAGTGAATTTAGTGTAAAATGCTAAAATCTGTATTTCTGGAATGGTAGCAACTTAAATAACTTAGAAGACATTTTGTTCTTGGTTAGTTTGTCTGATTTTCCCAAAAATTGTTATGAAAATATCTCCGTTATGTCTGGAAGGTTTCAGTCAAGACTGAAACACTGGGAGCAGCCCTTTCTCTTAACAGACAGAGGGTAATCGGTGTATATTTTGAGAGCAGAAATATTGTATTGGTGGAATAAGCCTATGAAATAATAGATGAGCATTTTGCCTTCTGTTAAAAGCACCTAAACAGCCTTATATAAAACCAAGTAACCTCTTTAAGGTATGGCTATGAATTTGAAGTAGTTTTGGTTATGGTGGCCAGGAACAGTGGGATGAGTTTTCTCCATTCTGGTCATTTAATAATAAATGACCAACAGTTAAAGCCATACTTGCTTATATTTCCTTACACTGAAGGGTTATTATATTGTTTCAAGAGTACTTCCATCTCCACTTCATATCTCCAGCAGTGGAAAGGTGTGAATGATCTTTTTTTTGCACATTAATTGGGAGCCTATAAATTCCTAAACACACGATAAATACTACACAAATAATGGAAAGATATTTTCAGTCAAAAAATTGACGTTGCCACTTAACATTATTAAGGAGTGTTTTGGAAATGAAAGTGTTGCAACAGTTCAAATCACCTTATATCATATTGTGCAGAGAACATTGGTGTGTAACTTATTGCAACACTTTATAAAAAATGGTTTGGCTTTTCATCTCCCTTGATACCGCTGTCTGTATTTTTCCCAAACACTGTAAATGAACAGATTTTTAAAGGTATGTGCTGTGGATGGAAAGAAAGCTATTGATTTTTTATTTTATTTTATTTTTTTCTTGATAGAAGTAAATATGTTAAGAAGTTGCAGAAATTGCTTTTTCTTCTGAGGCAAGTAAAGCATTGAGTTTTTCTGATCTCTGAGTATTGTCCATTACTATACTATTATTTGTATTCCTAGTGTAGTAGCATACAGATTTACAGCCTATTTTTAAAATGCCTCTTTTACAGAAGGACAGCAGTCTAACTACACAAACTGGGCTAAGGGACTATTTTACATTGCCTCTCCAAACATCCTTTGCCTCCACAAAGCCCTGCTAAGATCTGCGGCTCCATCTTCCTCAGAATATAGTTCTCCATATGTTTTCAAGAAGTTAAATGTTATAAGGGAAATGAATGATAATCGTGTGAATGATAGAAAATTGATTTTCTGCATTCTGCTCTAGATTATTATATTGCTTTCCTGATTATATAAAATATATGCCACCTATTCTTACTGCCTCTGAGAGGAAGTATATTTTAAGATCTTGGCATAGTAACAAGTACATCTTGACCAAGTATTTATTACCCTTCAGCCACTATTTAAGGGATCAGAAGATACATATAGTTCATTATTAATTAATCAGTCATTACATACCCATGAAGCAATTGTAATTTATTTAGGTTTTGCTCAAATAACATTTTCTTAAATGTATTTTTTCTTATGATTTTTTTGTTTAATTGCCTTAGTTAGCTTTGGCCTGAATAGTTGTGGGATCATTGACATTTTGTTTGGTAACCAGATAATCAGTCAGACTGATGTACCCGTGTTTATTGAGCACCGAGTGAAGGAGGTTTGGTTAATAAGGAAAGTGATAGTAAGACAGAATCAAGACTTTGATCAAAGACATTGCCTAAACAGATGAAGAGTTATAAGTCTTAAGTGACTCCTTCAATACTCTTTCTTTGATCAAGGTAGAAGGAGCTGCTCTATATGCCTGCCTGAGTCCAGGATTGATTGGGGGGTGGAGGGTAGAGTGGAAATTAAGACTTTTGAGGAATTTAATCAAACAGAATTAATTTCCAGTGAGCAAAAAGAGAAGACATGGACTTCTTGAAGTGTCCATTCAAGAAGCTGGCTGTTGACAACTGTTCTTTGCCATACAGGCTCTTCATCACTTATCAACCTTGAATCCCCTACCTTGTCACTTCTTCATTTTTCTCCCATTTCAGAGCCTTTTTGTTCTGCAAATTAACGCTGCAAAATACAAGTCACTTACATAACCTTGCATCAGAAATAACAGAATTCCATGAAGTACATTAGTGGGACATGGCTAAATCTGCCCATTAATGTGTAGTTGTTACATGAAGAGTAATTCTGTCTAGGCTGCTGTGCACATTGTGTGGTTAGGCCAGGACCAGGAGGACAGGGAACTTCTTCTGTACTCTGTGATAACTTTCATGTAGAAATAGAAATGCCAATAGGACCAAAGTTACTGAGCAGATATAGAACAGCTTGGCATGCTAATGTTCTTTTTAGTGTGATCTTTAGTGTTGTGCTTCAGCCTCTGAGTACATTTCCATTGCAATTCCATTTTTGGTTATTCCTTTCAGTGTAATTTTAAATCAGAACCTTTTTACTCTTTGATTCCATCCTCATATTTATTTTTTTAATTTCTGTGTAATTGTGCTGCTTCTCATAGGGGAAAACTAGTAGATCAATATTGCTAGGAAGAACTTTTTCACCATCTCTTTATAGCCTAGAGCTTAGGCATTGAAGAGTTGACCCTACCACCTATGGGGGAAACTGTAATATCAATGCCTTGTTGGCTTGAAAGCTTTTCCAGTCTGGGATGTATGCTCTCTTTAAAAATGTAGAATATTACAGAAGGGTCTGTAACATACAGCTAATGAGGTTATAATTAGTGACTTAGAGTATCTGTACAGAAAACAATACATACATTTTCCAGTGCATATGAAGACTGTAAAGTGGCAGCAACTTTTATACCAATATTGATCCTGAAGCTTCCATTACCAAATCTTTCTATATTGCAAAAAATTGACAATGATTAGGATAATGCAACTTTCAAATAGATTTCTTCATGAGGTGGAAACTAATATATTCAGACATATTGTAAATGGTTAAAAATAATGATTTTCTTTTTTTTTTTTCTTTTGAAAATTTTCAGCTATTTTTGTCTAGATGTGTTTTTTAATCAAATGAAGAAAAAAAAAAAGACCATATGACACAATTTCTCCATTTTTTTTAAAGTAATCAAGATTAAAAACAGAATGTTTTGTGATGTCAATTTTTTATAATGGCAAAATCTTATGTTTGCCTCAAACATGAAGTGTCTCATTATTTAGGTAATAAACATGGTGGGGGGTTGTATTTTTTTAGATATTTGGAAGGAGTGCAAGAACTATTTAGATAAAAAAAGGTTAAAACAATTACAATGCACTTCATAAATCACAAGCAAACAAGATATTTTAGGGAAGGAGTGTGATGGTGAGGTTACCAGATATACAACATGTCATTTAGTTACCTTAAGCCCATATTTTTCCCATAATGTCGTAGATGAACTCATTAGTTACAATGAAAAACAGTAAAGAGAAGGCATCTGGCTTCCAACTGCCTGTTTCTGACAGGGTTAAGATCACTAGATCTAGTAATGTTTCTGCTTTGTCTACTGACATGGCCTAGTGCTGTGGAAAACTGATGAGGTTTGCTGAAAATTTACAAGCTTACTGTCAGAATGTTATAACATAGACAGATGTAATCAGTTATATTTTTGCTTCTGTTCATGTTTAAAATTATCATTTTGCTAAGTTGTCTGAGTATTTAGAATTTTTATGAAAGCATACATTACAGGTTTAAAATTTTTACAGAAAAACAATATGAAGGGGTGTTCAGTACTGATTTATTCCTGAAGTGTGTAGGCTACAGAACTGCTTTCACACAGAACAAATGAAGAATAAAACTTGTGGATATGCAGTGTTGCAACTAAAATTGGTTGTTTTCTCTGACCCATGCTCAGAAGCTTAGAATTTGCCTATAATAGTACCAATAATAATGCTGATGCAGAAGTTTTTTATAATATGTCTTTTCAGACATATTTTTTTTTCTGAATTTCACAAAAAATTACTCACTAGTATTCTTATTTGAAAGACAATTACTAATCAGTTTTATCTGTTCTGAATTTATTTTGTTTTGATTTACAAAAAAAATAAATTTGACAATTTTTTTTTTCATTTGGCTTGCTTGATGTTTTGAAAAATAAGAGTTAATGCATTGGATATCAGCAGTTTTTAGAGGATTACCATTTGTGGTGATACATCAGACTAAGCTTAACTGACTTACTGCAATATATTAATATACACTGCAGTTATTAATATACATTAATATTCACTGCAGTTCTTAATACACACTGGAGACACAATAAGAAAAGTGCAAATGCAAGTCTGGTTTCTGTGGAAATGAAGTATCATTACACTTATCTCCACGTAGAATAACTTCTCTTGATATTTGTATTCTTAAATCAATTTAATTAGTTGTTATGTATTGTATGGAATGTCATATCTAAATTCTATATCCACAAGTTTATTTTTCCTTCCACTTTTGACTTCAAATGGTGCAATTCTCTTGGGTCTTTTGTAATCCTTTGTTCCCAAATGAGAATAAGAAACCTGCTGAGTAATTAAGTTCACTCCTACTTATAGCATATGGAAATTAGTTCTGTTTTTTGAACTTGCTACTCTGACTGGAAGGATATTCTAGAACCTTAATTCCATACTGTTGGCTGTCACTTCTCAAACAAAATTTATTCATAGTGGATTTGCATTCAGTTTATGTCATGCAAACTCTTCCATTTAACTTAAATCCTTTTTCTAGATTTTTTATCCTAAAAATATAGGAATAATAGCTGTTGTATACCCTCTTGGTAATAATTTGGCCAGACTATATCAGCCAAGCTCCTTTTTTTTTTTTTTTTTTTTTTTTCCTGCAAGAATAAATAATTTTTATGTGATAATGTGTCTGTATGGTGGCATTTCATCTTCCTCAAATACAGCTATGTATACAGTATTCCACAATGAAACTACCAAAGCCTTTTCTAATGCCTTTAATACTGAACTGTTTCAGGACTTCTTCTTGTGTGTGTTTTTTTGTGGGTTTCTTTTTGGTTGTTTTCTATTTTTTTTCATAAAAGTTTGGAATCATGTTTGTCTTTTCCATGATGTCATTATATTGGTCACTGGTTACCCAGCTGATGTGTCCAGGTCCTTCTTTTTGGTCATTTCCAGTTGCTGAATTCCAGTTGTTACAGGAACCTCTGTGTTAGTCACTGAATGCGTAGCTTTGAACTATTTAATTTGCCATTCTACCTTAAATCCTTCTATTCATCAGTTTTACCTTACAACTTTGTCATCAGTAAGTTGCACTAGAGTGTACCTACTTTTCTTCCTGAAATTGTGATTAAAGTTTTAAACAAGATAACTTCCATGGTAGTTTCCCTCTGATACTTTTTTCTTTTGAAACTACTTGACAGCTCCTTCTTACCCAGTTTCTTCTTTCACCTTCCAATTTCCAGTTTCTCCACGCTAAAGTAAAATCGTCTGTGTCACCCAAGGTTTGCTAAAATTGACTATTTGGGCCATATTTTCTTTGACCAATATATATTAGGAAAGCTCTTAGTTTAATCTTTCAGCAGAGACATTTTTTAATCTGTCTCATTCCATTACTATTCTTTACTCCAAAATAAATCCTGAAATCTTGCTTACTGTTGGAGTCTTGTAGTTGTCCAGATCTTTCTTTTTCCCTTTCTTAAAAGGAAAAACTACATTTGATATTTTCCAGTCATATGTCGCTGTCTCCACTTACATCTGGGAAAAATACTTTCTATTAGACCAGTAATTTCATAGATTGCTTCTTTCAAAATTGGCTTGGAGTCAGTCAATTCCCATGATTTCAATACATTTAAATCATTCTGGTTTAGTTAGAGCATTTGAATTTTGTCATGGTTTAGCCTTGACAGGCAGCTAAGTGCCACCCAGTTTGCTCCTCTCCCCAGGTTGGATAGGTGGGAGAATCGGAAAGGTAAAAGGTTGAGATAGGGACAATTTGCTAGGTAAAGCAAAAGCTATGCATGCAAGTGAAGCAAAACAAAGAATTCATTTGCTACTTCCCATCAGCAGGCAGACAGCATCCAGGAAAGCAGGGTTCATCACTTGTAATTGTTTATTGGGAAGACAAATGCCATCACTCTAAACATATCGCCCTTCTTCCTTCTTTACACCAACTTTTATTTCTGAACATGTCATCATATGTTGTGGAATATCCTTTCTGGTCAGTCTGGGTCATCTGTCTTGCCTGTGTCCTCTCCCAGCTCTTCATGCTCCCCCAGCCTCCCGACCGGCAGGTCAGCACAAGAAGCGGAACAGTCCTTGGCTCTGCATGAGCACTGCTCTGCAACAAAAAACATCGGTGTGTTATCACCACTATTTCCATCAACCATCCAAAACACACCATCACATGAGCCTCTACAAAGGAAATTAACTCTGTTCCTCCAAAATCACAACAAATTTCCAGAACCACATTTGCATTAGTTTTACTGCCTTTAGCTTTGTGTTCAATATTGTTGACCTTAAGGAAAATTGAAGTTAAGTGTACCCTAACTTCACCATGTAATCTACTGTCTTCTTCATTTGTATCATAGTGGAACCTCATATTACTTTATTTGGGATAGATTTCAATAAGTACCTTCATTTCACTTTAAGCAGTTCTCACTTGCTGCCCACTACTGGACTTATAATACAGCTTTCTTTGATGGCTATTCCTTTTTTCCTTCCTTGCACGTTGTTTTTTAGGCTCAAACGATATGTTTATTTTATTTCCTTTTCAGCTGTGCTTTAAATAACTGGAATAGTAATAACTGAAATAATATTTGCTTCTGTATTTTTATAATTTGAGTCTTTTTATCAAGGAGCAAGGTTCACAATATTTAGTCCCCTAAAGACGCAATTTTTACATTGTTTATTAGTAAGTAATAATTAAATTACTACTCATCTCTTCAAGCTATTCAAATCTTAGTTTGAATAATCATAAAATAGTCACAACTTCTAGACACATTTCCTGCAGCTATCACTGAACATTTGTTGGCTGTGAATTTCTGTTCTGGCCTCTATGCATTTTATATTGCTGCCTTCCCAAGCAGGTAGGGTATTCAGCACACAGATGCAAATCCTGTTTAAACAGGGCAGCAATCTGCTTGACTGCTTGTCCTGCTCTTTCCTTTAATTCGCTGTTGTTTTTGGATGGATAAAGTCAAGAAAGACAAACAAGCAGAAAATTAATTAGGCTTATTCTGTGGATCAGATGTCCCTCTGCACCAAATATAGACAGTACTAAGTAGGTATGGATTTTTTTACTTCCTGAACGAGCAGATGCTAAGTGCATAATGTGCAGCTCATAAATCTGGTTTCTACTTCCTGCTTCACAAAACAGTGCTCATGTCCATTTGGTAAGAAGTGTTTAAGACAATTAAGAGAAAGAAGGAGGAAGTGGTTTCAACATTTAAGGCTGTTAAAAAAAGAAAATACTATTCAGTATAATGGGTCGTTCAGCTCTGTATTTTTAAAAACCTCTTCAGTTCTATCTATATGTTTGTCAACACTTGCATGTGTGATTAGTTTTAAACTAGCATATTTCAAATAAATGATCTTTTATGGATTTTTTTTCTGTGTATGTGAATACACACACTTATGCCTCTGTGGAAAATACATAGATATTTTACAGCTGATTATATTACAAAATTAGTAATAAAATATGTAATATGTACTTGTTATTCAAGTCGTATTGTTGAAGGATATTTTGTTTGAAATAGCTAGATGGGCAAAGCTTTATCTGTGTTCTAATATATTTTCCAAAATATCAAGAGTTCTATATCAGAACCATTAAAACAAACAAACAAACAAACAAACTATTTCATAGACAGGCTGGCTAAATTTTATAGCAATGCAAATGACCAGATGAAACTAAGGTAGTGTGCAAAAAAAATTAAAATTCACTTTGAGTGTAAGCTTTTTCTCATTAAAAATAGCCACAATCTATTGCTCTAAAAGATGTAACCAAAAAGACGAATATGCAGGTTATTCACAATTTTAGCTAACTTTCTACTAAACATATCAAATTCTTCTTATCAGAAAGTGTTGCCTGTTCACTGCAATAGTTAACAGAGGTACACTTCCTCAGTTGCAATATGTTGTAGAGCCCTTTTCAGTCTGGAAATGCTCCAAACTCAACAGGTTTCACTTTCCCAACTCTGTGAAGCTGTGTTTATTTTGTTCTGAATGTTTGCCAGAAAGAATTACTAAATTTTACCTTTAGTGAAGGAGGCGTTATTTAAAGAATAAGTAGCACCTTTTTTATTTGTGTATAAATAATTTTGTATTCAGTATAATCACCATGTGTGTAAAATGTGTGTAGTGTGCATTTTAAACAAAAGGATGAAGAAAATAAAAGGTGTAGCACTTCTTTTGAATGCATGCTTAATATTTGCTGACAGCAATAAAAATCCTAAAGTTTACGGTAATCCTAAAGCATAAGTGGTTGCTTTTTTCTTTTCCAATAGTCTTACAGATGATGTTGATATGCAGTCTATATAGGTTATGACTTTTAATGTTGTTGCTGGCATTATTCTTCTATTTGATGTGAGTAGCGGGCTGTAATTTCTAAATGTCACTGAGCTTGCATAATGCAGCTTTAGGCTCCCTCTTATAAGCCTTTATGCCAAACAGCTGTTGAAACCAAAATGTTTTCTATGTAGAATGTGTTTTTACTGTAAACTACTAAGATTTGTGGGCTTTCTAGAACTTATATTTCTGTCTTACAAAATCTACTGATTATATTTGTGGAAAAAAAAAAAAATCAAACTAAATTATAAGTATTGTTCCAAATCTCTATTTCACTACAGAGACACCAACTGTATTTCCAGAAAATATCAAAGATAAAGAAACACCAACACCAGTTGAAGATATTCATCTGGAAAGCTCTATTCCTCATACGGATTCAGGAATTGGAGAAGAACAGATGCCCAGTATTTTGAATGGGACAGACTTGGAGACCAGCACAGGCCCTGATGCTATGAGTGAGCTGTTGTCTACTTTGTCTTCGGAAGTAAAGAAATCTCAGGAGAGTTTAACTGAAAGCCCCAGTGAAATCTTGAAACCCTCATCATCAATATCCAGCATCAGCCAAAGTAAAGGCATCAATGTCAAGGAAATACTGAAAAGTCTCGTGGCAGCCCCTGTTGAAATAGCAGAATGTGGTCCGGATCCAATCCCTTACCCTGATCCTGCTCTGAAGAGAGAAGCTCAGGCTATTCTTCCCATGCAGTTTCACTCATTTGACAGGTATATGGCTGGATTCATTGTTTTATATTGATTTAATTCTGAAGTTTGAAGGTTTTTTTGTTTGTTTTGTTTTGTTTTTAAGTGTTGTGTTTCTTCTATTGCTATATATTAGGCTGTCCTAAAAACAAAAACAAAAACAAACAAACAAAACAAAACAAACAAACAAACAACAACAACAACAAAACAGCATTATTAGCTTTATTACTTCTCCTTTTCTGTTTTACTGAAGCAGACCATATATATAAAAGTGATTCACCTCGGTTTCACCTCGGTTTTCTCCATCAGTAGTGAATAAAACTTTGTGACATATTTGGGAAACAAGCCTATTTTAAATAAATATATTTACAGTCATTTTTTTTTTTCCTTTAAAACAACCATTTAGTGAGGAGGAGGAGTAATATCTGCTGATACAGAACAGATTGGCTGTGTAGAAATTCAGCTGAATATTATTTCAAATACTTAAATCTTAATTGGATCCGTCATCACACTTGTTTCCTAGTACTGAAATGCTTCAAATATGGCAGGTGGATTGTATGGTTATAGTGGAAAACAGTTTTCTTTCAGGTTTTTAAAAAGTAAATACGCTTAAATGTTAGTGTTTAAAAATAAACTGTTGAAGATTTACACATGGAATCATTTGTTTCTCTTGTTGGGCTGTAGTTTCCAAGCTTCTAATGAAAATAATTTCCGTTAAATGTCCAGCCTGTCTTAGTTACACTAGACATAGAAATTGTGATAAAATGTGCAACTGTCAACATCCTCTGGGGAGAAGGGAAACCTGTTTTATTGCAGGCTCAACCTGCAATGTGTAAAAAGGTGACTCTCATGTGCATGGATGTGATTAAATTTTCCAGTATGACAAGATCCCTGCAGTTTATTCATAAAATTGTTAAAAAATAAAAAATACCGTAAATGTGAGGAATCAAGTTTTAACTCAGATACGCTAAATCATGTTTCAAATCTTTAAGCGGTTGTAAAAAAAATTAGTTCATAACTTAGTTTTATCTACATCTAAAAGAACTAAAATTCTGAAGAAAAGTTAAAAATAAAACTAGAAAACAACTACATTATGATTTATAAGAAAAAAATCTGAATTTACAGAAAACCTGCAAAAATATCAGAAATGTCTTAATTAAAGATTTAAGATAAAACAATATGCAATGTTTACAATATAATCAGTAAAGAAAATACATTAATACATTAAAATACATTACAAAGAAAATACATTAAAAGTTTAGAATAAAAGTGAAGTGCTTTTTCATCACGAATTGCATAGAAAAGTTGATGGCTTTTGTCTGCATGCATAGATTAGTACTGAGGCTGCTTTTCTGAAATAATTCAATAAAAAATCAGCATCTGTTTTAACAGAGAAGATTGGAATGAGATAAGAAAAATGAAATGTGCCTTAGTAGCAAAGAAAATTCCCTTTCTAATATTATTTTGGGTCTTATATCCATTTTAGAGCTTATTTTAGCAAGTGCTTCATTAAGAGAACATTTTTTGTTCATCTGTCTGCATGGGTTGGTTTTAGACTGATTTCAGTGTGAACTGAAAAATACTTTTTCCTATCTGATTAGGAATTTTTCCTTCATCCTGTGAGGAGCCATCATATTTCAAAATTTGAGAAATGTTTTCTCATACATAGAGAACATTTTTAGAGTAATTTATGCTGACTGTAGAATTAATAGCATATAACCGTAGCCACAAAAAGGTTACTTTACTGGAACCTATTCAGTTCAATTCCTACCTTGGTCATTTAAGAAAAATACTCCGTTCAGAAGCTTATTAGCAATTCATAAAATGCTAAACATGTAAATTAACATGAAGGCATATCACCTCATCAGTTGTCCCTCTCACCTTTAGAGGGAACCTAACATTAAAATGATTGGGGAGATGAGTCTTATTATGTATTTTTGAAGTGTGTCTTTATTAAAAAAAAACATTAAAAAACACTACAGGGCTGCAGTAGGTTGACCACAACTTCTGTTTTGTGTGAGCACCCACCTTAGATTCTTCCTGAAACAAGGTGACTGCTCATACATTTTGAATACAGTTATTGGTAGCTGTTAATATAGAATTACGGAATCATCTGAGAGCTGCTGCTCACCTAGAGTTTACAGATTTTTTATAGGCATTCCATAGGTTAAATTAGGGCCTAGAGCATTTGGGGTTTCTTTTTTCTTTTTTTTTCTTTTTTTTTTTTTAATTATTATTATTATTATTTATTTATTGGTTGTTTGGTTGTTTTTATCTATTGTCCTACCCTGCTGACCGAGTTGTGATTTCATTCTTCCATGTACAAAGTGTATAACTATGTTTGTATCTTGGTAGTATATATTGTATCATATCAAATTGGTTTTATTTTTTTCCAAAAAATAGAGGTAATGGTTGGGGTTTAAGCAAAAGAACACCCATTGGATGGATTGGATAGATATTTTTTCTCTATTTAATAGATCACTCTGCTATCAGATTTTGTTGTGTGACGTAGAGCACGCTTTTTATTATAACCAACAACTGTGAAGGGAAAATTGGCAAGTTCAGGCAGGTCCCACCAGATCAGGAAGTGTTATATTCTTATTGTCAATTAAATGGATATTACTGAAGAGTTGGCATTGTCATAAGTATGTTAGTGTTTTTAGCTCAAAGGACCTCAAATGGCTGGTTGTACCTCATGGCTGTATCACTGAATACTACCATTGTTCAGGTGCTCTTATCTGTGCACTCCACTCATGTTTTCAAAGTATTTTCTTGACCATTGTGGTAATCTTTGGAGTTAAAAGTTGGATGGCTTTATTGCTTTTCTTCTTCAAATTGCAAAGGAGAAGCAGACAGATCCTTACCGTGAAACTTTTTTTTGGAGGGGGGAGGAGGAACAACTTGCATAGCATATTGAAATCTATTACTTAGAATTAATTAAAATATGAATTGAGAAAGAATCACAGATTTTAGACTGTGATGATTTATTAACATTTTCTGTTGCCTCTGGTATCCTAATTATCATTGGAAAAATGAAAAAAAAAAAGTTACAGCTTGGTTGTCAGTGCTTACTCATGCAAATATACTTGTGTTTCCTGATATAAATTAAAAATCAAATAATATATATTACATATTTTTTAAAAGCCAACACTATGCCAGTGAACCATATTTTTGTAGGTTCTTATGTTGATGTAGTTTGTGCAGCTTTTGGTACTTCACTAAGCAATGTGGCTGTTGGTCATGTTTATTCTGTCTAGGGAAAATCATAAACAACAGAGTGAATTGTTTTTGCCAGCTTTTATTTGTTTCAGTTCATTTTTCTGTTAACTTTTATAAAATATACACAGTGATTCTGTATTTATAAGCAAATCAAGATTAGAGAAATGTATTTTTCATTTCAATCAGAAAATAATTTTAGTAAATTTAGAGGCTATAGTGATTTTTATTTTTAATTTTATTTTTCTATTTGGATGGCTGAGTGTCTTATAAAAGAAGTTATGGTAATAAATAATTACTAGAAAAATAAGAGTATATTTTAAAGGCATTTCATTAGCTATAATCTCTCATTTTATATCCAGGTAAATGGCATATGAAGCAAACTCTGATAAATAGAATTGAAGTCGGGAATTCTGTTTATCATTAAATATCATGTGTTTTGGTCTGCACATTCTTTTAATTGTACATTGCTAATATGTTCATAAAAGTCATTGCCTAATATGCTGCAGTGCTTTCTTAGAATTCATGTAGTTATAAATGAAATATAAAAGCAGAAAATGTGCCCAACATATTTTATCTAACCGGACTTCTTTGCAGTTAATGTATGCAGCGGTTCAAGCACTATCGAGTGTAAATGATGAGGTGATATTGATGAAAGGAGGGGATTGAGGTCTCGGGGGGCACTGATGACGGATTGAACAGAAGCGGCCTTGCACCGCACGTAACTCAAGTCTGTCGTCTTCACTGCTCAAAGCCATAATGGGAGGTGGCAGTCTGAAATGAGTTGCCACGGCAAAGAGTATTATTTTTGAAATGCTTTCACACAAATCACTAGGCCCTGCATACAACTTAGTTTCATGCTTTAATGTCATCAGGAGGCACAAATTGGTGTGTCTAATTGTTTGCCACCTGCCAGCAAAATGAGCTGCCAGCCAGCCAGACGGGTTTGATTGTCTGTCAGCGATTCAATAGATTGAGAGTGACAACATCAAAAATTTCACTTCAAACTCTGAAGCTTTGAGCAGCTTTTCAGAGACCTCTTCCCCACAAGTGCTTCTGGACAACTGCATTTTTCAATTAGTTTTCAATATAGTGCTGCCTTCTGCCTCATCTGTCTTAAGGTAGCTGTAATTACATTATGAGCTATATAAACAGATTTCTGGGACACAGGAGTCTGGATTCTCAAAGTTATGACATGTCTTTTAACGTCAGACTGAATTCCTTGAAAATGGCATCCAGGATGACATTTTTAGAACCAAACACAAAAGGGTTATTTCACCTAGGTTTGCAACTAATGGAGCATAGCTCACCAATAATTTCTTTTTGCATTCTCATCTTATGTCTGACAAAAATCAGTATCTGTTATTGATTTTAGGGTTTGAGGCTTTCCTTAGTTTTTAGTCAATTTGCATTTGTCCCACTAGACAACCTAGACCATTAACATATGTGAATTTATTTGTGATTCTACCCAGTACTATGCTCTAAGGTTTACATTTGTTCCATTCTACTTTTTTTCTAGTAGAGAGATTGTAGAGTGAAGCTGTTTTTGAAATTGAGAATGCTCTTGGTTTTTTATATCGTTGTGTTTTTTGTTTGTTTGTTTGTTTGTTTTTTTTTCAAAATGAGTTTTTATATATTTATATATATATATATATTCTACATGTATCAGAATTATTTCAATAGGAGGCATTTTTTCTTAAGCAGAAAAACTTGAGTTCCTGGAAATTAGATCAATTATTTTTCCTAAGTTAAATATGTTACTCACTTTTAATGCATTATCATTTCATAAATTGGAATATTATGGGTTATCATAGTTCAATAAAGTCTTTACAAACATAATTTGAAATATTTTGAAGCACATACTTTTGAATAATTTTAGGCTTTCTTTTGTTTTCTTTTCTTTGGTTTTTGTTTTCTCAAGAAGGTCCTTGGGGGGCCAATCTTAAAGGTATTTATGTGCTAGAGAAGATGGACATTTTGTGGAATCCGGTCAGTGATGTTATGTGTCCTGTCAGTTAGTATGGAGAAAGGAGGTATTTTTAAAATACATTTAGATGCACAGCTATGTTTTGTATACGTAGACTATATTTGAAAGTAATTCTCATTATCACTGTGTGTTTTAGTAGAATGAATATATATACATATTATTTGTATATATAAAACTGATTGACAAGAGGAAAAGGACAAGAACTGTGAGAAAAGATGCTCTGAAGGCTCAGATGGAGAAGTTCAGTAATGATCTGTTGTGTTATTTCACATCTTTGGGAGATCACTGCTGTACACTGGTCTACCTCAGTCATTTAAATGAAATATCTAAATTAGTACACTACATTCCTGTTACAGTCATTACATTCTCCAAAAAATATAAAACAGATTTGCAGAAAACTGGATTTGGTTTTCTTGCAAATTTAATACAATAAAAATGAGCTATGACTAAATATGCTTTAGTCTTCTCCCAGTTTTAAAAAACAAACAAACAAACAAAAAACTTTTTAAAGTTCATAAAGAAAAATAATTGGATAAATCAAAATGCCTTTCCTATGAATCAAGTGGGGACAGTTACAGGTACTGCCTTAGACATTGCATTCCAGACTACTTTGGGTATCACAGAATTATTTTTTTAAAAACAATGAAAAACTAATCAGCAATGTGAAGATTCAGGGATTCAGCTGGGGTTCTAGTCCACTCTCAGTAGTTTTCCTGATTTTTATGCAGTGGATATTGGAGTAAAAGGAAAGACTTGAGAGCTCCTTTCTCTAGAATATATTTCCTAATGTAGTAGTTAAAATATACTCCAAAGAATGAGAGGTATGGTTTTAGATCCTATTAGACAGAGGAGGGAGATGAGGTTGCATTGCCTGTATTCCTGGATGGTGTCTTAGTCACTAATTTTCTAAACAAAACAGAGGAAAATGTGGAAAGAACATCTCCCCCTCAGCACTTCATTTAGAACAAATTTATACTAAATTTATTAATAGGTTCAAATCAACCAAAATTAGGTATATTAACCTCCTTTCTTTTTTTTTTTTCTTTTCTTTTTGTCAGGCTGTTATCATGTTCCTCTTGTTTGTTATTTAGCAATCTGTACACAGCTCTCTCAAAACTCTTATAACCTATGTGATGTTCATTTTTTCATATTCAGTGCATTGAACTAGTTATATCTTATAAATGAAATGTATGTATGTTTTATGAGGAGAAACTAGCATCTCTTTACTCTTTAGTATGATTCATTGGATATACAGCTGAAAACTATACTGGATTTCTGTATTAATTTTTTTTTACCACAATAGGTCTCTGTAAAACCAGTATTAAAGCTTTATTGACTTTTATAGAACTGCTGCTTTTTAGCTTTTGATTTGGCGGAAATTCTTTTTTTTTTTTTTTACATCATAGATAGATAAGTTTCCTTCCCCATTCCCAGTCTACATCTCATACTATTCATTCCTTTATGATTTTTTTCTTTATTCAGTGATGTGTCTTGCACTTAATACATGACATTTTAGCTTATATTCTATTCAGATTCTTCAAACCCATTAAATGTCTATCTCCCATTTCTCTATTCAGTCATGACCATTTGTCTTTCTTGATAGTAAGTTTTTTATCTCTTGTAGTATTTTCTCGTTTCTTGACAATTTTTAGATCATTTTAGAGGCTTCAGCTAATTCATCATGAATGCCAGGGAAATTCTAGTGACTGCAAATTGCACTGGAAGTGAACCCTGAAATTCACTCTCCCACTTGATCTGAGCATGAAGATCAAAGACCTTCATGTCCTTGTCCTAAAACCATACCTAAGACAATTCACTTCCTTTTTTTAGAAATAATAACAATAATCATAATGGTTTAGTAGATTAGGAACACATTATATACTTTAAACTTTTTGATGTTTTGATGAATATATGCTATCAAATGACTTAAAGAACCAGTAAGTGGACATTCAGTGCTAATATTTCATTTGCATGAGCCTCAAAGATTATATGTTTCTGTGAGACTTCCAGAGCTGTCTTTATTCCTTGATTTCAGATGAATCTTATCTTAATGCAGTAAGCCTAATAGAAGGTTGTCTTAAATAGGATTCAAAAAGTGCTCTTAATACATGCTAACAAACACTTTTAAAAGATTTTTACCATGATCTGGGACTGAAATCAGGAAGAATAGTGAGTAATAAATATGCATGTTTCATAATGGATGAAACATATATAGGTATAGAGAATACACAAAACATTCAGAGAAGAAATGCTAAGTTTTCTTTTCAAGACTGAGTTAATCTAACAGCAGGAACAAGGTAAGATGCAATACGGCAGACAAATTGTCCCCCATTTTCTACTGTGATTTCTTCTGAAACATCTGGCAGAAGTTGCTGTTTGACACAGAATATTCTTGTGAAAAAATTTTACTGAGGTATGTGCTTCTTGAAAATTCACAGAATCGTAGACTAGTTTGCAAGAGACCTTAAAGACCACCTAGTTCCCACATGCTGCCATGAGCAGGGACACCTCCCACCAGACCACGTTGTTCAGAGCCCCATCCAAGCTGGCCTTGAACACTTCCAGGGATGAGGCATCCACATCTTCTCTGGGCAGCCTGTTTCAGTGCCTCATCAACCTCACAGTAAAAAAATTCTTCCTAGTATCTAATCTAAATCTACCATTTTTTAGATTAAAACCATCACTACACTCACTACACTCCTTTTAAGGAGTCTCTTTCCACCTTTCTTGTAGGCCCCCTGTAGGTCTCTTCAGAGCCTTCTTTTCTCCTGGCTGAATACAACTTTCTCAACGTGACAATACCAGTTCTCAGCCTGAGAGAAATTCTTCTGCTTTCTGCTGTTGGGGAAGGAAAACAGGGGCTAGAATATTAATTCAGCCTTATTCAGTTTCATGTATCCCAGAAGAGTGTACAGAGATTTTAATTTAGTTGCAACTGCTCAGATAGGTAGTACTAGACATCCAGTACTGGAGGCTTATCTCTAACCTCTTGATTGACCAGAATGATTAAGCTTGAGGGTGTTTGCATTTTAAGAAGGAGAAGAGGTTCAAAACGTGGATTAGACTGAGAGGGAAAATACACCACTGTACAAACTGAGTTGTCTGTCACCAGCACTGAGTAGCTAAAATTTTAAGGAAAGTTAACTTGAGAATATTTTTGTTTGTTTTGTTTTGTTTTAATTTCAATTTTCTCTTTTTGTGTTTCAACATATTAATGGTGTTATTTTCTATCCAAATACTTAATGTGAATTGCTAAACTGCAGATGAATTCTGTAGCCCTTTGCTGAGGTTATTTAATGAACCAGCAATGTGTGAGTGGTATGCAGGTAGAACCAACACTCACGTTAAACATGATATGGATTATGATTACTTCAGGCTTAGGTTTAGGATTTAAAAAGGACACTCAGAGCAGCAGAATAATGATTAGTAGTCACATTTATGTTTTGAATTGTAAAATACCTGATGAACTGAGAATCAGTTGCTACAGCCAATTACTACTAAGCCTTTGTTGACTAAATCACTGAGGAACATTTGGGACCATGATGATGTGATTCAGGAAAATGTGTACCAGATTGGAAAATTTAGGAATCCTGAAATATGTTGTATAAAACACACTCTAAAAAGAAATGACATAAATATATGACCTTTTCTTCTGGTCTGTAGATATTGGTTCCTTCATGAAAAGAATATCTGAATGCTTGGCAGCATATATCAGGCATTTATCACATTAAATTCTTTCTTTCATTCATATTATCTTTAGGTAGATAACTATGCATCTCTCATAAATCTGTTTTGGTTTGGCTTGGCTGTTGTTTTCACTGTTCATGCCATTGGAGTGGTTTGATTGGCTAAAAGATACTGTTTTTTTTTTTGTTTGTTTGTTTGTTTGTTTGTTTTAACTTGAAAGCTGTCAGTCTTTCAGTTTTCTTGTTCTGCTACTACTTTGATTGTTTGGCACATTTGTGTCCAGTCTAATGTATTGTCCATAGAGTTTCTTAGTCTTCCTCATATGGATGTCATTGTCTATATTCACTCATTGTATATTGTTTTATCAGGAGAATGAGACATTTTGACAAGATTACCATGTACGATATGTCAGAAAATGGCATTTTCTTTCGAGCTAAGGTGATAATGTCTCACTAATTTTGCATCCTCTTATGGTAGAGATGTTTCTTGTGATTATTTTTAATTTAATAACACCTTACCTGTCTTCATGTCCTGATTCACACCTAAAAAGAGCATCAACCAGATGTAGAGCATTAGTACTTGTGGAATATGGGGAGGATTGTCCTTTCTTCCAAAAGGAATCAATTTTCAGACTTAAACTACACTCTTAAGAAAACAATCTTCTAAAGAAGATTTCTTTTGTTTGTTTGTTTGTTTGTTTGTTTTGTTTTGTTTTTTTATGACATTGTAGGGTCTCTGTTCTTGTCAGTATCTACTCAATATTCCTTAACTCAAATATTCCAGAACTCAAGTATTTGGTTGAAACATTAATTGAGCTAGAGATCTTTTGTGTGGATAGGAGCTAATTTTAGGAATTTTCATACTTTTATGGTGCAGATTAATTTACCAGTGTAGACTCAAGTTTTATTTACCTGTAGCAACTGCTATGTAAACACTTTATATCACCAAGGACTGAAAGAGGTTATTAACTACAGATGAAAGCAATTATTTTAGGGTCACATATCTTAACCAGTAGTTATAGTATTGTGCAAACTCTTCTCCTAATGTGAATGGAAAGAGACAGAAAACCATTAATATGCCTAGAATTACCTGTCTGAAATACATGCTTTAGGGTAGTGGTAAACCTGTTGTTGAGAATGCAGAGATATTAACTGGGACTGTGATCCCCTCTAAAAAGAGTAAAAATTGTATTAGTATTAGTATTAGTATTAGCATTGGCATTGGCATTGGCATTGGTATGAGTATTAGCATTAGCATTGGCATTGGCATTGGTATTAGTATTAGTATGCTTGAGGAACCTTTTGTACACTCTCATCAAATAAAAGATCATAAAAAATAAGTTGTATGTTATTTTCACAATGGCATCACCAATACAATTTCCATCACCAGGCTTTGAATGAAAATCCAGAGAAATTGAAGACTTAGACATATATTAACTACATTTACAAAAGACAACAAACAAACAAACAAACAAACAAAAAAGTCTTCATGTTTTGATCCATTATGTGCAATCATGTTTACATGAAAGAGTAACAAAATAATTACCAAAGGAACTTCTAGAGCAAAATGTGGCCTTATTACCCTAAACAGTTGCATTTTCTTCCTCCTTTATTTGGTTACAATAATTATTTTTAATTATAAAGGAAAATGTATCTGCTCAAGTAGGAAATGTGTATGATGATGAAAAGACATTATCTTAACATTTATAAATATCATTTGTTTCAGGTTTGGTTTTTCACTCAGTTTTTCTATTGGCATTGACTTTTATTTTAATCATTTTTTTTAATAAAGAAATTGAAAAAATAAATAGAAAAAAAAAAAAATTACCTGTCTGCACTATGATAGCTATCCAGTGTTGAAAAAGTGTTAATTAAATGTCTATACAATCTTTTCCTTCTTCCCTTTTAGCACATGCAATGTGTTTACAAATTCTCAAGACTACATATAAACATTATATTTTAAAGGACATAATACCAATATTGTGCAAGTAAATCTTTACTACAAGTATTCTGGCATAATTTTGAATGCTTGATATTTTCTTTGCAAATCTAGAACAGAGGCACACATAGTGGTGTCAACAACATATCAATGAAGTGATGTGGTGTTTCAGTTTTGGGGGCACTGCAAGAGAAATTGGGTTTCTCAGAATGACAGGCAACTGCAGACAAAGAATAGGAGTATGGTTTCATATATATGAAACCCTACATATATATATGAAATTATATATATATATATATATGGTTTGACTATAGGTTGTCTATGAAACCACATATATATATATGGTTTCATATATAGTTCACACAGTCAACCTATTTCAGAAAGATTAAGGAAATTGCCATTATCATGTGTTCTTTATTAATAGCATTATAACAGAGTGCAATCCTGTAACAACCAAAACTCTTGCTAACTGTGCTGCAGTTTTAGTAATCTGCCATTTCTTTTCCTACAGGAGCGTGGTCGTACCAGTGAAGAAGCCCCCACCAGGTAGTCTGGCCGTGACCACAGTTGGAACTGCCACAGCAGGGAGTGGGCTGCCACCGGGTAGTACACCTAATATATTTGCTGCAACAGGAGCTACACCAAAAAGTATGATTAATACAACAGGTATCGTCCTTAAATATTTTTGTGACACTCATTTTTCCTTTTTTGTTTGTTTGTTTTTGTTATTTTTAGTGGTGTTTTGTTTTGTTTTGTTTTCAACCATCTTTTTGGTTATTGTTTTGGTACTGTTCAAAAAAACCTGGAAAGACTAAATTTTGTCGTTTGTTAGAGACAGTATTCTCCCTTGGTGTATGTTTACAATCTATGATAGTACATGTTGGACTTGTACAATCTTTAAATAAGTGAATAAATATTGTTTTATAGTCATAGTTCAGAATAAAAATGAGCTAGCTTCTCCAGTGCTCTGCAGGTAGAGGATGTTTGTATGATGCATACAATTAATACCACCCTGCACACCAAAGAAATTAAAGACTACAGGATATTTATGCATAGATTGTGAAGGTTAATAGTTTTGGCAATCATTATTTATCAGTACAAGTATTTTATGATTTTTGGAAGTTTTTTTTGGTAAGAACTTACCTAATTTAGCTCTAGTCATGTCTTATCGGTAGTTATCTGTTGTGACCTATAGAAGGAGGATAAGAGTTTTATTAATTATTTAAACTAGTAAAAGTGGGATTGTCCATCATGAAAGAATCTGTTGACTATGGAGACTGTGGTTTCCTATCAGAAATGAATCCTTACTGTGAGAGCAACCGCTGTTTACTTAAACTCCTTTGAAACGTCTGGCTATGGTCTGTTTTCTTTCTAAACTAAGCAAAAGCACTTGAGAGAAGAGCTCTCTTCAAGGATATCACAACTGCAGTCAAGGGTTGAGAAAATTAAAATCTCCCTGGGGTTGCAGAAAATGGAGGGGGAAGCTTTTGGCATCCTTCTACTTCGTGGAATAATATGAAGACACACTCATTATTTTTTCTTTCTTTTTGCAGATTACCTTTAATACCTGGTAATAGAACTTTGATTTTTCTAATGTTAAAAAAAAAAAAAAAAAAAAAAAAAAGTTAATTAACCTGAGGCAGATGGGAGGGAAGAATGTTCTGAATACATTTTTGCTTCTATGAATGGTTTCATTTTGTGTAGCCGATTCTGTTGATCTTGAATGGACTTCCTTTTAGGTACTCTTGTATCATGTAAAAAATAACCTACATTGGAAAACTTGTTTTCCATATGATATTGAATAGTATGAGCGTTTGAGATTCCTCGGTGATTAAATATCTGGCGTATTTTGTCTGGAATGTAGTAGCTCTTCTTTGTAAGTAATAGCATTTAAAAATCAGTCGTCTCCCTGATACCACTCTTAGTAGAGGACAGTATTGCAGGTACCATGGTACGTTCACATTTTTGTAGATTTTATAGCTTTTTTTCTGTTTTTTTTTGTTTGTTTGTTTGTTTGATTGATTGATTGATTATGTTTTTTGTTTGTTTTGTTTTACATGTTGTATTTGTCTCCTACCTTGATTTATGGAAAGTATTAATTAGATGAAACTTCAAGTGTCAGATTTAATTAGTAAGAACTAAATGTGTACTGAACTTCTTGTGATCTTATTTGGTAAAGCCCTTTATGCCTGAATTCATCTGAATGAACTTTATTGATTAATTTTACTAAGAAAGTTTTGAAAATAATTCCTTTCCAACAAATTTAATATCAACATTTTAGAAACAGTAAATGCGTTAATAGCAGTAAGAATTAGCATAACATTGAAAACATATATATATTAAATTAAAATACTTGTTTTGCAACTTTTAATTTAGCTATGCCTACAGGAGTTAAAACAGTGAATGTATATAGCAGTTTTTGAGGTGTATGCATCAAGTATCCAGAGGCTTTCAGGTTGTAGAGTTTGTGAAATTATCTGTTATTAACGATTTCAGAAGAACTTCATGAAACCACAGAGATTTTTTCTATGATAAAAAAGGAACAGTATACAATTTAATAGAAACACTAGATGTCCCCCCAGACCTATTTACAGCTGTTTTTACAGTATGTCACAGATAGTGTGCCAATGCAATTTTATCTTTGAGGTGTATTCTGTGCTGGAATTCTGAGGAATGTGGTGTGTGGGGTTTGTTTGTTTCTTTGTTTAAGTTATTTATAGATTGGAGTCGGTGTTTACATTTCATCTGCCATCACTGTCATAGTCAATGTCACTGTCACAATGCAATGAAATGTATGTTACTGATGCCCTTTTAGTGCTTTGAATATTTATTTTGGGAGACAGGTTTTCTTCATTCCTGTAAGAATCTGTTTCTGTAGTTTTTAGAGTTGATTTCTGTAATTCCTATCCTGATTCTCACATCTGTGTTAAATAGTTCTTAGTCCGTTTAGCCATCTCTTCTGGGATCCTCACTGCATAAATAACAACTGATTTTTTAAACAAAAGCCATAATAAATAAAATAAATATTTTATGTTTTATTTTTTTAAAAAAAGGAAGGAAACGGGGAAAAGCAATGTGTGTTACCTAAGTATAAATATCCCAACTCTCACTCACACTGTAATAAAACTGTAGTAATTAGAGAAAGTCAGTTCCTACTCTAAACCCTGAACCAACTACTGTAGTAGCCCAACAAAACCTACTTTATTTTGATACTGTTTTGAGGGGGTTTTTTTTGTTTTGTTTTGTTTTGTTTTTTTAATGGGACAGTCAAAAATCCAATTTTTACCTTAATTAATTTCAAAAAAAACAAAATACTTAAAGGCAAAAAAAAATAATAATAATTATACCTGCTGCCAGAAAATGTTTGCCCATTACCAGCCTTTTATTTCTACTTAATTTTCAGCTGGCTGCTTAAGCAGTTAAGAAATCATACAGGCTTTGTAAAGATTTTATTTGTTACTTGTGGGAAACTAAAATATATATATTAATATCCCTATATATCAGTTACTAACACTGACCAGCAATGGGGAGTTATTAGTTATGATTTAGAAGAAATTGGTAGAATAATGTAGTTGATCCCTAAACTTCATTTTCTGGGGTCTTCCACCTCTCGTTGCTGACTTGGCTAAACCTTCTTCATTGCTTGACACTGTCATCTCTGGTAACATTGCAGTCCCTCCAATTCCACAACAGTTAGTTGATACCTCTGTTGCTGTGATGTGTTACATGGTGACCGTGCAGCAGAACACTGACAGCATTTATCACGATGGTTTCACTACAGCTCATGGCCACAGTATGCCTTTTCTGTTTTGCTTCAGAGAGTCTGAACTCACAGTGCCGTTTCAGCAAACATGATAGATTGGCATTTAGAGTCTAAGTTTAGCCCTTAGCTCTGACCCACATCACATAAAATATAAATGTACACTCTGTTTGCATCTTTTTTCTGTGCAGCTGTTCACAACCCATTGAAATGATACCCCCCCTGCCCTCCTTACTCTTCAGGTCTTAAAATTCTCCTTGACTTGAGGAAGGAAACTGAAAAGCTAAAATTAGAGTCTTGTTAGAGCATTTATATTCTTCAGATGCTAGTTTCCCCCATTACTTGCTGAAGGCATTAACATTTTCTATTTTCTCAGTCATGTTAATTTCTATTTAAAAGAAAAAAGAAATACCTATTTGCTTGTAGTTGCAACTGGGCAGCCAAGAGGTATGTACATATAGGAAAAAAAAAAAAAGAAAAAAAAAAAGTTTAACTCCTATTCTTCCCAAGCTCATCTTAAATATACCTCTGTTTTAGAAATTTCTTGATTTACAGGATGATGTAAAAATGTTTTCGTCTTTGGAATATAATTTCAGAATAATGAAAATGAGGTAAGGATTTATTTTGCCTGACTTTCAGCTTATTATTTACTTTAAGCTTATTATTTTTATACCAGCAAAATAAATTATTAATTTATATGGTATTCACATTGAATATTTTTAATTGTTTTAGAATAAGTAACATTATTTCCTTACTTAAAAATAAATTAATAAGACAAGGACTATATTAAAAGTTTCTAAAAGTTATATTTTTTCAGATTGATTTAAGACCTGTATTTTTTGGGGGACAGGTGCAGTAGACTCAGGATCTTCTTCTTCCTCTTCGTCATCCAGCTTTGTGAATGGTGCGACCAGCAAAAATCTCCCAGCTGTCCAAACTGTTGCTCCAATGCCAGAGGATTCAGCTGAAAATATGAGGTACATAAGTTCTGTCTTTTAATATTAATTATCATTTCTCTTCCCACAACAACCTCATACATACAAAACACTGTAAAAAGGAAAATTTATATAAGAGAATGTATTTTAGCTTCTTCATTATGACTTGCCATAGTTATTCATATAATTCAATATATATTTATAAACTTGTTTAGTACTAAGAATGTACAGACTAAAATAACACATCACTGAAAAGCCTAATTTCTTAGGACTATGCTGGTCTCTAAAACTTCATTAAAAGTTATTTCTCAGTTTACCAGCTTTTTACAATACTCAGTAATGAAAGTAAAAATCAGAATGCAAGCACAACTTGGCAATAGGGCATTAGCAAGTGGAAAGACACAAACTCTTGAGCAAACAAAAGCCCTATTTAAACTAAAGAGGGTGAAAACAGGCATGCATTTGTGCAGCTAACTAAATGGTGGACTAGATCGAGGTATAACAAGAGGAACATGTCATGGAATAGTGCCCTAAAATTGCCCTCTAAAATTCCCATTTCATATCTTTGTATGATAATTTATTTTGTAAAGGTATTCATTTGTGCCACAGCACGTCAAAGACGAATTTTGAACCTTTTAAATGTGCACACCTATTTGCCCTAAAAAGCTGCAACTGGATATAGTAAAGAGCTTACAAGTGTCCCTTAGTTGGCTAGCTAATACAAGATATGGTTTTAAGATTGGAATAAAAACAGCAACCATGAATTGTTCATGAGCTTAAAAGTTGCCAGGTCTTGTCCTATAGGAGAATTTAATTCCTTAATGCACTCCAGTGCATAAAACTATTTTTGTCTCATATGTTAGGACAGTATATTTCTGAGGACAAAGTCTTTTATAAAATTCAGGTACTGAAGTATGTTAAAATTAACTTGAATCTTTAATAAATTAATTGTTAAAGAATTTTAACCCATGCAATGTTCATATATTTTTTCAAAAGCATTTTGAAAGTTTTTGTCCTGGAGTCAAGAAACAACTTCAGTTGCAAAATCTGGCATTCAAATTTTGAATTCTGAGTTTGAACTCAAAAGTAGTTGTACTCCAAGTAACTAGTCACTAGAAAAATTTATACTTAGCACTACATTAAAAATGTAGATAAATTAACCTGAGAAATGTCTTTGGGGCTTTTTTTTCCTTTCTTCACTTCCCTTTTTTACTAAAAATTTATTTTGATAATAGACCTTTTTTTTTTTTTTTTTTTTTTTTTTTTCTCATTTTAAAATTATTTTGCTTCTAAAAATCAGAGCTGTTTGTGGGAATGGAAAGCTTGAGGTGACAGCTAACTTGTCTAAGCCTTCCCTTATAGTAACTGCACAGGAAAAAAATAACTCCTTATTGCTGTAGACCAAGAAGAAGAGAGTGAGCAGGGGGATGATCTTGGACTCTTAGGAATTTAATAGTCTTGATTTGTAGGTGGAGGTTTGGTCCAGCGTGAGGTTGCAAAGGTAACATACTTGGGATGAGGACTGTGTGTGACCCTACCTCAGAATCTTGTTACAGCTCTGCTGGGGTGATTATATATATCCAAGGCTATAGATTATGTTGCTTTTTCTATTTGATATCACATAACATTACAAAATTGCAAAATATTGTACAAACTAAACTTTATCATTAACGTAAAAGGTACTTACTCTTTCTAAATATTTTCAATTGTCATTTAAAGTATTTTACTTCTGCCATCTGTTTCTTTTTACTCTAAAAGATATATTTTTAATGCTAAAAACCAAAGTAACAGCTGTGATTCTCATAATACAATTTTTGATTCAGTTTATAAAATTTAAAGTTTTCTTCTCTCCTCACAAACTAATGCATCCATCCATACTGCCAGATCCATGTAATAATTATGAGTGTTTGTGCTGTCCTGGATATCTATCTTCCTTACACATTCTGTGATATTTTATCATGTTTCATTTCAAGTCTTACAAGAATCTCTAGCTTTCTAAAACAAACAAACAAAAAGTAGGCACGCAGAAATTTGGCCTAATAACCACAGACTCATGCTGGATTGGTGGGCAAAGAGTGAATTGATTCTCCTGTAATTTCACATTCATCATTCATAGGCACACTGTTTTTGATAAGAGGAAGGTAAACATGTGTAACATGTAATAACATAGTACTAGTCCTGTTGAGTGTAAAATCCTACTAAGGAAGTAAATTAAGTGGTTCAAATAACAGAGTTAGTTTTTACAGTAGGGAATTTAATAATTTCCAGAATCTCTTGTCTGTAGCTTGTATAAGCTTTGCATTTCAGAATTTTTTTTATAAGTGAGGCTTTTAGTCAAATTTTATCAGTTCCTTTGAGATAAAATACTGGTCTTTAGATCCTAGATCTTTATTTAGATTTAACAGTAATACACCAAGAACTATTTCCAAAGATCCGCTTGGGTTCCCTGCAATTGATACTGTATATAACAGTACATTTAATATAAGTTGTTCTTGACATTCTTGGTAGGTTTTATGTAAACCTTTATTTTCACAGGCTGAAGTAAATAAATTGCATATTTAATTCTCTCACTGGACTGAAGTAAATCCCTTACATTCCTTCTTTGTGAGCAACTCAAGCACTAGCTACTAAGATCTATTCACAGGGTTATTTGCTTTTTTTCCCTCGCAGTTTAAAAAGTTTTTTGTTGTTGTTGTTTGTTTGTTTGTTTTTTAATCTGATGCTGCTACTGTGCTCCTTAAGTATTCCTTGTCCCAGTTTATCACCTTTGTGCTCTTACTGTCTCCCCTGTCCCAGTTTATCACCTTTGCGTATACAGACATCATATATAATTTTATATAGCATATATTATTTATTTTCTTAAATGTGTTGCTTTTAATCTGCAAAATAAATAGTCTTGAATTTGGATGCTATTAAAAATGTATTTGCATTGAAGAATATGCACAACTGGAGAGGAAAAAATATTTTTATTGATCACAAAATATCTGTAAAAACTCTTAGCTCAGTCATGAAAACTAGTTAAATGAATACCAATAGAGAGTTCCCTAATGATTCCAGGATGCATTATAAGGTATAATAGATGTGAGAAGCAGCTGTAGGATCAGATCAGTCTGTTTGTCCTCTTTTGCTTCTCTCTGTGCATGTGGGTGGACCAGAAATTCAGGAGATGGGCCACCTGCTTCCTTGAATCTTTTGGGGGTCTCTGTTTATGCTTTTTTCTTAATTCTGTTTCTTGTTTTTGAAACTGAAGGAACATCAGTCAATTTTCAACACATAAATGCACCAGGGATTTATATAAAGGCAAAAGGATTTTTTTTTCTTTTTTTTTTTTCTGTATTTAAATATTAATTTCCATCATTTGATATGAATTTTTAAAGAGCGCTAAACTTTGATCTCACACTTTCACAGAATACTATCGCAAATTCCCTCTGAATAGATCCATAATGTACAAGACCAATCAACTATCCATTTAACAGGAAGATGCTCAAATACCTTGAGGTATTAATCATAGGATGTTTAATTCAAAGTGTTGATTAACAACACAACCATACCCCCATGTCATTGGATCTTTAAATAAAAAATTTTATTCATTTTAAAACTTTTGAACTTCATTCTTTCTTTCCAGTTGTACATGAAGTTTTCAGAGTTAAATGAACTTTAAAATTAGAACCTTTAAGGAAATTTACAGTGAAAGTCTATTTTAAAACATGGTTTAGAGAAGTCTAGATTTATCTAGTAGTTTTTTCTCTAGCAGCAAAAGCTTACTTTGCTCCATATTGCAAATGAAAAACTCAAGGCTAGTCATCAGTGTTTCAAGTGCAGTCAATAGATGCTCTAGCACAATGAAATTCACTCCAGCTAATCATTTAAAACAATAGCTGGTGATATGAAACTCTGCTTTAGCATAGTAAAAAATCAATATCTGAATTTGAAATAGGGAAGCAGAAACTTGAAAGAAAATAAGCTATAAGAATTCACTTTAAGATATTGAAGGAAAACTTCCAATGTGTTTATAATGCGATATTTGTTTTAAAATGTAAGAATCTTCATCAAAAGGTCCACATTTATTTAGCATTTATATATAGTAGATACCATTGAAAATTTAATTGTAAGTGTTCATTCTCTAAGGTTCTGTCAATAAATATAACTTCTTCCCATTCTGTGCTTTTAAATGCCAATAGTATTTTGCTGCTGTAGTTTCAGCACAAAGAAAATGTTCTGCTACAAGCTGTCATGGGAAAAAAAAATGAATGAAAGAAAGAAAAAAAGTAAAAGAAAGAAAGGAAATGAAAGAAAGAAAAAAAAGAAATAAAGTAAATAAATAAATAAATAAATATTGTTAGACCAGAATATGTATGTAATATCATGTACGTTTTTCAGTAATACATCAGTTCTTTGAGGTTACGTAGAAAGTGTTTAATCTTGGCACAAGAGTTTCACAGAGGGCACAGGTGTTGTGCTCTGTCAAGTTTTAAAAGGGACAGAATAAAGAAGGACTCTAAGGAGATAGAGTCCTTCAGATAATACACAAACCTCAGCAGTCCTATGTAGTTCTATTGCTAGCTTTGTACACTCAGAAAAAGGTATATTATTTCAGAAGCAAACAGAAGTCACAACACTTTCCCATTGTACAAGTAGAAATTTAGGAATACTCCATGCCTCAAAAAGTCTCAATGGGCAGAAAAGTAGAAATACAGTAGCAAAGTGATTTACCTGTGGTCATTTTCCCCCAAAGCTGAAGAAAAAACGTTGATTTTTCTTGATTCCTGTTCTAGAACACTTCCTCATGCATTTCCTTGTCAACCATTTCAATGACAGATATTGTTATGTGAAAGCTTGAAGAAAAACTCAAGTTGTGATTGCATTATATGAAAAAAACCTACTCTCTTCAAGTTTTCAAATATATATAAAATATAAGGTGAGATAGGTGCAATATCTGACTTTCTTCTTCCATGTTTAAAAATTATAAAAAAGGTTTGCTTGTTTTGGAACTCTGTCATTGCTGTAGAATTTAAGAGGCTGCCACACTGCTGAATCTGAAATGGCATTTTCATTTACATAAAACCATTTAAACACATTTAAATCATTTAAATTATGATCATTCTCTTCTCTAAAGAATCTTACAGAAACTTTTAAAAACAGATGTTTTGACATCATTTAATTTCAGATTTTAAGTCTTCTTCCAATAATGGTCTCTGTTTTTCCACAGTATCACGGCAAAGCTTGAAAGAGCCTTAGAAAAGGTGGCCCCTCTCCTGAGAGAAATTTTTGTTGATTTTGCCCCTTTCCTATCTCGTACCTTGTTGGGCAGTCATGGACAAGAGCTGTTAATTGAAGGTACTGTTTCTAAGACTATATTATTTTAGCTATTAGTAGTTTGATATGAATACTATTTATTTTCAACTATTTTTGATAAACAAATGGATCAGTTGTTAATGTCTTGTGATTTCACTTACGTTTAACTTTATTTAAAGTAATTAAAAATGTCACCCTAAGATACATCCTGTCACCTTGGAGTGATTTTTTTTTGCTCCTCAGAATAATAATGTGTCTTTCATACTGACTTTGAGAAACTGTTGAAAAAATAGAATAAAAAAGTATAATCAATTCTCATGGAAGAACATAAATTGAAGAACGTGGTCCAATATTATTGATATGTGCATCTAGATTTGGTAGGGACACTCTTTCCTCAGGCGGGTCAATTGGATTCACATGGGCAAATAAAGAACTGTCCCTAGAGGAGAATAAATAGCATGTATGTATGCATTTGTTTTAAGAGAAGTATCTTTGAACACTTTCAAGGATTTTTTTATGTATTTTCTTTACTACTAAGTAGTTATAAAATTTGAGAAAATAATGAAAACTCATAAGTGAGACAGTAAGTAATCCTGAAGTTATGTAGAAAGTAATGAAACACTACTAGCACAGCTAAAATAGTGATGGGAGAATAATAAGCATGCACTTTTCCTTTGTCATATATCCAGAGGAACATATTCAGTCAATAATTTTTTTCCCTCAATTTCTTATTGTCAATTAACTGTCAATATTGTTTACTGAGAGCTAAAAGAGTCATTAATGCAAAACTAATGCTGTGTGAAGATGTCTGCAGGAAAAACAAAACAAAGCAAAAGAGTTTGTCTTCCTTCTGCTGTATATACATTTTCTCTAAATACTTGTGTAGAGTCTTTTTCTATGCTCTTAGTTATTATTCCCCATGTTGGCATTCTTTTATTCTTAATTCTAGAAATATTTCACCTTTTGACTCAAATCTTGTAAATAGCCTTTTCCTTTTTTGATTTTTTTTTTTTTTTTTAATAAATGGAGTGGTAAAGTAGCTTAGTAATTCTCAGAAACTTACTTTTTTTGTTTGTTTGTTTTAATACTGTTTATTTCATAGCTATGAGTAAGTTGCTGTTCTCACTTAATGACACCTGAAGCTGAGCTATTCAGTGAGAACATCAAGATGACTGTAAAATATTTTATGTATTTCACCAAGTCTTTCATTTCAGTAAAGTTGATTTCAAAATTTGCAGCAGTATTTTCTTTTTCTGTTTGACAATTGTTTAATTGCATTATAGTTTTTATAGGATACAAATACAATTGTCTTAGTTTCACCTCAGCTCTTTTATAGATTAAAATTTTCTTCTCCAGTGCTGTTCTGACTTCATCTTTTGGTCCAGTTTGGTCCAACTACAGTGTGGACAGGGCTCCAGCATTTTTCAGCATATGACAAGACTGAAAAGCTACAGGCCACAGGAACCCCACATTACATAGCAGTATGAGTCTCTTATTGCTGTCCAGACAGAGATCTGGTATTGTTGACCATAGCATTATTCCAATACCCACTTTGACTGCCTTTCCAAATTTTGTCTCTTCTGTGATTCAGCCATACAGTTCATTCTCAGGAATAATTGTTTATGAACCAAACACAAATCCAATTGCAGGTTAGATTTGTGCACTGCATGCCTCAGGACTTGTTTTTCTGTTCACTCTTTCTAAAGCAGTAGGACTTTTTTCTTCTTAACGAGGATCTCACAGAGTAACTTTTATAGACACTGTGTACTTCTACTCATCTTTGTTTTCTTCATTGCAGATTTGATTTCAACTAAACCTGTATTACCTAGCTGAGTTACTTTTAAAAGAGAATTCTAAATCCTCTCCTAATCCTTTACCTGATTTACCTCAATAAATTTCCTGTCATTGTTTACCAATAACTAAAGGTGGTCTTATCCCTTGAATGTGCTTTCTATATAATGACTCTGCAAAACAGAGATTATTAGTAGAGTAATTCAAGATATTTGAGTATGTAGAATTCCTTTTGGGCTTGGATACTTTAAACTTTATTTTTTACTGCAAAGTAGCAATTAGCTTGACAGTTTTATATGAAATAGTTTAATCTGTTGCTTTGTATGTAAAGGTTTTATTTACAGCAATTAAAAAAGAACAAATAAACTTAATTCAATCAAATATGAAGGTATTGTTTTTCAAACCGATCACTATAAATGTATCTGTTCCATTCTATAAAGTGTGTCCTTTTCTTTTGAATTTTCATACTTGAAACACAAACATACCTTCCCACCTCTTACAGTCTTTCAGAACCTCCATATGGTATAAAACCTTCTCTCTATCAGATGTTGTTAAAATCTAAAAATTTTCAGACATCCTTGATGGTAAAAGAAGGGTGTGCACTTTTTTGCTGTTTCTCCCTAGTACTTTTGTGCTTGTGGGTGCAAAAATTACTATGTAATTTGAGAATTTATAAGAGGATGCAGTTTTATAGCTTAGGTTTTACACACTGAAAAGAGAGCACAAAAGAAAAGGGAACAGAAAAAATAATCTGATGCTGCTAAAGCAAGCTAATTATGCAAACTTTCTGGAATATATGATGCTGGGATTATTAATATTTTTATATATTATTAATATAGGTATTTGGAGAAGTGTATACAGCTGAGTTATGTTTTCTCCTTTTGTAGCAGCTGATCAGTCTCAAACTTCTGGAAAAAAAAAAAAAATCTTTCAGCTATAATGTGCCACTTCATTTTCCTTTAATATGTATCATCATTCTGTCCCATGGAAAACTTTGGCTGATTTATTTTTAGTGGAAATGATATTTTTGAACTTAAAACATAAAAACAGTATATTCATTTAAACATAAAATGAACTTTTATGTTGAGTTGAAGAGGCCTGGCTGCAAGGATCTGGTCAATTCTAGACAAAATACTAAAGCTACTGTTACTCAAAATCATTGATTCATGTTTGTTCATGTAAATTCACAAACATAACTGATAGAAGAGGGACCCTATCAAGAAGTAATCTGACACTGCATTGCTATTGGTAAAACTCTTTACCCAGTTACTTACTGAAATAGGTCTCATCCTTACCCTTCTCCCCAAACCAGTTATTTTTTTCAAAGGTATCGTACACTTCACTGTTCTTCAAATGTTTCATCCACTTTCCAGAATATTATAGAAGTGGAAGGTATCCTTACTCATAAGTTAAAAATGACTGATTTGCAGTTGACTGCAAATAGCTTTAAACAAAATATGCCAAAAACAGTCCAGTATTACTGTGGTTCATCAACTGAGATTCTTCAATGCCTCAGAGAACAGAAGTTGCAAAGGTGAAAATTGTCAGTATAGAATCAAATTGGAAACAAACATGCAATACGTGTAGGTCATATATTTAAACTTAGCCATACTCGTTGTGGAGTTCCATTTAACACTTGCACAGATATATTTTCGCTAACTCTAGTTTCCATATGGTCTGCAAATATCTTCCATGCAAAGTGCATTACAACATTCTAGCTTTTAGGTGAAAATGTTACAGGCAACTGTAATATGATACGTATTCGAAAGAAAAGTTATATCCTCTCTCTGTCCAGTACAAATAAGTAGAAACATTTCCAGTACAGCTGTACTTGAAGTATCCTAAACTGCAAGAATAAGTCTAAGATTGAAACATAGTCACATATGATCCTTTCTCTTCTCTTTGGTGAGATACCAAACAAGCATTACCAATATTTTTTTTTTTTTTTTTAATTTTATTTTCCTGTGTGTTTACTTAGGTAAAATGTCAGCCAGATACCTCTTCTCCAAAAGAGCTCTTACAAATTCTTTGACATACATTTGATATGTTTCTGATACATACACAATTCAAATCAGATGAAACAGAAAATGTTTAAATGCTGATAGGAGTTTCTCCTCATTAACTCACCACATGGCCCTATGAAAATATTCAATAGAAGTGGTGATGGACTAGCTTTGTATGGTATTTGACAGGAGACTTCTTGAAACAATTGAAAAATTGCCCAAAACATTCCTTTGGAAACCACAGATAGAACTTGAGTGCTAAATGGCACTGCTTTAAAAGCTCCCAAAGACCGCAAGTGCAGCATCACTGTGGCATCTACAAATACTGGCACAACTTGTTTCTGATTTCCTTGAACAATACTGAGTTTTGTATTAGGAGAAAGAGGATAATCATTTTCCTGAAATACTGTAGTAATCTGGAAGTCTTAGTTTCTGGAGGGAGGAAAAAATAAATAAATAAATAAATAAATAAGTCCGATTTTGGTACTTAACATGGTCCTGGCTTTCTCTTTGAAAACTTTTCAGCACCTTGGTATTATTGTTTTGCTCAAGAGCACAGATGCTAGAAAGTGGGTGATGGCATGCACTTGCACAACTTTCCTTTCCTGTTCATTCTGTTCTGTTCTCTCACTCTTTTATCTCACTCTGCCACATCCCCCAAATATTTTTGTTTGTGTTTACATGTGTTTTCTTTCAACTAATCAGACTTCTTGTATTTGCTTCCCAGTCTGTAGCAAAGAAAGTAACTGACATTCTGAACAAAATAAATAAATAGATAAACAGTAACAAGTGAGAGAGAACGGGAATACAAATATAGTGTTATGATTTTAAAATTTGCTTTAAATAGAATTAACTGCACCTAAGTAAAACTGAAGCTATTCATAATGTTGAAATTTCTCTGAGCCACTTTTTGATCTGCTTTTCGATACTTTTAATAAGAGTCTTAACTACACCATGGAATTATTTCTGGCAAAGCTAACAGATTAGACAATTACATATATATATATATTAAAAAAAAAAAAAAAAAAAAAAAAGTCAGAAGAAAGGCATTTTGCTGAAGAGAGATGTTGAATCATTTTGTGGAATAACTGCAATTCAAGAAATAGGCACTTTTCAACACAGCCAAATGCTGAGTTGGATATCTAGGAACAGACTATATCTAGACAGATGTATCTAGGAGGTGAGGGAAGAAGCCACACAAATAGTATAGGGGTTGTTAATTAATTAGCATACTCTGAGCTCTTCTGGCTTCATGCTGAGGCAGCAAAGACTTGTCCAATCCATGGAAGCTTAGAATGAGTAGATTCATTTCTGTGCACAACTTCAGTAAAACTGCTACCATTTGTTTCTATAGTGAGTATTTCAAGAATGATATGAACATACTGCAGAGGGAAAAAAGAGCATGGTACAAGAGTGATTGATGAATGGGAGATAAACTCCATGAACTACAACATAAGCATCTGGATTTATCCGGTGTACCAAAGATAAGAGAGAACCTCATGCCATGTGTGCAAAAGTTACATACTACCAGATATCTTAGTCTTTCTACTAATAGAATGCATAATGAGGGTAAATAAGATGGAAAACTTTACTAGGACTTACCATCAAGTATTGAGATCAATGTTACTTGTAGTCTTTAAGTGGTTTACATTTTCATTCTAGACATAAATCTTCAGTGCAGTTTCTCAAGAGGAAAAATATGATGTATCTGCTGAAGGGTTTCAGTGTTTTATTGTGGCCTCAGAACCCATGAATCCCCATTTCCTCTGTGCCATACCCTGCACATAATGGTAGTCTGTATTGATCTTAATTTTCTCTAATGTTGCCATCACTGTGTTTGTTTACATGGTCATAGACAGTCTTCAGTGTCAGCTAGCTACCTGCAGCAATCTGTAAGAAAAGGTGTTTTTCTTCTTGTTCTGCAGCCGCCCAGAAACAATTGAGAATATATCATGCCTTTTAGACATTGAAGATGGTCACTGTCCAAGCCACTATGAAATAAGACTCTCTCCTGATTTATACACATATATACATATACATAATTGATTTTTCTTTTTCAGATAAATTCTTTAATTATCATGTTGAAGCTCGTTTTATCATGGTCTACGAAACAATTTCTACTTTCTCTGCATGAAGGAGCTTGTCTAGTCAGACAACCTACATATAAGACTCGTGAAAGCTATAGTTTGGTCCTCATATTTCAGTGTATGAATGCATAGCCTTACATATGTTTCCATGTGTTTTTTGTGGATATAAGACTTATATGATCACACTGGATCCATGCAAGGATCAGCCTTTAATTTCTTTCATAACTTTTGATTGTGTTAGCCAGCTTCAACCAGTTTAACAGAGGATGCTTAAAAGATATCTCCGATTTTCATGAAAATAGATGTCTGGTTAAAGAAAAGATACCCTATAATGTCTTGGCTGAGGCAGTAATTTCATTACTATTTTTTCATCAACTTCAATATCTGCTATGTAGTATAATTTGGGGCATACCATCATTGTGTAGAGAATAAATGAAAAAAAACTGAAAAGTAGCTCCCTCTCCCGACTGCACAAAAAAAAAAAAAAAAAAAAAAAAAAAAAAAAAAAAGATCATCTGGTTCTTTTGGTTCTTTTACAGATTTTATAATATACTGTGCTGGTACAACAGTATGGCTAATGCAGGCATGGAACAGTAACAGTAAGACTGCTGATAGAACAGCACTACTACTGAATGCTAAACTGTAGGCTGGGAGAGGGAGAGTTCAGTATGAACTCAACCCTATTGGACATCAGGGGATCCTTGTGAGAATCACAGAATCACAGAATGTCTAGGTTGGTAGAGACCTACAAGATCGTCGAGTCCAACCTCTGACCTAACACTAACAAATCATCCCCTAAACCATATCCCTAAGCTCTACATCTAAACATCTTTTAAAGACCTCCAGGGATGGTGACTCAACCACTTCCCTGGGCAGCCTATTCCAGTGACTAACAACCCTTTCGGTAAAGAAGTTCTTCCTAAGATCCAACCTAAACCTCCCCTGGCGCAACTTCAGCCCATTCCCCCTCGTCCTGTCACCAGGCACGTGGGAGAATAGACCAACTGCCACCTCGCTACAGCCTCCTTTCAGGTACCTGTAGAGCACAATAAGGTCGCCCCTGAGCCTCCTCTACTCCAGGCTAAATAGTCCCAGCTCCCTCAGCCGCTCCTCATAAGACTTGTTCTCCAGACCCTTCACCAGCTTCGTAGCCCTTCTTTGGACTCGCTCAAGCACCTCCATGTCCTTCTTGTAGTGAGGGGCCCAAAACTGAACACAGTACTCCAGGTGCGGCCTCACCAGAACCGAGTACAGGGGGACAATCACTTCCCTGGACCTGTTGGCCATGCTGTTTCTTATGCAAGCCAGGATGCTGTTAGCCTTCTTGGCCGCCTGAACACATTGCTGGCTCATGTTCAGCTGACTATCAACCAATACTCCCAGGTCCTTCTCTGACAGGCAGCTTTCTAACCACACATCTCCCAGCCTGTAGCTCAGTTTGGGGTTGTTGTGCCCCAGGTGCAGAACCCGGCACTTGGCCTTGTTGAACCTCATACCGTTGGCCTCGGCCCATCGGTCCAGCCTATCCTGATCATCTTGCAGAGTCTTCCTACCCTCGAGCAGGTCGACACACACACCTAACTTGGTGTCGTCTGCAAACTTACTGAGGGTGCACTCGATCCCCTCATCCAGATCATCAATGAAGATGTTAAAGAGGACTGGCCCCAGTACCAAGCCCTGAGGGACTCCACTAGTGACCGGCCTCCAACTGGATTTGACTCCATCCACTAAGACTCTCTGGGCCTGGCCATCCAGCCAGCTCTTAACCCAACGAAGCATGCTCCAGTCCAAGCCATGAGCAGCCAGTTTCCTGAGGAGAATGCTGTGGGGAACGGTGTCAAATGCCTTACTGAAGTCAAGGTAGACCACATCCACAGCCTTTCCCTCATCCACTAAGCGTGTCACCTTGTCAGAGAAGGAGATCAGGTTTGTCAAGCAGGACCTACCCTTCATAAACGCATGCTGACTAGGCCTGATCGCCTGCTTGCCCTGCAGCTGCCGCATGATGACGCCCAAGATAATCTGCTCCATGATCTTCCCTGGCACTGATGTTAAACTAACAGGCCTATAGTTCCCCGGGTCTACCCTCCAGCCCTTCTTGTAGATGGGTGTCACGTTTGCAATGGGCGTCACGTTTGCATCCTTGTGAGAAATCAAGGTGCCCTGTTTGTCTCAGTGTACATTCTCTTACATCTCTTAAGAGATCATCCTGAAGGCTTGGCACAGTTCAGTTAAAGCCAGCTGATTGGCTGATACAGTCCCCTGGAAGACAGTTTTCCTTAATTTGTGGGTTTTAGTATTTCTGTTCATGGATTTCTTTTTCTCTTTCACTGGAAATAATTGCAAAAAGATCCCAGTGAACTCACACTGCTCTCTGAAAACTTTTAGTAAGCCTTGTTTATATAACTAGGTCAGAATGATAATGAGTTACAGATAACATTTTTCTTCAGAAAGGTTAAAAAGCATGCACTATTACTAACAATAATTACTAAGTACTAACAATAATTACTAACAAGATTGGACAAGTTTTTATTGTTAAAAGTTTGGAGTGTTGATTTGCACTGTGAGGATGCTTTTTGTGTATTTTCATTTTCAGGCTAGTTTTTAAACAGAACAAGAAAACCCTTGAAATCCTCCAATGCATATGATTAAAACTATTACTGATGATTGAAATCCTGCCTGTACATGATGTAATCTCTTCATAAACAGAAAAATAATAAAGAATTTCAAACTCCTATTTATAGGCTGTTGGAATGTGATGTATTCATTGTAATAAATTCTCTATCTGTGATTAACTATTAGTGTCTTACTGGAAGGCTCCACACATTATTCTTCCTTATCCAAATGCTTTGGGACTGAAGGCGTTTTTGTCTAAAGAATATTGCTGACTCCAATATTTGCAGAGACAGAAAATAACACCAGTTTTCTAGTCTTTATGGTAGGAACAACAAAATGATGAAAGGTTAAGTAGATTTTCAAATCTACCTATTTTTTTATGTGCACTCCAGCAGGGTTTCAAAGTTTTACATCTTTCATATTGTTTTTAAGAATACATTGCTATTGTAATGTAAGATCCCCAATTTTGTTTTCAGAGGAAAAATTTAAGAGCAAGTGGCACAGCAGGTCTTCATTATTTATCCACAGTGAAATCTTCAAACTGTATAGGCCCCCATACCAATTACAGAACATTTTTCTTTCACATAATGTTCTTTTTTGATGCTTTTAAAAAGACATAATTATAAATATCAGAAAGTGAAGAGGATGCACATTGATCTGATTTGGAGATTTAACTCTTGAATTACTGAAGTTCCATTGCTGTTTAGAAGTGTGTTCTGAACAGATGTTTAACATGGCAGGAAACATTATAGATGAGATATCCAGATAACAGCTAGAAAATGCATAGCATCTGTCACCTTCTTGAACATAAACCTGCCAATAATTAATTACACATATGAGCCACTGTCTAATGAATTGGACACTTACTAAGATGTATTAGACTATGTAGCAGAGGTTAACTGCTTATGCCCTCTCCTTTGGCTTTGGCTTGTGTGGTCCCAGTGTAACTTAAGGGTAGAAATAGTTTTTGGCACCTTGATTATATGCCCTTGATTATATTATCATTGTTACATTAATTAATGATCAGAGCATCTTTAAAATCCAAAATGTGCATAGACCCTAATAGATAGAATTTCCCTAGGTTCTATTGATTTATAAACAGAGAAAACAGAGAAAAGGAAAAAAAAAAAAGAAAAAAATCTGAAAATGTGATTAATTGTAAAATTTAGAATCAACTACATATATTAAACAAAATACAGAAGTATACATAAATAAATAAATAAATAAATGCCCTCAGGAAAACAAATGCTGGTAGATAAGTAAATTAGGATTTGCTGAAAAGTTCTGAAAGTTGTTGTTGTAAACACAGAAGCCACTAAATGTTGGAAATTATTAAATTACTATTGAAAGTGCTACTATAAAAATAACATTAGAAAACAAACCATACCAATTGCTGTTCTTTGAAGAACATGAAGAAAAGCACAGAATACAGGAGCCTGTATATATGGAGGCAGTGGTACCTAAGACAAGAAGTTTCTGGTGGTCCTCAGATCCTACTTATCTGTATCTGCATTATTCCACAAGTCTATCTTTGAAGTTTTTGAACTTTTGAACTAGTAGCCTTTGACTACTAGCCAGTTGCAAGCCATTTAGGGCTAGAAAGGACTAGTCTTCTACTCTAATAGAATATCCTCCCTGATGACTTCATATTCCTCATATGTCTTTATACAATCAAGGTCAGATGTCTCTTTTTCTTCTTTCTTCTCCTAACTTTCCACTTTCATGGAAGATAATTTTCCTGTTTTTTGTTTTGTTTTGTTTTGTTTGTTTGCTTTTTTAAAGTTTGTCTCCTACTAGAAAAAAAAAAATATATATATATATATATATATATCAAGAGATCTATTTATTGTTATTTCATGGAAAGAGTTTTTAAATGATTCTTATGATTCTTGAGAAAGTTCTTAACATGTTTGAGCACTACTGTAACATCACCTGTAGGTGGACTCATCATATCAGGTATACAACAGTAGTGCATGGTAACAGTGGACTAAGTACAATTTTTTTAGGAACACCCACCATTTTTTTGCTTATTATTTTCTCCTCCACTGTCCAGGACCAAAGAAAAACGAGGTGGTATGCCAGAAAGGTATTCAGTATCTACAGGATGTTCATGCTGTGACTGAAGCTCCCCACAGGCAGAGGTTCTCCGGTTCTTATTCCACTTAATTCATCATTCAGAACTCAGCAGGGGACTCTGCCTGATTTAGGACTTGAAACAGTTAGGCTGGTATTTGCCCCACCCTTTGTCCTCTACAGGCTTAAAAATGGAATCAATCTACTTTATTATCCCAGCAATATTTTCTGGAGAACTACCTAACCGATAAACTATAGGGTGCAAATAACATCTCTGTATCCGATTTTGCCCTGAAAGATGTATTTCTCATGAGGTATAGTTTAATAATCCTTTTCCCTGTTCTCTACATCCTCTTTCTTTACAAAACTAATCTCGTTAGGGCTGTTCACAGTTTCTCATTCTATATTCCTTCACTTTCTGTCTACTTATCACCTGTTCTTATGACCCAGACTGAAACATTTTTATCGGCAACCAAGTTTAACAAAGCTCCCTTACTTGACCTGATGATTTAAAGGCAATTCTGTGGTTCATCCTATTGGATATGGATGTGCTTGTTTCTGTATCTTCAAGGCACAAACAAATAATATTCTGCCAAAACTCTTGAATTAACTTGAGAAACCCCTGCATTTGAAGAACTTTAAAAGTAGGTATACTTCCAAAATTCATTTTTGATAGAAAAAGGCCTTACAGTAGCATAAGCATTAATTAACCATCAAGCTTTATTCATCTAGATGTTAACAAACTCCCTACAGAAATGCAATTAATTTTTGCAAGGGTTAAGAAAGTTAAAATAAAGATGTCTTTACTGTGTTCAGTCTAGCTTTATGTCAGCATTTACTGCCACAGAAAAACAAAACCAAAAACTGCTGAACTTACACATTGTCTTATATCATGTCTTATTTTTGTCTGTTGTCTGTTGGTGTGTGGAATTTTATGATCAAATCCTTTTGTACTAATAGTGATGTTTGTCTGTGGAGATTTTCTTGCAATGGGAGACCCTCATGCTGAAAGAACTTGTCAGACAGTAGAGACAGTTGTGATATGTCAAATTAAGATGGCAAAGTGATGTCAAAGCAGGTCTAGGGAGAGCCTGTAACAATGCTACTGTCAAGTAAATAAAGGAAACTGAAACACAAGAAATACAAGTTGTTTCAAGACATCTTTTGCTGCAGTATGGTTCTGTGTTTTGAGAGATGCTGTTTTAGAATGATTACCATTTGTCAGTAGGGCTTCAGAATAGGAGAAAGATCTGATAGCTGCCAGCCAAGGTCAGCAAAGACCTTTGTGGAAATGAAGTTTTTTTTCCCCTACCCCTCCACCCATGTCCCCCCATTATCAATTTCTTGGGTAGCAATGACCATCTAAACAAAATACTTCTTCACCCAGCTAGATATAGAATGTATCTGTTGGGATTCAGTGCCTTATGCTACTCAGGAGATCAGACCTGATTAAAATAATGGTCCTTTTGGCCTTAGAAATTTATGAAGATGCATGAGTTCTGGGCATTTATGCTGTAATTCCTGTAGTTGCAGTGGTTCACTTGCTGATGTGCTCTTCTGGCCTGTATATGGCCACAAGGCTGCCAAACAAGAAATACAAGAAGTAAAGAGGAGCAATAAAGAGTTTTCTGGTCTGTGCAGCCCATTTCATTTGTACGAAACCATGATGACATGATGACATTATGACAATATTCCGCCTTTAATAAGAAGTAATGTAACAGAAAGAAATAGAGGGTAAAGAACTGGGGCGGGGGATGCAGAGCAAGGAAGCAATTCCTGTCTTAATAATAATAATAATAATAATAATAATTGGAATGGTCTCCATTGGGGTTTCTCCTAGATAAATAAGAAGTTTGGATTTTCCAGAACCTCTGTCTGAATGCAGTTTATTTTAAAAGTTTTCCAGGCTTCTACCAAAATAAAAACATGTATAAGTTATTCATCTACCTGAAACTGAAGTGGACTTCAACAGAAAAACAATAGTTCAATTTTATAGAAACTTTCAAGGTTAGAGGTGTTTTAATTTGATCAGATGCAGTGAAGTGTGGTCAGTGGTTTTGCTGTTTTCACCCACTGTCTAGAATAGGACTTTAGAGAAAGAAACACATTGGTTTTCTAAATTAAATTCTAGTATATGGTAAGTTTCATATTATTTTAAAAAAATGTTGCACTTAAATTTTACAGGGAATTGGTTTCTTATAATTAACATTTTTTTTTTTATATTAAGAGAATAATTTTGTGTCATTTTGCTAAATAGAGAAATTTCTCAATTGATACATGATAGATTTATATAAATTTAAAATCAGTTATAGTATAGCAATTTAAAAAAGCATATTAGTTCACTACATCAGAATAGATACTTTAAAAGAGACCCATCTGAAGCGATACTGTTTTTAAGAGGACAGAGAAACACAAGTGCATATATTGAGTCATTCTGAATGGACCATTGGGCAACAAAATAATTACCACAGGTACTTAATGAAAAAATGGATCTGTTTTGAAAATCTTCACTGAGATATTAAACTGAATAGTGGTGGTAGATTTTATTGTATAGATTAAATGATCTCATTTGATGAATGACAATTTATTTGTATATCCTATTAACACTAATGGAAATTTGAAAAAAATTCCATACATCAGTATAAGGCTAAAGTCTTGTAATGTGACACCAGAATCAGTTTTGTCTATATCATATGGGATCAGAGTACAAAAGTGTGTAATTTTAAAATGTAAATCATATACATTGTAATAAATCCTCTTTCTTTAGTTGTGCTCTCAAGAGTTTTTGTCACGGTGATTCTGTCGGGATATTTTATAGTCCTCATTTAGATTCCTTTTAGTAACTGCAGTCATGAAGAAGTACAGGTTTTCTTCCTTCAGGAATACAATTCCAGAAACTATTATATAGCACTGTTAAAATTTTACATTTTATCCAAGCATTAAATCTGATTTATTTTGCAAATTTGACTAGAAGGACTGAGAAGTTTGATTTGGGTTTCAACAGATTAAAATCTATTGTTTAGATTGACCTATCAGTGTTCATTTGAGCTATTTATATTACAATTTCTGATAGAATTTCAGAATTTCTGATCAGAGATTTCTGATAGTATTTCAAAGGTATTTTATTTGATAACTTGGATGATACCTCTCCTAGACTTTGGGGTAACAGATACAAAGAATATAAAACATATTGTTCTATTTCTGGTGTCATAAAAAGAACAAAAACAAATGTAGGAAATATAACACTCTTGATCAACTATAAAAGCACTGAGTCAAGTTCACATTCATTGTGTTTTTCTGTGTCATCTCTTGCTCTGTAAAGGAGATCTACCCACACAAAGGCTGGAGCACTAATGCAGTCATCCTTCGTTGTCCCTAAAGTTGGTGATAATGTTATGTTCTGCCAGTCAAGGCTACTGAAGGGAATTGTTAAATCTTAACCACCTAATTTTGTTGTTTTAGTGAGCATATCTTCATTGGAATATTATTTTCTTTTATCTAGTAAAAATGGAGCTATAATTATTATGCAACATGGGTGTGATTTCCATCTGCAAACTTTCTGCAATTCCTGAATATTTGCCAACTTTTTATTTTCATAAGCTAAGATTATTAGTGTAACTTAAACATCTACAAAGTATGATATATATAAGTAAAAGCCAGTTTTTAGTGTAATCTTGCAAAACATTATATTCTGCTTTGGAGGACTAACTACTCTCTTCCTACATTCATACTCTTGTTTTCTCCTTTCTTGAGAAGAATAGTCTATCACATACAAAGTTTGACTGCAATGCAGTCCTTTGTACTGTAAGTCATTTAAAACTGAAACAAAACTAATCATAACAAAAACTTTGTCCATTTATCACCTACAGCAATTAAATTAGTTCTTTTTCTTCTGGCAAATTGGATGTCTCCCACTGTTTGGTGCAGTTCTGATGCCTCTATTTTTTCCTAGGCAATGGTTGGCACCTCTATTTTCTAATAATCACTTTGCTTAGAGGAAGAAAATCTTTCATTTCAGTTAATATTTTCACACACTCACAAACTTTTCAGTTATCTTTATATTTTCCTTCTATGCATTTCAGATCTTTAATACACTTGCCAGCGACTTGATAGTTGACTAAAACCATGAATCCAAATGACAACACATGGCAGAGAAAGAATGATGGAGATTTAAAATATCCAAATAATTTTAGTTAATGGTCAAAAAAAAGAAATACTAAGCTTATTTCTCTGATTCCAGTTTGGATTTAGCCAAATATTTCAAGAAAATATTTGTCATGATTCTGGTGGCAGGATAAAGAGATTTTGCGAAAACAAACTTGCATTTACAACTAAAATAATGATCACTTTTTTTCTTAGTGTTTTCAAACCCAAAACATGCTTCAGTGTCTGTCACCACCATGAATTGTCATCAGAGGTTTTTGCACCATTGCTAACAAATCTTGAAAGGAGCAAAAGGTAATAGTCTTTCTAAAAATGGAGACCTGTAAATTCATCAGTTAACTGGGGAAAACTCCTGTTCTGTGTCTTGGCACGTAAAACAGTGAGGATTATAGGAACAGATACAGTACTAATTACCACTACTAATTACTAATGAGCAATATGAACAATGTACATTTTTGTTTAAGGTACATTAAAAGCTCTATCAGCAGGAAGTATAAAGTAGTTGACCTTATGAAAATAAAAGTAAAAAATAGAATTCTGGTACTTTCTGAATCTTTTTCTTTAACTTTAGGACCTTATTCCCATTTCTAAGTACATTTTATGCACATTTCATTTCCTAATAAAATAATGCATCCAATATAATGTCTTTATTTTTTCATAAGTTTTATTTTCTATACCAGGCTCCTGTAGTTTTGATGTCATGATATAATGTTTTCTCAGTGAGGCCAACTTTCCTCTGTGAACTAGGCTTTACAGAGTAAACTTTTTCAAGCTTTTTTGTAACCATACCTGAGACTTTTCAGTTAAATCACAGCTATAAGTGAAAGAAAGATTTTTGCAGCTTCTGCGGGCTCTAAAGTTCGGTTAATCCTATCTTTTTTCTAAGTTCAACAAAAGATTTAAAACATATAACTTTTTGTTTTTCCTAATATTACAATTGATTCCAGTTCCAATAAAGGTTTAAGCTGACAAAGTAAAATCATTGAAAGAAAATGCAGGCAAACTTTAATAAAGACCAGATGAAATTTTGGTGGTATTCAGTTAGACTCATACACACATTGTATTAATAATAATAAAAAGTTCAAAAACGTGATCTTATTTCATAAGGATTTTTTTTAAAATAAATTATGTTATCAGCCTACATTATATTTATTCAAAATAGAAATTCACACTGACTTGTTCAGCATGGGGACTTCAGGGTTTTGAACCCGTGATTTCATTAATGCCGTAGGCATGACTAAAATAGTAATGTTGAAATTAATCTTTTTTTAGACATTAATAAGTCATAGTGAAAAGCAATAATTAACATATCTTTGGGGCACCAGAAGAACACTGAAAAAGAAGTCATGTAAACCAGAGCATTTCAAGATAATTGCCAGGCATACATCATTTATTCCAGATTAGCTAAGGTCATGCACTTGATTCTCCCAGTTTTTGCATCCATATATGTGGTCATTGTTGCCATCAAATTGCTGAATTTTGATGGCTATATTTAATGGGCTGAGAATAGACCATGAAGAAAAGTACTAAGAACAGCAAATATAAAGAGCAAGTACTCCATTCAGTTAAATGGTGACCTTTTTAACCTTGCAGTATGCAGGAAATATCCACTTGTATTTTGGTAATTACATTAACTTCCTTAATGGCATTTGATACAGATGGTATATGCAGTTGAAGAATGCAGGAAACAGTTTTAGTTTGAATTGCAAATATTTCACATTGGAGTTAAATGGGGGACAGTAGAGGAGAAAACAGAAAATAGATTTGTATGCTTTCCTCAATCAGAGAAGCCATTACTTTTCAAAGCTTGCCATATTTTTTGTTTCTCGTGATTCTATTTTTGATTTTGTGAAGATACCTCAACCAGTTTCTGCCTTTCTGCCTGTACAAATTAGAACATTTTCATTCTCCTTTGTTTTTTGTCTGTTAGAATACCTACTGTCTGAAGAAAGAAATTATTTTAGTGTCTGTATGAAGCCTAAAGCAGTGAAGCACTCAATACAAGCTGGACTTCCTAGAACAGAGGATTGCACAAACTTAAAAAAGAAAGATTATTAAAATGATCTTTTGTCCCATGTGTGTGTGTTAGTTCAATAGAAGAGGTATGGTGGTTCCTCCTTAACTTGCTCCTATGCTTTTGATTACGTGGGATTTTCATAAACCAGAGATTGCATTGTTAGTTTTTCCGAATAGTCACAAATGGATCTGTCCTGTTTTTATCATCCTCTTCTATTGGCTCTACAACACCTTTGACAGGTGAATATTAATTGTGCTTTGTGTAACAGAGGAGGAAAAAAATATATTTTAAACCTTTCCCACTTAATCAGTAATAAGAAAAGTTAGAAAGAAGCACAAGGACAAAAAATAGAGCCCTTGCCAGCTAGGAATGAAGAAGTGGAACATACAAGGGAGGACACAGCTTCCCTCGTATGTTTTGAGTAGATGTTCTGAACATCTACTCTACTGAAGTGTGAGTAGGAAGCTGATAAGCAAGAAACTTATAATGTGAAATGCCCCTTGATTTTTACATTTCCATACTCCATTTTACTTCAAGCAATATACGGTATAAAAGCTTAAAGAAAAAAAGGTGAATAGAAAGTAATTCTGCTTGTACCCTTCTTCCTACTCATTGAGATGTGTATGAATTCCCATTTTCTGTTATGACTTCTCCTATCTTTGCTTATTTCTAACTAGAGAATTGCACACTTCAAGATGCTCCTTCTGCTTTAGGCTGAGCTCTCTGTAAAGGGTATTACAAAAAGGTGGCAGTTGGTCTATTCTCCCACGTGCCTGGTGACTGGATAAGGGGGAATGGGCTAAAGTTGCACCAGGGGAGGTTTAGGTTGGATATTAGGAAAAAATTCTTTACTGAAAGGTTTGTTAGACACTGGAATAGGCTGCCCAGGGAAGAGATTGAGTCACCATCCCTGGAGGTCTTTAAAAGACGGTTAGATGTAGAGCTTAGGGCATGGTTTAGTGGAGGACTTGTTAGTATTAGCTCAGAGGTTGGACTTTGTGATCTTGTAGGTCTCTTCCAACCTAGACGATTCTGTGATTCTGTGATACTGGCATCCATCTTTTTCACCATGAACCTGTTTTGTGAGGCTTTCATATTTCCTTCTCTACTCTCACAGGTGAAAAGTGCCACAATTTCTAAGTTAGTTGTTTATTTTTTTACTTGAAAATCTTCACACAAACATCTAATTTCAAATGCTATTGGTTATGAGAAGTGTAAATGACTGTTATCAGTGGTTTATGTCATCACCAGGCAAATACAGAACTGGTTACAACCAATGTGCTAACCAGATGTTAGTTCTGTATCCTCCTCTTCTGAATTTTACCAAAATCAATTCAGTCCTTCCTCTGATGCTAGAAGACTACATCCAAGCTCTGAATTGATTAGCTCTGGTATACAAAAATTATCAACTGATGTTCAGACAAACAGAGAAAAGTCATTGATTTTAAGATCAGACAAACATTTTGTTCAAGCTGATATAATCATTAGGCTTTTAAAAAGTTTAGTATTAACAATCTTGTTACTGTAAATAGATGACTGTTTTAAAGTAATTCTCATTGTCTTCAAACAGAGAGTCCTGTTTTATTAATTATACAGCATTTATGTCTTTAAGACTAGATCATAATTGTTATTTGGATGATAATAACAACTATTTGTCCTGTTTTTCTACCATTTTAGGCATACTTGTTTTGCTCTATACTCCAAGCTTTATTATTATTATTATTTTTAATTTTGTTTGAAGCTGGTGGTACAAGTATTACCAACTGTCTTTGAAGGATAAAAACTTCTAATTTAATTAATTAATCCAGGAAGTATTTATTATATGTATCTCTATAAGTGTAGGTTTTACATCGAATTTTCTATTTAAGGAAATCTGGTCAAGTTGCAACAAAATTGCTGCAGCTATATAATCTTTATTATGTAATTTGATTGGTTTATTTTTTCATAAGTGTGTATCATGCTTATTCTAGAGTCATTTGCTCTTTTGATATGAAATTAGAAGGTAAAGATAAACATTTAGAAGACTGTACCATGGGAATTCCGTAGCATGGGAATTAAGTAGCATGGTGAAGAGCATTATTCTGTCTAGATTGTGTTCCAATACGTATGAGGTCTGGTTTTGAAAGAAGTTAATTATGTGGCAGGAAAGGTGTTTGTGTTATAGAATATGAAGTGGATTCACAATAAAACAGTGAACATTCTCTGATAAAATATTTAATGTGTCTGTGATACCTGCATTGGCTTAACTGTGGAGTTTGCTCTTCTGTTTGGATTTTCTTTGTCAGCTTTCAAACAGTGGAGGTAGCCTGCAGGTGATAAGTGTCCCATTAATCTTTCTGATCCTCTAGCACTTGAGCATGAGAATAGCTGATCAATTACAGCAATTGTCTTCCTAAATGAGCTTTTCACATCTGCCTCTTATTTCATTAGTTAACTGTCTGCTCGTATATCTGATAAAATGGAATCCTAGTGGCTTCTTACAGCGTGTTGTGTGTTACTGTACAATGAGGATGGGGTTGTTAGCAAAATGGGCACAAAAGGGTATTTATCCTCTACCCGCAATAAATATCCGCGCTATTGTGTAGGAGTGCTTTTGTCTCTAATCGCTGTTTGTTGAAACCTACTTAAAGCACATCAGCTTGCTTTTCAGCTTCCTGTTTGGTCTTTAGTTGTAAGCCTTATTGTTTGTGTATTCATCATTTTTATGACACAAACAAAGTGTTTCCATGCCCTAAGCCGTGATATCAATGTGTTGCCTATGTGATTTTAGAACCCAGAGGCTACCAAAGTTAAAAGTAGAAGTGTAACTTCCTCCTCATCTTTTCACAATGTATCTTTTAAATACCTAGACATGGTATCCTTTTCTGCGGAAGTAAATCAGTGTTCCAACGTCGCAAAAAAAAAAACAAAAAAAAAAAAAAAAAAAAAAAAAAAAAAAAAAAGTATTGCAAATAGTGGTAATTTGATTACGTAATGATTACTCAAATTAAGTACAAAACTGAACAATAATACAATAATTACGCTGCATAATTGAGGATTTTCAAGAAAAACAAACTACAAAGTATGGATTCTAAATGATAAGAATTAGATTTCGCATGCGTGCACTTTTCATTACTCCTCAAACTTTCAATTACAGGAAAAAACAGCTACTAGATGAGAATTAAAATAATTTCTGTGCAGAGGCCTTAAAATCTCCCAGTTAATATCCGATCAGGTTAAACACTTACAGGATTTATTTTTTAAAGATTGTTTTCTTATGCTCATCCTATATTGAATTGCTTTGGATGATATAGGTAGGTAGGTAGATTTTATTAATTTATGCTGCTAAATAATGAACTGAGCTAAATGCCAAAAAAAAAAAAAAAGTAATTAAATGTATATATATGTATATATATATCCTGATTCCAGTGTATGTTTTTCTAGGCGATGTTTTGATGGTTTTCTGAACGTTTAAATATGTTTCAATCTGAAGTTATCAGATATTTGTGCTTGAAATAAGTTTCAGTGGATTTAAGTGTGTTTTTTTTGTTTGTTTGTTTGTTTTTTTTAATGCAATACAGAGATTTTAAGGATTTTCTAAAAACATTTAGCTATAACTACTAAATATCAGCAATATTTTAAATTAACTTTTGACTGTCTTTTACAGGTCTGGTTTGTATGAAGTCAAGTACTTCAGTGGTTGAGCTTGTTATGCTACTTTGTTCGCAGGTAAGGCATTCTCTGGTTTTAATTGTAGTAGAGAGCACAGTGCTGGATTACTGCCAGCCCAGGAATTCTGTATTGCTGCTTGTTTCATTTTTCCATTTCAGTATAGGAACATAGAATTAATCTCTTCTCGTAGCATAAAGGTTGTAGATTTTTATATATATATTTACGTATATATATATATATTTACACACATATTCTGCAGTGTCTCTATATTCAAAGGGTTTGCAAAGTATACTTACGTTTGGCTTTTAAAAGTGTATGGATGTATATTATGAACTTTTCCTGCATATTAATTCTCTTTCAAGCCAGTTCTTATTTACAATACATGAATATAATATATTTTCCTAATTTTATGTTAAAATCTGTCCTTGAATTAGTAATTCAATTAAACCATACTTTACGGTGGCTTTCGGTATATGTGGCATAAAATATTGCATGTTTTATATAGCTATCAGTACATAAAAAGCAGAGGAACATCACTGAAGTATTCCTCAAGACCTGTCAGAAGCAGAATGTTTCTATTTAAAAAAAAAAAAAAAAAAAAAAACAACAACAAAAAAAAACTGCTGTGGTTATATTTTTGTATTTTTTACCATCACAGTAATTGGTTTCTCAGAAATCTGAATCAATTAATATTTTGAATTGCTCTCATAAGTAAAATATTTAAAACTAAAATATTTCCTCATGGTGTTTAGATTGTTTACACCTCATTTTTTGATGTTATTTGTTTCTACAGTGTATTATTGGCTAATTTCTTATATAAAAGCCTTTTACTTTAAACTGCCAGTAATAAGCTATCAACAAACATTTTAGAATTCTTCTCATTTTATGTAAGACAAGGCAAATACAATGGCAAAAACAGCTCCCAATATCTTCACTTTTTTTTTTTCTTTTTTTTTTTTTTTTTTTTTTTTTAGTTCTGAAGACTTATTAGCAGCATACCTTTTATCAAATTCCCCACAGATTTAAGATAGCTGTTAAATGCATTGCAAGTTATACAAAATGCTTAGGGTAACTTTTAACATTATTATACAACAAAACAAAACAAAACAAAAACAAAAAAACAAACAAACAAAAAAAACTTGATTGTAGTTTTCCTTGAGAATTCACAGCTGCACTTTGAGAACATGCACCAAAAATGTACTAAAAACAAATGAGTTTCTAGGAGTAACTGAAATTAAGATCTTCTTTTGATGAAAATAATTAACATTTACAACTGATTCTGGGGGTAGGTGTTCCAACTTACCTGCTGTTTGCCAGTTTGCAATAGGTTGCATTTCTTCAAGCTTGTGTCATAAGGAAATCATTATATCTTGTTTTCCTTTCTATTTCCTTCTTCTTCTTTTTTTTTTTTTTTTTTTTTTTTTTTTTTTTTTTTTTTTTTTT
>CM021765.1:180819418-180834310 GCA_011076525.1 Nettapus auritus | reverse complement strand
TTTTTTTTTTTTTTTTTTTTTTTTTTTTTTTCTTTTCTTTTTTTTTTCTTTTTAGCCAGGATGGATATTGGTCAGGGAAAAGTGAAAGAAAAATACATCCCTGGCAGGAATCCTCAGTAGGGTTTGAAGTTCAAACCCTCTCCAGCAGGGTACTTGAAAAATTTGTTACCTAATGATTAAATCCTGACTTCCAGGAAAATTCCAAAAGACCCATTAAATCTTTTGAGCCTTATGTTCATGTCGTGCAACCTTTTCCTTTCTTTCCTTTTTTTTTTTTTTTCTTTTTTCTTTTTAACAGCTTTTGAAACCTTTACTTGAGGAAAGGAATAACTTACAATCCTTTCTTCCCTAGCCTTTGCTTTTACTGCAGTTCTCAAGAATAAAGTGGAATGTAGCATTAGGGTCTAGTGTCTTTGATGGCCTCATCATCTAATCATAGGTTTAACATTACTCATTTGCTGGCTCCAGGAATTCCTGCCATTAAGGGCCCTAGAGATGAAACTTTGCCTCAAATATTGATTGAAAGGAAGAGAGAGAAATCTAAGCTCTTTCTGCAATGCTTTTTTTTAGACATCTTTGTAAAGCCATGTAACAAATCCACCTAAATCAATTTTTTGTGTGTGTGTGACTATTATACAAATTATTTATTATTTCAAAATATTTGACTATGTTAAAAATAAGCCCAATTGTACACCTTATACAATATAAAGAGCCTAATCATTTTGGAATTTTGAATATTTATTGATTTTCTGTGTTTGCTTGAGAGCTATCTTCTATCTATCCGATCACTTGGGGAAAAAAACAGCTTTTAATTCTTATACCCTAGCTGATATTTTAGGGCTGTTTCCTCGTCTTGTATATAAGGACTATTTTCTATCCTGATGCCTTTTCATTACAATTACTTCAGAAGCTAATGCTCTAAGACTGTTGGTGGAGTGACACTACATGTTTCTATAGGCATTAGTCAACAGGGGGCTGTAGTGGTGTAGTAGCTCACCTAAAGTATTGCATCTGCACAGAACGTTGTATCTGTACAGAATATCTCATAGGTGTACTAAACGGTCCGCATGTGGTTCTGCTCATCTACATGAAATTTTTTTTGGTAAAATTTTGAAATTTTGTGTTTTATTTATTTAAAATTATTTGTTGAAAGAAAACAGGAGGTAAATATTTTTAAAATACTAATAGGACATAATTAAGAACATGATTAGAAGAGAATGGCAGATAAAACATATAATGTAATGCAGCCCCTAGCTAACAGAATTTGGAATTAGGAACCTAGGAATTGTTGTCTTCAGAAAAATGAGATTAAATCATCTAATCATCTCTATATAAAAACAGGTAAACAGGTAGCTTTACCTGAGCTTTTCCATATGATAAATTGAATAAAGGACTGTTTTTTTTTTGTTTTTTTTTTTGTTTTGTTTTGTTTTGTTTTTGTTTTTTTTTTAATATTGCCAATGTAACTATGAGTTTTCTTCCTATTACGGTAAATCCTTCATATTCAAATTGAATGACATTCAACAGATTATTTGGAGAAGTTTGAAATGTGTCATTCAAAAGATAGATGATAATATCAAAAACCTTTGAAAAGTGCAATTTTGCTTGGGCAGAACAGAGTAACTTTAGACATTGAAAAGGAAAGGGAAATACAAAGCTTGTTTTCCTTTCATTTGCTACAGCAAATTAGATGTTTTTATGCTCTTTATGTTGGAAATTCCATGTTAACGACTACAGATTAGCAAGGATGTCAGAGTTTTTTTCTTATCTGAGCTCCTGAATAAAATCAACATTGCCAGCAGCTCACGTCCAAGGTATGGTCTAAATTTACATGAAATATCACATTACAAATGTCTGAAGGTACATGTCATGGATAATTCAGTTCATATGGGCAGCCTTTTAGACTCAGAGGGATATGCAATCAAGTCTTCCCCCCCCCCCCCCCCCAAAGGAATTTAGAGTTTCTGTGAAAAATACATTTTAAATTTTATAGGAACTCCTGTAGGGATGTTGCATCATTTTGGGGTTTAGGGAAGAATAAAAAGTTCTATTCTTAATATTTTCAGAATATCTCTTTTACTGTAGCTTGCTTCCCTGCACACATTTTTGTTTTGTTTTGTTTTGTTTTTCTCCTAGTGTCAGCTACTTATAGATTAAAATTTAGGTTACTTTGAAGGTTTAATTTTCTTTATTTTATTTCTTACATAATCCAAAGACATACATTCAAATACTTGATTTTTTTTTTTCTTTTTTTGGGGGGTAGGGGGCAGCGGTGATAATTGATAATAAACATCATTATTTTCACTTCTCATAAAAGTAGGGATTTTCATTAGAATTTTGAATTTTGTCTACTTTAAAATAAAACAAATGAAGATGTGTTATGTTTGACAAGATCTGTGCTTGATTAGCTGGCTTTTGTTCCCTCAGCCTAGTTGAGTATGTCACTGCTGTGTTATTACTGGAGTGGCAGATTTCTTCACTAAACCATACAATTATATATATATATATATATATATATATATTGCAGTGTAGTTCTGTGTTGCATCAGATTTAGATTTAATTTATTTTTATTTTTTTATTTTACCCCAAATGCTACAATAGTTCCTAATTACTTCCAGATCTCTTGCAAGTGTTTCTGTTTGGTGATGCAGCTTCTGCAGAAACTGAATGGTGTTATCCCAAAGGAGTCTTATCTCATGCCACTTGTATTTTTCTGTATCTTATCTATTAACAGGGGAAATTTATCTTCTTAAACAGAAAATATTCCTAGTATTTAAGACACCTTTTGACTTTACTATTTTAAAAACATAGTGTTGTACTATAAATGGTTCTCTAGGAAAAAATGCTGTCTCTTGCAGTTCTAGAATACATGTAGAATATCTGACTAATTTCAGGATTTAGCAGTTTTCAAAACATCATTTATTCTATTGATTTCCCCTCTGCCTATGTAAGAAATTTGATCAAGATAATAATTCAGGAGCCTCCAAAGGAAATATCAAAGCTAGAATGAAAATAATCTGCTTCTAAATCCCTGTGTTGAGGAAATCATTTTCTTTTAGATGCTATCCATTTTAAATTGGATTTTACTAGAAAATCTGGTAGTGGGGAAGGAAAAGATATACATAACCAATAAATGCTTTTAATTAAAACATTTTATGAGATTCTCAAATAATTGATAACACATGTTTCTTCTTATAATTAAGCTGTAGGTAAATTCTGTAAATAGTAAGATCTATAAACCAGGCTCTGGAGAGATTCAGTACTAACTGCCCTAGGAGACCTAAACGTGCATCCTGTCTCAAGGGATGGTATATGTCCTAGGCTTCAGAGACTGGCAGCTGCCCAACACAGAAACTCCGAAGTTGAGCAAAACCAGAAATCCTTTCCTGGTCCATATAGCTGACCAGAAGAAGCCTTGAAGTGTGGGATTCATATAAAAGAAGCACAACTCATGCTTCCTGATACTAAACATACTCTATTCAACTCTTTCTAGAAAAGTAGGAATTCTACAACTCTGTGGTATAGTTCCTTCTTATCAAATACCATTCTAACAGCTACCTTATCATGTGTCCATCTTAAGGCAGTTAATCTTTCTTTCTGTACTCCAATATTTGAATGTCTATTTTTTACATTTTATACATTATTACAAACATTTTAATTTTCATTATAATTTTATTTATTTATTTTTTTATCTATTTAATCTTCTTGCCAATATTAGATTATTTATGCCTATTACTCCTCATTTGTTCCTTCCTAAGGTATCTCTACATATCTCATGCTCCTTAATTTTTGTTTGATAACTCTTTAAGAGTACCTTTGTCAGTAGCACAAGTATTTGCTAATCATGTTTTACACACCAGCGTTAGTAGGAAGGCTGAAGATAAGTTAAATAATGATTGCTTCTCTTAAATCTAAAGAATGATGAACCTAGAACTTAATTTGCTTAGGATATGTGCAACACAATTTGATGGTGAAATTGAAGCTGGTTATGAAAATTCCTACAGAGGTGGTTTCTTGTTTTTGTTTTTCCTAACCATGAAACAAGTTGACTGTTCCACCTCTGGCCACATTTGCCCATTCATCCTGTTAGATTATTCATTGTCTTTGTATTTGTACCCATGCAACTAGGAGGAGACAGATGCTGAATATCATATCACTGCAAAAGTCTGAATTAAAATTTGCTGAAGGGAAGGGTGTCTATGTATATATTTATACACAGGTTCCACAAGTTAAGTGATTTATTTTTTTTTGTCTTGGAGTTTCTCACTTGCTTCATAGAATTCTGGAAGTTGTCCAGAAGTTTATCCTTTTGTGTTGTCTTTTTAAGCTAAAGGAGTGTCAGGGAATTTACTCGCATTAATTCCTTGTCCATGTGGGGAATGTCTTTCAACCTAATCTCAGTTTTCATCTCTTGGCCGTCTGCTTCTGATAATCTAACTTTCAAATGGAAATCATCAATGTATTCTTTCCAAGTACCAGGGAAATATTATTTTCTTGATTATTCTGTGAGGTGTCTTTCCAGATACCTGTACACTCAGAAAGCTAATTCAGTGTTTTTCCATCAGTAACAAGCAGAATCTCTTCCATATCTCATTTACACCTGGCTCATCATGAAAATTATGGTGATTTCTCTCTCCTGTTCATATCAGGGGGGAAAAAAAAAAAAAAAAAAAAAAAAAAAAGTCAAGAAGAACATTTATTAGACATGAGTAAGATGCTGATCTGAACTTTTTCTAGATTCATGGCAAAACAGGATGGATCAGAAAACTGTATGAATTACTTTCCTCATATCCCTGTATGTTAAGGTGTCTTCCCCTGACTTCTCTATTAACTTGTCTACAATTGAGAAGGATCTTGGGTAGATCAGAGGAAAACACCTAGAGAGTCAGAAAGAGCCATCTGGTATTTCTTTCAGGGCTGAAAGTGGGTGCAAGACCTCATTATTGGAGACCATCATTATTGATACATAGTTAGTTGGCTTTCATTTTATGTATGATGGAGAGAAAGTAAGGAGCAGTCTTCTGTACATTAGAAAGTCTCCTTTTACTGCTGTGTTTTGCAAAACTTCAAATTAGTTACCTTTAACATCAAAGAATAGTAACTGGACTGGATTTTAACATGATTATCCATAGCAACACAAGTTGCTAATAATAATTTTTAAATGTCTTTAAAAAATATTTTTCCAGTCATGAAGTAAACTCTAGAAATTCTGGAGATGTGTTCATCTTTTAGTGTATATATCTTCTGTCTGCTTTAGAGATATGTAGGATTTCTACAAGGCAATTAAAATTAAGGTTACTACTGTAACATCTGAATAAACTTGGCCATTTCTCTAGTGCTGTTTGGATAATGTAACTGTTTTTACAATTGGGGATTTTTTTTTTTTTTCTCTTTTCTTCTAAGATACCAATGAAATGTTCCTCTGGGAATGTTTTACTTCATTTTCAAGATAAATTGGGCAATTACCACAGGTGATCTGAAGGGTAATGGGTCTGTGTGCTTCCAAAAATAAAATAAAATAAAAACATACATTACTCTAAGTCAAGAATATAAAAGGAAAATGAGTCTTTTGAAAGTGAAACCTAAAACTTTCTATTACCTTTGCTGCATTGTTAAAGTCATATTCACATAAATTGTGTTGTGAGATCTTCACATTCCTTTTCTTTTCTGAGATTTGGCAAGAAGCCTAATGGATTCCAATAGCTGCAGATTTGCCTTCAGGAAGAATGTTGTCTGTCATTATGCAGCTTTTTTTTTTGTGGGAAATAGTCACTTTTAAAAATGATGACCTGTCATAAAATTCTAAAATTATTTCCAAATTTACTTGAAAGAGTAAACCAAAATACATTTTATTTATAATCTATTAACAGTATATGTTAGTATGGGAGAAGAATAAAAGCAATAAAATTCTTAGATCTGATTCTCATTCCAAACAGTAATGGCAGGCTTTTGTCCTCTGATCTCTATACCTCAGTTCTTCTAGGAATGGAAGGAAGGATCCTATGATCTTAAAAACTACACAATGTGCTCAAAAATTTATGCTGCTATATCTTTAAAACATTTTCTGCTCATACCTACTTTTAATGGGCATATTTTTCTGTAATAAAGAAACATTTCCTTCAATCTTATAATGTTTCATTTGAATATTTCTACTTAAATGATGTAAAGAAAGTTATCAATGATTTTAGGAGGAAACATCAAAACATGGAGTTCAAACCCAAGGTAAATTACATTTATGTTGTGAATTGCAAACACATTTTATAAACTTTCCAGTTCCATATCCTTATAAAAGGTAGTACTTGTACATCTCCATGTAAGACTTTTGTCCAGACACATGAAAGTGTCCAGAGAGAAGAGAATTGATATAACAAAATTGCATCCGTCAAGAAGTAATGATTAAAATAATCTATTTGAAGAAATGAGATATCAAGTGGGTTATTAATATCTTAGACTAGAAATTTCAATAAAAAATCAGTATGACCAAAAAAAAAAAAAAAAAAAAAAGAATAAACAACTTCTGATTAATTCAGTACATGGCAAAGAGAGAAGTCCAGAGAAACTAAAATTGAGATTGTGGCTCCTGTAGTGGACGGAGTTGTTGAATGATTATTAGACAGGGTATCTGTATAGTCAGTAAGTGCCATTTATTGAGACAGTTCTGAAGGAATTTTAGACTTTCTTACAGAAATTGGAAATGGTCATAATTGTCACATAGATTATGAAAACTCAAAATCACAATTCCTTTTTTATGAAGATCGAGTGCATTAAATTAATTAATTAATATAATAATTGGTATAGTAATTAATTAATACAATAATATAATATGTAGCATAATATATACACAGCATATTATATATTATATGTAACTATTAATATTTAATAATTAAATAAATATTTAATTATTTAATTTATTATTTTTTAAGTATTGTCACAACAGTTTTTTGTAAAATAAATTTTCTAGTTGTCATGTGTAAAAATCAAAAACTTGATTGTAAGCAGAGGATGATTTGGAAAGAATATAAACTGATTTTTTTTTTTCAATTTTTTAATGGTCCCAAATTGCAAAAATTCAATTTTGTTGCTGTTGTTATCCTTTTATATTTTTTATTATTATTATTGTTTGTTGTACTAGAGATTGTAGGAGATTGTAAACTATGTACTAGAGATCTGTAGAAGGAGCAGGTTGAAGAAAACGCACTCAAAAGTTTTTTTTTTTTTAAAAAAAAAATAATAATAATATCAGAAAATAAGAAAATGTACCTCCTATTTTGAAAGAAAAAAAAAAAGGCCTAATTTCATGTAGTATCTGTACTGTGATATGGCTTATTATTTAGAAATTTTCACCTTTTACCATCATCTCAGGTTTTTTGTTTGTTTTGTTTTGTTTTTTATTCATTTCCTCTTGTCTTGTGCACAAAATACTTTTTCCTAACTGTATGCGCTCTGAGCCATCTATCAGGGAATGTGTACTGGCACTTTCTGGATGCAGAAAATTATTTCTTTTCAAGCAATAATATCAGAAGAGAGGAGAAAGACAAATTAGGTCTGATGGGAGAAAGGTGCTGGTATCCTAATCATGTAGTACATTTTTGATGTCTGAAATATATGTTTACATAATATAGAATATTTTGAATACAGAGAGATTGGGCAGTAATTTATTTGAATGCCATAAATTACATTTAGTTATTGTGAATGAAGACAATTTTTGATTTTTTGATTTTTTTTTTCAACAGCAATAATGTTAAAAAAGAAATTTGATATCCTCTTTCTGTTTTTATTATTAAGAATTTCTGTCATTCTAGAATACTGAGTCTATTAGTCTCTAAACATGCCTCTATCCCTGAGTCTTCTATACAATGCCCATGATCAAGAGAAATACCTTGTTTGGAGAGTGGTGCAGTGCTGGCAGTATTATAGTCATAGAATGGCTTGGGTTGAAAGGGATCTTAAAGATCTAGTTTAAACTCCCCTGCCATATGCAGGGATGCCACCCTGGCAGGTTGCTTAGGGCCTCATTCTTCCTGGTCTTGAACACCTCCAGGGATGAGTCATTCACATCCTCTCTGGGCAACTTGTTCTAGTGCCTCACCACTCTCTGAGTGAAGAATTACCTCTTAACCTCTAATCTAAATCTCACCTCTTTTAGTTTAAAACCACTCCCCCTTGTCCTGTCATTATCTGGTTGAGCAAAGAGTCACTCTCTGTATGTTTTATAAGTCCCCTTTAAGCACTGAAAAGCGACAATGAGGTCACCCCAGAGCTAGCTCTTCTTTAGGCTCAGCAGCCCCAGCTATCTTAGCCTTTCTTCATAGGAGAGGTGCTCCAGTCATCTTCACTACCCCATGAAGCAAGACCCTTTTTCCAATGGAAAGGGAATTTCTTCTTGTATAGAAGAAATTCTCTGGCAAAAGATTTTGGCAGTCTTCATCATGTAGTTAGTATCAGAAGTTGTGATGCACAGAAAAGTCTCCCAGCTCTTGTTTGAAGGCCCAGAAGGTTCATGATATGAGCTACACCTGAGATGTAGTGTAGTTATTTAAGCACTAAGTTGCTAATAACCAAATGTGTATGCTATGCCTCTGTTTGCCTGAAGCATAAATTGTCCAGTGGTCACTGCATCCATTACATTTGATTTATGCATGTCTTTCTGCTTCTTGCATCTCAAGGGTGAGAAAGATTTTCTGTGGAGACTAAGATAATATAAACAAAACCTTTTCACATTCTTTGAGCAAATAGTTCTAAGTCTTAATTTCAGTTCTTAAAATGTCTTTTATTTTTGTTATTGGTGGATTAATGGAGGCTTGGACTATATGGCAAATTTACAGTGAAGCAATGCATGAACTACAAATCCTGGTTTCTTTGTATTTCTGCATTGTTACATTTCCATTAGTTTTTTGATACCAATGCGGGTAGGCTTCATATGCTTTCATCATGAACCAATAAGATTTTTCCATCTATGAAGACATAGGGAGAGATTTGTTTGCTAGATCTGGTGGCATTTTAAGTACCTTGAGATATCTCACCAATGATCAAGTTAGATCAAGTTTAAATTTCATGCAGTGTTAAGACATCGAGCAGGAATATCTGACAAAAGACTTGCAAATATGTCTTAACCTTTTGCAGACGCAGGCAGACAGGATAAACAAATGTACTTAAAATATCACTAGGTGCCTATATTAAAGCAGTTGAATCCTTTCCCTGTTAGTTTTTCAGATAGACTTTGTACTATACCAAGGACTTAATTTATTTCAAAAACTAGATCACTGGACTTCCTTCAGTCACTGGTTTTGGAAAAGAATAAAATGAACTCCATTGAACAAAGGATCTTTTACAATGGTTTTCCAGCCCAAAAGCTTGTGGCTTGGATGTTGATACTCTGTATTCCCTAACTGAAACTTGCTTGCTCAGTAATGGATATACTAATTGGGTATTTTAGCAACTTTATTCTTACAGAACCTATCAGGAGCAGAAGAATTGTTTATTATGATTTGTTTTGTTTTTAAAATGCTTAAGTTGGTCAAATATGTAAATTTTCACAGTAAAAAGCATGATTAGAGGCTTGTTTTCCCAACAGTTCTTAGAGAAAATTTCCTCTTTCTGTGCAAAACTGTTTTTCCTGCTCATGTCCAGAAGGCAAGACTTGGGAAATTCTGCCTGATGCTTTTATTTTTGGAAAAAGGGAATGTAAAGCAGAATAGCTCTGCAACTCTAATTCTCTCTACCTGTCACTGTTTATAATAAGTCTTAGTCTAGATGATTTCTCTCTGAACTATAATCCAGCTGATGTATTTTGATTTTTTCTGTATAATGAAAAGGAAATGTTTAAATAAAAGTTCTAAGGAATTATCACAAAACAAAGTTATTTTTAATCTTTTTAAAAAGATAGTTTGATGTTTTGTTTTAGTTCAAGAACCAAAAGATGGTTGAGGGGATAGAGGCAGTGTGTTTTATGACATAAATCTCTTTATGTTGCATTAAGAATTTTGTCTTTATTCACGTGGTATATGAGGTAAAAAATATTATCTTTTAATATTCTATTAAATGGTTTAAATTGGTTTCAAAAGTTTATCTTGTAAAACCATATTAAAAGTAAATAAATAAATAAATAAAATTTAAGTTTCAGATTATTATTAGCTACTGATTTTGTTTACAAACATAACGGGAAAAAAAAAGCAGAGACTGAACTCAAGGGTGGGTGGGTGGTATACAGATTATTCCCTGCCTTATGTGAAATGTACAAAGTGTAACAGTGAAATCAAGTGAAAAAGATGATGCTGCCATACTTTGTTACATCTAATATGTTTATTAGGCAACTGTATGAATGGAAGAAACAAGATTTGTTTATTTTGTGTGTGTGTGTTTTCAAGACAAGGAAACTAAAGATTGCTTAAGCGTAATACAGTAAATACGACCACCTAAACTTTATTTGAAAATTAGAATAAATTACAGTTTTTACATGATCAGGTCATTCTTTGTAAGGAAGGGAAAAACGAGGAAAAAAACAAAAAAAAAAAAAAAACAAAAAAAAAAAAAAAAACATTAGATTAAGAAGTCCAGACAAAATTACAGAATTCAAGCTGCTTCTTAGGAAGTCATCATGGTCAGTTTCAGAAATGTGGTTTAAAGTCCTTGGGTTTTGATCATGTTATATTTTATCTTCTTAGGAATGGCAAAATTCTATTCAGAAGAATGCAGGACTTGCATTTATTGAGCTCATCAATGAAGGAAGGTAATTAATTTTAAAGCTTTTGAAAAAGTAGTTATTTTGCATTTATTCCATTGGGTGATAATACTTCCTCACCATCTGTTCCAAAAAAAATGTGAAAAGGCCGTTATAATTAACAGATTTATTGTATAGATACTTTACATTGCAAATATTAATTTAGAAATATATAAATTCTATTTTTTTTTTTTTTTTTCATTGGCAGAAGGAAATAGAGACCCCATATAGATGTTTGGGTTTGTTTGAGAATTGAACCACAGTTTTCCTGAGCAGCAAGGTTGCTTTACCCAGACAGTCCAGGAAGCCTGATCTGTAAACCCATCTGCTGCTCCATCTGTTTCAGAAGCCCAGCATTTATTGTACAGATGTACATCTTTATACTGTCAGTTCACAAGGATTTTATCTAAAATTTTGGGTCCAATTTTAGTCCTGGAGAGCACATAAGACACCATGTTTATAAGAGCCGCCTTGCTTTTGCAAGTTGTTAAGGTAGTTTATTATCAATCCTCAAGTAATTTTAAAGCTGTATCTGTTGATATCTTCTAATCTGTGCAATGTTTGTCAGTTCTTCCAGTCAGCCAGCTGGGCAGCAATGGGGAAATGGGGACTCTATGGCCTAGCTGATAATGGAATGCCAAAGACAAATGCAGCCACTTGTGTAATGTGTGTCATTTCTATTGGCCAGTAAATTAAATCCAGTTAAATCTAGATGTTTTGATAACTGCACTTGAAAAAAATATATAGCAATATGCCCATTGAAGAGATTTTGTTTTATATGTGTTTTGTTGTTTCTGTTTTCCCCAAAGATAGCACATAATTGCCAGTAGTAAAGTATCAAATTTCTGTATTATAGGATTCTTTTTGTCTAGCTGATATTTCAGTGCCTAAGCCATGCATTCATTTCAGAGGAAAAGTAGAAAGCATTAGAGAATAGATAGAAACATTACAATCTGGAAATCAGGAACATGTGCCTTTATACCCAGTTTTTGGTTGGTGTAAATTTTCTTAGATTCCATGCAGGTATTGAAGTTACACTACAATTATAACAGTTAGAAGTGTAGTATGTTCATTGGATTTTTTTTTGTTTGTTTGTTTGTTATGAAGCAGGTATTTGAGTTTACAGTGTAATAGGGCTCCCCTGAGTGAGTTATGTACTGCACCTTATGCAGTAAATATTATAGGTAATAGACTGAACAATTATATTAAGTTTATGTTTTTTTTTGGATAATAGTGTAGGATGACATTTTGATCCTTTTTATTTCTCAACCTGAGTAGTGAAATAAGACATTATTGCATGTTTACTATTGATAAAATGTTCATTCTGAACAAATCCCACATATGCATATTTTTAGCAATTAGGTATTAAGATATCAGTGGACCCTTTTCAAAATAAAATAATATTGAAGAACTGCTACTTAAATACAGTCAAAGGAATGTCTAATCAAACTGCCCTTAGACATGTGTTTCTCTATGTACTTTTGTCATAAACATGTCTTAGAACAAGTGTGTGCACATTACTAGAATGCTCTTCTTTGCAATCAGCCCATCTATTTTTAATTTATCCTTTTGGGGATAAAGATAACAGTCTTTTAACTGAAAATTGTTATAAATATTTATTCTACTTAATAGCTAAACTTGTGAATGCAATTCATCAATCATAGCTAGGGAATGCAATTGTGCAGTTGTCAACGATTAACAGGACATAAACAGTTGATGAATGTGCAGCTGAATTAAAGTGCTCCCTAGGATAACCTGAAATTATAAACTGGATCATTTAAAAGAATCTAACAAAGGATCTTTATAATTAAAACAAAGCAGGGTTAATGGGATGTAAAATTGCATATAATTACAGTGCAATAATGATTGAATTTTAAATTATTAAAAGCAAAATGAAGACTAAGAATACTTTGAAGGACTTTCTGGGTTAGATTTTGAGAGACCTGGGTAATAAATCAACAGTTTTGAGCAAGCTTTTTCATTTGAGGGTGAAGGGAAAAACAAAAGAAAGTGTAATGCAGGGGATCATGATTTTAAATATCTTCAATTAGATATCTACCTGTTCAAATATATTAATGGTATCACAAGTTGATTTTCCGAGTACATAACTTTAGTTTGTGTAGTAAATCATTTGAGTGCCTTTCTGGTCTTCGTCATTATTAGAAATGTTCTCAAACATAATATTTCAATGTATCACAGAATCACAGAATAGTCTAGGTTGGAAGAGACCTACAAGATCACTGAGTCCAACCTCTGACTAGTAGTTGGACTCATTATAGTAGTTGTAGTTATAGTAAAAATAATAATAAAAATTAACATCTATTTTCCTACCACTTTAATAACTTGTGTTTTCAATTTAAATTTATTGTGTTCATTTCTGGTTTTATTTGTTTTAGATAATGTTTTGCTAGGAATGTCTAAATGAAACACATTTGTAGAACTGAGAATATAAACACAGTGTTCTGATAGAGCTTTCTAGATTAATTCTGAATTTGACGGCCTGTGTTCTAGAAAAGTTGCCTTTGAGGCAGTTTTTCCTCATTTATAAACTAAATATATTATTTTTTTACATCAGATAGTTATAAAAATGTTACAACTCAGGTTACTAAATATTCATGTGCTTACATAATTTTATCAAATGTCTATCATAACAGTTGTTAGTATAACAAGAGTATCTGACTATAGATTTAAATTAATGCTTTAAAAAAAATTATCTGCAAAGATATTTAATTTCAGAATAGCACTGTCTATAATATAAGTGAAAGATTTAGAGACATCGTGCTTATCATCTTCAACTTTATCCTTCTTTTTAATCAGTCTCATACTATGAATATGTGATGTTGAGGGCATCACACATGTCAAGAGCTTCACTGATAGTAGTTTAATTAGGATTTTAGATTTACATTAGGGTATACACATAAGTAGGTTTCTTAAATTATGAGCTGGATGCATCTGCAATGTTGGCTGTATGAGGGGGCTTAGAAAGAGTTTATTTAATGAGGAATTATGTGGGAGGGACATTATAACCCATATTTAAGTGGACTGGTCAAACAAGTCAAAAGAAAAAGGCTGCAGGGGGACAAGAACAAGAGATAAAATAGGAAATAACTCAAATATGTATACAAATGCATACAGCCTAGGAAACAAGGAGGAATTACTCCACATGCAATAACAAAGCTATGGCATCACTAGAATGAATGAGATTTGGTGGGATAACCTGGAATAACATTACAGAAGTGCTGTGATGGACAGATATGGGTTCCTCAGGAAGGACAAAGAGAAAACAAGGAAAGAGTGTTTCCTTCTGTGTAGAGGCAGGTAAAATGTATGGAGCCTTTCAATGGGACAGAGGACAGTGTGACTGATAACTTGCAGGAGAGGATGAGAGAAGAGGCTAGTAAGGGTGACATCATGGTGTTAGGTTGTTACAGGCCACCCATTCAGTACAAGGGAAATGAAGACGCATCTTTAAATAATTCAGGAAGTACCTGAATCACAAACCCTAGTTGTTGTGCAGGTCTTTAATCTTCCAGAGATCTGCTGGAAGTATAATAATTGGGATACATAGAGTCAAGATTTCTGGAGGATGTTGGGTATAACTTCTTGATACAAGATGAACCAACTAAAAGTGACACACAGCTAGATCTGCTATTCATTAACAAGCAGGAATTGTGTTTGGATGTAATTTTGGATGTAATTTGGATGTAATAAGTACGCAGCACTTGCAGGGCAAGCGGGCGATCAGGCCCAGTCAGCATGGGTTTATGAAGGGCAGGTCCTGCTTGACGAACCTGATCTCCTTCTATGACAAAGTGACACGCTGGGTGGATGAGGGAAAGGCTGTGGATGTGGTCTACCTTGACTTCAGCAAGGCATTTGACACCGTTTCCCACAGCATGCTCCTCAGGAAACTGGCTGCTCTTGGCTTGGACTGGCACAGGCTTCGTTGGGTTAGAAACTGGCTGGATGGCTGGGCCCAAAGAGTCGTGGTAAATGGAGTCAAATCCAGTTGGAGGCCGGTCGCTAGTGGCGTTCCCCAGGGCTCGGTACTGGGGCCGGTCCTCTTTAATGTCTTCATCGATGATCTGGACGAGGGCATTGAGTGCACCCTCAGTAAGTTTGCAGATGACACCAAGTTAGGTGCGTGTGTCGATCTGCTCGAGGGTAGGAAG
>CM021765.1:180761506-180814418 GCA_011076525.1 Nettapus auritus | reverse complement strand
AGGGGGGAAAAGAGAGGAGAAAAGGGGGGAAAAAGAGGAGAAAAGGGGGGAAAAGAGAGGAGAAAAGAGGGGGGAAAAGAGAGGAGAAAAGAGGGGGGAAAAGAGAGGAGAAAAGAGGGGGGAAAAGAGAGGAGAAAAGAGGGGGGAAAAGAGAGGAGAAAAGAGAGGGGAAAAGAGGGGAGAAAAGAGGGGGGAAAAGAGGGGAAAAAAGAGGGGAGAAAAGAGGGGAAAAAATAGAGGAGAAAAGAGGGGAAAAAAGAGAGGAGAAAAGAGGGGAAAAAAGAGAGGAGAAAAGGGGGAAAAAAAAGAAAAAATATATATCGAGACTGATTTGTCTAGCCAAAGAACATGTAATAGAATTCTGATGCAAAAAGAAATTATCATAGAATCATTCAGGTTGGAAAAGACCTCCAAGATCATCTTGTTCAACCATCCCCCTACCACCAATATTGCCCACAAAAAAACACATCCTTGAACACCATGTCCAACCTTTCCTTGAACACCCCAGGGACCGTGATGCCACCACCTCCCTGAGCAACCCATTCCAATGCCTAACCACTCTTTCTGAGAGGAAATTTCCACTAATTTCCAACCTGAACCTCCCCTGGTGAACTTGAGGCCGTTCCCTCTTGTCCTATCACTAGTTACCTGCAAGAAGAGGCCGACCCCCAGCTCCCCGCACCTTCCTTTCAGGTTGTTGTAGAGAGTAATAAGGTCTCCCCTGAGCCTCCTTTTCTCCAGATTCAACAATCCCAGTTCCTTCAGGCACTCCTCATAGGACTTGTGTTCCAATCCCTTCACCAGCTTTATAGCCCTTGTCTGGATACATTCTAGGGCCTCGATGTCCTTCTTGTAGTGAGGGGCCCAAAACTGAACACAGTATTTGAGGTGTGACCTCACCAGAGCTGAGTGCAGGGGGATGACCACCTCCCTGTTCCTGCTGGTTACACTATTCCTGATGTTCAGGATGTAGTTGGCCACCTGGAGAACACTGCTGGCTCATGTTCAGACGAGCATTGACCAGCACCTTCAGGTCCTTTTCCTCTGCACATCTTTCTAACCACTCTTCTCCAAGCCTGTAGCACTGCATAGGGTTGTTGTGACTAGAGTGTGGGACCCGGCACTTAGCCATGTTGAACCCCATCCCATTGGCCTCTGCCCATCAATCCAACCTGTCTGGGTCCCTCTGCAGGGCCTTCCTATCCTCCAGCAGATGGAAACTTCCCCTCCAACCTGGTGTCATCTGGAAACAAGGGTGTACTCAATTCCCTCATACAAATCATCCATAAAGATATTGAAGAGGATACTAAAGATATTAAAGAGGATACTAAAGAGGATATTAAAGGGCCCAACATCGACCCCTAGGGAACATCACTTTTGACCAGTCGACAGCTGAATTTAACGTCATTCACCACCATGCTCTGGGCCCAGCCATCCAGCCAGTTTTTAACCTAGCAAAGAGCATACCTGTCAAAATTATTCAGGAAGTGGAAGTAGAGACGGCTAGAAAGGAGGAATTTAGAAACATTGATGGGGCATGTAAGAAATGCTGTCAGGAAGGTCAAGCTCAACTGGAAATGAGACATCTAAGAGGTATTATGGGCAGTAAGTGATTCTGCCACTTCATTAGTAGTAAAAGGCTGACCAAGGAAAACATGGTCTGTTGTTGAATGGAGTGGATGATGTAATGACAGATAAGGCTGAGGTGTTCAATGCCTTACTTGTCCTAGTCTTCACCAAGCCTCTGTATTTCGTGAAATGGTTCAAGGAGAACTACAAACAGTGCATGAGGACTGAGTTAAAGATTCCTTTAGAGAAGTTATCCAGTGGTAAAGAGAGTTCTTGCAAGGGATCTCACTATCATCTCTGAAAGGTCAAGGAAATTGGGGAAGATCAGTGATACCTGGAGAAACGCAAATGTTGCAACCATCTTCAATATAGTCCAAAAAAGACAGAGAACTGTAAGCTTGTCAGCTTCTCTTCTATCCCCTGGAAAATCCTTTTGGAACATTTCTGACCACATGAAGGAGAAAATGACTGAGAAAAGTCAACTTGATTTTACCAAAGCTAAACTATTCCTGACCAACCTGTTCATCTTCTATGATGAAGAAATAGATCTGTGAACATGCAGAAAGCAGTGGACATCATTTATCTTGTCATTAGGTAGGCTTCCATACTGTCCCACAGTACTCAGGTATCAGAGTTAGAATGCTACAGTCTGTATGGGTGGACAACTAAATATGTAGAAAACTGGCGATGGGATTCGTTTCCAAGGGTTGTGGTTAATTAGTTGTACATTACCTTTACACCTTTGGCAAATGGAGTATCTCAGGGGTCTAGCCTGTCTCAGAGATAGATGCTACAGATCATTATCAATTAGTCTTCCAGCTATGGTTTTCTATCCTCATTCCACTTACATTTTCTTCACCCTTTATATTTTCACAACACTAATCTATTAAGGGATGACCTTGTGCTTTCATCTAAAATTATTTCCTTTCCTTTTTTTTCTTTTTCTTCTCAGAGTTTCCTTTTTTAATAGCAGGACTAGTCTGATCATAACAGAAATTTGAGGAAAGATGAGACTGTATTTCTTCTCAGATTTAAAATTATAAGCTTTATTTCTGTAATTTCATCTCTACCTAAGTCTGATTTCTGCCTGTTGCCATGAAAATACATACTTTTACATATTGACCTACCTAGACCTCAAGACATACTTAGTAGTGTTAAGACTACTGTAGTGTTAAGAGTTTTCACCAACTTCCTGGAAAGAGTGGCAGAATGTTTGAAAAGACAGGAAAATTGTTTTTATTTAAATTTAGATGAATTACTGATTAAATCCTGAAAAAAGACTAACAAAGACTTATACTCCATTCTTTCCATGTCACCTCAATGCGGATTTTTGAGTAACTGCAGAAAACTTTCTTTTGGACATCTTTTATTGCAGTTTGGCAGTTCTGTTAAGTTTGGTTTGTGGTAATTGAGCTCACTGTCTGTAACTCTTAAATGCTCAAGCCCAGTGTTCAAATGTATACCTGTGGTGCCATTTGCACCACATCAATCATATTTGATTTATGACTTGCATTTGCAGCTGGTTACCTAGATACACCTTGAAGAGCTCATTTAGTATTTGAGTCCAAGCACACAGGGAGAAAAGATGGGGTTCCTGGCTTCTGTCTTGACCGTGGTCTTAATCACGGAAACCTTGAGGTCAGAACAGGGAGCTCATCTGAATCATCTAGAAATGCAAGATAACAGGGTCTTCAGACATCATGCTTATTATGTAGCTGAGGGCTAACAGAACAGTTTGCAAAGGATTCCAGTCTGATAAGCAAAATCCAATGTATGTAAATTGAGGCAGAAAATAGCACTGAGGTACACTATGTAAATATGAAAAAAAGTGTTTGATCTTTTCCTCTTTGACAGATGTAGCCAAATTCTGTTGCTGTACTGTTATCCTCACCAAGAGTAACTCCTGATTGGAGGAATCCTTTATTAACTGTGAATGGCTGTTTTATGGAAATTCATCGTAAACGTTTTCTTCCATCAGTAGAATATTCCTGTCATAGATGCATACATAAAATTAGGCACTGAATGCTTGTATTTCTGCTCCAGCTGAAGCATGACCTTGAGCTCCCTGTTAGATTCACTTTTTATATAATTTCACATTCTTTACTACAGAAGTCCTTGCCCTTTCTCCAGACTAGTAGTCAGTATGTGTTGGACAAACCATACACTGTTATGAATACCATTTATTCACTCATATGTTCAGTATAGTAGGTTCAGTGGAGTTCTTAGACCTGTTTCGGTTTTTGAAGCAACTTCTAACCTAGTCTTCCTTGATCAGGTCATATCTCAAAGCTGAGGCTGATTCTGAGATGCAGGCCTTGCATCTCAGAGATGCAAGTTGTAGCTGTTGTTTTGGGATGTTTACTAAATGATCTCTATTTTAAAGAGACAGTTTCATCTTGATTTAAAAAAAATCTTCATCTTTATTTAAAAAAATCTAAATTCTTAGACTCTTACTGGTTCTGTGGAATTTCTGAAACATTAATGGTTACCTTCCATAAAATTTATCTTGCCAGTGTGTTCATGTTGTAGAGCAGTAGCTGGTCTTTGCATGTTGTACTTTCAAACTTTTCTCTAGTAAATTCTTCATCATTCCCCTTTTGCAAGAATCGGGCCTCTGTGCCAGACATTACCTTCTAAAATTTATGGGAATTTACTTTCAAAGTATTTACAGCAGCACCTCATCTTGTAGAACTTAAAACTGTTCAAGTCAGGATAGTATATGAATCCTATTATAGGTACCAAGTTCAATGATAGGTTTCATTTCTTATGAATTCCATTAAGAGTAATAATTGTCAAAACAACTGTGTTTGGTGAAAAGTGGCATATTTCCAGGCTGCTTCTTGGAAAAACTAAGCTGTGGGCATCTGATGAAAGTAAGTCAGAGAAACATCTGTTTCCCTGGACATGTGAGTTGGCAGAACTTCAGGAATGAGTAGAGGAAGCAAGACCTTAGCTAAATTATAACAAATGTTCATTTTGTAATCTGTTTTGAAAGTTACTGCTTGGGACTGATCTGCTTTTTTATTTTATCTCAAATGAAAGAAAGATTGGGTAACATAAGCACAATTGTTTTATCTAGCAGTATAACAGCTAAGAGCCCTCTTTCTCTGTGTGTGAGATTACTACTAGGAATAACTGACTGCAAGATAAGAGTCAGCTTAGAATAACGAAAGTTTTCATCCTGCATGTTTGATGGGTGTAAAAATAGCTCTGTTTGTCACAACATATCCCAATTAAAATTTAAATCTGTTTGCAAGCATGTTTCAGTTTCTGCATGTTTCAAAACAGTTTGGGACAGTTTGGACAGTTGGATATAGTCTTAGCACTGTCTCTGTTTCCAAAAATCCAAAAGATATTGTCCCAGGCTCTTATTATTTATCTGAATGACTTAGAATGTAGAACTCCCCAGTCCAGCCTTTTTAAAAGTGTTTAAAGTGTTTAAAGTGTCTGAAACACTGGACATCTAATTGTTTACACAGACTTTTTCACAATTTGCTTTAAACTGTAAGTGCTCTAGACTTTTAAAATAACCTTACTGAGGACACAGTTACGGAAAACAAACTACATCGATTTAAAATAACTTCTTGCATACTCCTAAACAACATTTGCAAATAACTCATGTTTATGAATCAGCATGTCCTGAGATGTTCCCTCACTCAGTGTGTTCTCTGCCATAAATCTGAGACTCTTCAGTTTTTAGCCAAGGGAAAGCCTGCTCGATACTTGCATTCTTACAGATACTGCAGCCCCATCATGCTTACTTTTCAGCATTGGCATATCTAAATTCTAGTTTTTTATTTCCATTTTCCGTAAGTTCAGCTAGAAATTCCACACCCATCTGTACAGAAAACTCACTTCCCTATAGCAGAGCACCAGGATTTGAGTCATAAATGACCTCAGACTACTTTGTTGGTGTATTCTTTACTGGAAATCATTTGATTCAGTCTAAAAACAAATCAAACCAAATTCCTAATAAGGGAGCTTTAATCATGGTTCATAAATTTGTTGGCATTAATAGAAATCAAGTTTGTCTTGATATAAAGAAACCATAAGTTACCAAGTTACTATTTCATCTTTACCTTATCCTGTGAGAACTGCAGTTCAAAGGATAAATTTTGCAGATTATCAGTTCCTGAGATCAGCTCATCTGAGGAAGGACAGGGCAACACATTTGGCTTCAATTCTGATAGGAATTTGCAGTGGTACAACTGAATAAATGGATAAAGCCAGAACCTTTTCTAGACCAATTCTGGTTTGGTCAAACACAAATGACTAGGAAACATTATAAAAAGAACAGCAAGTTTGTGGTGACACTTCTCAGACAACTCCTTAGCCCCATGGGAGGACTACTTGTATGGGGATTAATAAGCAAGACTAAAGGACTAAATTAATCTCTATCTCAACATCAACATGGACTGATGTCCATCTATTAGCCACTCTCAAAAAACCTTGTATAGGATGAAGATTTACAAGAGTAAATAAGAACAGTGGGTATGATTCAGTCACAAGAAATGTTCAATTGTCAGTGATAAGGAAGTGTCACTAAAGAATATGTTTTATTCCCAAAGAAGAGTAAAAGTGGTATTGCTCTCAAATTTAAGATTTTTCCCCCTATTTAGCAAATACATATGCATTTTTTGTGCCTCAATCTCCTCATTATATTGGTCACTCCAGTGTAGTAGGATGGTTTGGGAAAAATGCAGAGAACAGAATTTTATCTGAAGAGTGCTCCATAAAAATCTGTGAATGGGAAACATAGTTGGGCAGATGACTGAAATATTGATATATACTGGTATATTGGATGGGTTTCAGACCTGTATTAATAATGATATTGTATCACAGTATTATTAAAAGGTATTTACATATTATATAATGTAACAGTATGAAACATTAAGTTTTTGTTCTTGAGCATATATGCTAGAGAATTGGTTTATCCTTTGGAAATGTCTGAGGAGGTAAAAGTCCAGTCTATCATAGAAATTTTCTTGTAGAAATTTGTAGAATATAGAGATAAACAAAAGGAAAATACTATTCTAGATTTGCATCAGAAAAGGTATTACCATTGAGATACTGCAGCATTACTGTTACTATATAAATAATGCTGAGAATTTGTCTATAATAATGCTGCCAGTCTGGGCTATGCACAGTTAGGAAAGGTGAAATCAGTCTCTGAGATGAGTAAACCTCAAAAGACAATTTTTACTAAATATTCTGGCATAAAAGAGAAGTTAGAGCTGCATTATTTAGCCTAGTAAAGTAGGGACAGATGCAATATCAGAAGGTCATATGAAATAACAAGAATTAAAAATAAGGCAAACATTTGCATAAAAATGAAACAATAAAGACTACTGAAGAATACATTTGGACTGGAAAGTAAAGAAAGAATTTTAACCTTCAGAGGAGTTTCCAAAGCTGTGCTGCAGGCAAGAACCTTGATCACATTTTCACAAATCAAAGATTTATGAGCTAGATTTCATGAAAAAGGCCACATTTCATAAACTAAAGATAGTTTATGAAGGAATTTGTATGATGGAACTGCATTTTGTAGTGAAGGAGTAAATTTTCAGGTCTTTGTCCCTCTCTCTTATTTGCAGTGCTTGAAGGAATTATTATTATTATTTTGATTCATCATCAGTGTTTGATACTAACAAGTGTGAGATTTTTCCTGGTTTGGGATCCTTTCTGAATCTTTTTTTTCCCAATGACGATCCACAAGATAGTCATAAGCATTTGTTCTTATGCCAGAAAAGTTTAATCTTGTGCCATACGTGTGACTGAGTTAGTAGGATTTACCCAGGCAACTGGGAGACAACCTAGGAGATGAACCTGAAGATTACAGGAAAGCACATGTCACTCCTTCAGGAAGGGCAAGGAGGACATTGGAAACTACACATCAGTCAGCTTCACCACAGTCCCTGGGAAGGTGATTTAACAGCTAATCCTGGAAACTATTTCCAGACACATGAAAGAGAAGAAAATCAGGAGTAGTCAGCATGGATTCACTAAGGAAAATTAATGCCTTACTAACTTGATAAGCTTCTATTATAAAATACACAGCCTGATGGATGAGACGAGCAGTGGATATTGTATTCCTGGACTTCACTAAGGCTTTTGAGAGTGTACCCCATAAGATCGTCATAGAGAAGCTGTTGAAGTATGAGCTGGATTTGCAGACAGCAAGGTGGATCAAAAAATAGCTGAATAGCTGGGCCCATATGGTAGTGGTCAGTAGTGTGAACTCTTCTCAGAGGCCCATAACAAGAGAAGTACCCCAGGGCTCAATAGTGGGTCCAATCCTATTTAACATCTTTGTTAACGATCTGGATGATGGAGTAGAGTGCACCCTCAGGAAATGCAGGGATGACACAAAAATGAATGGAGAAGCTGACTCACCAGAAGACCATGCAGCCAAGGGACCTTAACAGTCTGGAGAGGTGGGCTGACAAAAATTCCATGAAGTTCAACAAGGAGAAGTGCAGAGTGCTGGCCCTGGGGAGAAACAACTCCAGGTGTCAGTATGTGCTGGGTGTCACCCAGCTGGAAGGCAGTTCTGCAGAAAAGGACCTGGCATTCCTGGTGGACACCAAGCTGAACATGAACCAAAAATATGCCCTTGCTGCTAAGAAGCCTAATGGTATTCTTGGCTACATTAGGCAAAATATTGCCAGCAAGTAAAGAGAGATAATCCTTCCACTCTACTCAGCACTGGAAAGGCCACATTTAGAGTGCTGTATCCCTCTCTAGGTCTCCCAGTACAAGAAAGGCCTGGACATCCTGGAGGGAGTCCAATATGGGGCCACCAAGATGATGAAGGCACTGGATCATCTCTCCTATAAGGAGAGGCTGGGAGAGCTGGGGCTGTTCAGCCTGGAGAAGAGGAGACTCAGGAAGCTTCTTATCAACGTCTATAAATCCTAAAGGGAGGGTGAAAGACGATGGAGCCAGCCTCTTTTCACTGGTACCCAGTGCCAGAACAAGAGGCAATGGGCACAAACTAGCACACAGAAGGTTTCCTCTGAATATCAGTAAGTGCTTCTGTGCTGTGCGGGTGACATTGCTCTGGCACAAGTTGCCTAGAGAGATTGTAGAGTCTCCCTCCTTGAAAACCTTCAAACACCAAATGGACATGGTCCTGGGCAACCTGCTCTATGTATCCCTACCTGAGCAAGTGGGTTGGACCAGTAGACCTCCAGAGGTCTCTGTCTACCTAAACTATTCTGTGATTCCATGATTCTGTGAAAAGCAGCTTGAAAATACCTTCTTAGAAGAAGATATACTTAGAAGTAAAAATCAGTAGCAAAAAAAAAGTGTTTTTTAAGTAGTGTTTTTCAATTTGAGATGGTAACAAGTTTCCTTGAACAAATACAGCAAACAAATAAGCAAGCTCCTTTGCAAAAGCCTCTGTGAGGCATCACTTCTCTGACCTTGCAGTAGCTGCCTTTCCTTTCAAAAGTAAGATGAAATATTTATGTCTTAATGCGTTATGCTTCTGTTTTCTGCCCTACATTCTTGCACTTACAAATCAAAACATCATGACATGCAAAATTTCTTGTCAATGGCCTAGATTTTAACTTTTCTTCAAGTCTGTTTTTCTGATAAAGGATTTTAAGACTACTGTAGTTCTCATTAGTCTTCTAGATGCAAAAGCATAGTTTACCTAATCTTTGAAGTTCTATCTCCAATGTTTGTATATAAGTGAATCACTATAAGTATCTTATTAGCACTTATTGGTACGATATTGTTTAATGCTTGTATAGTATTATATATAGTATAAATAGTATTATATACTACAGTATTATATATAGTATAGGTCATGGCCTCACTTTTGTCATAATCACAATGTGCTGATCACCATACAAATATTTTTTTTGTCTTTTTCTTGAAGAGATTGCCCTCAGTAGTAGGTATGTGAGTACATGAAATAGCAGGCAAGAAGCAGTTAAAATAATACTGAGAGATTCCATAGATAAGAGTTTTGTCAACAAACAACAAGGGAGAAGGTATGTCTATAGTTTTAAATAAAACCAAATAGCCTGAACTAGCCTATGTTCATACGACTTAAGGTTAGCACCTGAGAGCAGAGTGTCTGCATCTGTCCTACAGACCACTCAGTCTAGGTCTTCCCTGGAGCCTGTATAGTTCCCATTTCACTTCATTTTTCCCATTTAGTTCAATTTTTTTTTATTTTTTTATTTTTTTTTTTTTTTTTTTTTTAATAATATAAGGGCTACCCTTTAGAATCATGTTATGTTCTATGTGTGCTGGGATATGGGATGAAAACACCTGCACAACCTTCCTGGAAAGGATTTAAGTTTATTTGGTCTTATCTACGCATCCTCAGTGCACAGTACCTTGAACCATGCCCAAAATGAGTTGAGGGAAAGCTAGTACTTTGAGTGCTGTAGGCAGTCAGGACCCTGTGTGCTAAGGCATACGCATTGGTTCCCTTTTATTTTTCATTTCCTTTACTCTACAACTGTGGACCCTGAAGATTTGAAGCATTTCCAGGTTACCTGAAATCTGGGTAAATTTGTGGTGTCCAAAAGCTGCGGCAACTCTAAAGTTGCTCCCAAAAGGATCAGAATTCTCAGACTGTGGAGCAGAATGGTCCATTAGAGCTATTGGAGATAGAACTTGGGTCACCAGCAGTTTCAGCCATCTGATTTGAATTACCTCTGCATGTCTATAAAAGTTTTCATTTTTCTGTAAAGCAGACAGATGCTAGTGTTGACAGATTTTTGTTTGTACATATGTATTTTTTCCCTGAATACTGGCAAGAGATTGGTTTATAACTTGTGGAAATTAACATTCTCTGATAATCTATTTGAAGCCCCCTGTAGGTGTTTTAATGTGTAAATGGGCACTCAGAGAGTGTGAACACTTCTTATGACAGATAAAAATGACTAAGCTGAAGGTGGTATGTATTTATCAGTGCCCTTTTGGAGACCAGTTCATGAACAGAAGCATCTTAGATTATTTTTTGAGGCATAAAAGCCATGTTTAGATGTCCCAAATAACAAACCCGGTGGATCCAAGCTAGTGTCTATATTTTCTCATCAAATTCCTGGTAGTAGGGAGAAACCTATTGATGTCACCGGAAGCCATCCTGAAACGGAAATCCTGCCTGGACCAAAACTGACTCAGAGATACTGAATTTGCACAGGGCTTGAATAACCCACTGATTTATTCCTTCAGGGGGGATGTGCAGTTAGTAGGCACTTGAAATCTGTGTGTTCAGTTTTGAAATCCTAGCTATTTGATCCCTGGTCATTAATGTCATAAGGAAAAGATCAGGAAGACCTGTGATGTGAAATTTGATTGGAGATGGTAAACGCTCAGTTCTAGTATTTTCTCATATCAGAGAATCTTGTAAAAGTCATGAATACTCACAAATAATCCATTTATCTGAATACTTTATATTAATAAAATACTAAAGCATATTTTTCAATAGGGTAGATTTAAAAATATAGCTAAATTTTGAAGAGGACAATGGAAGCAACTTCAGTCTTTCAGCCTATGCTTTGTCAAAAACTTTCTAATTTGAAGAACAATAGCAAAGTAATATAAAAAAGACTTGTGTCCATTGTGAAACCTTGATCCAAGTTTGTTTGTCCTTATCTCTAAACAGAGGTCCCAATATTCAAGTCTTTCCATGCCACATATCCATATTAAACATTCAAGTAAAGTGATTTTCTTCCTTCAAAAAAGGCAGATCACACGAAAGGATGCAAAAATAGATTTCAAGTCTTTCACCTTATGGGTATAACATGCAGTAATCATGGATTCCATTTCTAATAATTATGACTTTGATTTGTGGTGCTCCCAAGCACCCAACCTTAGAGTGGGACTGACTAGTAACTTCATGTTCTTAATATTGGAATATCTGAATTTGTGTGCTTCTCTGATGCTGCAGAAAGGAAAATCCTAGACCACATGCCCCTTTGGCACAAAGAGAAACAGTTCTTCCTGATCCTAAACAGACAGTCCTGTCAGATCTTTGCATCCTGAAAGATATTTCCTCCCTGCTCGTAAGAAGAGCAAAGCAATTTTGAATAGAGTGAGCAATCTTAGGTATGGACAGCAGGGACAAGAAACCACTTGGTTCCATTCTTCCTGTTCAGTAAGACATCAACATTATTAATAATTCAGTGTTGTTTATGTTGCAATTTGACTATATGTATCATGGTATTTGATGTTTTTTCTGAGTCTTAATTTAACATATCTGATGATAATCCTCAGTCTCAAGTTAATCTTTTTTTTTTATTTTTTTTTTATTTTTTTTAAGTAAAATTTGTCTACCCCTGATGCTATAAAAATCTTGGAAACATGATAATCATTGTTTAAAAAACATATGGGAGATAATTATATTATTTTGCAATTTTAATAGAATCTTAAATCTCAATAATGTCATGAGTTTTCAAGACTTTGAAAGGGAATATTTATATTTAATGATATAATGGTATCAGTAAGAGTTTAAGTAGTTGTCTAGATTTTTTAAACGATGCTGCAATATTCATATTAAGACTTCTGTTAAAAAACACACTAGAAATATACTTCCATATTTTCCCTTCAATAAGAAATAGCAAGCTTTTTCCATGTGACATGATTTCTTTGTGTACTTGCAAATACCAAAAATTTTGGATAAAGGCAATTTTTTCATGTCATCTAATTTAGCAATTACATTGCACTAATTTCGGGATTTTTTTTTTTTCTTTTTAAGTAACAAATAACATATAAATATATCAAATGCAAAGGTTAATTTTTATTCTTCTTATTTTAGATTATTATGTCATGCAATGAAAGATCATATAGTGCGTGTTGCAAATGAAGCAGAATTTATTTTGAACCGACAAAGAGCTGAAGATGTCCACAAGCATGCTGAGTTTGAGGTAAGCCTAAGAACTGATGAATTTTTGCTTTTCTGTTTTCACTCAGTTGTCACCTAGACCGTAACCCCATACAATAAAGATTTTCTTTTTCCAAGAAAGAAATTTATATTGAAGACATTTCAAAACTAGTTTTTAAAAGCCTTGGTAAATGTCAGACACAAGGAACTGGTTTAATTTCTCATCTTCTCACTGAAATTCTTGAAAACATTTACAGCTTGAAGAAATCCCTTAATCAGAATGTATGCTAAACTAGTATGGCAGACCCTTTAGTTTCACAAAGAAGTTTTCTGATTTATTGCAAATAGTAATGCAAGTCACATTACTAATTATTTCTGTTGGATTTTATCAACAGTAAGTTCAGTAAGAAAGAAAAACAGCTAATATATATAAGGCATTTAAAAAAATTAAGAAATACAAATGTTTTGTTAGAATTTGTATTTTATGACATTTTTGTTAGGATACTTTGCATTTTGGATCTCCTTAGAGAATTTACTTTCTATAAATTACATATTGAAATGCGATAACACGTATTTTAGCTACTAGTCATTAACTAATCATTAACTAACCATTAACGACTGACAATGTGTTTACATTGTTCTTTTTAAGTATTGGAAGAAGTAACATAGCAGCTGGATCCCAAAAATCTGTCATTTTTGCCCCTTAAAAGAAATCAAATTTCAATTGTTTTTTTTTCATCAATAAGTGTTGCAATTAAAAGCAAATTACTTGAAAATGATGCAAATACACACACACACACACACACACACACACACACAAAAAACTATTTCAAAAACATTTTTTCAAGTTCAGTGTTTAACATGTTTTTGATGATTCCTTTGGGATTAATTTTGTTCCTATCCAAAAAAAAAAAAAATTAAAAAAATCATGCAAAAGTGGTCAAATACAGTTAAAATTCATATTTTTGACATTATTTCATCGAATATAATTTTGCATTTTTAAACTGCCTTTATACAACATTTCAACATCACTTGTTTTTATTATTTCCAAACTTGCCTGTGTTTGCATACATTTGTATATAACTATATATGTACAAGCACACTTTTCCATGTGTTTTAATGCTGATGTGACCTAAGATTGAGATAGACTGACTTAGTATTAATGATAATAAATAGCTGTATCAATTTACTCATCTGTCAAAAAATTTCCACAAGCACCTGGTGACTAGAAATCCAGTAATCTTAGTTTTGATGAGGTTTTTATCTCATTGAAACAGCTCTCTTAAATGTACACTTTGATGTACTAGTTCTTGTGCTCCTTGACCTAGCTGAAAAGTGTGAGACACAGAGATATCTGTTGTCATTCTGAGTACACATAACCTTTACTTCATTTTGTCAGAGCAGACAGCAGACACTTGTCATATGGGATTGCAACAACTTTATTACCAAGAATATACTAGATATTTCAAACTTAGATAAAATCGCATTTACAATTAAGTGTGTGTCAGAGTGAAGTTTCATATTGCCTCAACAATAAATAACATTTGATATTTATCACTGCATCACGCAGTAACCTAGAGATGACAATAGAAGATTGAATTATGTGTTCTTTGAAGAATACATTGAGGTATAAGACCTGTCAGAACTCTAGACAAAATGAGAATATTCAATTAACTTCCAGCTTCTGTTAGCAAATAGGATTTAGAATATTAACTAAATTCCCTTAAGGAATAGCCATAAGTCGGTCTTATTGTCTGGTGAAGAAACCAACACATTTTTCATATATGAGTTTTTTCATTATATTTGTCACATGAAAAACCTCAGCTACATGTTTCAGATGAATAAGATGAAATCTGAAAGTCATAAAAGAAAATTATTATATGCAGTCTGTGTTAAATATGAACCTCAGATGTACTTAAATAAGCTGGCAGTTAAAGTCTGAAAGAATGTTTTATATATTGCCTTTAATAATGGTAGGTATATAACCAAACATTTTATTATTCATCCTACTTGAAAGTAGTAAGGACAGAGAGATTTCTGGTAGTTTTCTCTTGCATAATTGTAAATCTGTCATTTTGTCTTAATAAGCTGTATTGGTATATATTCCGGGGTTTAGTACATGTTAATCATTGCTCTCAGCAAGAAAAGTGAGTGGTTATTTTATTTTTACCTTTTAAACTTTAATTGCATAATTATGGATGAAATTATTTGGCCCAAGCTGCACTGAGTTATTGCATTGCCTGCGTAATGGTAAGGCCTTGGACCAGCATGTAAATTTTATCCTGTGACTACAGTTGCAGTCAGGGCAAGAGAAATTCCTTCTAGAACAGTTGCTTTGCAGTTAACTTCCATTTTGTTAACCTTTGTAATTGTTCAGGAAGAAAAATGAAAATTTAATTTTACTGTCCAATGAGCTGGTGAAATATTAACCTCATTACTAAGGCAGATCATTGTACTAATTGGTGCTTCACTGTACAAGAAGATAAATTGAAAAATGAATTAACCCTTTATGAATTAGTGTAATGATTGTTCTTTTCCTGATAGATTACTTGAAATAATGGTTATAGCATAGTGGAAAGACCACTGTTAAAATCTTACCAAATACTAATGCAATTGGTAGCAAAAGGGTAGTGTGCAGAAATATGAAGAATAAGTACAATCTACCATGAAGTATGCTAAACTGTAATTGCTTTTGAGAATATTAGAATATAGTGGTCTATTCAACACTAAGTGTTATAGCAGTGAGTATTGGTTGAACATCCTAAAATGGTGCACTATAATCTGTGCATGCAAAAATGTAGGTCTTTTAAAATAGGTAATTTTCAAAATAGCTCTTTTAAGAATAAACCAGCTTTTGTAATTTACACCTAGAAAATGATATAATTGACTCCTTTTAATTACTATAGCTACATTTGCTTTATTTAGACATTTGGAAAGGATCTTTACTGGGAGGAGAAATTTGATTTAATCTTAACATGGTTTTGAGAAAATAAATGGAAAATTTACATTGTTCTTATTATACCTAAAGAAAGGATTCATCAAAACTAAAATGCGCTATTCAGTTTTGTCATTTTTACAAACAATTTTGCATGAATAATTACAGCATTTATTTTAATTACCTGTTAAAGGAAACATTATAAAAACTTTAGATCTTACACAGTTGTAAAGATGTTGCTTTTTTTACCCATTAAGATAGTTTAGAAGTTGTGTGTATGTTAAGGATTTTTTTATGTTATAAGACCGAAAATATACTTCTTAATTTGATAGTCAAAGGAGTTTTCCTTTAGCACCTATAATAATAATCTTTTTTATTTCTTTAATTTGAATTGTAGATTTTATTGAAGTTAAAGAATCAAGCCCAGCATACATATATATATATTTTTTTCTGCAAGATTGGTTTGAAGTAGAATATACTGTATATTATGTCATACATACGTTATACCTGTATTTTATGCCTGAGAGTACATGAAAATTTTACGAGACCAGCTCTTAAGGCATACCCATGTTCACATACACACACATGGAGATGCATAGTTTTTAGTCGTAATTCAGATCTTTTTGCCCTTGATTGCCCTTTAAATTCTACATGTTCTGACGTATTTCTTGTGAATTAAATATAGTAGTAGAACCATTTAAATTGAATGGTATGTCCTGTTCCTCTTAAACGTATTTTAATGAGCTTGTTAGTTCTTGATATATTTAAAGAGTTTTAGTGCATAACCATTTTAAGGTGACTCCTAAGTAGCCTATCTTTTGTCAAGTAGATATACTTTCATTCCTAGTCACAGTGTGCACAATATGCTGCTGACAGAAGAGAGGAGGAGAAGATGTGTGATCATCTTATCAGTGCTGCTAAGCATCGAGACCACGTTACAGCCAATCAGCTAAAACAGAAGATACTCAACATACTAACAAATAAGCATGGTGCCTGGGGAGCTGTTTCTCACAGGTAAGCTGCAAACATAAAATGTATGGTTTAAATTTTAATGTCAAAGTTTAAGAGCAACAGTTATGGTATAACTGAAAAATGAATATAGTAGGAGTTAGAATTGCTAAAATATATTATTTCTCTATTGTTAGTCTTTTCTTCAACTGTTTCTTGAGAAGTCCTCTTTGCTAAAGATTCAAAGATAAAATTCCTTGATAGATTGCAAGTATAGTATTTTACCATATTTTAAAGAAATTGTAATGGGTATTTGTAAATTATAAAGCAGATATAATACTCATACTGTTGGTGTATCAGTAGCTTTTGAGACTCCTAGCAATATTATAGCCTCTCTAAGTGAAATGCTCTGAAATCTCAGATACAAAGAGAGGGCTTGCCATACAGATGTCAACAAAGGAAGCCTGAACAAAAGATCAGAGAGTCAAAATAACATGTCTAGCATTATAGTCAGTATTAGCACAACCAGCAGAACCAAGTCAAACGGGTTGCTCTCTAATACTTTCTTCTGTTTATAGCTTTTTTGTGCAAGTGATGAAGCAGGAAGGTCAACTGGTAGAACTTAACTGTCCTTCTACAAAACAGTACTCAATACCAGCCATGCAAAAAGTCTATACACTTAAAGCAAAACCTATATGTCTTCTTGAAACACTCCCTCTTGCCGAGACGATCGGCTCCGGGGCAGACGTGCTGGGCTGCGGAGCGGGGGAGCGGGACAGGCAGGGCTCTTTTCCCGGCATCGAGGCCACTCGAGGCAGCCGAGGGAGCCGCCACGGCCCGGCAGCCCTCGTGAGCGACGCTGACGAGGCATAGGCAGAGCCAACAGCGCCCCCTCCCGGCCGTTCAAAAGCAGCCCCTGGGGAGCGCGAGCGACCAGGACGGGGCGCGTCAGAAGGGCGGGGCGCGCCAGTTTGCGGGGCAGTTCGCGCAGGGAGGGCAGAGCGATCCCCCCCGCCCATAACAACAACTCACCTAAGGGCTGTCTACCACTAGCTAGGCCACTGTGGTCCTCGCTAGGCAGAGAGCTTGCGCTAGAAAGTCTGTAGGCACCCAGACAGACTGCCCGCTCCAAAATGTGGCAGTTCAGGTCTCTGGGTGCAGGGAGTGCCAGAGCCTGCTGCTGCCATCTGAAGGAGGCAGAGACGCTGTGTGCAGGAGGTGGGAGCAGGTGGATGACCTGGTCTGCCTGATGGCAGAACTCAAGGAGGAGGTAGAGAGGTTGAGGGCCATCAGGAAGTGTGAGAGGGAGATACACTGGTGGAGCAACTCCCTGCAAGGCCCAAAGGAGAGGAACCGGGATGAGACTCCCCAAATGGGGGTGGACCCCCTGACCAGTCTCTGTCAGGCAGAGGGAGGGGACCAAGGAGTTGAGGAGGAATGGAGACAGGTCCCTGCTCAACGATGCAGGAAACGCCCCCCCCTTCCCAGGTGCCCTTATGCAACAGGTTTGAGGCCCTGGAGCTCGAGAGAGCAGTGGATGAGGATGTGGAAGGGAGTTTACCCAGGAAGCCTAGGGCGAGGAAGTCTGCTCCATGCCTCAAGACTGCTTCCACCAAGAAGGAAAGAAGGGTGATCGTTGTGGGCGACTCCCTTCTCAGAGGAACGGAGGGCCCTATCTGTCGGCCTGACCCTACCCATAGGGAGGTCTGCTGCCTCCCTGGGGCCAGGGTCAGGGATGTTGCCAGAAAGCTTCCCAGCCTGGTTCGCCCCTCTGATTACTACCCACTAATGATAGTCCAGGCTGGTAGTGATAACATTGATGAGAGAAGCCTGAAGGCTATCAAATGGGACTTCAGGGGGCTGGGACGGTTAGTGGATGGAGCGGGAGTACAGGTGGTGTTTTTGTCCATGCCTACAGTGGCAGGGAGGGGTTCAGAGAGGACACGCAAAGCCCACATGATAAACACATGGCTTAGAGGCTGGTGCCAACACAGAAGTTTTGGGTTCTTCGACCACGGGGCACTTTACTCAGCACCCGGCCTGATGGCCACAGACGGGTGGCAACTGTCCCCAAGGGGAAAACGGATCCTGGCCCAGGAGCTGGCAGGGCTCATTGAGAGGGCTTTAAGCTAGGTAAGAAGGGGGACGGGGATGAAATAAAGCTTGTTGGATGTGTGCCAGGGGGAACAGTGGCTAGGCTGAAGTGCATCTACACTAATGCACGCAGCATGGGCAACAAGCAGGAGGACCTGGAAGCCATTGTGCAGCACGCAGGCTATGACTTGGTTGCCATCACGGAAACGTGGTGGGACCACTCTCATGACTGGAGTGCTGCAATGTCTGGCTATAGGCTCTTCAGAAGGGACTGGCAGCACGGAAGGGGTGGTGAAGTGGCCCTCTATATTAGAGAGTGTTTTGATGTCATTGAACTTGAGGCTGGCAATGACAAGGTGGAGTCGCTATGGGTTAAGATCAGCGGAAAGGCCAACAAGGCAAGCATCCTGATGGGGGTTTGTTATAGACTGCTGGACCAGGATGAGGGGGCGGATGAGGAGTTTTACAGACAGCTGACGGAAGTTGTGAAATCGTCAGCGCTTGTTCTTGTGGGGGACTTTAACTTCCCAGACATCCTGGGAGCACAACACAGCCCAGAGCTAGCAGTCCGTGAGGTTTCTGGAGAGCGTGGAAGATAACCTCCTGATGCAGCTGGTTGGCGAGCCTTCCAGGGGAGGTGCCCCGCTAGACCTTCTGTTCACTAACAGAGAAGGACTGGTGGGAGATGTGGTGGTCGGGGGCTGTCTTGGGCAGAGTGACCACGAAATGGTAGAGTTCTCGATACTTGGCGAAATCAGGAAGAGGACCAGTAAAACCACTGTCTTGGACTTCCAGAGGGCTGACTTTGAGCTGTTCAAGACACTGGTTGGCAGAGTTCCTAGGGAGGTGGTTCTGAAGGACAGAGGAGCCCAGGAAGGCTGGGCACTCTTCAAGAAAGAAATCTTAATGGCTCAGGAGCGGTCTGTCCCCACATGCCCAAAGACGAGCCGGTGCGGAAGAAGACCGGCCTGGCTGAACAGAGAGTTGTGGCTTCAGCTTAGGAGGAAAAAGAGGGTTTATAATCTTTGGAAAAGAGGGCGTCCCACTCAAGCAGACTACAAGGATGTTGTGAGGCAGTGCAGGGACAAAATTAGAAAGGCCAAAGCTCATCTGGAGCTCAATCTGGCTACTGCTGTTAAAGACAACAAAAGATGTTTTTATAAATACATCAATACCAAAAGGAGGACAAAGGAGAATCTCCACCTTTACTGGATGTGGGGGGAAACTTAGTTACCAGAGATCAGGAAAAAGCCGAGGTGCTTAACGCCTTCTTTGCCTATGTCTTTAGCAGCAAAACCGGTTGTTCTCTGGACGCCCAGTACCCTGAGCTGGTGGAAGGGGATGGGGAGCAGAATATGGCCCCCACAATCCACAAGGAGATGGTTGGCAACCTGCTACAGCATTTGGATGTACGCAAGTCAGTGGGGCCAGATGGGATCCACCCGAGGGTACTGAGAGAACTGGCGGAAGAGCTGGCCAAGTCGCTTTCCATCATTTACCGGCAGTCCTGGCTATCAGGGGAGGTCCCACTTGACTGGCGGATAGCAAACATGACGCCCATCTACAAGAAGGGCTGGAGGGTAGACCCGGGGAACTATAGGCCTGTTAGTTTAACATCAGTGCCAGGGAAGCTCACGGGGCAGATTATCTTGGGCGTCATCATGCGGCAGCTGCAGGGCAAGCAGGCAATCAGGCCTAGTCAGCATGGGTTTATGAAGGGCAGGTCCTGCTTGACGAACCTGATCTCCTTCTGTGACAAGGTGACACCCTTAGTGGCTGAGGGAAAGGCGGTGGATGTGGTCTACCTTGACTTCAGTAAGGCATTTGACACCGTTCCCCACAACATTCTCCTCAGGAAACTGGTTGCTCATGGCTTGGACTAGCGTACGGTTCGTTGGGTTAAGAACTGGCTGGATGGCCGGGCCGAGAGAGTCTTAGTGAATGGAGTCAAATCCAGCTGGAGGCCAGACACTAGTGGAGTCCCCCAGGGCTCGGTATTGGGGCCAGTCCTCTTTAACATCTTCATCGATGATCTGGATGAGGGGATCGAGTGCACCCTCAGTAAGTTTGCAGACGACACCAAGTTAGGTGCGTGTGTCAACCTGCTCGAGGGTAGGAAGGCTCTGCAGGAAGATCTGGATAGGCTGGACCGATGGGCCGAGGCCAAAGGTATGAGGTTCAACAAGGCCAAGTGCTGGGTTCTTCACCTGGGGCACAGCAACCTGTGATGGTTTTACTCGGGTGGGCAGCCGAGTTCCACCACAACCGCTCTCTCACTCCCCCTCCTCAAAGAGGAGTGAGGAGAAAATACGATGAAAGGGGCTCAAAGGGTTGAGATAAGGACTAGGAGATCGCGCAATAATTATCGTGACGGGCAAAACAGACTCAGCATAGAGAGAAAGTAAGATTTATTGCTTATACTATCAAGCTAGAGAAGTGAGAAACAAAGAAAAGAAACGAAAAGCACCTTTCCCCCATCCACCCTCTTCCACCTCCTCCCCCCGAGCGGCGCAGGGGAACGGGGGAAGGGGGGTTATGGTCAGTCTACAGCACTTCTTCTCTGCTGCTCCTTCTCGGTCACTCTTGTCCCCTGTGCTGTGGGGTCCCACCCACGGGATGCAGTCCTTGCTGAACTGATCCAGCGTGGGCTGTCCACAGGCAGCAGCTCTTCAAGAACTGCTCCATATATGGGTCCGTACCACGGGGTCCATCCCTTAGGAGCAAACTGCTCCAACCTGGGTCCCCCACGGGCAGCAGCTCCTGCCGGGTCACCTGCTCCTGCGTGGTCTCCTCTCCATGGGCTGCAGGTCCGGCCCGGAATCTACTCCAGCAGGGGTCTTCCACAGGCCGCCGTCTCCTTTGGGGCACAGGCTCCACCGTGGTCTCCTCCATGGGCTGCAGCGTGGAACCCTGCTCCACCGTGGTACTCCATGGGCTGCAGGGGGACATCCTGCTTCACCATGGTCCTCACCACAGGCCGCAGGGGACTTCTGCTCCGGCGCCTGGAGCACCTCTCCCCCTCCTTCTTCACTGACCTTGGCGCCTGCAAGGCTGTTTCTCACTCCTCTCACCCTCCCAGCTGCTGCGTGGCGCAGCGTTTTTTTCCCTGTCTTAAATATGCTCTCACAGAGGCGCAAAACAACATTGCTTATTGGCTCAGCTCTGGTCAGCAGTGGGGCCCTTACCAAACATGGGGCAGCTTCTAGATCCTTCTCACAGAAGCCACCCCTATGGCCCCCCTCCTACCAAAACCTTGCCACGTAAACCCACTACACAACCCCAAACAGAGCTACAGGCTCTGAGATGTGTGGTTAGAAAGCTGCCTGTCAGAGAAGGACCTGGGTGTTTTGGTTGACGGTCGGCTGAATATGAGCCAGCATTATGCTCAGGCGGCCAAGAAGGCCAACAGCATCGTGGCTTGCATAAGAAACAGTGTGGCCAGCAGGTCCAGGGATGTGATTGTCCCCCTGTACTTGGCTCTGGTGAGGCCGCACCTTGAGTACTGTGTTCAGTTTTGGGCCCCTCACTACAAGAAGGATATGAGTGAGTGAGTCCAGAGAAGGGCTACAAAGCTGGTGAAGGGTCTGGAGAACAAGTCTTATGAGGAGCGGCTGAGGGAGCTGGGACTATTTAGCCTGGAGAAGAGGAGGCTCAGGGGCGACCTTATTGTGCTTTACAGGTACCTGAAAGGAGGCTGTAGTGAGGCAGCAGTTGGTCTATTCTCCCACGTGCCTGGTGACAGGACGAGGGGGAGTGGGCTGAAGTTGTGCTAGGGGAGGTTTAGGTTGGATATTAAGAAAAACTTATTTACTGAACGGGTTGTTAGTCACTGGAATAGGCTGCCCATGTTGAATCACCATCCCTGGAGGTCTTTAAAAGACATTTAGATGTAGAGGTTAGGGATATGGTTTAGTGGAAGATTTGTTAGTGTTGGGTCAGCGGTTGGACTCGGCGATCTTGTAGGTCTCTTCCAACCTAGACTATTCTGTGATTCTGTAAAATTATCATCTAAAGTTGAATGCAACGATAGTGCGCTCAGTTTTGCAGGTGCTCCTGTACAAACAAACAAATAAAAGAAAACAAATAAACAAACACTGCATGATCCAAAATATAAAATTCTTATGATATGTAAGTGATAAAATATTTGAGATTTTAATCAGATCTGTGTTGAATACTGTTTTTAAAAGTTTATACTATTCAACATAGAGATGAAATTAAACTTTTTCATGTCATACCAAAAAAACACAAAGCCTTGCTCTTCTGAATCACAAAAATAGCCAGTGGCTAAGGTGCTGACCTTCATGTGGAAGAATTGAGCTCAAATTGCTCTTTTCCTTCAGGCAGAGCAACGTCTTGAACCTGTGTCTGTCATGTGAGTGCCCTGTCTGCAAAGCTAGAGACTGGCAAGTCTCTTTCTTGTTTGTGCATTCTAGCCAATTAATAAATTGATTATTTATTCAAACTGGGACAGCTCAAGCAATAGAGATTGATGAAGTTTTGCTCCCAAATATCTTTTTTTTTATAGTTTAATTTCCTTCTTGAATCCTGTTTGTCTGCTCTGAATCAGGCAGAGCAGAACAAAAAGTTCCATTTTAGCTGAGAAACCTTTTCACTAAAAATCTAGTTAAGACTGATATGCTGAATTAAAAATAAATAAATAAAATCCATAGATTAGTATTTTCTTTCAGGAAAAACTATCTCAATGTAGCTTCAGCTTATTAGAAAAGATGTTGAGTAATAGACTTGACACATCACTAATAACATTTTATAAATACCACGTATACTGTTCATTCTTGTTGTCCTTCTGTCTTGTTGGTTCTTGAAGTTTACAGTGTAAACTAAACTGTAACTTTTCATATTCATCATCCTAATATCTTCCGAAAAAAACACAGTTTCCTGGATGACCAAGGAGATGTATTTTATTTTTATTTTTTTAAGGTGGAGTTCAGTCTTAAAGAAATTCTATAGTCTAACATCATAGACATTCTGGTGGTAATTAAAAAAATGATATTAAAATTCAACAACCATGTTATCTCTAGTTGAGGTTTAAAGCAGTGTATCTGTAGACTTGAACCTGATGAAAATAAGTGCAATTTTCAGTCCTTTTAATATTTTGCAGGCTTTGGTCTGTTCCTCTCCATGTCACTGGTCACTAATTCTTACAGGAGACTATCTCCTCTTTGGGTCAGACAACTTTCCTCTCTTGCATTGCTGAAGGCATACTAAGTGTCAGCAGGCCACTGCTGCAGCTTTTTTTCGCTTTTTAGTCCATGATAGTTTTTGATGGGCCGTGAAGCAACTTGACACCTTTGTCAAAGCTATCAAATTTCTTATATCAAGACAAATAAATTCCTATTTTATTCCTATCATGCCACTTCCCCTGTGTGCTTGCTTCTCAGTTTCTTGCAGTGCTGCTTTCCCATTTTGGCCACATATAGTGCAGCTGTTGGCCTAGTTGGTTTTTAGCTACAGGCTAGTTGTGGCTAATTTTTAACCTAGAGAAGTGAGCAAGTTGACAGTACAAGGTCTCCAAGTGAGGTTCACCATTCATAGGACAGGACACATGTCCTTGCACTTTAGGTCCTACCACACGTGTCATGGCAACTGGGTGATCCATCACACAAGCACACTTTCTGTTATGAGACCTAATAGACTGTAAAGGGAGAGGCCTATGACACCAGCAGATATGGGAAGATGACCAGTTGGAAAGCATCTACACTTTGTTAAGAGCCAAGGTCACTGGTTCTCAGTGAGCAGATTTAAAAGGCTTCAAGTACAGAAAAGAGAGAGGGCTCTGAAACTATTTTGGCACAGAAATCAAAACCTGTTGTTAATTAGGTGGTTTCTCCACTACTTTTTATATAATGGAAATTAAGATGTAATCTGAAATTTTACATTCCTGTTGTCTTGGCTGTCAATATGCTGACATAACATGTTTAAAGTAATGATTTTTGATTCTTGATGGAAAATTATGGTGTTGGCAGTCTCTTCATGCTTCCCTGTGCCACAGAAGATACAGTCTAACTGGAAGAGAGCTACTAAAAAAAAAAATAGTTTGTCATTCCAGACATCTAGACCTCTGTAGTGACCACATCACTTCTGTCAGGAAGAATTTTTAGAGTTTTGAAAGCACATCACAAATTCCCCATTCAGCTCTTGAATCTGAGAACAATGTTGGAAACTGCAAACTAAAGAAACATGACACACTGGAGGGAAGGGATGGCATCCAAGCCTTGACAGGCTTGAGAGGTGGGGCTGCGCAAACCTCATGAAGTTCAACAAGGCCAAGTGTAAGGTCCTGCAGCTGGGTCAAGGCAATCCCAAGCACAAATACAGGCTGAGTGATGAGTGAATTGAGAGCAGCTCTGAAGAGAAGGACCTGGACTTGTTGCTTAATGAGATGCTCAACATGAGTTGGCAACGTGTGCTTGCAGCCCAGAAAGCCAACCATATCCTGGGCTACATCAAAAGCAGCGTGGACAGCAGCCCAAAGGCCCGTCTACTCTGCTCTTGTGAGACCCCACCTGGAGCACTGCATTCTATAGTCCTCAGCTATAGGGCCCCCAGCTAAAGAAGTGCATGAACCTACTAGAACAAGTCCAGAGGAGGGCCACAGAAATTCTCAGAGGATTGGGGCACTTCTGTTAGGAAGACAGGCTGAGGGAGTTGAGGTTGTTCCATCTTGAGAAGGCTCTGGGGAGACCTTATAGCAGCCTTCTGATAACTAAAGGGGGCCTACAGGAAGCCTGGGGAGGGATTCTTTATCAGGTAGTGTCATTATAGGACAAGGGGTAATAGCTTTTAACTAAAAGAGGGTAGATTTAGGTTAGATATTTGGAAGAAATTCTTTCCTCTAAGGTTGATGAGACACTGGAGCAGGTTGCTCAGAGAAGATGTGGATGCCCCATCCCTGGAAGTGCTCAAGGCCAGGCTGGATGGGGCTGTGGGCAACCTGGTCTAGTTAAGGTCCCTTCCAACCTAAACCATTTTGCGATTCTATGAAATCCTTATAAGTTCCAGTAGGGGAAGGTGAAGAAATAGGTACCCAGTTCTGCATGATAAACATTTAGGAATATCAATGCCTTTTGATATCCAAAATGGGTAAGATAGGTTAGAATCTTCTTTTGGAGAATGAGTGTGATTTCTAAGAGCTTCAGTTCTCTATGACATACGCCATCTGCTGCCACTGATATACTGACAATTGCACCACATAGCATATATATATATTATATATACATACACGTTTTTATTTCTCTGTGTGTGTGTTTTAAGGTAAGAGGTTTAAGTCCTTTAGCAAAGATGCTTATGATATAAAATATTAACATCTGATTTTCTGAAATATTACATAGTTGTAGAGAACATTTTTCCTAGTGACCATTCAGCACAATGAATTTGTAAGTCCTCCAGCTTTTGTGTTTGCAGGTGTTTTGGTTTAACCCGGTCAGCAGTTAAATACCACACATCCGTTCGCTCACCCTCCCCCTCCCTCTCTGGGATGGGGAGAGAAACGGGAAAGTGAAGCCTGTGAGTTGAAATAAAGACAGTTTATTAAGACAGGAAAATAATAATAATAATTAGTACTACTAATAATAATGTGTACGAAACAAGTGATGCACAATGCAATTGCTCACCACCGACCAATGCCCAGCCTATCCCCGAGCAGCCGGCCCCCCCATCCCGGCTAGCCACCCCTATATATTGTTTAGCATTACATCAGATGGTATGGAATAGCCCTTTGGCCAGTTTGGGTCAGCTGTCCCGGATTTGACCCCTCCCAGCTCTTGCTGCACCCCCAGCCTGCCCGCTGGCAGGACAGAGCAAAAAGCTGAAAAGTCCTTGGCTTCGTGTAAGCACTGCTCTACAACAATTAAAACATCAGCATGTTATCAGCACTCTTCTCATCCTAATCCAAAACGTAGCACCCTACAAGCTACTAGGAGGAAAATTAACTCTGTCCTGAAGCCAGGACAGCAGGTACTGTTTTTCCACATAGCAGCAACCACCATTTACTGTGTTTAATATATATGTGTCATAAAGTTTAATCTTTGTTCATTTATTAAAAAAAAAAAAAAAAAAAAAAAAAAAAAAAAACTTAACCCCTGGAAGCACTGTGATTACTGGGGAAAAAAAAAAAAAAGGGGGGGGTTGATGAATGCAATTCTGTAGATTTGCAAATTATGAATTTAAAATGTGTTATCATAAACTCTTTTCAAAATGTCTTTAGCAAGAAGAAGATAGTTGACTTTAAAAACAAACAAACAAACAAAAAAAACATAAAGTCATAGGTTACTTGCATGTCAGTTTCCTTCTTAATTAGCTATTAATTTAAAAAGAAGAAATTAATTATATGTGAGTGCTTCACCACTTGAATAAACTCCTACAAAGACATTGTACAAGCTGTCCTGGCCTGTAGGCCTGTATATTAACCAGTTAGTATGGTTGGAAACTGTCTGAGAACCTATTTGCTCTTTCATCTTCTGTCTAAAAACTGGTAAATAACACTGTTTTCAGAATTTTTTTTCCAAAAGTGTTATCTTTTTAAAAAATATTTTCCCTTCACTTCTTAAAGAAAAAAAAAAAAAAATGTTCTTTTGCTCCATTTTTTGCAGGTGTTAGCATCAACTCCCCTACAAGAAAAGGAAATTATTGAATCATCTTATTTTCTCCTACATATCTCAGACAAAGAGTAATAGTTATAATATGTCCATTTATTTTGTTACAAATCCTGTTTGTGCCCTTACACCAAACTAATTCTGTTTTTCTCATTTGGGCAGCCATTTTAGATATCTTCATTTTAGATATCTTCAGATTAGATATCTTACACTAAACATAGAGTTTTCTTTTTTCTTTCTTAAATTTAGCATTATCCAAATTTAGATATCTGCATGTTTTTTTCCATTCAGATGAGAAAATGATGAGTTGGCTATTTCTTTGATGCATTGCCACTTATTCACAGTGAATATGCAACATCCTATTTCACAGAATCACAGAGTCACAGAATAGTCTAGGTTGGAAGAGACCTCCAAGATCACCGAGTCCAACCTCTGACCTAATGCTAACAAGTCTTCCACTAAACCATATCCCTAAGATCTACATCTAAACGTCTTTTAAAGATCTCCAGGGATGGTGACTCAATCACTTCCATGGGCAGCCTATTCCAGTGACTAACAACCCTTTCGGTAAAGAAGTTCTTCCTAATATCCAACCTAAACCTCCCCTGACACAACTTTAGCCCATTCCCCCTTATCCAGTCACCAGGCACATGGGAGAATAGACCAACCGCCACCTCGCTACAGCCTCCTTTCAGGTACCTGTAGAGCGCGATAAGGTCGCCCCTGAGCCTCCTCTTCTCCAGGCTAAGAATCAAACAAGGTGTTTCATAGTTTATCGTTCAAAGCCACTTTAAGCCAGCACTTACCCTTAAATTTTTTCAGGGTTATAGTCTTCATGTCACAACATATGCTTCCTTCTGTCTTCTCTGTCAGCTTCATATGGTGCTTCTCTTCCTTCCCATCTGCTTCACTCCCCATACACACCTTTCTTTTAATATATATATATATGATATTTTTTTAAAAAAGTTTACTGAAACCTGTCTGGGAACACAGATCAAATTGCTTCTCAGCCACATGTATGCCTATGTTTTGGGCTGTAATCTATCACTGTTCTTGTTTGGAGAGTTCTGTTATTTCAGCTGCTTGGTTTAATTAGATAACACAACTTTGGAAAATATTTTATTCAAGAATACTTCACATATAGTTATACTTACAGTTTCTATAAGTTTAAGGCAACCAAAGGCAATGCAGAAGAGGTCTGAGTTCCAGGTTTTGTTCTAAATCAAATGCAAACTATTTGTCATTGATATTTTCACATTGTCAGTTTTGATATACATGGGAGGATTACTATAACGAGAAAAAAAAAAAAAAAGACATTTAAAAATGAGACTTGGTTCTCTTGCTTTCAGTGATTTGATGAAGGAGGTTTCACCTACATTAAAGCAGCTTTACCAAACAGCAAGTATACAAGGGCTTTTTCTGTTCAAATCCATCTTTGGTTAAACTAGACACCCATAACAAATTAATCATTCATGGTGGAGGGCAGAGCTGTCAAACTCATTCTGTGGTGAAGACCAAATTCGTCTGGGGAGAGAGGCTGGAAATAAAAAGTTTCTTGCCAGACAGCTAGTTTTGCCTCTCACTACAGCATGTGCTTCTGCAGAGATTGGGTTCTGCTGGGGGAGGGGAGAAGAGAGCTGAAAGAGAACTCCCCTTTTCTGAGCCTATAGGGCTTGGCAGTTAAATATGTTGATTCTGGGAAGACACTGCTTCTAAACCAAATGTTTCCATTTTACAGCAAGAGGGATGAGAACACATGAACTGATTAAGCAGGAGTTTCCCTTACAGCCAACCTTGGCATGCTCTGACTCTGTCATCATACTAGCTGCTGCCTTAGGAAGTTGAGAGAGACACAGAACCTATCCTGTCCCCCACTGCAAATCATCTTCATCTGGTTTAGCTATTCATTCATTTCTGGCTCATTTTAACTGCTAGACATAAATTGCAAAGGAAGCTTTAGAATAATGGCAAAGATGTAGGACCAGATCCAGTCTACTGGTTCTAGCAGCGTTTAACATACCTGTTGTTTGAGGGTCTGTTAAAATGATGGATTTTTCCACATAGTCTGTAGGAACTAAGAATTTAATTTGTTTTTGGAATTGGTGGAATATGGTTTTGTTCACAAAATGTTGCTTCCAGATTGATTTCATGGAATCTGCATACTTTTCAGCTCATAGATATTTTGGTTGCAAGTTCCAAATATTCAGTTCTAAAAGTGTTTCATCATAAGAAAACATTAAGAAAATGCTTTTCTGTCTTCTGTTATTTTTACTTAACTGCACTACTTTTGAGGTACCTTGAGATCACAAGGTACCTTCATTATTTACATTCTTGGTCCAGAATTAATCACCCTTCTGTAGCAGGATTTGGACATAAAAGTGATGGAGATTATTTTTATAATCTGAATGCTCTTTTGTAGTATTTTACTACTTTGTCCTTATCTTTCTGCTGTTCCTGCTGCTCTGCACGCATTATATTGCATCCACTACCTTTTGTGTACTGTGCCAGTTTCTCCCTCCGTGATTGCTTACCACTGTTGTGGAAGGTAGAGGCTATCCAAAGGAATTCTTTCTAATTATTCTGTACCCTCTGAAGAGCACAATAGGGACAGAAAATTTCTGTATCACTTCCTAAGAATACATTAGACGTAGGATGCTATTTGCAGCATAGAGATATGAGCCAAGAAACAAGCATTGCGTAGCCAGACATGGGCCACACGAGTGAGCTCAGTTTGCTTAGGTGACATTTATTCAGTTCTGATTTTGTGCAAGGATACTTATTAGTTTTGAACTGTGGTGCTTTTTGCTGTGGATTTACTCCCACAGCTGGGAGAAACCTCTGAAGAAAATATTTTTTTCCAATGTGAATTTGCGAATTTAGTTATGTAGCAATATAGAATTATTTATCTCTAGTTAGTACAGTACATTGTACTTAATATTAAAGAACAGATTTTTTTTTTTCACTTTTACTTTTGCAATAAGAGATTTTTTTTTCCTTATTTACTCTGTTTTTTTCCACTTTTAGGAAAAGTATTTTTTTGTTTGTTTCTTTGTTTCTTTGTTTTTCTGCCTACAGTTTTTTCCCCCTTTAGCTTCACAGCAAACACAAAGAGCAAAGTTTTGTCCGTGTTCTTTTTCTTCAAGCTTTACACAGAACAGATCTTTAGATTTTCAGATAGTCTTTAACTGAAACAGTAATCAGAATACAAATTCAAATGACTTAGTGTCAACTTACTATGTTTTTATTATAGTAGAAACAAGAGGATTTAAAATTGTACATATATTAAGAGACACCAACCTTAAGAGTCTGAGAGGGCCTTGTGCTTCTTCTTAAGTCTAGCCATAAAGATAGAATATGCACATACAGCAGTTCAGCTTCCAATATGCCAGTCACAAGAACAGGTTCAGACCAGTGCTCCATCTAGCTCAGTAACCTATCTTCATTTATAAGTGAATGCTTAAGAAAGAGCAAGAATAGGTGAAGTAGACATGGTCATAGAATCATTCAGGTTGGAAAATACATCCAAGATCATCTAGTCCAACCTTTAACCTGGTACTGACAAGTTCACCATTAAACCATGCTACTAAGTTCTAAATCTACATGCTCGTTGAAGACCTCCAGGGATACTGACTCAACTACTTCCCTGGACAGCCTATTCCAATGCAATTTCAGTAAAGCAATTTCTCCTAATATCCAACCTAAACCTCCCCTGGTGCAACTTGAGGCCATTTCCCCTCACCCCATCACTTGGTACTTGGGAGAAGAGCCCAATCCCCACCTCACAACAACCTCCTTTGAGGTAATTGTAAAGTAAAATAAGGTCTCCCCTCAGCCTTCTTTTCTCTAGACCAAACAACCCCAGTTCCCTCAGCCTCTCCTCTGGACTTATTCTCTAGACCCTTCACCAGCTTCATTGCCCTTCTTTGGACACACTCCAGCACCTCAATGTCCTTCTTGTAGTAAGAGGCCCAAAACTGAACACAGTACTCGAGGTGAGGCCTCACCAGAGCTGAGTAAAGGGGGACAATCACTTCCCTAGTCCTGCTGGCCACACAGTTTCTAATACAAGCCAGGATGCTGTTGGCCCTCCTGGCCACCTGAGCAGACTGATGCTTCATATTCAGCCAGCTATCAAACAATACCTCCCACATCCTTAGCTGCCAGGCAGCTTTCCATCCACTCTTCCTCCTTTCTGTAGCATTGCATGGAGTTGTTCTGCCCCAAGTGCAGGACCCAGCACTTGGCCTTGTTGAACTTCATAAAGTTGGTATCAGCCCATGGGTCCAGCTTATCCAGATCCCTCTGCAGAGCCCTCCTACCCTCAAGCAGATCAACACTCGTGCCTAATTTGCTGTCATCTGCAAATATACCAAGGGTGCACACAATCTCCACATCCACATAAAGATAAAAAGATAAAGATATTGATAAAGATATTGAAGTGACCTAGCCCCAGTACTGGAGCCCTGGGAAACACCACTAGTAACCGTCATCCATCTGGATTTAACTCCATTCACAAAGATTCTTTGGGCCCGGCCACCCAGTCAGTTTTCAATCAATTATATGTCAATCTAATGATGATATATGCCTGTCTAATACTCCCTCAGACTCTTTCAACTCAGGATTTCCTGAGGAATCTCAGTTTCAGTCAGTGTCATTTTTGAAGTTTCCTTTTCTCAGTAGGACTTCAAAGTCCAACTGCCTTTCTTCAAATTTTCCTCCCAGTTCCTTCAGGGAAAGCAACCTCTGGACTGGGTATCAGAAGACTGAAGTAACAGTTGCTGGTTTTGGACAGCATTTCTAGCATCTGTGCTCCTTCTTTTCCTGCCTCCAACTTGGACAGAGGTTGAAACTCAATAGAAACCATAAGGGAAGAATTTCTCATTAGGCAGATAACATTTCCCTCACATGATTCTCACTTTTTCTCCAATGCCAATCAGATCAACATAGCAGAGAATTTTCCATCCATTTCATATAGAGAATTGAAACCAAAGAATAATAAAATAGAATAAAGGACATGGGTTAGAAGATTCTGAAAAAGTAAGTTTTACATTTCTAAGAAGGCTTTTTTTTTCAGAAATGAAAATTCTTTGACTTGTTATTTTGTGACATAAAATGGGTGAGAAACATTCTATTTTTAAATTGTGGTAAGCTGCTGTAGTACCATTACATGTGAGGATTCTTTCCCATGTGGTGTTTCAAGTAGATTACAGAAGATAAATGCTAAACTGTTTTGTTTCATTGGTTGGTTGGTTGGTTTGGTTTTTTTTTTTTTGTTTGTTTGTTTGTTTCTAATAGAAACATTTACAGTGTTTTGACAGACATTTTTGTTGGAATCATCAGAAATGCTAAGTTTGACCAAAAGAAAACCTAGTTGAGCTATTTTGGTTGTTCTCCTCTCAAAATCTTACTGTCTTGTACTTTTTTATTTGAAATGCATTTATGTCCAACCATATGTTTGTAAAATAATTTGAGACATTCAGGTTAGTGGCTGTAGAGGAACTCAAGATTAAATCAGTTTGAGGCTCTGAAGCAGGCATAATTTAGAACATCCCTATCAAATGTTTTGTATTCCCTTTCCTTTGGGAAGGTGTGTGGGGGGGGGGGAGAAAGTGGAATTCAGCAGGAACCTTAGGAAACGTGGTCCTTTCTAGCCTTACAGCTGAACTTGCATGTCCATTATAGGACACTTTTTTACTGCAAATTAAATGAATTATTATGAAAAAAACTTGGTAGTCAGGATCAAACTTAAAATACCTTACTGAACTTAACTACTTCACATTCTAGCATAAAAACGTATACAAAACAGATATCTTTTTATAACTTTTTTATAAGATCTGTCACTTTAATAAATGAGCCCTTTGCCACCAAGTTTCATGTCTTTTTTCAGTTGATTAAGAAAATTAAAATCAAATATCTCTCATCTCTACCGTCTTTCAGAGGTGGTGATAAAGATTTTTCCTTTATATTCTCTCTCTCAGCATTCAGTACTTTTTTCTTTTTTTTTTCTTTTTAACATTGCCCAGACTTTCAAAAAGTTTGTTTCATGCCTGTTTCTAAACTTCAGAGGAAGTAAATTATTACATGCTAAACAAAAAGTACATTTTTTGTTTTTCCTTGGAGCAAACCCTGATTTGTTTTGGCAAGTTTCCGTAATGCCAGCCTAAGTTTTACGTTCTGGATACAAAGACACTTCTTCATTCCTGTAATTTCCATTTTCATCATTGCAAGATGTAATCAGCTAAGATACATAATCCACTTCTCTTATCTCATCAGTTATCTTGTAGCAGCCCCCCACCCTCGAGAAAAAATAAAAATAAAAAAAGTAATTAAAAAAAAAATCAGACTTTGAGGCATTTGTGGTTTTGTTTGTTGATTGAGTGGTTTTGTGTTTTCTGTTGATTGGTTGGTTTGGTTTAGTAAGTTTTTTTGCTTCTTTGTGGTACAAAATAATTCTTCAAACTAGTTTAGAATTTCCCTAAATTTGTGTGTCAATATCATACAGGCCATCTGATGATAAAGAGAACATATATTTTGTCTCTGTCTAGCAGGTTTTGTTTTGGATCATATTCCTGTGTTTGAGGAAATCAAAGTTCTACTCTGCAGTTTCTGTTCTGTCCTCATCATCTACAACCTTCTTCTGTCCTTTATGATTAATCACTCTGTGCTTGTGCCTATGTCACTGTATCTCCTCTTTCTCTGTCTACATTAATGTCTTAATGAGCTTGGCATCATATCTTGCACTGTCTTGCACTACTGACTAGATAGGAGGCATAGGCAAGTGAGTGAGCAACAGTTGCTCTCAAGTGCTTCACAAGAGGTCCTGTTTTCATGTGACAGAGGGTCTCTGTATATGCCTTGTTGGACACAGAAACCAGCACGCAGAGAATTCTCCTTCCATTTTTTACCTTGATATAGCTTAGCAGGAGAATTCTGTGGATTTGGTGTTTCTGTATACATTGTCAGCACAGTCTATATGTTGACAGGTATTAAACTATGAAGATCATCTTTACACAACTCACTCTTCTGCTTTCTGAAGCATATTCTCAGCAGACATCTCCTTTCAAGAGACCACTCCTGTGTTTTGGTTTGGTTTGGTTTGGTTTTCCTCTTTTTATTGTTACTATTTTATTTTTACTGGGGGGGCTTTTTTTTTTTTTTTTTTGCTTTGTTGGTGTGTTTCAAACAAAAGTAAAGAGAGTAAACTTACACAGGTTTATTTTGACTGATTCAGAAACCCCACATTTGTCATAGACTTTACATGACTTGAAGGAAATTGTTGTACTTAATTATACTGCTTTCCTCATTGATAAAATAGATACAGTAATGCACTGTATACTTCTACAGAGTGATCAAATCATTCAAGACGATATTGAAAATACGGTGTAGATTTGTTTTTATTACCCTTTTTTTTTTTTTTTTTTTTTTTGGCAGGTGTGTCATAATAACAGTTACTTTTTCTGTATGACTTGTTTTTCTTAACCTGAGAGGCCTGTTTTTCAGTAGCAATATATGTTCACATAGAGATTTGAGGTGTATAGAAATATTCCTTGTATACTTACAGATGTAAAATACTAGACAATGACAGATTGCATGGTTCTTCCAATATTTTTAGTCCCCAGTATATTGATATCTTTTGTCAATAATATAGGCTGTTGGTTAGGTTGTAAAAGTCCTTTGCTCAAGAGTGTTGTATTTTGAAGTCATTTGTCATGGATATATTGTAGAGATAGGAGACTATTTATGTTTATGGCATTTTAAGTAACTCAGTAAGACCCTTTAGAATATACAGAAAAGGCTTGTTTACTGTCATCACTGCTCACTTAATCCTGTGACCTTGACATGATAGTATGCCCATAAAGCTCCCTGCGGGTAGTTCAGTAAAATAGATGAACATCAGAGTCTAATGATTGTTTCAGCTTCAGGAATATACTGCCTTATGCCATAATTTTTTCTTAAACATTCAGTAACACTGAACCATTTTAAAACAAAAAAATGTAGCAAAATTTCAAATTGTCTAGATTATTGGAAAATCCACAAAAAGATGCATAAGCCATATACACTTCTGCTCTTCAATTTGAAAATGCTAAGCATTGTTTTAAAAACTAGTCTATATATACAATGCTAGCAGACTAAAATCAAAACAAAGTTATTTCTTCAAATTTCTGTACCAACTCAGTTATTAAGTACTTTTTTTTTTTTTTTTTTTTTTTTTTTTTTTTTTTCCTGATGTACATACATATACTTATTTTTCAGGTTATTTTGTATCTTTTATCTTTACTCCTGATAGCAAATTATATTTTTTGGGCGGCAATGATTTTTGGTTTTGTTAGTTACAATCAGAAACTAGGAAAGATTAATGTATAAGAAATTTCTTTTGATGATTTACTAGAAGTTATGTTTGCACTAATGTAATGGTAGGAAGCAATAAAACCTTACATAAAGAGAAAGCTAAATGTGATGTCTCTTAAGCCCAGTTTAGAAATACTACTAAAGCCTTTGGGATCCTTTGCCATAAGAGTGCCTTAATATTTATGCATAATGTACATTCTGCTATGTGAAAACATGGGGGAAAGTAAAGTGTGATATGTATGCCTCATGGTGAGTAGTTTTTTTTTAGTATTTTGAAATATATATATATATATATAATTTTTTGATGTATAGACATTTAAGCTTCCAATTTTTATCATCCAATAATGCATTATTTTCAGACATGCAGTCATTTACATTGAATAGTGCCCCACCCTCTCATATTTTCAGGATTTTTTTTTTTCAAAGTTGATGACAGCTTAATAATAGAGGAAATTTATCTGGTGAACTTCAGACAGTATTTTCAGTGGTAGAGTTTCATGCTGAGCTGTTGAGCTAAGGATCTAAGCAAATGAATTTACTGAAACCCATAAGAAAATAATAGCCAGGAGCAAGATATGATATCTATCTTCATAGCATATCAGATATATTCTGCCTCAGTTTTCCACATTTTTGGTTTTTGAACTAATGATACCCTTTAAATTATTCTTGTTTGCTATGAATATATCTGCTTCCCTGGAAAGAGGCAGATGTTTCTTTCTGAATGCACCTGCATTCAGAAAGTCCAGGTACATCAGTTTTCTAAAGTGTGTGTTGCATAAACTAAAGCTGCAGGTCATTTGTTTGTTTTGTTTTGTGTTTTATTTTTGTTTGTTTGTTTTGGTTTTTGATGACATTTCTTGAGTATCTGAATAATTTGATGAATCATTCTGTAGCTGAGCTATGAAAGGGCATTATGGCCTACTGTGCAAGGAGGTAAGACACCACCTTACTTTTATTAATATATGGCAGAGACCTATTCTTAGGAATGTCCTATTTTAAAAGTACTAGAGTAGTGTCTTTATTTCAGTGACAAAGTGACAAATTATGAGAATAGCTCTTTCCATGCAGTATTTTATTAGAGAATTCCACTTTTTTAAAAATAATCAAAAAATCTTATTTTTTTGTACACTAATACGAATATATATATATATGTATATTAATTCTTGTCCTACGGTATTAGGACTAACAAAATACATTTCCTTGTCTCCTTCTTTTGTTAAATTTGATTTTTCACAACACCCACAGTAAAGTTGTAATGTTATGGTTTTCTAAAAGACATACATTCCTTAGGAAAGATGTATGCAAAGATGTGTGCTGTAGAAATGAAAAGACTACAATGGGTATGCCTGTACTAGAGAAGACCCTGAGACTCCTTTTGTCATTCAGGTTTTCGAAAACATTTATAGGATAGTAAATCACAAGTACTATATTGAGGGAACCTAAAAATTTAGTTGTAAAAGTGCAGTTGTACAGGACTAATGTTCATCACAGGTTCTGTATTAGATCTGTGTTGTTCTGTTTGCAAGTTAGCAGAACTCTATGATGTATTATTGTGTGTTTAAAGGCATATTAATTAATTTGAGGGCTCTTCACCTAGTCCTGCAGTCTCTGGGAGGATTTCAGGTAGCTTTCAATAATTGTTTGTTTTTATGGCTACTGGTTCCTTAAGCTCACCATTGGCTCTAATACTCAGAAATTTTTTGTTTGTTTGCTTTTTCTCCCCACACCAGTCAGTATTACCACTAGTAAAGACAAGATCCATACCTTCTGCTGCTACATTTTCAATCCTATTAGAAATTCATAGCTAATAGTTCAGACATTAGAGAAGGAAAAGGGGGCAGTGAGTGATCTAATTGTCATACATGTGACTGATTGATTACTTGCAGTCACTTGGACAGCTAGAGCAGGTGAATTAAGGGAGAGGAAGATTTTCATACTGTCTATCAAATAGTATTTGGCTGAGAAATAGTGGTAGGTTTGAGTAATTGGGTAAAACCTTCTGCAAAGATCTGGAAGTAGTGGTCCTTACTCCCAAGTTTTTAGTCTTGTGTCTGGCATCAACAGCAAAACTATAATGTATCAGTCCATGCATTTGTGTTGCTTTTTGGACTGCCTGGATTTCAAATTAGTAGCACCTATTTTTAGTATAGAAAGAGGGGGGGTATTTTTAAAAATTATTTTTTATTTTTTTTAGCCATGCTTTCTGATGGCAAAAAGGCAATGAGCAGTCAATCAGTATAGAAACCTTAAAGTCTGAAGACTCTTATAAGACGGAATAATTTTCAGGAATTTCAGGAAGGAATAATATCCTTAGTGGAAATTCTAAACTCATATATATCTTCACATTTTACAGTTTGCATCAAAAAGGAGCAAAATTCTTAGGGTCATTGCCTGAATTTATGAGAAAGATTGCGGGTATTCCAGCATTTACTATATATTTACATTAAAAATTACTTTTCCTTTCCTAAACAAACCAGCATTGACAAAGGCAGAACTTGGTTTACAGGATTTATAGTTGTGGGGTCTGTCTCCCTTTCCCCAGGTTTCTTCCTAAACACAATTGTCAGTGCAATTCAATTCAATTCAGAGACAATTATGTGACTCCAATTACAGTAGCTAGGTGTTGCCCACCTTCTTAAACCTCCCTGTAGACTTTGGTCAGTGAAAAGTTTCTAAATGACACTCTGTGCTGAGTTCCCTTTTATCTTGGAATACTTAGAAAAAAAAAAATGTAACATAAGAAAAAAAAAATATAGCCTGTATCAAAAAGAAGTATCATGTATACTTTTACCAGTAGATTTAATACCTATGACTAAGGGATAAGGACAATTCCTAGAGATGAGAACAATCACCTTCATATTTGCTAAATAATTCATTCAGACCAATTGCTTTTTCACAATTTCAGATATTCCTTACACTGTCGTGTCCATGTACAGTTGCTTAAAAATAGTTTCTACTATTGAGTAAATGTAAAATAAGGGAGTTTAATATGCATAAATTACCTGGATGTTTCATGTATTGAGATTAGGAATTAAGTACTGAAAAATGCTGTGCCATTTTTTGTACTCTGTTATGTTAGTGTGCTCATGCATTTGTACCATAGTATGAACTAAGTCACAGAGTACAGTGTTCATGATATTCTTCAACACTGTTACTTAATTATCTTGAATTTTGTGGGGGTTTTGTTTGTTTGTTTGTTTTATTTGAATGTTTGGTCTTACAAGTTATATGCTTGGGCATATTTCTTAAGCAAATGAGCAATGTGGAAATATTATGTACATGATTCTGAGGGTGGGTGAGAAGATTTTTTTTATTTTTTTTTTGGGGGGGGGGGAGGGTCAAGAAAGCAATAGGAGTGAAAAAATGATGTGTTATTTCCATGAGCTAAATGTTCTGCAGCAGTAGCAGCAGCTGAACAACTCACGGTTATTCAATGCTACATTAACTTTTCCATTAATGCTGGTGCTGTAAAATATGAAGCCCTTAAGCACTGTGAAGTTGCTGTCTGATTTTTGTTCCTTTACATGAATGCTGTATATTTGCATGTTACAACCATTACGTGGATAATCACCATCATTATTTTTTAGAAGGTCATTCTCTTCTTGTTCTGAATATAGTTAAATGTAGAAAAGCCTTCAAAGAAGAAAGAGTCTTTAAATATATTCACTAAAGATGCTGTTTTTTTATTTATTTGCAACTGTGATTATGTGATGGCAGCACCCAAGTGTCAACAAGATACTTTGCTTCTGGGTTTTTCTTTCTTCCTTCAACAAAAATAATCCAAGAGCACAAATGAGAGACTATGAAAGACTTACATTTTTCATAACAAAAGTGAACTAAAAAAAAAAAATAGGGGAAAAATTATTTTTTCTTCAAAAATTACTATCTGTTCTTTTGCACTATATATTTTTTATTATGTAATAAATTATGTTTTCAGAACGCTGATTTTTTTAGTGAATAATATATGATCAGAATAACAGGTTTTTTTTTTTTTTTCAAATTTCTTGTATTTTTTAAAAAATCTTTTTTCAAAGTATATATATTTATGGGAATAGTGGATTTAATCAGTGCCATTAACAAAACATAGCAGCAATTCATGGCATTTCCAACAAAGGCAAACCAATTGTTCCATGCACTCTGCACTCCAGAATTTGCACTACAATTCATATGGAAAAACAGGATTCTTTATTCTGGTGTGAAGGCACTCACTTTATGCCCTAAAGAAAGAAGTTATCATCTTAGTGTTGCCAGCGAGATGACGCCACAACCCTGAATATATCATTTCAGTCTTTATCTATCCTCTTTGTTTTTTTCCACATGTAGCGCATGAATTACAGTACTTTACTAACAGAGTGATTTGAAATCAGTTGATAGGGGGAAAAAATAGTGAGAAAGTTTTTAAATATTTAGTGCTGCTTTGTTTTAATTTTAAACACGCTTTAGTAGTGGAGCTTTTCAATTAGTTTTTGCTATGCCTCAGACGCATTGTGTTCATGCTTTTCATGGCTAAAATCAAGCAGCATCTCAATAATAATAGTATGAATTTGTGTGATGGCTAATATAGAGTCCATTCTATCTGTATGTCATCATCGCCATTGCACTTGAGAACAATTTTAGTCTGTTTTGGAACAGACTGAAATTATACCTCGTTAGTGTGGCAAGTTCTTGTTTGTATATCCAGATTTTTTTGGTTTCTTTTCTGTGCTTTTTTTCCTCCTACCTCCCAGTCTTTCTCTTGCAGAATTTTACTGATACTAATTTGTCTTTTTCAAACTCAGATATTTTGATGTTGGTGTTATTTGATCTCAAATACACATAGGAAGATGAATTTAGTATCCAGTTCATTTAATATTCTGTAAATAGACAGACTTTTCGTATTGAGCCCTTAGTCTACCCTGGTTTCATGATAATACAATGAAAATATTATATACTTTCCATGTTGATAATATTGCTTTTATTTCAGGGATTTTGCTTACTTAATGACTAACTTAGTCTAATATAGGAAGTTTTCATTGTCCTGATTAGTAATCGCTGATCAGGATGGCACTGTGTTACTAGCAAGTGTTTCGAATGTGCACTTACTAATTGAAATCCTCATGGGTATTTATTTTTCACAGCCCTGGACAATGTCCTATAGTCATAGGATTATAATTTTTCTCATTTATTCTTTTACACTTTTATCCAAAGAGTATTTCTTCCTAAAACCTGTTCAGTATATTGATGTCCACATTGGATAGCATAACTGCACTTACCAGCAGCAATGTGGCACTCAGAAATGTTTGTGGTCCTGTTTAAGTATCTCATACAGGGGCTTTTGGGAAAAAGGGAAGAAAAGGATTTAAAAAAAAAAAAAAAAAAAAAAAAAAATTGAGTTGAGTTGTTGGAACAAGCCTGTAAGTAATTCTTAAGAATTTTTCAATGTGATAAGATACTAGGACGTGATGAAATAATTGCCTTTAAACTTCAACCAGCATTGCTGCTTTCAGAAAATGTAGAACAAGAAAAGCTGTAAAATTGAAAATTGTCTTACAAAATTGGACTTTTTTTTTTTTAAATTCAGTTTTATTGTTTTGAAGGGGCTGTCATAAAAGTCAACCACTGCATTTGAGCAAATAACATATAAAAATGTATTCTGTTTTGAATGCTGAGGAACAGTGGACCTCTTAGACATCACCAAAAAAATAAAAAATTAGAAAAGCCTGAGGTGGATAAAACCCAGTGTGCCAATATAATGTTGTCTGTGTAAATGTAAGATATAAATTTTTGTTTCATAAATAAGTAAATAAATAAATAAAAATCTAGTGTTAGAATTTGCTTTTCCTTTGTTATCTGTGGGATGAGGGTGGGGTGTGGAAAAAAGAAAATCAGTTCTCCCTGAAGCATTAAATGATTCTAGATTTGAGGAGCAATTTAGTGTAAGAATTCAATATTAATTGTTCCTGAGTATTTTAACTTGAAGTTCTGGTTTGTCCTTCTTTTCATAAAAAAAGATGCATGATCAAAAAAATAAACTTGTTTATTTCTTCCATTTAAAGGATTCACAGTATAGCTCTGTCTCTGAAATTAAAAGGCAAAAAAAAAAATAAAAAAATATTACTCAAAAGATAATTTTAACAGTGATTAGCTGTTACGTGATAAAATAGATTTCACTTCACTCAATAGAACACTATATTTTCTTGAGAATCAAAGTTTACGAAACAAAATTTCAATATCTTTTAGTATGGCAGGTGATTAATGTTCTCCCACAGAGGTTGTATCAGAAAATCAATATTTGTAAAATTGAAACAGTATAGGTTTGTATTGATCCATGTGGCTAAATCAAAATGAAAGGCTTTGTAACAGCTTTCTTAGACAGCCTGCTACCCAGTAATGGCAAACTATCAATTTTAGCTTTCCACTGATAAATCAGCTTGAAAATTGGATGTCAAATTATTTATTTATTTATTTATTTATTTATTTATTTTTACTGAAGCAGTGACTTTTTTATGCCCTCTAACCTTTCTTGATGTGTTAGATTGGTTTATAAGACTAAGCTCTACCTTTTTGAAAGCAGTTGTCAAAACTGACATTTAGATACATTTTGAAACAAAACATAAACTCTTGAAGCTTAATTTTACCTACTGGCTGGCTTGCTGGTAATCATATGTGTGTACCTCTGTGCAAACAAACATGAATATATGCTCAATACTGAAAATTATGTTGATTTAACATTTCAGGTAAGTATGTTTATCTGTCTTCTGATCTCTGGGGTTCAAAAAGGTCAGGTCTTGAAATGCAGCTTTTAGAAATTAATGCTCCACATGCTATTTAACTTTCGGTAGCTAGGAATATTGATTTTTCTTTAATTGACTGATTTTTTGTTTGTTCATTTGTTGCACTGAGATTTTATGAAATGATAGCAAGTACATCAGTTTCAGAAGCAGTTTACAATGTATGCTGAAAACCTGAGTGTTTTTTCAATGTTTTTAATAACAGAGAAAAGAGGATACATTTGCTTTTACTCAGAAAATAGATAGCAAAATCCTTTATAATAGTGGGAGAAAACCCTTAATCTGGGTCAAATGCAGTAGTTTTCAATGACAATTGACAGTGCCATACCTTCACGTCTGTACAGCAGAATATAAGTTAGCTTGAGTGGATATTGATTGTGAAGTTTTCTGTTGTATAATTACTTTTAGCTGCAGAAAAATGTGGTGTGTATTGATCTAGATGTAAGCATTTGAGTAGCAGTTTCCCTTGGCTAACAGTGAGTGTCATCTTTCAGCCATGATAAATGGCAACACTCTGGGTCAGCATAATTACTTTGAGGTGAAATGAACCTCCTGTACCCTTCTTTCTCTCGCACCAAGGAACTACCATAATCATCTTTATCTGAAAGCCATGATTTACTGAACTAATCATCCCCTTAATAAAGTCCTTTTCCCCACTCCCCACAGTATGTGCCCAACTTAATTATTGCTCTATACTAGTATTTTTAAAACTGAACTCTTCTGCTGTGAATCCACAATTATGATTTTTTCCTAATTCTCCTCTGTTCACCCAAACCTGCAGGAGGTCCAGCTCTTGTGACAATCTTTTAGTTTAGTGTTTACGTAGGAAAAAGGGAAAGATTAAGGTCTTCGTTGTTTTGACACCCTACTTTTTAAGTCTTGGAATCAAACATTATTAACGCACTAGTAAATTAATAGAGGACTGCAATGAAAACTGTCGTATGAATTTATTGTCAGTACCCCTTTAATTTTATAGAGTCATGTACATTCTAGATGCGCTGTCTTTTGAGAACAGATGAGGATATATTTTCACAATGTGCTGCTAAACCAGCTTAATTTATAATAATTGTGGCATCTCATTTAATAACAGTTTTAAATTTAAGATTTCTTTTTTCTGTTCTCATGAACTTCTAATAGGTGACAAACATGTTATCAGAAATAAGGTAATGTATTTATTGCCAGAACATGACACTATGATAATTTGTATTATTTGGCACCTTTTTAATGGGGAGTTTTCAATTTGTTATCAATATTTCATTAAAACTTCGTAGCATGTTGTTGAAAATGCATTGTGTTTACTTGCCAGTAGGGTGATATGGCCCTGGGGTAATGACTTTGTGTTAAGTAATGTTAGTTAAAGAAAATCTGGCAATAGTTTTAGATCATTTTCAGACAGCTGTGAAGGGTTTGGATAAAGGTCATTTTCAATGATTGTGCTTAGTTAAATAAATGTGAAGGGTTTCACAATGGGAATCTTGCTTTTCAGTATGCTGTCATAAATTTCCCTTTAACACATCTGGGAATACAAAGTAAAATGTAGTTTTTCCTGCCTTGAAGGCAGTGTATTTTATATTTTCCTTGCTTTGTTTGTTTTCCCCTTATAATACTGTTTATTCACATAACTAGAGTTCAAAGGTTTTACTTTGTCATAAATTAAATCTTCTATTCTCTGACAGTTTGTGGGACCCGCTGGATATAGTTTTCAAATGGTTGTAACTTGAAGATTTTTCGCTGAGATTTAGTCATTAAAAGTGTTAAATTTTCTGACAACTCAGCCTCTATTGTGACCCTGGTTCATTGCTTGCTCTCTCCCTTGGCCACAGCTGGCCTCTTGCTGTTCACAGCTGAAAAGTGAAATCAATGCTGGGTCTAACAAAATGCAGATGAAAGTCATTCTAATCATATATAGTCATTTCCCGTAATTTTATCAGCCTTCAGTTTCTTAAATGATCTCTGGAAATCATTGTTTGTTCATGTGAATACAATATCAAATTTTGTAATAAAATGTGCTGTCTTTTCCAAAAGTAATACTTAAGCATTAGCGGTGATATACAGCTCACACAGCCATCACACTACTACTTAAAATACCAGTCTGCTCATTCCTCCTTCCCTCCTGAAGGGAAGCACTTGGTACCAAACTCTGTCAGAGCTGCTGGCAGAATTGTGCTCGTTTTGAGCCTTTGGAATCTTGTGAACGGAGGTTTTTATGTTCTACAAGGCTCAGAGCTGGAAAGTAAGAACTCTTACCATGTGTCGATCCACATTTCCATTCATCTCTCATCCTTTTTATTTTTATTTGAGCAAGATTGGTAGAAAAGCTCTGTTGCAGTTATAGGTGGCAGTGTATGATGTAGCTTAATGCTCCAAAGGTCACAGAACTACAATGAGTTTGATGGAAAACAGCCTTTCTCCTTATTTTAAACGGTTTCTGCTTTGATTACAGGCATTTATAATAATTATCAAGAGATTAGTCTGTTGTTATAGAATCCTTGTAATGGAACCATTTAAAAGGAATATAATGGCAGTTTATTGGATTTTGCAAAGGAAAAGAGAACAGATAAAGTGGTGTTTTTTAAATAGATCAACTGCTGCCCTGAGAATACTGATTCTTTTCTTTTGTTTAACTTCACTTTTTTTTTGTTTCACATTTTTTAGTTACATAAAAAAAAAGTAATTTACATTTTTTTTTTTTTTTTTTTTTTTTTAGTTTTGAAGAGAGTTTTTGTTTATAACATTTTTCTAGCAGTCCAGATATGCAGTTTAGCAGTAAAAAATATTCCTTCAATAAGTGGTCTTAAACTATATATTTTATAAAATGTTAACTGCCTTATACAGCTGCTTTGTGATTTTATAAATATTCCCATTCTGAAAAACAGCAACAAAAAGTATTGTTGATTAAAAACAACATAGAGAAGAAACTGGAATGTCTACATTTCACTGGCTGATTTGTAACTAGGGTGATTTTTCTTCTGTTGTAGCAAAATACCATAATACTGAGGAAGCATAGTTCATTTCTTTCCTGTTTATATTATTTTTTTTCCTATTTAAGAGTTTACAGTTTTATTTACTGAATTTACTCCAAAATAATAAATGTTAAAGTTATAACAGGATCATAGAACTGTAGGGGTTGGAAGGGACCTCAAGAGATTATCGGGTCCACCCCCCCTGCCAAAGCAAAGTTCCCTAGAGCAGGTTGCCCAGGTAGGCGTCCAGATGGGCCTTAAATATCTCCAGAGGAGACTCCACAACCTCCCTGGGCAGCCTGTTCAGTGCTCCGGCACCCTTACCATGAAGAAATTCTTTTGCATGTTGGTGCAGAACTTCCTGTGATCCATTTTTTGGCCATTGCCCCTTGTCCTGTCCCCACAAACCACTGAAAAGAGGTTAGCCTTATAAATCATCTTTATCAAATGTTTCAGAATACCATTTTTGACATGGCAGTGAATGTAAGTACTAGATGACATTAAAATAAATAAATAAAAGCTTATAAACTTTTTTTTTTTTTTTTTAATATGAGAAACTAGGTTATATTTCAAGAAAAATTAATTTTGTTGTACATGTAAAAATGTCTTTTGAAGAGAAATTACAGAGCCAAAGTCCTCCTACTGAGAAAATGCTGTCCTATACTAGTGAGCTGAGTAAGGGCACAAATTGCCTAGTACCACTGTTAACCTGAGGAAGAAAGTCAGCAGGGCTGAAACTTAGTTGACATGGCACTTTTTTGATGGCACTGAGGAATTAGCCCCAAAATAACAGTGGAAAATGGTAGGGCAAACAACAAGTATCACATTACAAGTCTGCTGCTCTAGTAACGGTAGCCAGTGGAGGAGGCCTAGGGAAGACAAGTATTTCCCTAGGTAAGTTTATAACGATAGTCCCTCAGCATGTCCTCTCAGCTTTCAGCAATTTGTAGTGCAGGGACTTCCTGAGCCAGAGGTGGTATTCATGCATTTAATAACTTTTGGTGTTTTATGGGTTGTGTTTTTGTTTGTTTGTTTTATTTTGTGTGTGTGTGTTTGTGTGTTGTTGGTTTTTTGTCCTCTTTGAAAGGAAATGTCTAATCCCTTTGAGAACGCCTGTTCTGATATCTTCTGATATCAGACTTCTGATATCAGACTATTTCACTACTTCACACTATTCATACTACTTAATTTATTTGGTACATGTTGTGTGATAACTGCAAATTCTCCTGAGGTCCTTTCTTATGAGAAATAGTGAGTCACCATCTTGATGCCATTCCTTATATCATCACTATCATGATCGCTATCACACATGATCACTATCATATCCCTCTGAGCAGTTATTTAGCTGGGGAGGTGGAAAAGGGACTTCTCCACCTTCCTGGAGGCTCCCCCAGCAGGCTGTAACTTATTCTGGAGTAGGACTTTGTTAATCCATCCAGCTGGAGCTATTTTACTTTGTGTAATAGCCAGAAAGAGAATGACACACACATATATTGCTTCCCTCTCGCTCTGGCCCGCTCTCACCCATCTGCTGTGTGCCAGGTTGTAGCTTTATTGCAATTAGGAATCTAACCAGGAATGACTAAAGCTTCCTCAACCAAATCCATGCATCTAAACTGACTCAATATTTTCAAAAGGTGAGAAATAATAAACACTTGGATTATAAATTGGAGAAATGTGGTTAGAGATGAGTCTGGGCCTGTGCCATATAGATACAGACTTTTCACTTCACATTCCAGTTAATGTTTTACTAGTGTAAAATGAGAAAACATCATCAGTAAAGGCAGACAGCATTCCATTCCACAAAACTTCATTGATTCATGGAGGAAACATGTTGTGTTAGCTGTAGCTTTTCTCCTATGATTGCATTTTAACTCCAGGTAGAATCAGCTGTAAAAGTCTCAGCACAAATTATTATTGGTATGTGTATTTGTGAAAGGAACACTTCTTTGTCGAAGCCTGAAAAAAAATATTTTTGATTTACTGTGACAGGCTTTCAGAGTGTGGTATGTATCTCAGGAAGACTGCAGGCGGAATTCTATGTAGTGAATCATATTCTGGTGCCTTTGGATTTTGATGAAACTAAATTATATGCATATTCTACTGTGCTGAATAATGTTATTTATTTATTTATTTATTTATTTATTTATTTTTCACATTAAATGTACAAAGAAAAAAATATTTTGCTTCCAAATTTATCAGCTTGAAAATTTGTGAATGTGACCATGATTCTTCCCCTAGTGCATATACCCTAATCACTGAAGGGTTCTTGGCAAAAATTGAGTTTTGGGAGAGACTGCAATAAGGTATTCTTCATCTTTCTAAAAGTTTTCATATAGTTCTGGTGCTGGATCTACTGCTGCTCTAAGTATCACTGAAGCATTGTGACTTCATTATGTTCATTTTGTTTTGGTCTTTTGGTATGCTGTCAGCATTCTTCTATGGAACAGAAACAGAATACAGACTTTTTTCAAGACTTTATATCTCACTTAAGCCAGAAAAATATTTAATATCAGAAAGGCAATTCTCTAACTTGATTGTTTTCTTCTTCCTAAAATTGAAAGATCAAAGATCTGTTAAAAAAAAAAAAAAAAAAAAAAAAAAAAGTGTTTTTGGAGATATTCATTAAGCAGTTTTTATAAACATTTGTAGTGAAAACACCAAATATTATTTGAAAAAGTGATCTGTTACCATTTCATCCAACACTTTTTCATAATGTACCCTGTATTTTCCTTCTACTCTCTGTTTGAATTTGAATTTTCAGTTTTTATTGTGAACCTTTCTGCTCTAAAGGATGACTGAATAGTCCTGTGCCATGAGTAATTTTCATGATGTCAGAGCATGCCCTAAGGGAAGAAATGACTGAGTATGCATTTGCGACTATTAACTGGAGATTGATAAAACTCTAGCAAATTAGTGTCTCAGAAAGGTATATTACTGAGAGTCAATTCTGAACCTTGTGTTTGTTTGAATGATGAAGGCCTTTCAGAGTTGGAAGAAGTGCCAGTCAGAGCTTTACAGCCATAGTTGTACATTTAGCCTGAACACCATACAGATGTACTGCATGTGATAAGCCCACTTCTTTTTAGAGGTTTTTACTGTTTCTTTTGTTCCATGTTAGCAATGCTGAAGGCTGTACAGATATTCACAAGTATCAGCAAAGGTGTTAAACAGCAGCCTGCTTATTGATCCATAAATTAGTATTTCTAATCAGTGGGAGTAGATAGCCATTAAAACAATGTTGTTAGCTCCATTTTATATTGTGCCTCTGTTTACATGTGCAGTTTGGACCCACATCACTAACATGTTCTGTATAAAACACTGAATAATATTTGAGTGCTTTAGTTTTTCACACATTTGTTAATTCAATTCACTTCTTAGTAGATATATCAGAAACTTTTTATTAGTTTAGCTTTTTGGTTGCATTATTTGCTTCTTTAAAAAAAATGTTTTAGAAAGCAGGAAAAATATTTTTTAAAAAATCAACTGAAGTCTTATCTTTATGTAATAAAAATCAATTTACATATATATTTGCCTAGCAGTGTTCAATCTGTAGTGTAGAAAATACATTGATATTTTACTTGTAATTTAAGGCATTTTCTCAAATTTTAGGGGAATTAAGCTTCTAAAATATGTCCTGAATCATGTCCAGTTTTAAATATGTTGTTGAATTGAATGGAATCACTCATAGATTTATATTTGTTTAACTCCTTTTTTAGAATTAATCCTCTGTGATTTTTTTTCTTTAAAAATATGTATATATTCCATCACAGATTCAGACTGTCCAAAATGATGTTGATTTTTAAACATATTATTATACATAATAAAGAGTATTCTGTTTTTAAGTATTTAGGCTTTCTGAATTGCTTTATTAGCATCGTATGACTTTAAAAAACTATCAGCTTTTATTTTTATTTCTTGAATTTATATAATTTTATGTTCATTACTTTGTATCAACTCAAAATAATTTCTTTTCTAGTGAGGCAATTACAGTCTGAATTTGGGGATTTTTAATGCTGACCCTCTGCTTCTTCACTGATATTTTACAGCAATAAAAACATAATCCCATTCTGTAAGAGTTTTTCAAATAAGATCTTTGAAATTATTTAAATTTATACAGAGGAGATGACTTCTGTGAGATTTTGTCTATTGTATGTTTCAGGATTCCCTGTAACACGTCAGTCAGGTGATGAAAAGACACCTCCAAGTAACTTGTACTTGTAGGAATACAAGATTAAGACAAGTCAATCGACCACGTTCTCCAATTCTCTCATTTAACTGGATTCATACAGCCTATAATTCTCATATTCTATTCTGGCTCTCAGATTTCACTCAGTAATGTGAATTTTCTGACGCAGTCCTTCCCTTGACAATTCAACACAAGTCTTAGATGCCAGATTCTTTTGTGAGAAGCTCAGGTTTTTACTTTCTCTAATGTTGAGACCTTTGTTATTTGAGATAAGAGCAGCAGGATTCCTATCACTGAGCTTATCCCAAGCTGCAACTAGTTCTTTCCATTGCCTATTAAATGGGCCTGGGTTGACTGGTTAAATGTCAATAATGTTGACATCTTAAGTTAGAAAAAAGAAACTCAACTCAGCTATCAATTGGCATAATTTGACAACCTTAATCTTCCAGTAAATTGCAGCTGTCAATTGCTAGTATTAACTTCTTGAATTGTGCCTCCCAGATTGCAAGGAAGGAAAAAAAAAAAAAAAATCTACCAGGTCATAGGCAGTTTGGTCCTTTTAGGAAAAGCACTTTCCAAAAATAGGTGATAGTCAACTTCACAGCATCTTCAAACATAATTTCTGTTGAGCTACACAGAGGATGTCTGGAGTAGCTAAATGAAGCAAGAAGTTCTGAAAGAATGAAAGTAATGAAAGAGGTAGAGACCAGACCATATATTACCTCAAGTTGGTCATTAGAAATTGGACAACCTTGGAGGCTAACATAACCTGCTCCATGCACACATGCTCTTAAACCATGTGTGACTTTTCAGCACTTTAAGAGTAGCTCCTTCCCAGGGTTCATGTCCCACAAAGTTTGGCAAACAATATTCTGCGTGATGCAGATGTATAGCTTGGAGAAAGTAAGCAAAAAAATGCCATCACCAAGTTGCCTTGAAAGACTGAGTTCAGATCTGTCTTGTCTCTCTTGCTACTTTTGAACTGCTAAATTTTGTCTCTTCCCTTCTTGTTGCTTGCATATCACAGTTGTGAAGAGTTTCTATTTTTTGCTTTCTTGGATCAGGAAATTTGGCTACCCATGCTTTGAATGGAGAGCACATCCTTCTCTTTCCAGATGCATGTTTCTTTCCTTCATTAAGTGTCTGCCTCAATACGGATCCAGTCAGTCAGCTTTCCCTTCTGGTATAATAGATGGATTTGACATGCTGTTCTCACTTCTGATCTTCTATGCAAACTATGGCAAGAAAGTCTTACATAAATAAATAAACACTTGCCCAGTGAACATGTACAGGATGAAATCAGCTGAATTAGCAAAGTTGAGGATTGTAATTCCTTTTGACGATAAGGTTATGATGATAGTTATTATATATGTATTATTACATATATTTTTATTATTATTATTATTTATGTTATATATATATACTGCTACTGACACTTCTTTAACTATAGTATATATTTAAGAACATGCAGCCAAATATAGCCAAATACATATTCTATATTTTAATTGTAAAGCATATTCATATAGGAGGTCATACCATACATTATCAACTGAACAATGAAAGTATATGGAAAATGCAGAAGAATACATACGGCCCATAAGCTGCATATTTGTATTACAGACAAGGGATAAATCATCTATGTCTAATGATTGTTCCACAATTACTTAACATATTAAGTGGTTAAAAGGAAGAAAAATGTTAAAAATTATGTCTAGGTTCATGCATAGTTAAATGCATTGTATGCAAAGATTCTTTAAAATCTTCAGTGCTTGTTTCTTAAAACCCACAAAAATTGGGATTTTTTTCAAGAGAAAGAGAGTCTGCTTCTTCTCCCATGAGTTTTGCAGAGCCAAAAAAAGAATCATTAGGTCAAGCTGGTATATTTTGGGATGTTTTATAGAAGACTGTTTCTATACTTCTAAAGAACATCTTGATTATCAGAAATAAAGTATAAATAGAACAGTTTTGATTTGCTTGCCAAGCTAGTTTCTTAGTTTTTACAAATATTCCAAACAACAAAAATAAAATTAAATTCAAAATTAAGATTACTTCAGCATTTGATAGTATAGTAAATATAGCCTCTGTTAAAATTCAATAACTATGCTACTTGGCAAATGTTTATTTCATCAACACAAGTTGCATGTGTGGATAGTAATACTTTTTATACACCAGTCAGGATGTTTCCACTGTTTGGGCCAACATAGTTTCTGTTTCAATTATAATAATACATTTAAAAGTAGATCTGTGTGCTTTGTCTTAATTTATTCTGTATTTCCACACGATACTTAGGAGGAAAAAGAAGTCTATCCTAAAAAATAAAAATAAGAAAAAAATACTTGCCAGAAGTGTAAAATTTCAGACTTTTATAAATTTTGATTGCAAAGATTCTGATTACCAAGCTTGAATCAGCATTTTGTAAAAATTTAATAAATAGCTCTGCATGACAGAAATTAAAATAATTGCTTAGGTAAAACTTCATTATTTACTTATTAGGCTTTGATTACTGTTGCTGTTGGTTGATAGGCTTCAAGGAAGCTAATTACTTCATCTCATTGCCAGTTTTATAAGTTAGCTTTTTTTAAACAGTTGCAGCTTGAATAATTTATAAAGGTTTAAAGCAGTAATTCATTATGGGTTTTTAAGAAATAGTGTATTTAAAAAAAAAAAAAAAAAAAAAAAAAAAAAAAAAAAAAGCTTGAAGCTGTGTGCCTTAGTTTTAGAATAACACTTTAAACATGTCTGGATACAACATTTTTTTTCCTTCTGATTAAAATTTCGAGGGACAAAATTTCTGTTCCTGGATGCTATTGACTTTAAGCTGTAATTCATGAATAGGAGTGACTGATGAATTAATCAGTCCTAGCTGTCTACCTCAATAATTCTGTGTACATTGAAAGCACAGCTTTCAACTAGATTTTTGAACAAGTCATTACTTGTTTGCTTTTTGAAATGGGACTGTAATTTATAGGTAATCAGCTACTGTAATCAGTAGCTTCTTCAGTGTTTCTTCCACATGAAATTCAAGTATCTCAGTGTGCATTTGGAATAGAGCAGACACTTGCGGCAGCATCCTCATCTGCAGTCAGTTATCACTACTTATGAATTGGAGCCTTTAGTGTTTGACCTTTAAATAAACCAATGGCACCAATGGATGCCCACTTTGAAAGTTGGGAATATTTTCTCAGTTGTTCAATCACAGTAACCTTAACTGAAGCAACTTTTATCTAGTGTTTAACTCTGTTTAACTCTCCTAAAATTGGACATAAGTCACAAAAGTCTAGCTTTTTATTTATTTATTTATTTATTTATTTTGAGACACTCAAAACTTAATATATATTATTTTTAATATGATAGGTAAAAATCTCTACAAATACAGCAGTGGTGGAAACAAAAATGTTCTTGTAAAAGGTGTCTGCTTCATCAGAACATTTGCAAAATCTCAGAACATATGTGATGTGTAGATGTGGACAGTATAGTACTTATATATGAAGTAGAGGAGGGGCCCCAGTGATAACCTCCAGCTTTGCTTATGTTACCTCCTTGTTTTTTTTTAACACAGTGTAATCACAGAATCACAGAATCACAGAATGTCTAGGTTGGAAGAGACCTACAAGATCGCCGAGTCCAACCTCTGACC
>CM021765.1:180690720-180748963 GCA_011076525.1 Nettapus auritus | reverse complement strand
AAGAAAGAAAGAAAGAAAGAAAGAAAGAAAGAAAGAAAGAAAGAAAGGAAGGAAGGAAGGAAGGAAGGAAGGAAGGAAGGAAGAAATGCCCTTCCCATACACTTCACAGCTGTGGCTGAGGGATTTAACAGAAAATATTTGAGAAAGTTGTCTTTAATAAGTCTGAGCTACTAAGACATTGGGAAAAACAGGAAGGACTTTGCTGTGTAGGCTAGCTTGGTACTCCTTTGAATTGTGGCAGAGAGCTCCACAATTTCTAAAAAGATTACATGTTGGGCTATCTGAAATACTTTAGCCTGTCTTAATAATATTTGTCCCAAAATATATGGAAGGTACTGTTATTGTAGCAGAGTATTATACAGAACTCTGGGTGATTCTGACTTCTAGAGCAACCTGCTTTTAGACAAGGAGGTCTTTTTAACATCTTTGCTGGGGACATGGATAGTGGGATCGAGTGCAACCTCAGTAAGTTTGCAGGTGGCACCAAACCATGTGGATAGGTCTAAACACTGGAGGGAAGAGATGCCATCCAAAGGTATCTTGACAAACTTGAGAAGTGGGGCTGCACAGACCTCATGAAGTTCAACAAGGCCAAGTGTAAGGTCCTGCAGCTGGGTCAAGGCAATCCCAAGCACAAATACAGGCTGAGCAATGAGTGGATTGAGAGCAGCTCTGAAGAGGACTTGGGGTTGCTTGTTGATGAGAAGCTCAACATGAGCTGGTAATGTGTGCCTGCAGCCCAGAAAGCCAACCATACCCTGGGCGTGGCAGAAGACAACTTTGCCTTTCATCTCCTGCTGGCCTTTCACAAGTTCAAATGCTGTTTAAAGGAGGAGAATATACACACTGAGCTGCTAAGCAGGCACAATTGATGATAGTGGCAGTGAAACAGAATTTGTAATCCTTCAGTAACTGTGTTAAAACAGGGCTTATTTCATTATAATTTGTCTGTATTGTATGAAATACCACACATCTGAAATTTTGAATTAAGTTTTCACTGTGCACTCCATTTCATTATTAGTAACTTTGTAATATCAGTAAGTTCATACCAGTTCTTGTGATGAAAGTGATGATAAGGGTGATAAATGTTTATATTAGTTATACTATAGTTTGTAAGGAAAGTATGTTGACAGTTAAGCTCATGAAGTAGACCTCTTTGGGTCATGTGTTTTAGCGTGCATTTTAAATAATTTCATTTAAAGGAATGCAGCTATACTTGTTGTTGGAAGTATTTAGAAGTAGCTCACAAATAATGCTATGAACCTCTAGGTTAAAATAAAATAAATAAATAAAATAAAATAATAAAAAATCATTATGTTTAATATGCACTTTTTTATTAAAACAAGCCTGACTCAAAAAGTCACTTAAATGCTGTAAGACACAAGCAAATGAGAAACTGAATGTAATCCAGTTGGCTATGGAAATAGTGTTTGCTACACATTATTAAGAAAATTAAAGCTTCTTGAAGTATTGTACTTTTCACAGAAATAAATTACTAAAATAATGATGTAATAACAACAATTCTAGGAAAAACAGGTTGTAGCAAGGGGGACAATTTGCAGGCATGCCCTCTTCTAGGACTGACTTGTATCTAGTACCTAAAAGTGTATTTCAGCTTGATTTTCAGACATGACTTAAAGCTGCCTAGCATCTATCTAGATTCCTGAAATTAATTAAGTAAGTAAGTAAGTAAGTAAAATCTGAATAATATACACAGGATTAGAATATAAGTATTTGTAAAGTACTGTCATTAAGGAGTTAGGCAACTTAGTATAGATTCAGTCCTTATCTCTGGGCTTTTGAAGCAGGCAGCTTTCTTAGTTTTAGGCTAAAGTTTGTGCCACAGTCTTCTGCTTCATAGTATTTTTAATCTAATCCAATGAAAGGTGTAACAGTATATTTTTAAGAAAATCCCACAGATAATTCTTTCTATAATATAAGTGATAAAAATCAGACATTCAAAGTTTTCAAGCCTCTGATTTCTTGCAAGCAATACCATAAGGAGAAAATGTCACTTTATTAAATATGCTGCTCAATAAATAAATCAAGAGTAAATATGAGAGTAACTGGTTAAGATCCAGAAACATTTTGTTTAGGGTCCCGGTACAGTCTTCTACACAGTTTCTATTGCAATACTGTAACTCAGTCCAGTGCTCTATTCCGTGAACCCAAGACATCTCTGCCTTAATGGCGGTACTTGGCAGCCTGATAACTTTGTAGTGTTCAATTCCAAGCTGTATGTATGAGTAACTCAGGATCTGCAGTTGCTCCAGGATTTATCCAGTCTTTTTTGTTGTTGTTGATGTTTTGTTTTTGTTGTTTTCTCAAAGAAGTAGGAAAAAAAAAAAAAAAAAAAAAAAAAAAAAAACACTTTTGCCGCTTTTAGTAGTCCCCTAAGATACTGATTTTATGATACTTAATTTCTGTATCAAGACAATGTATAATTGAATTTTGAATGCATAGTCATAAAATACGAGTTTCCTCGGTGGGCTTTCTGTGAGAGACTAGCATACAGAAATAAGATTTGCAAAGCACTATGACATATGTTATACACTCTTAATGATGAGACCAGTTTTCACTGTAGGAGCATTTTGGTATATATTATCCAATGAACAGTCCAGTGCAAATTCTACGCTATAGCTTGGAAATAATAGCATGTTTTGGTGGTGTGACTCTAAACCAGGAATATACAGGAACATGAAAAGAAGAGCAAGCTCCTTAGCTGGCATGGCTATATGTGCCATACTCCATCACTGCTTACCTAACTCTGTTGAGCAGACCTTTGTTGGCTTACATGATATTGTTCAGAAAGATTACAGCAAAACATCTGGTGGCAAATACTGTGTCTCCCCTAGACAATTTCACCAGTTCTGCCAGTTTGTTGAACTCACTGTGGGTGTTTTCTCTGAGAAAGGAAAAGTCTTTAGAAGGAGTCAGATTAAAGTATCTTGGGTTCTGTTGTCACTGATTAGAGCTGGTTCATGTAGGCAGCATCTATGTACATTGACTTCATGCCATTCATATGACTTCTCTTTCCTAGATGTTCTGTGTATTCAAGTGTCACTCTTAGGCTTTTATATTTGAAAACTGTTTTTGAACTTTATTAAATCAGTAGATCCTACAAACTCCAAAATGCATGGACTTTGAACTAGAGAGAACAAAAGGCATAATTTCCCTGAAAGGCGTCAGTGAAGACCAAGGAGGGAGATGGAAACTTGTCAAAACATCTGCTTCTTAATAAATAACAAAAATGTGACATTTTCATCTTGTTACTCTTCTCATGCATCATCTTCAAGCAGTCTTCCCCATTAAGAAGCTTTCCATCTTTTCATTTGTACAATTAAATACTCCTAGAAGAAATTATGTCAGAGTCTTGGTTGGATTATACATAATTTTGCATAAAGGTCTGACACTATGCCTACTAACAAAAATGTGATTCTGGCCTGCTACTACCTGATGCCCTGAGGTGCTGCTCTGTATATTTATCTCCCACTGCATCTGGCTGCAAGCTGGCAGAGATTGCGAGCTGCAGTTTTATGTTAATAACATTGTGGGATATTTTTGGTTAGAACAGTCTAGGAAGAAACTTCAGTTGTGTTTTAAACAGTCATGTAATTTGTGATTAGGAATAAGTTATGTGTACTATTATTTCTGAATTTTTATTTTGCACTGTTATTATGTATTTCAGATGTCAACCCCAGTTAAGTTATAACCTTTAGGGATCCCCAAAATAGACTTTCTCCTCTGACAATTTTTTTGTTTATTTACTTATGACTTCACTAAAGTAGTGACTTTAAAATCTGTTTTAGAATCACAGAATCAGGTTGGAAAAGACATCCAAGATTATCTAATCCAATCTTTAAATCATCTACTTTTTACTTGCAGCTGAGAATATACAATATCCCTCAGGCTGATTAATAAAATGAATGTATTACCAGATTAAAAACAGAACAAATTAAAAATGTATTATTCTTAGTCTTTGAATATTTTTAATTTAATATAACGTTTTTAACTCTTACATAATTGTGTCATTTTTACCAACTTAACAGCCTTTTTTGTGATGAAAAATACAGATTCACAGAACTCTTGCTTTTTTAAAGCAACTTTCATTAATGTCTTTACTCCTGTATCGTTATTGATTACTCTTAGATGGATGTAAAAAGGGACAGTTTCTTGCCTTTTAAAAACAATGACTATGATAAAAAGCCTTTATTTTTATCTTTCATATTATGAGTTTAAAACAGTCTTGAACTCTACAAGGAGATTTTAAACTCTGTCTTTAAACCATGGGTCAGCTGTCTGCCCATTTTTGCATTCATAACACATAATGATCAAGTGTACTTAGCAGTCATAATAAAATTATTCAGTACTCAGTGTAGGAGGGTAAATGATGGACTGATACTTCAGGCTAACAAGACATCTGTGAGCAAAAAATGTACCACAGTACAAAAACAAAGTAGTCTATTACTTAGCAAGAGAAAAGTGGTACTCAGGACAGCAAGATATTTCTGTCTCATAGCATGCAAGCTAGGTCATTAATATTGCACCTTCCCATTGTGGGAGCTGAGTCACTACTGTCTCACCTTTATGCAAGATAGTCTGAATTGCTCTCAGTGAGTAAGCAGCTCCTGCTGAACTCCTGAAGATGCCTTCTCAATGCTTGTAGCTACATAAAAGAATGCCTGATTTTCAAGGCAACATCAAGAGTAGGACCTTCAAGCAGACTCAAGAAACATAGTGAAAATGTCATTCAGAGTACATTGAGTAAAAATAATAAACTAAAAATGTGTGCTACTTCTGCAAATGTGGCTAGGAGGTATTCTGATACATCCACTCCCCTTGTTCTGTGTCCTTCAGAACTGTATACTTATAATGTTGACATGGGAGATGTTTATGTTGATATTGTGAAGAAGTTTTCTGAAAGTGGAGTTGGTCATTTCTGTAGAAGTGAAGTTAAATACCAGATGATTACATATGTATGTTTTGAATTGAACGTAGATTAACATTGGCTTATATCATTCTACAGTGCTTTAATATTGCTTTTGAATGTAAAAAAGCAATGTAACACAAAGATGGTCATGGTTGTTAATACATGGCTTGCATTAGCTGGAAGCTATAAAATCATCCTAGTACTCTGTTAGTGCTGGAATAATAATTTACCAAGACAATTACCACATGGTGGAATTTTTTTGCTGCTCTAATTCAGTGTTATTAATAATGAATAAAATTGCAATTTTCTCAGGTTGCTAGGGGCAGTAGGGAATTATTTCAATGAATATTTCAGCACATTAGTTTAATCATAGTTCCACAAAATTCAAGTGGGCAATATTTTATACTTCTAAGTTCAGTCTGCTAAGGGACCATAGTCATTAAATTGCAAACTATTTGCACTGAGGTCCATTCTATGATTTACAAGCCTTGTTAAAAACACTGTAAAAGAAAGCAAGCTGTGCCATTAATACTTGTAATTTGATGCTGCATTTGTTAATGGGCTCAGTGTGATTAATGTTTTTAGCAGCAGGCAGAACATTTTGAGACAGGCAGTGCTGAGGTTTATAATGTATAAATGCATGTAAAGAAATGTAAGAATATTGGAAGTTTTAGTAATATATGTTTTTACAAGATTGTATTCCAGAAACAGAAAAGCAGTAGTGAAATTATAGTATAATGTATGTAAATACAGTTCAGCTGTGGTAGGTGCTGATGTGTGTGTTCTTTATTTCCTAGCCAACTGCATGACTTCTGGCGTTTGGATTACTGGGAAGACGATTTGCGCCGGCGGAGGCGATTTGTTCGCAATGCTTTTGGGTCTACTCATTCTGATGCTCTTCTGAAAGCTGCAGTTGAATATGGTCAGTACTAACTCCTGCTTAAAAAAATATATGTTATGATTTTTTTCTTCATGTTCATGAATCCCTGAGAATCTCATCCCTTCTTTTTTCAAGGATAGTGCTGAGAAGTCCTAGAACATCTTCTTAGAAAATGAATTCTTTCAGTTCTTATACTTTGATGAACGGGAAATTGTGAGCTTGGGGGCTGTTATGTTTTCTAATCCCCAGGGGATTCAAATTATACCTCTCTGGCATTCCCAGATGTTAATTTTGAGACACTGGTAAAAGTAACCAGACTTGTCTCTCCCGAGTGACAGAACAAAACTGTTAAGCCATCAAACTAATGTGTCATAATAGTTCCATTGGAGATCTCTCATGAAAAAAGATTAACTGTTTAAAAAATAAAAATAAAAATAAAATAAATCAGATGTTTTTATCTTACCATATTCTCAGCCAAAATTTTTGTTTTGTTTTGTTTTCTGCAAATCACGAAATACCTAGCAACTTGCTTAAAGAATGTATTTTGAGGATGTTTAGTATTGAATAGTGTACTGACCACATAGGAGATTCAGTCTTTGAATTTAAGGATTAGATGATGATTGACTTTCACAGAGAATTTGCTGAGGTATAAAAGAGGAGGGAGGAACATGCTTGCAAATTCCCTTATATCATCTGAAAGTTTCATGTGTTTAGTGACTTCTGTACAGCAGACTGAACTTGAGTATTCCAAATGTCTAAAGAAAATTTACTTCTGACATTTAAACTGGTGTAGCTCTCTAGCATATCAAAGAAGGAGATTTGTAAAGAATATTCAGCATATATTTTCTTTTTTTTTTTTTTTTTCCTCTGCAGTACTGAAAAAAAAAAATCCTGGGATTCTGTAGCATTTAGCAATAAAATTTTGCATCACTTATTAAAAACTGAGGAAAGTGAAGTAGTTTACGCAATGCACGTTAAACATTTCAGTTGATTGTAGCCCTTGTAGTCAAGGGCTAAGGTGGCCAGGAGTTCTGAATGTGATAGATGTAAAGGTAGCTCTGTGTAACCTATGTATTTCACCAGCTTTGCTGGTTGTTGAATTTGATGGGATTCAAACAAGGTTAGACATATAAATGAGTGTCTGCATACGTGGTTATACTAGGCAGTGTAATTTAATACTTATTTAAATGCAAAGGCTATCGTGCAAAACTTCAAGTCATTAACTGTTCACCAGTTGGGTTAAGACATCACACTAGCAGTATATATTTGACAGAGGGTTATTTCATCCAAAACATCAAAAAAGAGATCTTATCAGAGGCAGATGCAGAATTGTGCTAATTGCTATGTTGCCTTTGTAAGAAAAATATTTCCTTTGAAATATATTTTCTTTGTAAGAAAAATAATCATTAATAGTGAGGGCTTTCTGCTTTACTCAGGAATAAAAAACTTTTAAAATATTCTTATTGCTTAAGAATTTTAATTTTAGATATTAAACTAGCATTAAACCAAGAAGAAATCTGATTTATAAGCTTTAATGAAGTTTTAAGCTTTGATACTATCCAGCTTTCCATTTATTTTGATGTCTTTGTTTCTTGCATTTTATAGTATGAATGTTTTATCTTTGGGATAAGATTGAGCTCAGAAGATGGTGGAAGTGGTTTTTGTTTTGTTTTATAAGAACTATAATACAAGTTGCACTTAAATGGTTTTATTTTAGCATGTTGCAAAGATTACATCTTTTAGTGTAGTTTTTATGGTCTGGTATTTCAGTGGAGGTGACAGCTGCCTGGTAGTAGAGCAAGCCTACAGGATAAAGCTACAACCAAAAGAAATAGAAAAGCTGAAGTAGTAATAGTTTCATACTGTGTTGCTTCTATAAAGTTTCATAGTACTCATCTGTTAGTGTATTCAACATACAGAAAAATTAATGCTCAGGTATTCTTAGAGGTGGTATGCATCCTGATTACATAAAAAAAAAAATCAAGAGACAAAAGTTTTATTGTTTGCAGAATTAAAATAAAAAATGTTGAATATAAGTTTTTAGAGTATTTATTTAAATTAATGTATGGAATTTTTAAGCAGCATGTATTAAGGTTGTAGTTCATGGATTCTAGCTACATGTACTTACTTTTCAGAGGTTAAGCCTTTGGATTTTAACACTGAAACTTTTAGCTGACCTTTCTCTGTAAGAAAACATCCTTAACACTGATGTTATTTTTATGCCTCTTGGTGTTACTAATGAGTTGAATAATTTATGAGGTTGTCATGTGAAAAGGATTTGGTGCAGTTTGATGTACCTTTAGCCTCTGGTGTTGGAATGTGATTAAGAAAGAGCTGGAGGCAGGCTTTTTTTTTTTTTTTTTTTTTTCTTCTCCATAGGGCTTAACTTTCATTGTATTTTATATTAGCTTTGTTTTGTTAATTTGGTTTGGAACACTTTGATAGTAAAATGCTCCTAGCTTCCAACACTAAGCATGATATCATAGTACAGAAAGAATTTTAAAAAATTAAAAAATATATTTTTGCATAGCTTTCCAGTAACACATTTTTTCTTGACCTCAGATACTTTGTGAGAAATAAACAAACCATTAATCAAAGCAAAATTTGTTGGGCTTTTGTTATATTGATATTTTTTTTTATCTTTTCTGATACCTCTGGCACAAGAAAATATATACTGAGCATCAATAAAATAGTAGAAATATAAATATTTGTTATCTATGTTGACTGTCTGTTATCATTTAGGATTTTGTGCATAAATATTGCAGTGGAGGAATGTTTAGTCAAAGCCTAAGTCAGCAAGCTCTTCTGTATCTACAATCAAAGGGATCAGCTTAAATAGGTCTGATCAGGCATTGCAGAAGAGGGCAAGCAGTTTCAGATGAGCAAAAATCACCAAGCAAAAATGACAAAATTAATCAGTCATTTATTTGGCAGTAAATAATAAGATGTGCTGAGGATTGCAGATGAGAGAATTTCCAGATTCCTTGGAGATGTGCCTGCTTAACGCCTGATTTATCTAAGCTTGCACAGCCGTCAAGATGACCTTGATAAATAAAAAAAAGTGCTCTATAGCTACTCTAGTAGTAAATTAGAGTTGATGTTGGATGTCTGGATACTGTAATTATGTAATACTTGCACTCATCAAGGAACGGAAAATTATTGGAAATGAAAACTGTGATCTGTATGTTTTAGAAAAGAAATAATAACAAATGTTAAATTATGCCTTGAAGGGCTAAAAAAAAAAAAAAAAAAAGTGTTAATTTTATCTGATAAAGGCCTTCTTAATGTAGGAAGCATTATATCTGTTATCTGCTATATGTAAGTAGTATTCTCTCAAAAAATCTGCTACGAGGCAAGTGGTTAAATTTCTTTTTAACTACAGGCTGTTACTCAGCCATTGTATGCATGCTCAGATGTCTGTTTTTGATAAAATACAAATATCCATATGTCTGTGTATGTATAGGTATGTGTTCAAAGTACATGGCAAGTAAAAATATTTCAAAATTGAAAAATTATATTCCTGTAGCTATATACTTAGTTGTCCTTTGAGACTGTCAGAACAGAGTCATAGCAGCACTTACAGGAGATGAACTGGAAAATTTTTCCCTTTGGATTAGTGTTGTCCATTTCTAGCTATTTGACATTAACACTGGATTTTACATACATTTCATATCTGGATGTAAAATTCAAGCCTAATTATTTCAGAGTTTTATCTGCTGTACCCTTTTGTTTTAGTTAAATTATTATTTTAATAGATCCATGGATTCATTTCTCCCCTTTTGTGAAGCTAATGGGATCCTACTTACTGCAGTATTAAAGTGAAAGGCATAAACTGGGATTTTGAACTCTTGGAAAGTTTTTGTAGAGTTTTAATTTTATTGACATTTCAATGGATTTAGAACAGTTCTTATTTTCATTTTAGATGGAGCTTCAATGTAGTTGATTAAATTGTAGATTAAAAAGAGGGTAGGAACAAAAGAATGTGCAAGACATTATAGACTCTATTCTCTTCCCCAAATTTTGCTACCAATAAATGCAGAAAATACACAGTCATGGCCCAATTCACAGTGATTCTGCACATGTGGTGAAAGAACTGTCTCTTCTAGTTAATCACCTTAACAGTTTACAGTCATTGGAGATTAGTATAGACGAGACACTACTGTACCACCTTGGACAGTGAAACAGAATAGTACTCCACAGAGGTCAACTTAAGAGAAAAATAGTGAATTTATTAAGCTTTGGCCCTTCAGCACTTAAAGACAGTGTTCCACAAACTATTTGCATGTAAGCATGATCCAAAAAAAGCCACTTTTTCTAGTCTGCAGTGGAGGTAATGGACTCAAATAACTCAGTGTTTATGTTCTAAACATTTATATGTAAGCTCGTCAAGTATTTCTAGTGTCTGTGCTCAAGAATATTTGGCCTGTTAAGCTGATTATTGTGACAGATCCTCAATGCTTAGAATGCAAAACCAACAAACAAAAAACTAAACACCTTTGTAATGTAATATGTAATTCATTCAGGTTTTGAAACAAAGTTACAGATATATCTTATAAGTGCAATATGGCAATTGCTTTTGAACTTGTATATTTTAAGTTTCTAATTCTGTTAAATATATGGACATCTAATTAAAAACCTTATATCAAGAGCACTTTTAACTGAAGCCGACTATATCTGACTCCTGGGAGTTGTCTTCACTGCTCTAAGTTTCAGCAAATGTTGTATATGTTTATCATTAGAAATCTGATTTGATTATAACTGAGTTAAAGAGCATCAATTTCTGAAGTCTGAAATGTTCAAATATGAAATCTATTTTCATGAAATAATCTGGAGTTTGATAGACTTTCAAAGAATTGTAGGCAGGATTTCATCAGGCTGCTGAAGGACTTACATTCCTAGAACGTTTAGCTTCAAGCAAGTGCTACCTTAAAGGGTGTGTGGATTCCCTGCTATAAAACTGAGTCAGAAATCCATGTAAACCGCTGCTCAAACCACAGTCTGTCTTCAGAACAGGGATTTTGGCAGTCCTACATTGGGCCCTAAATCAATATTAAGTTAGTGAGGATCCTCAGTATTAGAGAAAAATGTACCATGCTGAACTTCCAAGGACTGTAACTCTAAAGTGACCTCTCACTGCTGAGAAGTACAGAGCAGATGATTCCCACAGTTCCTGCTGTCCATCTCCTGAACCGCTGTGCTCATCATTTCTGCAGTTAGTGTTAGAACAAGATAGATGGAAGACATTCCAGAGAAAGTGGTAAGAAGTTGGTTTCATTTCGCATGCACCAGATAATGTTTCAGAAAGCTGTTAGTGTTCTGTAAACAAACTTATCAAGACATTTGATAAGTGATAAGACATTTTAAGAAATAAAAATGTCCCATGAACTGTGGATGCTCAATTTCTTCGTCTCTGTTCAGAAGCTTTGCTATGAAATCAAATGCTAGGAAGTCTGAATGCCCACTTGAAGACCAGCCTTTTCTTTCTGGGACTTCTGCATTAAAACACCACTGTTATTTTCACTAAGTTCAAGAGTGCCTGTCAAAGTTGCTGAGTATATATCTAAGAGTTATTTACTTTTTCTCAACTTCACAAGGCCCTCTAACTTCACTGCCTTTGCCCCATCTCTGGTCTGTATTTATTCAAAATATCATACCTACCATATTTCCAGAACAGTCCTCAGGGACTGTCTAAGCAATGCAGATTTCAGACCTATTTTAAAGAGAGCAGTATTTTTTCAGTAACTAATACAAAACTGGAAGCAATTTGAAGACAGCTGATACAGAATCATCACCTACCAGAATTTTGCTAGCAGGCCCACTAGATGCATAACCAATGTTATTTAGGCATATCTAGTGAAAGCATTTTACGTGTACTATGTAGGAGGTGAAACAGCAAAATATGCTTCCAGTTTTGTGTATTAATATTGTTTTCAATAATATGTCTATATTAACAGTTTTACTGTAAGGGCCATAGTTGAGTTTGAAGATCTTTTTGTAGTTGATTGTTTTTTACATTTACGTTGATTCCTAATCTGATCCAGGTATTCTTTAAATATTCTTTGCTTCATCCAGAAGAGACAAGGTGGGGAAAGTCGTAGTTGTGTATAACCTGTTGGGAGAGAGTAAAGAAAATGGAGCCAGACTCTTCTCAATGGTACTCAGTAAAAACATTTTATTTATCCTCATGGTGGTAAAACAATGGAACAGGTTGTCCAGAGAAACTGTGGATTCTCCGCTCCGTTGTTGGAAAAACTGAAAACCCAACTGACAACGGTCTTGGGCAGCCTTCTGTGGCTGACCCCGCTTCGGAAAGGGAGTTAGATTAGACAGTCTATAGAGGAGCCTACCAGCCTCAAGGGTTCTGTGATTCTTTTTATGGAACTAGAGCTTAAAAGTAGATGGTTGTCAGAACTTAGTCCTAAGTCATATTTTTAAAACACCAGTTTACTTATATCTCAATGTTCAGGACTAATATTATGCAACTTCTCACTGACTCAAAAAAAAAAAAAAAAAAAAAAAAGAGCAGAAACATTTCATCAATAACAGGTAATCCTCAATATCGAGTTACTTTAGACCTTTTTTTTTTCTTCTTCTTTTTGAGGAAATGTGCATTTACGTATGCCAGAATCACAGAATGTCTGAGGTTGGCAAGGACCTCTGGAAGTCAATGGGTCCAACACCCCTTGTGCAAGCACAGACACCTAGAGCATCTTACCTAGGATCACATCCAGGTGGCTTTTGAAGATCAGGGAGTGAGACTCCAGAACCTCTCTGGGCAGCCTGTGCCAGAGCTCTGTCACCCGCAGAGCACAGAAGAGCTGCCTGGTGCTCAGAGGGAGTCTCCCGTGTGCCAGTTTGTGCCCATTACCTCTTGTCCTGGCAGTAGGTACCAGTGAAAAAAGGCTGGCTCCATCATCTTTCACCCTCCCTTCAGGGATTTATAGACATTTATAATATCCTCCCAAGTCCCCTCTTCTCCAGGCTGAACAGTTCCAGCCCTCCCAGCCTCTCCTTATATGAGAGGCTCCAGTCCCTTCATCATCTTGGTAGCCCTATATTGGACTCCCTCCAGGATGTCCAGGCCTCTCTTGTATTGGGAGACCTAGAGAGGGACACAGTACTCTAAATGTGGCCTTTCCAGTGCTGAGCAGAGTGGAAGGATTACTTCCCTTTACCTGCTGGCAATACTTTGCCTAATGTAGCCAAGAATACCATCAGGCTTCTTAGCAGCAAGGACATACTGTTAATTCATGTTCATCTTAGTGTTCACCAGGACTCTCAGGTCCTTTTCTGCAGAACTTTTTTCCAGCTGTGTGCAATCCAGCAGTGCTGGTGAATGGAGGTGTTTCTTCTCCGGTGCAGGACTCTGCACTTACCCTTGCTCAGCTTCAGAAGGTTCCTGTCAGCCCACCACTCCAGCCTGTCAAGGTCCCTCTGGGTGGCAGCATGACTCTCTGGTGTGTCAGCCACTCCCTAGAGTTTGTCATCTGCAGATTTCCTGAGGGTGCCCTCTTCCCCATCATCCAGGTCATAAAATACTTCTAATATCAGTTTTCTCTGAAACTGAGTTTATTGTGACTACTTGAGCAACTAAAATGTCTTTGGTAGCTTGGTAGGAGATTTTGAGGGGGTGGAAGGGTATTATTTTTGTTTTGACTTCTTTAGTGCTCTATCCTGCACTGTCCTCCTGAAAATTAGTCACACACACGAAGTCATAAAATACATTGTTCTGAGGAAATAAAAGTGATGACCCTTATCTCAGATAACTTGCAAAACTAATAGTTATTTAAGTAATGTCACATGTATGAATGTTAAACAAACAAAAAAAAAAAATAAAGAAAATGGAAGTCCCTGACTAAAAATGAACCACCTTCATTCATCCAATACTTGCCCACTTAATTTTAGCCTATAAGTTTACAAGCTAAGTAACTGTGAGTAGTTTTAAGTTTCTTCTTTATGGGCAGAAAACACATATGTTACATGATGTTCAGTGGTAAAAATCTTAAGAATATGTATGCGGTCATTAAATTAATCCATAACAATGCTTCCACATGTCATCAAGTAAATCACTTTGATTCTTTAAATGTGATCATGCAGACATGAGACAAACATGTAAGCAATTCCACTTCATTTGGAGCACCATTTTCTTTCTCTTTTCTGTTTGACTCTCTTTGTCTCCATTAGACTAATTACCAGCCAAGTGCCCCTTATAAGAAGAGATGCCCAATGTTAGATATATGATTTAATATTAAAAACAGAAAATTATATTGAATGTTGAAATCAAGAATATTCTTGATTATCTTTCACCTAAAATAAAATTCGTATAACACAGCTTCCGTTCAGTACATGTACTAACTTTCACATCTGATTGTGAAATCTCCGATGTATTCTAAATGAGTTTATGTCCAAATTGCGTGCCTGAAGAAATCACAAAAATCTGTGTATTTATTGAAAGCATAATAATTTAAGATTTGCCACTACAGATTTATAACTCTAGCCCAACAGTGCCATCCACTGCTTCACCAAATAAACTTCCAAATATTTCATCCTCACAGGATTTTAGTGAAAACTTTACACACACACACACACACACACACACAAACTATTTTGCTAAGATTTTACATGGTATTTATCAGATACAGATGAAAATAAAATTTGTTTAAATAAGCCAGGACTTTCATTAGAGAGCAGTATAAGAGATTACTAACTGTGATAGTAACTAAATCTGAAATACTAGATTTATCTTGGTGGTCTTTCTAGTACTTCTTAGTCCCCTCGAAGGACATGATTATATTCTCATTAAATATATCTACTATTATTGTGATCTACTATTATGACCTCAAGATGTAAACAGTAGTGGAATTTAGTTAGGTAGAGTACTGAACACTATTGGTTTTCTGTGTCTGGGCATCTACTGGATAATGGAAATTAGCTGTGACTGCATGCCTAACAGATTAATAATCTCTGTATTTCTGCTTTCTGTTATCTGCCATCTCTAGGATAGGAATTTTCATAGCAGCTTGGTAATAAGTTTTAAGTACAGATTCATGAAGTAAAAGACTTTTTTCTTTTCTAATTTCCTCAAATCTTGAATATCAGAATCTTTCTTTTATTTTGAACTTTTAGCAGATCCAAATAGGATGTGAAAACTTTCTTCCCCCAAACCTCTGTGTTGGATTTCAGATGTCTTCCTCTGATATTTTCAGTCCATCTGTCATGACCTGGATTTTAACTTCTACTACAGGTCTAAGTTAATTTTACAACATTTTTTTTTTTACCAGCAGTTAACATAACTACTTCTTTTTCTCACTTCAGATTACCTATGACTCAAATTTAATTCTTAAGGTAATCAAATTACCTGGCAAAAACATTCCCAAGACTACCAAATTGCAACCATTGCCAGTTTTAGAAGTCTAACTGCATTTTTCTCCTTTCCACCGTTACATTTACATGTGAAAAGAACAGACTGTAGCAATCTGCTCTTGCAGAATGAAAGTAATCTTCTTACCAAAACCAGTAAAATACTATGATGTGAAATGTTTTCAAACCCATGTAAAGAATTTATTTGTTCTTTTAATTCAGTTCTACTGCTAACTGACAAAGAAATGGAAGTTACTAACCCATGTATATTCAGTGCATCTCACAGAAACTTTTTGGAAGAACATTCTGTCAATGAAAATCTAATCTTTCATAGATGGGTGAATGTACCTCTTCAGACTCAGATTTTACCATGTGCTTTTCTTACCTCCAATCTTCTGTGCTTGAAGACTCCGTATTAAGGAGTAACAGCACTTTAAATCTCCTTCAACTTTAGTTGAACACAACAACACATTCCATTTTTAAATTTTCTCCGCTCTTCTTATCTTTCATCCCTTCTTGACTGCAAGAGTCTGTTCTCCACTATGTGTATGACTAAGTGGAAATATGTAGCATTAGTAAATGAAAAAATTGTTTAATAACATTTTTTTAGTGGTGTAAAGACCACACTGAACCAAATGTGTCTAAAAATGCAAGATGAAATTCTATTGCTTCTACTGAGGAAGGTGTTTTCTAACAACACTGAAGAAAGGTTTCTAGGAAAGGAAGCCAAGTGCTTGGCTGGAATCAAGCGTCATTATTTCCTCAGTGCTGCAACTACTGCAGCCTAGATTCAGGAGATCGTAGTATAGAGTTGGAACTATTCTCTCCCACTCTTTCACTCATGCCAGTAGGAGGCATGACAGGCTTTTAGGCAACGGCCTCTTGCAAGGTGAAGAAGTGTTAAGATGACAGAGGTAGATTGTGAGAATCTCTTCAGTATAGATGATTCCTGGTCTTTCAGAGTTAACAGAATAGCTCAATACAGTATAAAAATAAAGGAATTAATTTCCAATAGCAATGTATTTTTAATATAGTAAAGTATTTTTCCTCATCTTTTTCTATTACACTATTTAAATTTTGCCACTAAAATGTATTCTTATTATATCATATCAAAATTATCATAGATATTTTATGTAAATAGTAAGATTTGTACACAAGAAACAAAGACTTATGTATACATGCACTGGCTGTTCCGTATCCATATAAGCACAGTGACTTCTTCAATAGGCCTTCTTTTATGCGTTTCTCATTTTATAGAGTTACCTTTGAAATGCACACAAAAAGTATCATTATGGTACAACAAAAAGGAAGATTTGATGAGTTTCAGCATTGTGTGAGGTACAGACAGGGGTGCAGAAACACCTAATGAAAGCACTGTATTAAAAGCCAAATACATTGTGAGAAGTTCTCAAATATACCACTAAACATCACATCAAGAAAAACAACCTGTTAAGAATTCCATCAGCCAGCATATTATACATGTTCCCAGTTACATAATTAATTTTGTTTTTCATAGCATGTGTGCTACATCATGATAGGATTTTTTTCTTATCTTTGTATGCCTTAAGTGTATATCTCCCTATGTCTTTGTGTATGAACATAAATATCATCTACAATATGCAAACTTTTGTAGCTGAAAGGACTAGGCATAATGTCCAAAGAGGGTTTCATTTTTGTCTCTTTTGCCATATAACACAAATCACTCACTCCCGTGTCCTCAAAAAAGTGGATCATGCTGTCAAATAGCATATCAGCTGCACTCTGAATAGAAAATATTGCCAATGCTTGCGAATTTAATGTAAGCATAGCAGTTTTGCAAATATCCCTGCAGTTGCATGGATTTTTTTTGCTCTCTGGCAATCTTTGCAAAGCAGAATGAAAGACATCACAAACACCACACTGAAGCTTAATGGTAGATGAAATAAAATACTGTTCTCCTTTTTCCTTTACTACTGCTGCTAAGATTTCTGTGAGTTAAATTTCCTTAATATACACACAAGCTTTCTACCTGGGACAGTAGTTACCATTCACATATTTCTGAGACAAAGTAATGGAAATCTTGTAGAAAGTCTCTTTGAACTGTTATAGTCATAGACTCTCAGACTCTGCTTTATCTTCTGTATCGCTACTGTGTCACTTTTTATCTGCTAGACAGTATGAAACAAAGAGCTTTTATAGCTGCAGCTATTTTTGTAAGGAAAAAAAAAAAAAAATGTAAAATTCTGGCCCCAATCAAGCAATTAGAAAAATTTTGATTTTAATTTTGCATTTTAGGTTTAGGAACTAGGAGCACATTTTTTCACAACAGCCTGGCCCAAATAGGATCACTGGCTTTTGCGACTAGAGTATAGCCCCTTAGTAGAACTAAGAGTTAAACACAAATATCCCAATCTTAGGGCCACACTGCTGTCTCACAAATGTGAATATCCTGTGGGTGCTGCCCTTTGTCTGATGTTGCTATAGGCATTGATCTACACAGAAATAGAAACAGTTCCTCCCACCAGTTACTGTTGTTGCTGAAGTGAAAATGATGTATGCCAGTTCTAAAGATGTGGTGATCCATGTGAGGATGAAATGAAATTTGCACAGAAAAATAGAATCAGAGCAGCACACAACTAGTTGGGACTGCACAGTAAAAGACAGTGTCATTAAAAGTAAATCTAAATATTCTGAGAAGATTATTATATTGACAAATTTATCATTTATGTAAAATGGGGGCTATCCTTTTAAGAAAGAGTTATAGAAGACATCATGTCATGTATAGGAGATTTTGCCTGTGTAAAGACTGCATAAGATCTTCCTTCCGTATGTCTCAAAAGAGCAGAATTTCATTTCAACTGATTAACATTCCAGAAAACAAAGATCATTTTAGACATTTTGGCAAATGGGTGTCTCAAGACTTCTGAGTTTTTCTTCTGTAAATAAGTAGTCTCAGTAAAAATTAAAAGTTATTTTACTATGGGAGTTTAGATAGTTACTATAAAATAATTTTAACTTTACGTACTATATCTTCATTTTCTAATCTAGAGAATTAATTTTTTTAGCTGTCCACTCTCGATCTGGTAGCAAAACTTTAAGTGGTGAGGGAGAGTATTGCCTTCTAGCAAAGATGATTGACCATACTTTAGCCACAGAGAGGAAGAATTTGAAAGTTAGAAGTCAGTCCATAAAATTACAGATAAATCTTTTGTTTTAAAAATCCTGAGCTTTGAACCTGTCTTGTGGATTGGAGGCTCTAATTTTTTAAATATTAGGTAAAATTTAGAAAGGCTGGTGTAGAATACCCCAGCTCCAGTACAGGAGCTAAGATCAGGTTTCTCACATGCCAGTGCATTACCATTGGGCTGCTAGCCTGCACCAAGTGTCTGTGTGTCTAGAGACAGTTTCGTTTCTCCCCAAGGCTTTCTCATTGTTAGCTTTCTCAATTAGAATATTTGTGAGCTGGAAGCTAAATTAAGGCTAGCATATGTGGGCACGGTTCCTCAGTACAGGGTGTGCCTTTGTAGAAGCCTGACAACTTGGATCCTCTCTTTAGGTTCTGCAAGCAGATAGAGTCAGAACATGGCTTTTCCTGCAGAATGTGTGCTTGTTTTAAGTATTTCAAACTTGACTAATCAAAAACTTTCAAGACAAAATCCAGACCTGAATGTTGAGAGATTCCTTGTTTTTCATGTATGTGTTATCTTTTAAAATTTTTTATCAGATTCTATTTTAAAAGCATTGAATACATCGTTTAACAGAATTATTTCATTTTTTCATTATGATTTCGTAGATATTTAAATTCAATACCCTTTTGCCTCTTACCTTATCAATTACATTTTTTCTTTTGAAACAGTTTGATTACCCTCTTCAGTGGCCTGTCTTAAGAAACTTCTGCTTACATGTGAATATTTTGAATTAATGATAAATGAAATTCCTTTTTGCTGTCAAAACTAAATTGTAAAAATGCATTGCATGGCTTTGAAAATCAGTACACTCTATTAGCAGACCTGTCAATATAAAAAGTGCATTCCATTTCCACCTCTTGCTCTAATAACCTTTCCTATGTTACTCAGAGGCAGTTCACATAATCAGAGTATATTGTCAGCTTACTGGAGTTGGGGAAGCATGAAATGAAAATCGCGTTAATATTGATCCAATTCTCTTACTTGCAAGCGTCCTTGATGTCCTTTCCACTGAACAATAACTGTTTGGTGTGATGTAGTTATTTTCCTGTTGGCTATTACTGTACTTTAGTAAAATAGTTGGAAATAGGAATATTTTATTGCTCTTAATTATTTTTCTTGTGTATCATCTTTTCCTGTTTAAGTGATCCACAGCACATCAGGAAATTCAGTTTTTCTGCAATTTGTCAAACTACAGTATCCACTGAGAGGCTACATTTCAAACTGACAGGGATTTGTAAAGGTCATCAGTCATGAAATATGAATCCATTCTTGTGTGTACAAGTTACAGTGGCAAACTACATCTTAATCCAGATATAAACATTTAGCTGGTTTAAGTTCCAGCTAGAAGGACTTCTAGTTGAAGTCAGACTGAAGACTGACCTTCAGAGGTGTGAGAATGCCTTATAACATCTGCTAGACTGGCCATATCCTATTCTGTCACCCTCTGGCTCCTTATGACCTGTACTGAATCAGGGCGGGTTCTTTCTCACAACCTCAGAACATCTGAAATCTCAAATAAGTATAATATTTATGACTTCTAAAAAATAAAATAATAAATAAATAAATAAATAAATAAAAGCCTCTTTTGAGAAACTTGTTAATTTTGTCCTTGCTCTTATTCTCAGTCTCCTGATCATTGTCAGTCTCAGAGAGACTGAGTTACAGTTAGAGAAAATCATGTGGTCAGATAGCAGGTATAAAAATTAGACAGAGAGAAAAATGTTTGGAATTTCTCAGATTAATTTTTCAAGTATTTATCTATTACAGAATATAAAAATATGATTTTGTTTAGCTTTTAGATAAAAAGTCATTTCCAAAATAAGTACATGCATTTTTTAATTTCTACACATTTTTTCCAGTTTTTCCCCTCATTTCTTCAGTGATCTTTGATAAGGAAAGTATGATTTAGATCCCTCTGGCTTTTATTAAATCTATTAAAACCAGCCCTCCTTTAATAAGAGTCACTTATCTGATTCTCCGGTGAAACTAAATTATATGCCAGTCAAAGCTGCCAGTTTCAGAAACACATTGCAATTTAAATCACAGCCCCAACAGACACAGGTGGGGACAGTTCATCACAATATGCCAGCAATGTTCTGCTCCTCTAAGGCTCTTGAGCAGATGCAGAGATACCTGGTCCCCTCTTCCCATGAAGTGAACTCAGCCCTGGAAGGGCTGGCTCTGAAGCCATGCAGAAAGATATTGGGCCAGGGGGAGTGGTTACCATGTTGATTATTTAATCTTGCTGGGTTTTGTAGAGGTCAGTTTACAGACTGCCAAGCAGCTGCTCTCCATAAATGTGACCGCTGTGAGAGTCCTGGTGCCTAATCGAGTTAGTAAAGATTAGCAATGAAAGCAGGATTTTAAACTGTTATAACATATAAGCAGGAAGATTATCTCCTGAAATATTTTATAAGTATTTTTTCAAGTATTAATCATATCAAAAGAAAAAAAAAAAAAAAGAAAAAGAAAGAAAGGAGGTAGTTAATAGTGTTACATCTTTATTTAAGCTTGACTGTTCCTATGAATGTTACAGTTTGTATAATAAACAAAAAAATAAAATCTTCCAAGACAAAACAGTGCGTTCAAATTCTGTTGATAAATTTTACCTGTGATATAATTTCATGATTTACATCACCACCAGTGAGGTAGTCTCCTGTGAGGAACTAATTTTGAAATCCTTTATTCAATAGCATGTTAAAAACTACCTTAGGTTATTATAATTCAGGAAAAAATAATAATAATTCTACAGAGCAGTGCATATAAGTGACCTGTAAGAGAAGAAAAAGCAATTTTATCCTTAAAGGTTTCTGAGGAAAGCTAAGCTTCACAAAAACTGTACTTTAGATTCTATAAAAGAGAGTTTTTAATTAAATGCAGCATTTTACTGTAAAGAGAACAGACGTTACTTATGTCAAAATGCTCCTTTAGAAGCCACATAAAACTGTAAAAGACAATATATGAAAAAGCTTTCTTATAGAATAGAAGAACACCATCCCATGGAGCAGATTTCCAGATGTTTGGAAACATTAGAATTTCCTGTCAGTATATTTAGGTAACATTAAAATGAGGTTAACTTTCCATTCTGCCATCTCTCTTCAAAGATCAAAGAGCGCTCACTGCATAAATTGCCTTATCGGTAATTCGTTGAAGTAAACTATGGAAACAACTTTATAAGAAGCAGTAGTCTTCTTTTGTTGGTTACAGTATTACCAAGCAAACTTTTCTTAAAATTAACCATGTTATTACCTCACTATAAGTACACTAAATACAGAGAGGAAAAAAAAAATCAAACACTTTTGAACAATAAACGCATAGCAGCAAAGATGGAAGCAAAAACTCCCTTTCAGTATTCAACAAGATCATAGTAATTAGTGTAAAATCTAACAAAATCAACTTACATAGCAGAAGTGTAATCAACAATATGTTATTTTTGTACTGCTTATTTTAAATGTATTTAGGGATACCGTTTATGGGCTTGGACACTAACAGTATCTTTGAAATTCAGACTGCGACCTTATGATTCTAGAAGCTGTAGCTACTAAATGACTTGAGATTCTCCTGTTCTTGGGAAATTATTAGATTTTTATTTTCTTTTTGTTGTTGTTATTGGGTTTGTTGGTTGTTTTTTGTTCTTGGTGGGCTTTTTTTTTTTTTTTTTTTTTTTTTTTTTTTTTTTTTTTTTTTTTTGGTTAGATAAATAGTTTCTGTTACTTTTTAAGGAAAATTAATGCTACCTGAAGTTAGTAATTTTTGGCAGTGCTATACAGGTTTACCATGCAACTCACATAACCTTTCAGACGTATAAAATACGTACCTTTTCATTAAAGTCAGAGTTTCGTAGATGAGTGCTAGTTGCTTTCTTTGGTTTCTGTTAAAGATTAGCTCTTTTTAGTTATCCTGAAGCCAGTTTTTACCATGCAATGATCAAGATGATAACAGGTGTAGCAAATGAGGGATTAAAAAAATAATAAATCTTATTTAGTCTTATACATACATTCTCTTGAAATACATTTAAGACAGAACCTTCAAGTTTCAAGACGTTAGGGCACTAACTTCAGTGGGACTTCAGTGAGATCTGCCTTATTCCTTTAAGTTCTTTGCAAACTGCTGTTTTAAGAAATATTTACCTTCTTATTTCATGGTTTCTTTCTAAGTCCCAGTCTGGAAAAATATCCTTTAATAAGGAGCTTACTTCTTTGAGCACTGATAACATCTGCCAGTTTCAGTTCTGAGCACACCAATGTTAAAATGTTGCTTTCTTCAAATTATATCTAATTTATTTTTTCTTTCTCTTATTTTAAAGCATTTGAAACATTTTCTAATTAGACTAAGGAACTGACATTAATACAATGCCATATTATATTTTAGAAATAGAAACTCTCTGTGTCTTGAGAGCAGTTTGAAATGAAGTGTCTGGAAATGAATTTCATTTCATAGTAATTTTACCGTGACTTTAAAAAATAATTTGAGTTCTGATTTTTTTACAAACATGCTGAAATATCAAATATTCATTTATTCATCACCCCTTTTTATATCATTGTTAACAATACTAGACATAGTTTTATGTCATATAATTTTTTATTCGGTTTGTTGTCTGTTTTTAAAGAGACAAGTTGTTTTTCTTTTTACTCTTATTTTGAGAGCTTCTCTTATTTCATAACCTTTTTGAAGTCATCTTGAAATATAAAAATAGAACATCTGTGACAGATCTGTTTTGAACATATTTCACGTTTCAGGATCCAAGGAGATCTGGTGGTCTGTGGTATTCGCTTGTTAATTTCTTGATGAATGGGTAGAAAGGCCAAGAAGTGCACTCAGTACAGCACGTCTTCTGAAGATAGATGATCTCAAATAAATTCTATTCCCAATCAGTTTTTGATTTGTTAGGTGTTAAACCATTTCTTTGTAAGGACAGTGTTTACAAGCCTTGTAATGAGACAGCCCTGTGAGACCTTACTCTTCTTGCTGTAATTTTGATAAATGGAACTCTAATTCATAAAGGATATCGTGATTGAAGGGCAGCTCTGGGTCTCGTACACTTTCATTTAGATAAATGTTTAGTACAGTACAGCAAAACTGAGGTGCACTCAACAAAGTTATAAATTTAAACAGCCAAACCAGAGCCTTTTCTATCACGAGAAAGAAGCACCATTTACTATATTTCTTTTAGATAAATGTATGGTTAATATTATAAACTAGAATGGCTTTTAGAAGCATGTGTCTTGTTGCTAAGCTCCAAATTTGCCAAACTAATTTAATGCCTTCTCCTCTACCACATTTCTTACACTAGTGTATAGCAATATTTCTGTAATCTGGTAACTGGAACCATCATCACAAGGGATTTAAAATGCACTAAATTTCAGGTTCTTCTGCTGATGCATCTTAGTAATAATGTGAACTTTTTTTCTTGTGACTTTATCTCTTCGTGCATAAATAATTTGAAAGGACTGTCACTAATCTAATCATTTGCTACAGAAATGGTTGAAACTACGATTATTCCAGATTAGAACTTTTGAAGTAATTTATTTGAAAATTATCACATCTTGTAAAGCTCAAAAACTTCCCTACCACTCACTAAAACTACCAAAAAGGAAGACAAACATATTTTCCTGCTTCCTTCCTCCACCATGTTAGTTCAGCTCAGATCCGGTCTCCTTCATTGTCAAATGCTTCACACTAGGAGCTATTACCTGTGTCAAATTATGCTAAACTCCCTTATAGTAAGCACAAGCAAACAAAATTCCAATAGTAGTTAAATACTCAATACAGTTCTGATGTAATATAACTAAAGGTCTGTTACAGCACATTACTCCTTTATGTTTTCCAAAATTCCTACAATTCTTACTCTTTTTTTGTGAATTGGGGAAAAAAAATAATTGTAAAATGCGTGAATAGTTACAGTTAGTTGCACTAAATAGTGTTAGTATTAGCACTATTGTTTCACTCACTATGCAAGTGAAGTAAAGATCACAGCTTAGTAATTGAACACAGCAAAAATATTGGTATACCAGCATATATGTCAACATCAGTAGTGCCTTTACCACTATCAGTAACAGCATTGTCCTCATGGAGAGAGCAACTAGGAAGACTAGAGATGCTGTCCTTAATGTTGAGCTTAATGAAAAACTGCATTTTTTTTTCTTCTTTGTTTGTCTTAACCATGTTCTGTAGTTTCAGAAATAGCAATTTGGATAATAGCAATAATATAGAGAAGGTTATTTTTAGACTATTTAAAGTAGTCTAAATAGTCTAATAGTGAGATCTCAGTTTGTGGTAGAGTCTGATATCAAGTGTCATGTTAGCAGTTATCTTCAAACGGAGTAAACACACTAAAGGTAAAATATGCCTCCAGAATTTTTATTTATATGCTGTGATTCTTCTGTGCATGAAGTAATTAAAAGACTCATATAAATGTGATTGGGAGATACAAACATAACACCTTCCCCACTGTTTTTAATAACAGAACTGCTTGACGCATCGATTCAATTCCATGCATGTATCTTCACTAAACTGTCTGTTTACTATATTCCAGTTAGTTATCCTGTATGCATATGAGGCCATGAGTTTTAATGCACTTTACCTCATCACTTTACATCTACCACTGTAGCATTCATCAAGCTCAGGCATTATGGCAAACAATCAAAATCCACACTCAGTTTTGCATGGATTTCACCTAATAGTTCTTACAGATGTAGCTTAGCAGGCAACTAACTTCCAAATTCTGATACAGACAGGAGCGATTAGATCTCATTTTTTGTTTCTTATAGCAGAATTGAAGATGTCTAGATTTTGTACAGTCCAAGGTGAAGATGCAGATTTTTGTGTTAGGAAGAAAGCAGAAAGCTTTCTATCCTAAGGACTACTATGAGTCTGTAGGACTGAAAACCAAACTAATAACTTCTCCCAACAAATAAACACTGTCATTACCTTCTTCTTACTCTTTATTCAGATTACCAGTCTTCTACTTCACCTTTCTGTCCCTCCTATCTCCCAAACCAAAATCGCGGCTGATTTTGAATTCCCAAAAGCATCTCCTTTACTTAGGTGGTTTGAGCTCTGAAACATCAGTCAGAGTCAGGATACCAAGAACCCAAGAGACACTCCTGCTGAATTTCTTGCACATTGAAAATTAAAGGAAAAACATAGAATGTAGAGCAAAAAGATAATTATTAACAGCAGGAGAATCTTTGTGAAACAGAGTTTGTATTTTACTCAAGATCTATTTTGAAAGACAAAGGCTGTGTATTTTGTAGACCTTGATAAAGACCTTTTTCCATACAGATGTTTTATTCTGTATTTTTACTAGTCTGTGGTTGTTTTAAATACTGTTCAGCTGAATTCACAACACATAACTTTTTTAGGCACTGAAGAAGATGTAGTGAAGTCCAAGAAAACTTTCCGAAGTCAAGCTGTGGTAAATCAGAATGCAGAAACTGAGCTTATGCTGGAAGGAGACGATGATGCTGTCAGTCTGCTCCAAGAGAAAGAGATTGACAACCTTGCAGGTAATACTATTTTTCATTACAACTAAGATGAAAATCTGTTTTTAACTTGTTAATTCTGAACCTTTGCAGTTATTCTCTTCATACTGACAGCTAAGTATGCAATTACATTGACAACAGTCTTTATTTTCTAGATGTAATATGATGTCCTGCGTCCACGAACTAGGGGAACTTATTACAGAGTATATGCCCATTGTACAATCTTTCATCAGAGGTGTGAGAAATAACAGTACCTCAAGTGCTCTTATGACTGCCTGTGACTTTTTATTGAAAATTCTATGAAACCACTGTGGAACATCTCTTTTTTGGTTGAAATAGAAATGAGGGTTAATTCTAAAACTCAGTGTTTTGTGAGTCAGTGTGGGTGTGATCTTTCATAATCTGATCCCAAGTGCCATGCAACTTGTTGAGAAACATCTGCACTCCTACTGGCACCCATTACTCTCACTCTTCAGTGTGTGAAGGGGAACCTGAAGTATCAGCCCGGAAAGGGAATAAGTTACCTGCTGTAAATAGGGACTAAGAACGAATGAGACTGTAAGCAAGGCATGAACTTCATTAGGTACAGTATGAGTTGGGAATTAATCCCTTGTAGAAACATTCATGAGAGATCCTTTCTAGTCCTTTCTCCCTGTGTGAAGTTCTGCAGTGAGGTCTCAGTTTTATCCATGTTCCAGCAGGTTCTGTTAGAGCTCTGCCTTGAAAAAATATTATGTTTCCTGGGGAAGCAGTCTGGAAAGAAAGGCATGCTGAAAGTTGCAAATGCAATCTCCTCTCACATGAGATAAAAATGTGAGAACTGTGAAATGCAGTATGGATTTTTTAGGTTAACTTACTTAGGAATACCTTTATTAAATTACTCGATTAAGGGGAAGCTTTTTGATGTCTGAGGATTTTTTTCTTAATTGAATATGAATGGTAATTGAATTTCTACAATAGCTATCTTTGCTCCTGCATTTTCTTCTGATGCCATAGTGGAAATTTGTAACAAAGATAAGATCATAAATGGATATTTAAAAATAATAATAATAATGCCTAAGTGGAATTTAGTTTCATGTTTGGAAACTAGAGCAGAGGTGGACATAAATACTTTTATCTGTGAGCAACCTTCAGTATATGATTATCATAGTTAATACATCAATGTGCTTTCTCAATCTGCAGCTAGCCATTGCTGAAACACTTGTTTTAAGTCAATAAAACAGTAAGGCAAGCAGGACCATTAGTGGGATAATTTGATCAATATCCCTTTCTCCTTTAGAAGGGAAAACTCAGTACTGTTTTGGCTAAGTTCTCATATATAATAGCAATGTTTCCAGCCAAAAATATATACTGTTACTATAGTGTAAAGGCTGCAATAAGTAACTACATTAAAGTATGTATTAGAACTGCAAAGAGGTCAGGAAAAATTCTTGCCCAGTCTGGAAAACCTCACAATCAGGCCCCAAGACTGCCATTTCATTCAAATGGACCGATGTGATATAATCCTTATAGTTATATCCTTCTGAAAATATATGTGTGTGTGTGTATATATTTCAATGAGTCCTTAAGTATTTCTGTGCAACATACATCTTACCAGAGATCCCTATGTAGAGGACATCCCCTGCTCCTTTAGGACATAGAACAGTAATTCTAGTCCTTTGCTTTTATAGTACAAACTGTGGGGTAAAGTAGGTATTAGCAAAACAAAAATGATAGAATTTGAAACAAGTCAACTTTTCAAATATTGACAGTCAGTCCTAACAGTGTCAGTGTTTGTGTTTCCAATCAACACTAAGAGAAACAAGCTGCTTCCAAGTCTGGTGAGGTGACAGGATATTGGTGCTGTATGTGTACCAAAACCTATTAAAGTCTCATAAAGAACCCACCTTCCACGACCTCATTTTTACTATCAGATTAATTGCAACCTTTGCTACTCAACTCTTACTCATATTCAAAGTGGAAATAATTCTGAAAGTTAATGATCCCACCTGATATTGTATGTGTCTCCTGTAAATTTTACCAGCCAATAGGTGAGAAAAACTAAATCTCTCCATACCCTCCATCTGTATTGCTGCATGATTTTATATAGAATGATGTCAATGTTTTCTGTGGTATTCACTATACACAATGGGACGCTGAAACATGAGACCAGTAACTGAAATCAAGAAAATCAGTAGGCAAGGAAGGTGGATTCTATGCCTAAGAAATTTAGAATAGTATCTGATGGCTCTGAAGAGAGCCCAATAAAGCTATACTGTCCACTCTTACTTAATTCTGAAGAGTTATGTTGATTCGGTGTATGTAATCTGGAAATCTTTGAGACATATCAAGTTATGGTATATCATAACATCATTTATATCTAGTTACTGTTCAGATTGGAATGACACATAGGAATTTCTATATTCAGTTATGCTCTCAATTTAACTTTAAAGCTTAAATCAATTTAAACTTGGTTTACAATGATTTGCCTCAGTAAGGCATAGGAATTAAACAAAATCATTATAAACCAGGTTTAAATTGATTTAAGATTGTCCACATTTAACTAAAACAATTTAACATTGTTTACTCCATGAAACTAAGGCAGCTTTTAAAAAGGCAGCTTTTAAGGTTCTAGAAAACTTTTAACAAGGAGAATATAAATATTACAATATTTTGATAATTGAAGTAAAAACTAAAAATGGAAAGTCTGAAACAGATTGAGACTGTTCTTACAAAGTTATCTGTACATACCTTTGTTCCAGAGACTCTTTATAGTTTTTCATCAACCATGTGGCACAAATCAATGTAAAGTTCACTTTGATAAATTACATATGGGATGGTGAATTTTTTAGATAATTATAGTCTGAATATTTTTATTATATAATCTTAGTATTCCATATGTTGCAATGGCAGTTGGTCAGATTTCAGTATATTAAGTAGCATTTTTATAAAATATAAAAATCAGATTCAATGTTATTACATTCTTAGAATTATGGATTCTAAGTCTGCATCAAGATTTTTAACTAAAGCAGTATTTTATCTGTCTTACAGTATAAGTTATCAAAAGATGTTGTTCTCATTTTAGCACATACGTATTAAAACATTTCACATTTTTCTGTTTCAGTTTTAGCTCCTTTACTTCCCAGACTGTTCACTTCAAGAGGCAAGTCACATTTCTGTTAGAACTAATGACTGAGAGAGCATAGTCTATTTTAACAGTTTTCTAATATATTGTGAATCTGTGGGTAATATAATCAAATTCAGTGTAGCAACTTGATATTACTAACTCTTCTCCTTCTCTTTTTCTCTTCAATTTTCTAACACTGCAGTAGGACACTCACATACTTACATTTTGTCTTAAGAGCTTGAGAATGCAGATTTGCTAACAGTTTTTCTTCTGCTTAATAGATGATTTTTTCAAATTTAAAAATATATGGATGCATTCTAATATCAGTAACTAGCTTTCTCAAATGGAAATATGCTTTAATAGATAATTAATATTCTTTCACCAAATTTAATTTTAAAAAAGCGCGCAGATCTCACAGATCTGGCACTAAGATCATAGCAGATAAATATTGAATCATTTAGGTTTTATGAATTTTACATTTTAGAAATATGTTTTCTTTGTCATGAAGCTGCAGTTGGCTTTCTGAGAATAGTGCACATATGAGAACAGAATTTAGCTTAATGTTCTGTACATAGAGCACATTTCATCTGTTTTGTCATATGGCTGGTGGCACTAGCAAATAGGCCCAGCCAAGCAAAGTATCCCTGATAAATTCTTTTGCAACTCTCAAAAAAGTAGTTTCTAGTAAAGAAGAAAGGAAATAAAGACAGAAGGATGTGAAGCTTTGGGCTATTTTAGGAAGACAAAAGGCTTTGGCAAGCATCTGTCTGGTTACTTATATAGGCTCAATCAGCTCAGAATCTGACTTCCTCATAAGCCGTGGTGAATTACAGTCTCACAACAGCCTTGCAAGAATAAATACTTATTATTGTCTTCGTTATACAAGGAGATTGAGCAACTCACACAAAAAAAAAGCCCAACGAAAGCCACTAACTGTCTTTAATGCATCTTAGTCTTAATGTATCTTAACCTTCAATTTTCCTTTTTAACCAAAATTTTCCTTTCTTGTTGGACAGAGGTCTCTAGATGGAGGGAACTCCCCCACAATGCAAATGTGCCAGGAACACTTGTGAGAAGCAGCAGCCCAGCACTGCCTTAACCTTTAGCAACCATATATTTCAGTCTAGGAATATTTCTAGAAGTCAGCATTACTACTTCTCATAAAAGGCTGATCTTCCATCCAAGCCAGCATGGCTGGCTAGTTCACATTAGCTTAAAGACTAAATATGGTATGCTCTCTATCCATACTTTTCAGTAGTGTGCCGAGTGTATTGACTTACTGCCCTGTGCTGGGTCATGAGGATTTGACAGCTTGTATTATTATTAATGAGATATAAGACCTTTCACTTCCAGGTCATCTATTTGAAGTCCAGACAAGACTGGTGGTAACAAAACATTATCAACATCTGTTTTGTAGCCTATGCAAAATAAGCCTTTTTTCTCATTTCAGATAAACTAACAGAAACCATCACAGTTTTGCACAATTTACAATAGAAAAAATACTTGACGCTGTCTTTATAGGAAATTGGAATAATGCCCAAAAGTTCTACTACATAAAGCTACAGTTAAAATTGTATGGCAGTACAAAAAAAAAAAAGAAAAAAAAAAAAAAAAGGAAATCATCATCTAGCCCTTGGGGAAATTTTCTATTTCAGGTTCTAACAAAGGACTCATTTACATTTCTGAAATTATTTTGAAGCCTTGTACATGATCAGATGCAGCAATAAAAACACTAATACACCAAGGAACTGTATCCAAGGCCACAAAAAGCTCACAAAATAAGTATCTGGGATGAATAACAAACAAACAAAAAAATTACTCATCTTTAAATATACATATATTTATTTAGCTAAAGTAAAATTTCTTGTGGCCAAAATCAGAGACTGAATTTTCTTCACAGGAGCTGACAGCTGACCAGTGTAGACTATCACCAATAAACAAAATAGTTTGTAACATTTTCTTACCAATTCTTAAGGAGTGATATAGAGGCACATTTTCATTGCTTTTCTTCTGTTACCACCTTAAAATGATTCTAAGGCATGTAGGACCATTTATATCTGTTTTATTAGTGTAGCTAGATGAATGGTGGATTTTCTTAATTAAATGAAAGAACAATGACTAGGGTCTCTACTGAGAACACAGAATTTGAAAACATTAGATTTTGCAGGAAAAAGGTATCATTTGTTTGGGCCGCCAACCAGAAGTTTTGTTGTATCATCTGCTGTCAGAGTAATAGGTTATGCTCTCAATTTAACTTTATAGAGAATAATGGGAAAGAAAGAATCAAATAGCATGTTACTGTCTCCGTCAGCAAGCACAGACAGCCCAGGAGTGCATGGAGAAAAGGAGAGGAATCATCCTTATCCCTGGAGCTCCTGGAGGGCAAAAACATGAGAGTGGTTCCAAGAGTGCTCTCAACTTCCCCCTCCAGTCCTGCAGCCTCCCTTATGAGTCCTCTCCAGCAAGGTTCTGAGAGCCCTGCCACCCATTATGTGCTGTCCTTCTACTACGGAGTCATCAGCCATACACCAGCACAGTGCTGGCAGTCTGCCGGGATCCCTGGGGGCAGAAATCAGCAACCACAGAGGAAGCTCAGGGAAGACTGTAACACGGATGTAGTGATGCTTCCTAATCTCCCTTATCCTCCAACTGCTTGCACCTCTGGGGCTTCCAGAATCAGAGGTAGTATTTATTCTCTTTCTCCACCCCCCATACCATTTTTTTCCTCCCTCCCCTCTTACTCTTTTTCTGTTTGTGTGGAGGTGGCTAAGGTACCTGAATGAGCATTTACTTGTTTTATGTTTTTTTTTTTTTTTTTTTTTTTTCTTTAAAGAAAGTATGTATGTGTGCACACAAATACATTTTAAAAAACAAAATGTCAAAGTTCCATTAGAAAACACCCCAAAAATATTTAATATTTCTCCTATTTTTTCAAGCTCTTCAATGGAAACTATTCACTGAATTCAGTGTGCACTCTTAAGTAGTTCTCTCTTCCCAAAGTCCATTTTTCTTGCAAATTACCATTCAAGATAGGAATCTCATTGGAGGGGTTGCTTACTTGGGGGGAGGGACAGGAATGTGGGAGAAGAGTGATTCCTTTTCCCTTTTTATGGTAGATATCTAACGACACAGCCCTTGTACTTCCAAACATGGAAATTTCATTCAGCCAGATTTCCATAGTTTCTGCTTATTATATATTCAGATTTTGATCCACAAGTCTAAGTATATAAAAGAAAAACATATTTGTATGAGTTTAATTTAGAGTACAGATTCAGGCATAAACTGAAAACAGTTATACTTTTGATATGTAATTTGCTTCACATTGAAAACAAAACAAAAAAAAAAAATGCCCCACGGTTTCTGTAACATCCTATTTTTAGACATCTCAGTGTTTATTCTAATCATTTTTTCCACATTACTATCCAAAATAGCTTAAAATTTTATAAGGTGGTTGTCAGTCACAGATGATAATGCTCCTCAGGACACATTTGAAGATGTCTTCCCCTTGTACCTTACTACTCCCCATTCCAAGCCTCAGCATCCTTGACTTTTAAATGGCAGCTGAATTTCTTGCTTTACAAGCTTTAAAATTAATTCAAGCTCTGTTGTTTTGTATTTATAGAAGGCTAATATACCTGATGTATAGGAGAGAAACTGCAGAAATACAGGCCTAGACATAAAGAGACAGACTTCACTGTTATGCATCTTGTTTCATCTTCACTATGTAATTGATTTCTACATGAAAATTCCTGTTCTCCAAAACCTTCCTAGGACCATACAGGGAACAGCCTATACAGGCTAGTGTTAGGAATGTATCCAGAACTGCATTAATGGTACCTATGTTAAACTAAAAGCTTCGACCTATGGTGCTAGTATCGGTAGATAGTATTGGTGCTAGTGTTACAGAACCAAGCTAGAATAGCAGTCAAGCAGATATTGTGCTTGGTCTTGCTTTTGTTGGTCGAAAATTGTACAAGAATCAACCCTATGCAGTGCATTTGAACAGCCCTCTCTGTTCACATGAGCTCTTTTAGCTTGACTTTCTGAAGAAACAGTATTTGTGTGACCAAACTCTATCAGTCTCTGTCTTTGTAACTTCTGAACCTGGAAGCCATTTTGAGCAAAATTTATTTATATGCAGGAATGGGAATTTCAATAATAATAATAATAATAATATCTGCAGTGAAATCAGGCTGATAATAACAATCTACCTGACAGTGACTGCTGCATTGGTTTTCCTTTTATTAGGTACCAGAGAATCTTTGCAGGAGAGTCTTTGAAAGTTACCAAACTGCAGGAAAGGAAAATATACAATCAACCAGTACACACAGTTGCACTTGAAAACATTCTTTACTAATTCTGTTGTTTAGAGACACTTGTGTTTTCAGAAAATCATTAAGTCAGAGCTATTTCATCTTAGATTATTCTTCCAAATATACCTAGCAAGTTAGATGCTAATTCAACAGTTTCTTTCTTCCCACACACATATCTCAATAGCTAACAAAATAAGTGAACTTAAAAATATCACAAGCTATCTGAACATAATACTTCCCTTCACTACTAAAGTCTGAAAAAATACAAGTCTTTCAATTTATCCAGAAGAGCTTTTCCAGAATGGAGACTGGAAGAAATGAGAGCTGAGGGCTCACATCTTTCATTTCATTTCTAATCAATTGAGCTCTATTGGCATGACAGCGTACACGGGCTGGACTGTATAAGATACTTGTCAAGTCTGGTTCGCTCAGACTCGTGACTGGGATTTGATCCTTCATGTTCCTGACTTATTACAGTGAGTTCCTGTTTCAGTGGTATATTGCTATAGTAGGGTGCTATCTCTGCTTTCATGTTTCTTCTTCTAATATCAAATATACTTTTCTGAGGTGTGTTTTTTTTTTTCTGTTACTTTTTGATGAAATAGTCAGCTACAGTGATTCTCTCACAGAGAAAAACTGTCATTTATATTGGGCATGATCAGCACAACTCAAGGCTTTCTAGGCTCAAAAATGTACTTAAAGTTTTACCTGAAAATGAGGAAGCCATTGCAGGTCATATTGCATTAGTGCAGTTTACTCACATCTGGATGCACTGCTAAACGATCAAGATCTTGGTTTCTAAAATTGCTTAAATTACTCAGTGCTTCCATGGTATAGCTTCAGGCAGAGAACACTGTATTAATCTAATTGTGAAGTGGCAAAAGTATGCAATGCAGTAGTGAGGTCCTTATCTCAAACATGCAAGTTTCTGACCAGCTGTAAATCATTAAGAAAAGTCATGATTATTATTAATACTTGATCATCTGGCAGGCTGGCACTTCAACACACCCTGGAACAACACTAACCCCATGTAAGCCACTGAGTTTTAGCACAGTTATGAGGTTTTCATAGATGCCACAAAACAAGTCAGCTTTTGCCTGAATAGGGAAGCAAAATTTGATTTCCTAAGTTGCTTTAGGCTGTGAGACACACAGGCAATTCTTCCATTGGATCTTAAATGAGAAGACACCTAGAAAGGTGGACTTTGGTACAATACTGAGTTCGTCTCTGCATATACTGTAACCATTCAGTTAAATGGTTGCTTTCTATCACATTTTGAAATTCATATAAAGAGATACATATTGCTAGGAATAGTGAAACATACTTTCCTCAGGAAGAATTACCATTTTTTTATTTTTCTTTTAGTGTAAGCAGGAAGACAGGGAATTCAAATGATAATAATTTACCTATGGAGATATGTATGTCACTTAATTTAATAGAAAGTATCTATATGCTTGAGAGAAAATGAATTCTCTTTTTCTTAAGCAACACTATCTTTGAATATATGGACAATCTCATCAAAACTATATATTTCAATAGCTTCTTACTGTTTTATTCACAGTTGTAATACATAAAAAATAATTTACATTTTCTTTTTAATCAAACACATTTGTTTGCTGTTATGGCACCACTTAAGAGAATAGAGTTGTTGTAATTGTTTAGCTATTGTTGTTGAAAAAGACGATTGAAGTTGATCTTTGATGTTAGTAGTAGTAGTGTTACATGCTTTATGGAGGAAAGGGGGGGGGGGAAAGTGGGGAAAAATTTGGAATATCAGGGCCTATCCATACTGGCAATGACATTCAAACAAACAATAAAAATCAATCCCTCCCTCACAATGTGAAACATATGATTGTGGAAAAGTAAAAAGGCAACAAAGTAAGCTTGGGGAACTCTGAAAACAGGAAAGGAATTGGGATTGTTATTCAATGCAGGAGGAGAAAAACAAGACTATAACAGTCACGTTTAGACTTAGATTCTGTTTTTTGCAATCAAAAAAGTTGTGCAAATTGTTCTCTTTATTGAAACAGTTGAAAGTGATATGTAAAGGGAGATGTATAAATGCATTCTTATAAAAGCCTTGGCTTGAATGAAGGAGTTACTCCCTGTATCTGCTATAGTAGAGAACAAACTGGGGACAATCATGTAAGTTTGATATATTTATTGCAGAAGTCTTTTTAAAAGGTGCTTTGTATCAGTTTTTTGATGACAATTGGAACAAAAAAAGGCTAAATTCTGTGAATCGTTTAGGAATCTTAAGTTGTTTGTTGATTATTTACATAGCAGTGCATGCATTATATTAATAATATTAATTTGTCGATTTTTTTTTTTTTGCTTTTCTGACTACAGAACTTTTCCCAAAGGCTTATAATGCCTATACCTGTTTCGCTTTGTATACTATGTAACGTATGAACATAAACCTGAAGTTCTTTATGTACATCAACCTTTTGTGTTACAAGTAAATTGTTTCAAGTATAGGGATTTGTAGTCATTTTAAAATCAGGCTACTGTCAGATACACTTGTCTTTAGAGTTAACACGCTGAGGGTATTTCAGTCGTCGTATTTCTGGAACATTATGAGTGATGTTTAATAATTATTCTTAATATTTAATTTTGTTGTTTACTTAGCATATCAAATAAACAATAGTAGTTTATGCAAACTATTTTACCTAATATTTAGTTTTAACTAGTCTGTTTTATATTTTCCATTTTAAACACTTCATGAAAAAGAGATTGATATGTTTTTCTCTCAAAACAGTGTCATCTCAAAATTAGTTATGGCAATATTCACCACTTTTTGTCAGAATAACTGTCAGTAGATTGTAAAATTTAACTGGTCTAGATGATTGGAAATGCTTTAAAGGTATTTGGCTCACCTAGTATTTTTTCACCTGTTAATAATCACCAAAATAATATTTTTAAAGTTAGACTTCAGTCTAACAAAGTCTGAAGCAGGTAAAAGAGCTTGTTTGCATAAATTTGCATATAAGAGCATATATTTTATCTTATTTAGGAGTACTTATGCCTCAGTCTCTTAGCAAATATACCTCTGGTGTAATTCTCAATCTCTTAAATGCAACACATCTCTAGCTCTTACAGGTAAAAATTACAGCTTATGATAACGAAAATGTTTGAATTAACAGTTGATAATATGATTCTCTGGGGGCTTTCCTGTAGAGGTGGAATCGCGTTGCTGTTTGTTTAGTAGGTAACAAACTCTCACCTGATGTAAATTTTCACTTGCATTGACTTTCTTTGCCAACTTCAAAAATACAAGAACAGAAATGCAAGTGCAACGACTAAAAGCAAGAACTGAGGTCTCCGTTTAACAAAAAATAACGGAAGGGAGGAGAGGTTACATTCTGCTTTTATTCACTGGGAGCTTCTAATCCCACAGTCATTTACTTTCGGAAGGGAAATATTATTTTTAAATGTATACGTGCAGTAGCGTTTATTTTAGAAATGTAAATCACATGTGCCGACCACAGGGATCAGACAGGGTGGGAAATCCTACACTGGAGCAGATCACAGGACGCGTGGAACCGGAGTGACTTCTGCTCTGCTTTTAAGGCCACAACTTCTTTGTTGGGTCGCTGCCGCTCCGCTGCCCGGAGCGTTCCGGGGCGGTTGGGAAGAGGCAACGAAGCAGTTCCTAGAAAGAGATGCTCCTGGTCGGAGGCCAAACAGCTGACGAGCCCTTTAGCCAAGCGTCCTTTCCACAATCCCCAAACCTCCTGGTGAACGGGGACAAGCCGCGCCTTCGCTTTTTTCTCCGGTTCCGAAGGGTCCCCAGCGGTGCCGGCGGCTCCTTCCCCGGCCGGGGCTGCCTTCCCTGTGTCCGGCCCGGCCCGGCCCGGCTTGGCTCAGATCGGATCGGATCGGCTCAGCACGGCTCCGGCCGAGGCCCCGCCGCCCCTCATCCCTCCTGCTGCCCGCCGCGGTGCGGGGACGAGCCCCCGGTGCCCCCGCACGGCCGCGGCTCGGCGGAGGGGACGGCGCCGCGCCCGTGCGCAGGTCTCGTCCCCATCCATCCCCGCGTGGGAACGAGCCCGACCCCGGGCTCTCGGCTCAGGTGTGCCCGGCTTTTGTTTCAATTGGATTAGCAATTGGGTTTTGGGAAGGGAGCCGAAGCTTCCCCCGTAGCTCGGTGCCATATGGAAAAGCTGCAGTATTTTGATTACGCTCTATGTAAACATTTTAATATCGGATCCTTAAAATCCAGAGACTATCCCAAAGGGGATTAAAACATAATCCTCTGTCTCTATAGCTGTAGTGGATTAATTTCGTATTCTCTCAGTGGCTGGTTTGCTCCCTGAAGGCTACAACAAAAAGGCTTGCTGCTCCTTAAACATGCTATGGAATTGGAAGTTGTAATTGGAGATTTCCAAAGGACAAGTGTAAAAATGACACGCTGCTAATACCGAATATTTTGTTCGTGTTGTGCTTCCATGAGAAAATATATATATATATGTACCTGCAAAGATTTTTTTTTACTTAATTGGAACCCTCCCCCGACTCCCTCCGAATCCCATAATTAGACCAGTGTTTAAAAAAGGCTTTCTGTCTTTTTTTTTTTTTTTTTTTTTTTTTCCGTAAAGAGGAAACCCGCGCACAGGCAAACGTTTTGTCTTCTGGAAAGTTCGATAACCCTTATTCCTCGCCGCGTCCTAATACCTCCGACATGTTTACACCGCTACAAACCTGGGCGGGCATATGAGCTGAGCGCAGGGTGGGTGACAAGATAGCGGTCTGGGAGCACGGAGCCTTCTCTCAGGAGGAGGAGGAGGAGGAGGAGGAGGAGGAAGAGAAGGAAGCCAGACACCCCAGTTTTCCCCCGCATACAGTAAGCTAAGGAGCAAATTCCCCCTCTCCTCCGTGCCGGCTGCTCTTATTGTCCTCCCCTGGATGTCAGATCACAGGGCCCGGCCTTTTGACCATCGAATAGCGGTGCCTTCCTTTTTATTTTACCCACGCAGCACCGAGGGGAAGAGCTAATTGGATTAAATTGATGGCCTTCTTCCAGGACGCACCCTCGGAAGCCTCCTCGATGCCCGGGCGGAGGCTAGGGCCGGGTGCGGGGCGAAGCTGGGCCTCCACGGAGGAGGACGAAAGCTGCTTGCGGGCGGGCAGCGGCGGTCTGCGAGGCCTCCACCTCCCCCCCCCCCCCCTTTTGTAAACACAAAGAAAAGGGGGCCTGGGGAATTGAAACCCAAATCCACTTGTAATCGTACAAGGGAATCGGGCGTAATTACTCGAGCAACCTAGATTAAGATTGATGAGCCTTTAAAAGCGGCGTTTCGGATCGATCGCCCTGCCCTTCTTCGCAGCCCGGGTTTTCCCGGCTCGGCTGATTTCTCACGGCGAAGGGAGGGAGAGAAGATGGAGGCTAGACGGGGAGAGCGGCAAAGCAGCCATGGTGCATGTGATTCAGATCAGCTGACTAGGGTCAAGAGGCTACCGTGGTTTATTAGGAGATGGAAAACAATAAAATGAAAGAAAATAGAGTTTGTATCAATATTATGCAGCCTGCCACGCTGGGCTGCCGAAAGCTGTCACTGAAACTGTGAGTTTTAGCTTCCCCTTGTACACACACTAATCCGTGCCTTCCTCTTTATTTATTTTGCAGTGGAAAAAAAATGACAAAACATTGTGCAATACAGCCTCAAATTGGGTGTTGCAGTAAAGTAAAACATTAACAACATGACAGTTAGATGCGCTGATACAGGACTAATTTGGGCTAAGTGAGTAATTTGAAGTGTCGCCTGCAAGAGCTGGTAGCAAAGTGCGTGTGCGGTGCCGGGGGAGGAGGAGGAAAGGTCGCCTCCGTGCCTGCCAACCCGGGGGGTTGCTGGTGCCTAAGGACCCCAGCCGCAGGCGCGCGCGGGTTCTCGCTGTCATCCTTCTGAGGTCTTCCGTAGTGAGCTTTTTCTGAAGTGCAGGAACCCAGCGCAAGCTTTCTGTCCCTCCCGAGGTGATGCCGTTGCCGGTTCCCAGGAGGTGCGGCGCTCGGATGCTGCGCTGAATTTCTCAGTGCTGGGGCGCGTACCGTGGATGCGTGTGTTTGGCCGTGGGTACCCAGGTTACCCTAGGTCATCCATTGTTTCAATCTGGAAGAGTGTTTTATATTTAATCTTTTATTCTAATTAGAGCGAGCGAGCGTCCTAAACACCGACGCTGGCAGCTTTAGCAGCAGGCTGCGTTCGTCTCGAAGATAAGATGGCGAAAATGTGATCCTCTGCTGTCTTTGGCATTAAAGTAGAAATTCTTCCTTGAGCTAAACCCTAACAATGCGAATGGAGAAGGCTGCCTTCTGCGTTAGGTTCCCCCATCCATCTTTCCAGTGCCCGTGCGAGCGCCTCGTTAAGGAGCGTCCTTGGGCGCAACGTTGTTACCCTCCTTTCGAAAGGCTCCAGCGGCAGCAAATTGAACTCAAAACTCTCTGCCCATAAATACCCTTAACGAGGGCAGCCGTCGCCTCCGTGCGGTGGCCGCTGGGCTTCGAAAACCCCTTCTTGGACTCGGCCCGGAGGGGGCGAGTGGCCAGCGCTGCTCGGTCGCCCGCCGTCGGCCAGCCTGGGCTCCCCCCGGCTCCGACACGGCGGCTGCTGTCGCCCATAAACAGCGAGGGTGTTAACGAGGAGTAAAAGGGCATGGAGACAGGAGTGACCTACTCGGAGGAGGCAGCCCGCACTCCCTCTGACCCCTCTGCGTGCCGCTGCTCGCTGATTTATCTCGCACCCCCGCGCCCCGCAGCTCACCAACTCTTATTTATTTATTTTGTCCGTCTTTTTTATTATTATTATTATTTTTTTTTTTCTCCCCTGGTCTGACTGCTGAGTTCAAAGCTCTGGCCGCGGGCAGGAGAGGGGCAACGGCGGCGGTTTCCAAAGCGGGGTTTACGAGGGGGCATCGCCTGGCGGAGGGAAGGGGACGGGCCACCGGGGATGGGCCTGCCGGGGGCCCCCAACCTGACGGCGCTGCCCTTGTCTTGCAGGCCCCGTGGTGCTCAGCACGCCGGCACAGCTCGTCGCCCCCGTGGTGGTGGCCAAGGGCACGCTCTCCATCACCACCACGGAGATCTACTTCGAGGTGGACGAGGACGACCCGGCCTTCAAGAAGATCGACCCCAAGGTGAGTACCGCGGGGGGTGGTGGTGGTCCCGGTCGCGGACACGCGTGGGCCGGGGTCGTCCCCTCCCTCCGGAGTGGGCTCCCTGCTGCCGGCTCTCGCTGTTTTAGAAAAAAAAAAAAAAAAAAAAAAAAAAAAGGCACCGGGTATTAATGATGGTAAATCCTCTATTACGGCGGCGTGCGGCGTTTTTCAACAGCCTTTCGCTCAGTGCCTTTGTATGAACGTGGGCAGATTTAGTGGCTAAGCCAATTGCTCTGAAGTCCCTGGAGGTAAGAGTAGTCCCAGACTGCAGCCTTCCTAAGACACAGCGAAGGGCTTTATCCCTTCCGAGGCTATCAGAGAAATCTCATTTCAAGAACGTTAGGTCCTACGTCAGAAAATACGGCGCATTTTAGTAAACGCGCTCCCTGCTGAAGTGCAAGCTAATGCTTATTTTCTGGAGTAAAAAAAAAAAAAAGGGGGGGGGGGGCATGTACCCAAGACTTGATTCCTGGGAAATTCCTGTGTTTTGTTTTATTTCTCGAGTCACTTACTACTCCCAATTCCCCAGCGCCCCCCTCAACCCCCGCCGCGCCCCCTCCCCAGCCCACGCGTAGAAACCTTCGCGTGGCTCCCGCCGGGCTGCAGCCGAGACGGGGACAGGAGTGGGCACAGGCAAGGGACGGCTGTGACCGGCTGCTCCCCTCTCCTGCACCTCTGTTCCCTCTTACCGTTGTTGCTTTGTTTCTCATTACCGAGCTGGAAAACGTTACAGGGTTCTCTGGAGAGAGAAGAGGGGAGAGCTTTCACAAAAACACTTTGGTTTTGTCTTTGGGTTTTGTTTTTCTTTTTCTTTCCCCAGAAATATCATAAGTAATTTGCAATAAAAAAATGCTAGCGAACTTGCCTGGGTATAAGCATGGTTTGTAGTAAGGTGATCTCTGCTTGGCGAATAATATCTGAAACTCGGGACTTTCTTCACAGTGCTGGGAAAAAAAAAAAAAAAAAAAAAAAAAAAAAAAAAATCTCATTCTCCCCTAATCGCTGGGAATAACGGGTTCTTTAAAGGGTACCCGCTGCAAATAGTTGCCAGTGGGTGTTACGCAGGCGCTCGGCCTCTTTCAGCACTTGTTGACTGTTAGGGTACTCAGCAGAATGCTCGCTGTGATTTTGCATTTTGGTCTTAGAGAGGCTTTAAAGGGAAGCAGGCTTTAGGAGTAGCAAGAGGCAATTCCTGACCGCTCGCAGTTTGGAGGCACCTACATGTTTGTTTGTTTTCCCTCCGAATGCCCTGCGAACGTAGGGGCTCCATTTCTGTGAGCAATCTTATCAGTTTCATAGCGGACTCGTGGGTCAGAAGCAATAACGTTGTTCATTTTATTTGTGCTGGCTTGACCCTTTCACCCAGACATTTTACCTCCTGTGTCTCTCCTTGAGCCAAGCCGCTGGATTTACCAGGCAGCAGACTCGCTGCTCGCTCCGTGCCCTGCCTGCTTCGGGGTCGGGCGCCGCTTCCTCCGCATTGTTCGACCCCGAGCAGAAACGCATCGGCTCCGCATAGGAAACCTTTAGGAAATAATTCGTTTTCGGGCGGCTGGAACAGTGTTACTAAATGAATAACTACATCGGTGTCTGACGGTTTGCTGACGGTCAGCTGGAGCTGAATTCTAGTGTGTTTAAACCGCCGGTATTTCCTCGTCCTCCAAAACTAGCCAAAATGTAAAATCAGGCGGCTGCCCTTAAGTTTTCCAGGATTTTAGCAACTATCAACAGAAAGTCAAAATGCCCAGAACACAGCTGACTTCTGATCGTTCAAGTAGAAAACTTGATCCGGTATTGAAACGCTTACCCATAGGCATTTTACTTCATTTATTAGCTTGTAATTAAATAAATCAGCAACAGAAATTAAAATCTAAATCACAAAAGGTAATTATCCAGTGTATTTCAAGTGCATTTTCAAATATATAATTCGAATATTCAAGCGTTATTATATAAGCAGAATCCAAATTTCTTTTGAATATATTTAAATAACATTTCAAGTATATTTATGGAATGTTAGAAATAGAACAAGCAATATATATGAAACGAAAAAATGTAAACTTGTTAAGTTCAGACACTTCAAAAGACAATTAACAAAAGTACCATGATAAAATCTACCTTTTTAAATGGTATCTTCTCTTTAGCAGAAAATGTCCTTGAAGTATCCAAAATGGCAATTTAACTTCTGTTCACCAAATCACAAAACACCAACATCCACAATTTCAAAGACAATGTGAGATCACAATATTTGATACAAATTAAAAGGTACAATGGGGTTTGTTCAGGTGGCATATCCAAATAGCTTTTACTCACAGAGGGATTACAGAAAATACGGGGTTTGTTATAATCCGTTGGTACCGTTCCTAGGCAGAGTGGTCACAATCAAGTTAAATTACAGCCAATTTTGCTTTCCGGGTAAGATGCTTTTTATTTTTTTTCCTTTTTTTTTTTTTTTTTTTTTTTTTTTTTCCTTTTCATTCCATCCCCCGCGGGAAACTGCAAAACTGTGGTGCAGATAAGAGGCATGATACTTGCTGTTTTTATTCGCGTTTCTCGGCAAAGAGCCTAAGCTATATTCCTTATTAAAAGAGAACATGAGTTGCATTGTCAAGTGGAAACATCAGACTTTTCGAACAGGAAGCTGAAACTTCATCAGGATCTCAGCCGCTTTATCGGACAGGCCTGCTCTACAGTTACCCCCCTAAAGTTTCTCCAAACTTTTCGGGTTGGTCAGTATCTCCCTAGCCAGTCGCCACGTCTGTTTGGCCGCATTTTCCAGGGCTGAGTGAGGTTTGCCCTGAAAGAGGTCTAAGTTGGGCAAGAAGTAATGCGGGCACCGCCTGCACTGGAGGCAGGAGATGAGCTGCAGTAAAATCCCGTTGAGCCGATCGCCCAAGCACGACTCGTCCCAGTCCGACTCTCGGGGGTGCTTTTCGCATTCGTATGAAACCAGAGTCTTCATGTGATAATTATTCAGGGGCTGGCCCGGCAGCTCCAGGTGGCGGTCCCGCAAGGTTTTGAGGATGGAGAGGCATTTTTTCCTGCAGCCGCCCATCTGCAGTCTGTTCTCGGCTTCGGCGAACTGCAGCACCCAGGCATCGCTCTCGGCCGAGCTCTGCTTGCCGGCCAGTGAGTGGCACTCCTTGGACAAGAGGTTGAACCCTTCGGCCTTGACCTCCGCCACTCGGTTGGGTCCCGGCCAGGGGATGTGGGGAAGCGGCCAGTGGGCAGCGCTCCGCGGCCAGATTCCCGTGCACTTGAACGCCGGCGTGATCTGCACCACGTACCTATCCCTGATCCGCAGCTTCACCTCGCTGGTGTCCGCCACCATCTTTACCACGTCTCTGTAACTGCACTTATCCACTGCTTGAGCCACCAGAGTCTGAAATCTGGATCGGATTTTGCGAGCGGAGAGGTAGCCAGACGCTGTGATGAACTCCACCCAGAGGGACATGCTCCTCTTGCGCCCGTCGCTCAACTTTAACACAGCGCAGCCCGGCAAGGAGCCGTCGTCCACGAAGTTGAAGACCCCCATCTGGTTCAGATAGAGTACGACTTCGAACTCCGTGGGGGAGATGACTTCCAAGCCCTCGTAGCGATTGTCCATCTCGTTCAGGGAGCTGATGAAGCGAGGCTCCTGCACCTCCACCTCCTTCAGCACGTCCGACACCACTTTGCAGACTTCGCGGATCGTCTTGGCGATGGCAGCTTTCCTGGCTTGGCATTTCTCGTTGTAGTATTTATTCAGATGATACACCAGCTTGGCCTGGGCCGCGATCATGTTGGGGCAGAGATCCGGATTGTACACCGGAGTCTCGCAGTAGGCTGTGGGATCCAATGCGGCTGCTAAGGCTGGAGCCAACTTCAGAGGAGAAACAGGCTGCTGCACTCTGAAACGTAACAAATGTTTTTCAAAATGCGCTGGGGCTGCTGCTCCTCAGATGCTCTCTTCCTGCTTTTTTAGATCAGCCGTCTCGAAGTGTGTGTGGCGGGGGGGGCGCCCGCCCGCGCCCCCGGGCGGGGCCCGGGCGGGGGCGATATTTTTCCTCCCCCTTTTTTTAAAGGGTCCGTGAGTGAGAGGAAAGCATCGAGAGCTGCACCTTCCCAGGCAGCAATAAAAATAAAAGTTGCCCTGAGACACAGCGAGGCTTCCAGTAGTCAAAATAATAAAACCTCTTCGTATTTATTTATGTTTTCCCGTAGTAATCACTGTGTGTGTGCAGGGCGGTTAATCAGATGGTGGAAAAAGTGCCGCGAGTGTGTGTGTGTGTGTGTATATGTCAGAAGAAGCTGGCTGTTGGTTTGTATAAGAGCCCAGATGCACTCGTGTGGAAATTATAAAGGCAGGGCCAGGCAGGCGGGCGGCCAATCGCCACTGGGCTCGTCACTGCAGCCTCTTTCAGCTCAAACCCGGCTAATTAATCCCTCTCTAGGAGATATGTATATGCACACGCACATATACAAAGCTAGCCGGTTCCCGGCAGAAAAGCGCCGGGAAATCGAGGGACACCGCTCTCCTCCGGGTGTAACCCCAAGGGCAGGGACGTTTCCAAAGGACCCTGCGCTGCTCCGTTTCCAGCGGGTCCCCCGACGGCGGCATCGCGCCCGCAGGTGCGGGTGGCTGAGCCCCAGGGGGCGGCCGGAAAGCCAGGGTCGCCAGGTCCCGGCCGGAGCCCGCCCGTAAATTCATTCAGTGCCGCCCTCCTCGCCTCCCGAGAGCGGTCCGTGACTGCCAGCGGGAAGTTTTGGCTCTCCCGAAGCGGCCGGGGAGCGAGGCGGCAGATGCACGGCAGTGTAGTGCCCTTCGGAATAAAAGTGTGCCGCCAAAGTCCGCGATTTGGGGGCGTTTTTGGCGGACCTTCTGGAGGGGTCGAAGAGATCTGGAGGTTTCAGACTTTTGTGCATTGTGTCTCGCCTTGCTTTTTGTCTTCCTACCTTCTGGAGGGGAGAATCGATCGCTAAACGGGGCTGTCAGGTCTTTTTCACGCTCCCTCCAGAAACCAAGTAGCAGATCCGAAGGGTAAATCTCCTCCGCCAGCTACTAGCTTCGTTCCCGTGCTCCGCGTAGCTCTCCGACGTGTGTTCGGCTGGGTGTTCGGCTGCTGTTGGAGACGTGGTGGCACCAGGAGCACCTATTAATTTCGAAACTGGACGGCTCATTGTACAGCGGGCTCTGCTAGCAAGCTGCGTTTAGTAAATGCGCTCACAGGAGGGATGCTAGCGGCTGCAAACGTGCTGGCATGATGCTCATCTGACACCTTGGGTTTCGTGCGCGAGATGCGTAATTAGCAAATTTCTCCTTCGGTACCTTAAGTGGTAGTAATCGGGACCTTTATTCGCAAATAAACCCGAGTGGCAAACTCTTCTACCGAGCTTCACCCTAAGAAAACCCTAAATTATATATTTTATATTTTAAAGAAAAAAAAACCACACCCATGATTTCATCGCTTGTCTTTAAGGAATCTTTAAGCTGCTGCCCAGTTATTAATTCTTAAAGTGACTGTCACAGACGTATGTGTCGCTAAGGAGAGGTCATAATGCAAGGCACATCTCACGACATTTCTTCACCGCATTAAGGCTACCAACTTTCTTGCATAGAGCGAAGAATTTCTGACTTTGTGCTTGCCTTGCTCGCTCTTGGCGTTTCTGCGTGTGATTCCCCTTGCCGCTTCCTAGGAGGAAGCCGATGCGGGAATCATTTTTCTGCCCATTAGTAAAGGCTAGGACCGGCTCGGGGTTCCTCGTCGAAAACCTGCAGGTGACAGCTCGTCCCGAAGAAGCCTTCCCTCTTCTCGGCCCGCTCCCCGTCTATCTGGGGTTAAAAGGAGCCGGTTTTCCCCCCCAGCTTTTTGCGGGGAGCTTTTTCGGCAAGTAGGGGCGGCTGCCGAGCGGGACACAAGTGGCTCCCCCCCGGCCCCAGCTCCGGGAGCCCCCCCCAATCCCCAGGGACTCCGGGGGGCGGCTCCCTCCCGTGCCGCGCAGGCACCCGTGAGGTCCCCTTCTGCTTCAAAGGGCGGCTGGGACACCCCAGCGGCTGGCGGGGAGGGGAAGGATCCAGCCCCACTACCTCCGAGGCTGGGGCTGGGGCTGGGGCTGGGATCGGTCCGGGGCCGAGTCCTCCCTCCCTGCCCGCCCCCCGGGGCCGCGGCGGTGCTGGGCGCACCCTGCCCGTAGAGGGGTTGGCCGGGCAGGGGGCACGGAGGGGAGCGGAGGAGGAATGGGAAGGGGCAAAGCGGGAGGGTCCCGGGGCAAGGGGACCCCCCGGCTCGACCCCTCCGTCCCTTTCTGGCCAGGGGGGTTGTTTTTTTTTGGCGGTGTAAATCAGGCCGAGCTGCGAGGTCGCGCACCGCCGCCGCGTAAAAAACGAAAGCTGAGGCGGGCGTACAAAAGGGGTTTGGCTCGCTCCCCCCATCTCCGCCAAGGGGAGCAGCCGTTTCCTGTGGGATGACACGCAGTCCCAAACTCCGAAGTGCGAGCGGAGCCTTCAGCTGCACATTGAAGATGGAAATGTTTCGGGCAATGTTTTGTTTCTTTTCACCCGGTGGGTTTTCGCTCAGGAAATCCAGTTTCTGAAGGCAAGAGGCGATATCTCTCACCCCTTTTTAACTGTCAGGAAGGCCGAATTTTCGTAATGTAGCAAAATTAATTGAAATTAAAATTATGTCTTCTCTGCCAAATCACAGCCGTCCATACATAACGTTAAGATTACCCCCCCCCCCCCCCCCCAATCCCCGGCCCCGTCAAATAATATAATGCAGGTTATATGTATTGTATCTCGGCGGTTATGGGAACTGTTGTGCCTATCAGACTTAGTCTTGCCTGGGTTATGTTTACCACCAGAGGTTACAATCAATTTCACTACATCATTTCATTTCACACACACAAAAATAAACATTTGATAGCTTGAAAATATGTGGATTTAGGCATGGCTGACATCAGTCAACCACTGAAATGTAACTGTTAAAGTGACCATATCTTTCCAAATGACACGAAGTCGGTGGTTTCTTTTGGAGTCTGAAAATGATGATATATTTGACTTTACGAAATATAAAATATGAATCTTTTCGAGGCTTCTGACCACTTAGTGCAGTTAGTTTTTCTTTGTAGTTATTAACGTGTCCTTAATAAATTATAAAAGGAAGGAACACCTTTTCACCACTGAGTTTTATTTTTATATGGATTGAGTTGTTCTGGTAAATTGAGATTAAAATAACCTCATTAAAATGATGATTGATCGTTTGTCATGATAATAGTACCATATGATATGGTGACTTTTACCAAATTACTGTTTTCTAGATACTTTCCCCTAATTAGAGTACTATAGCTGCATTTGTTGAACTCTACTTGTTACTTCAAATCTTTCTAACTACACTGCCTTGTCATTCAGTGTTCTTATTAGCCAGAAAGCCAAAAAGTGTTGAAAATGTATGACTGCAGGTACTCGCCCACGCCACCAAAATATAAATTGGAAAAATAAATAAATAAATAAATAAAAGTCGCTTTTATAAATTTCACCAATGATTTATTTTCATATGGTGAAAAGCATGAGTTAAAATGCACATGCTGATGCATATACACCCAAAGTGCTTACAGTGATATCACTTTATATTTCTTATTATGTAGTGATAGTTCTTCCACACACAACTGCTCATGAATTTTAAAGTTTTATTTTTTAATATCTGTCTATTGCACTAGGGAGCTAGGAAAAAATGAAGCTGAGTTGATTAAATTATTTATCCCTACTGCTGAAGTGAGTTTGAAGGCTCATTGAATGTATCTGATTTCTTGGATCCTCATTCTCCCCTTCCCCCCCTCAATTCATCCTGGTTATTTCATCCATATCATCCTGCCAGCAACAATAAATTTACTTTTTTCAAGTAGGAAAACTAAAGACAGATATTTGTGGAGAGTTTGCTTTAAATGTCACTTTATATAAAATACGCAGCATCATTTTTTGTGATAGAGGTTGGTGGTACTTACAAGTGTCTGTATTCCTATTTGCATTTTACTTTTTGACTGCACTTTCAAACTTAGAAACAATGAAATGGTAAGCTTTAAAGTAAGTTGCTAGAGTGTTTGCAAAAGCTTTATTTTAATGATGTTATATGCTTCAGGACTTAGATTTTGGGATATAAATTTATGTAGCATTATGCACGCAAATATTTTCCTTCAATTATCTGTAGCTTTCTGCAGATGTTTTTTACTTTTTTAAGAAAATGTGACATAGCTCCTTTTTGCAGTACGTGATTAGCATTCGTTAGTGTTAAACTTAGCAGGTGTATGTATTCTCTTTCCATTAAAAATAAAAACATTAAAAGAATTTGCATTAGTTTTGGACTTTGTCATTCTAGGTCATACGGCTGAACTGTTAATGCTTTAAATTATTTTAATCTGCAATCTGTTAAAGGAAAATCCAGTACTTGATTTGTTGTCTTTAAAATGTAACATCTCAAAAGTAAACATAGAGCTTGCACAACTGCAAATTGTGATTTTAGCTAGAACCGCAGAAACCAAGCAGGAAAAAATGCATTGAATTATTCATTTGGTTCACTTCTACAACAACTTCCAGCTTCTCCAAAGCCAGACATTCCTTAAAGTACAGCATTTCATTTGGGGAGTCCAACATTGCTTTTTTTTTTTTTTAAAAAAAAAAAAAAAAAAAAAAAAAGAAAGAAAAAAAGGAAAAAAAAAAGAGCTCCTGCTTTGAGAATGCTCTTTTCTGCTGAACTGAGAGGAGTATGGAATCAGTGGGGATTAGCGCCTTTTAATCTACTACATCTGTAGCAGGTCATCCAACACTGCAGAACTCTCATTACTGTTTCATGCTGTATATGATTAAATGACTGAAAATATTCAACATTGACCTTGAAAATAAAGCTGTATGCATTGGATGATCAGCTTCCTAAGGCTTCGTCTCTAAGCTAACCTTTCCCCTTGGTAACTTCTATCCCTGTAATACATTGTCTGAAGGAGGACTAGAGCACAGAAAACGTGTGCAAGTCTAAACTAAAGTGTGGTAGAATTTGAAATGTATCATTATATAAATTATGACATCACTCAGCCTGTTTGTGTATTTTTTGAGTAACCCAACATTTTATTAATCCAGCCGAAATATAGGGGTGGTATGTCTTAATATACTTCTATGACTGGTGTTTTTATGTAAGCTGGTTTCATATCGACCGGCAAACTCAAATACACACTCTCGTAGGTAGTAGCCAGAACTGCTGAAATCAGCAGAAAACACGTTGCTTAACATCTTTGAGAGCTAACCTACATACAGCTATTACCAAGCACCATTTTTCATATGCATTTTGTCATACTATGTGTTTATTGCTGGTTTTCATGCTACATATAATACACGTTTAGCCCCTCGTAGTCAAAACTAAATCTGTTCTCTCCCCTTACAATAGCATGGGTATGGTAAATCACCTATGTAACTCACTTTATCTCAGCTTCACTATAAAAAGACATGCCTTGCATATTTTAATGCAGATTTCTATTTTTTAATGTAGTGTACAGCTTTCAGATATTTTCTTTCAAAATAAGGGTGAAGGGAGGAGTTGAGTGAGTTGGTCATGAGTGATTAATATGTTTCATTGAACCTTATGAAGGCCCTGATCCTGCCAATACACACATGGTTAGCTAAACAGTTGGCTGGTTCTGATGAAGTCAGTGGCTTCTTTAGGCTAACAGTTGGTTAAGTCCACGAGCTGTTATTTGCAGGATTGGGGCCGAAGCAGGATAATGCTTGGAGGTTATAATTTATGACTAGTATGACTATGTCATGCCTTCACAATATTTAAAATATCAAATGCATGTGTTGGTAAGTATAATAAGGAAAATATATTTTTGGCCTGAGCGTCTACTGTCCTGTCAAGCAGGACTTCCAACTTAATTTCACTGTGTTTTAGTGATGATAGTGTAGATTTAACTTCCCGAGAAAGCACAGTGCTGTTTTGTTTTTTGTATTTAGCAGGATGCTCTCACAAAAATACTTTTCCTAATCTGCTCTAAAGCTTTTACAAGGAGGATGAGGTTATTCATAGAAATGGGTGAAAGACTATGATTTCAAAATCTCAAAAGCGTACTTTTCGTGTACTTACTTTCATATGTTCAGGACTATTTCTAGAACTCCCAAAAGGTGCAGGATCTTTTAACAGTCTTAAATATAAGCAACCCACTTGCTAAAAAACACTTATTCATTGTTCCTAAAATACATATTAGTTATAACTGTAATATAAACATGTCAACCAACTTATTATTTAAGGAAGAAAGGGAGAGATCTCTTCAGGAAAGGCTTGATCCTAAAATATTCTGGCCTTTAAAACATATTGATGTTCCCACTACCACTCTGAACACTTTTTCTTAACTAGTGGAATTTTGTCATTGCAGAGTGTAAACTTTTTGTCTGAGGGTGAATCACATCTCTTATTAAGAGCAGCAAATCACTCTGGCTCTCCTCTTACATGGGTATGAAAATTTAACCTAGGTCACCTAATGTTCTTCCTACTTTTCTCTACCATTTTTTCAGCATAGCTCTAGGATAGGGTATACAGATATGGGTATCACTGAAATGGGAATGACTATAGAAGTTACATATAGACTTGTAATTTTGTAAATTTAATTTTGTAAATTTCCAATACATTTGTTGATAGAGAAATGCTAGCTGCTTATGTAAATATCTGTGTTTATTTTACAGCAGTATTGCTTTCAATTTCTCTTAACAGTAGAAATAGATTTTGCCATTTGAGCACGCTATAGTTTATAATACATTAGTATCATTGAAAAGATGAAAAAAATTGTGGTGTAACTGATAGGGTGGTGACAATGTTAACAATGTTAATGAAGTCTCCTTAGTTTTGGATGAGGTAAAGAAGATATCTTTATTATTTAACATTTTTAAACCTTCTTTATTTACAGTTTAAAGTGATTTGGAATAATTATTTCAACACTAAGGGAAACTTCCAGGACTTATTTATTTATTTATTTATTTATTTATTTATTTATTTTCCTGGAAGTACTGGTTTTAATGAGGTGAATTTACTTTTGTTGTATGATGTGTCCTTGTCAAAAATAGATTGTAAATATTTTCCTTCCTACTTTTTTTGGCCATTACTGTGGTAATTTTAAAGTTATGCCACATGTACAAGCATAGAGAAGTTACTGCAACCTAAATGATTCTGCCTTATTTCAGTGAATGTTTTACCATTTCCACTATTTTGTTTTTGTTGTTGTTTTCTTCTTTAAATTATTTCTCGGTACAAAGTGGCTACATTTAGCTTCAATTTTGAAAATAATCTTATAAAAGGAAACCGTTAGCATATGCAGACTCTTACTAGCACTCTGAGTCACACAGGAGTATATTCCATTTGCTAGGTTGCGCCATAACTCTTGCAGTTTTCGGCTATACTTCAACAGATTGGTTCTTTAAGAAGTAAAAAAAATGGCAGCAAGTATGTTGGACAACAGTTTTCTCATTATGTTCAGTCAGTACATTCATTAGTCCTTAACTGTAAAGATGAAATAATATAACCATTTATATTGGCAAACCCATTATTTATGATCTGTACCTTACAAAATTGCGTGGACCTTTGTTGATGATTTCTTCTACACATCCTATTTAGCTTTTTTTTTAAAATGTAGTAGATGAGGAAAAAACTTTTCAGGTTAGATTTATTACTAACTTAATCCATTCTTGATAGGCAAACTGTGTATTTTGATGGGGTGAAATAAGTTGTTCCCCCCCCCCCCCAAAAAAAAAAAAAAAAAATTCAGTTCTTCATTTGTTTTGTTCACCACGCTGCATTAACACAGTTTTCCCCTGTGTGCATCTGCCAGTGTACAATTTAGCCACGGGCATCTGTAGACCTTGTGGTGATCAGTATTGCAGGCAAAAGCCATATGTGTTTAAATAAAAAAAAATCTCTTTATTTCATTTGCTGTTTTAACTGGATGGATAACTTTTGTGCCTCAAGACAGAGGAAGAGAAAATACAGAAATAATTAATTGCCTCTATTCTTGAGGCAGTTTCATTTTCCCTCTCCAATATGGAATGCTTGTCAGCTTTCCTGATAAATGACTGCATGTATTTGCATAGATTTTACATTAACACAAAAATTAGTTTTATTTGTGAAAAACTAGTTTACATAATAATGCAAAATCTAGCATTATGGATTATGTTTCCAAATTTGAGAGACTGTGGAGAAGTGAGATTTTTTTTTTTATTATTATTATTATTTTTTTATGTCAAACCTTATTAGTTTTTAGCTTTGTATTTTGTTTCTATAAAAATAACCAAATCAGGGTCTTTTAATGTTTATAGACCATTTCTTCTGTCTTTCATAAATTGAATAATTGATGCTGGTATGAAACCAACTTCTTTCATAGGCTTTTACACACTGTGTTCATTAAATACACTCTTAAATATTTATACGTTTGCAAAACCTCGTGGAACTGTATTGAAAAAAATATTGTGGGAAACTGTTAAGTGAATAAGAATATGCTTTTAGTTTCTAATGCTGCTGTTAAAATAGTGCTCCATCAGGTATTCTTTCAAAGCAGTAATGTACTGCATTAACTTGTATTCCAATGTAGTACTATTTTTTTTTTTTTTTTTCTTTTCCCTGTAGCTAATAACCTGTCTGTTTAAAGTAATTAGGCCTTCCTGGCTTGAAATGACAGTACCATACCTCTAGTTAAAAAGTGTGTTTTATTCACCATTTTTCATGTCCATAAAGTTTATGAGTCAATCAGTCTGGAATATCTTTGAAGAAAATACACTGTGCTAATATTGAGACTATCACCATTATTTCCAAGTTACATAAATTGGATATTTGTTTGTAATATAAACCTAGTGTCTTACTGTCTAAAGACAACTGATAATTGTATATCAGCTTATTCTCCATGCTGAGGTAAACACAGATGCATTCACTGCTGTTATTTCATGTTGTATAACAAAAAGAAAATATTGCTCCTTATGAAGCATGCTATACTTAATGGCAACTTAAGGTAAAAGAGCGCCTTTGCCACTTCTTGAATCTGGGACACCCTAAGTGCCAGCTGTCACTGCTCAGCTAATGATGACAAATGCCCCTCTCTATGCAGATTGCAAAGCTTGCAGGCTGCTCTGAAAGGCAGCCAGATTACCTTTCTTCAGATAGTAACTTAACCTTTTAAACTCAAGTGTCAGAATGAAATTATTAGCTGTGATAGTTTCAGTATCTGTTTCTTTAAAAAAAAAAAAAAAAAAAAAAAAAAAAAAAAAAATCTATTTATTTAAAAAAAAAAAAAAAAAAAAAAAAAAAAAGAGGAGAAGGCAGTAACTTCAAATAATACCTTAGCAGCTCAAATTCACCAATTGTTTGTGGTTCTCTGATGTATTAAAAATAGGAAATTGCTGCCACTCTGCCTGTGAACACTATATGGATTTGGCCAGTGCTGAGTACTGAAAACTGACCTCTTGGTTGCACTACACGGAAATGGGGCCAAACTGGGCCAAATTCTGTCATTGCTTGCATCCATGCAGTGTTGCTGATGCACGGATGTGACTGATGACAGGTTACCTGATGCTGTTTATAAGAGACCTTGATTGAACTTACCTATCAGGGTTATGCTCAGTTCTATATGTGACATTTCATGTTCTAAATCCATGAACACAGATAGAGTCCAGTGTATAGAAATAACCAATTATTTACCTTATAGATATGAGCAGTTTCACAGAACTCAATGCCACTCAGTGTCATGTAGTTAAGTTACTAATTTAAATTAGAGTTTTGGACTTATGTTCTGGTCTGTCTTGGAAGTAGCTAACAGGCACGGGGACATTACATGGTTCTTTAATAGCATATTGAAAAAGTAACAGAGCTTAAACTCTGTGTATGCCACCTAAAGATGTAGGGAGTTAAAGAGTGTGTATCTGTATTTTTATGTGGGTATATTTGTATGTGCTTACACTTTTGAATATGCAAGCAAATAAATACATGAGAATTCATGTCAATGTATGTGTGTATGCACTGGCTTACATGTTAACCTCCAGACAATACAAATTCCCATGTTTGTATTAAATTACTGACATATATGTGCAAGTTTAACTTGCAAGTTATATTTGCTATTAAATCAGTCTGTATGTTTAACTGTATATGAATATCACCTTCTCTCTGAGTAAAGCATAAGTCAGTTTCAGTAAACAAGTATTCACCTTCAAGATCTGCTATCTCTGTAGCAGTGGACAATTTAAAAAATTACATAAATAAGGTGAAAAAGCATTTAATAAGAAGACTGGAAATGGAATGAATTATGGATATAAGAAAATAAATAATAAGAATAGGAGGGGGAAAAGTGTATTTGGTATGAGATCAGAATGTCCCAGAGAGAAAATAGATGTTATGATTGGCAGAAAATACAGGAGGCAGAAAAAAAAGTGTACGTAATGAAGCTGAGATCTATGTTGCATTAACTGTAATGTGGTTGGTTCTGTAGTAATCCTTAAAGGAAAGGTGATCTAATATGTGATTATAGGATTATTTAATATTCTTTTCTACAGAAAAAAAAAAAAAAATCTGATTGCTGATATGTGTTCTCAAAGAACTTCTGTCAGTATTTACTTCTTTTCATAATATGATGTATGAAATGGAGATGCTGTTTAACATATGTAAGAAATGTTTCCCTTTAAAGTTTGGGGATGAGTGTTTTTTTCTGCCTATTCATAAGTATGTTAAATTTAACATTCCTGTTTTGTTTTGTTTTTCTTAGGACATTATGTTTGAAGTATTTAAAACTATACATTTCATTATTTCGAGCAAGTGTAGCACAATCTAGGAAATAAAAAGGACAAAGATCTAGTGTTTCACAGTCAGGTTTCCTAGCTTGTTAGTTGAATAGGCATCAAATGAAGTCCAATGCCTATACAAAAGAAATGTTCCTTGTTTGGATTTGCCCCATCTGTGTCATCTGGTGGCTTATGCAATAGGAGGTGTTATCACATGAATGCAAATGCACAAGCCAGTTGTTTTATGGACTCTTTCTGTGCTTGGAGGAGTTTATAAGTTGCCCAGTCTATTGTGTGTCACTCCCAGATGACATGGGTGCATTCTGCTGAGCATATTTTGGGGGTAATTATAACTAATGAAGCCTGGTACACAGCTTGTTCACAGAGTGATTTATTCTGCTGCTGTCTGATTCCTGAGACTTCTGTAAAATGGTTATATTGTGCATTCCACTTTGGACATGTATGGGAGCATGTGGTATTGAGTCAATCTGAGAAAACTGAAATAATTTGCTATTCAGTGTACCACAGACTAATTACAAAGATATTAGCTGGGTGCATCTGTTTAAAAACATAGGGAGGAACAGAAGTTAAAAATGGGATCAGTAACTTTAGGGATATTGACTTTAGTATGGTCCTTGTTTAGTTATTAACTCTTCCCAGACTTGCAGTAAGCCACTTAGATGTACAGCTGTTAAATTCCTCACTTTTGCTTTAACCTCAACAGTTAAGGTTAGGTTCCCTTTATACTTTTCAGCAAAAAATGTTTGCAGATTTCAATTCTGCAAGTTAAGTTCTGATAGCAAGTGATATTTTGTTGGAAGACAGATTTAAAAGTTTGGAAGTATATATCTTGTAACTTTGCAGGTAGAAAGCAATGAAAAAAAGAAATCAGTACTGAAGCTTGGGTATCAACCTTTATTTGACATTAGATGTACATTCTCAATGTAATTTGTCTTGAGTTAGTCTCTCAGGCAAGTAAATCCACTGATAGTGGATTTAGTGGGACTTGTCCTCTCTTCAAGAAGGGCTCATGCATTTGTTTTCCAGGATGGTTTTTAAAATCTTTTTTTTTTTTTTTTTTTTTTTTTTTTTTTTTTTTTCCAAGAGGCTAACATAACTCTGAAGTCATGAAGCAATGGGGCACATAAGAGCTGCACAGTTTGTCACTTCACCTGCTCAAATCACAGATATCCAATTAGAATTGTTGTTTTTACAATTATCTCAACATTGGTGTTCAGTAATAATAGTCTTCAATTACATCTGTCTTCAGTTACATCTGCTTCTCCCATCCTCATCTTCTAACTCTGCATCCAGACTTGACGGACTTTTTCAACTTTTTTTCAGTGCTTACACAAAATTTACCTTTGTAGAAAAAAAAAGAAAAAAAAAGAAAAAAGAAAAAAAAAGAAAAAAAAAGTAACAATTATACCTCTGAATGGGAGGAGTAAGATGTTTGGCACACATTTTATAAAAAGCATGTTATATAAGGATGGAAAACAACTGCTTAGAAAATACAGTTCACATCCTTCTTACTGGCTGCATAAGTAGAAAAATAGTTTTACTGAGAATGAATTATTGTTTTCATCTGGTTTTGTGAAAACCACCTGAGGTTTGTGCGGGACAACAATCACAACATGATGGGTGAGAAGATATCTGTAGTTCACAGAAGTAAATCATGTAAGATGGCATTCCTGAGTTAGTGTGTTAAGCCAGAGGAAGTGGTCACCAGCAGACCTTAAGTTTGCCTATAGCCTAACCTGTCTCCACAGTGAAGTTTGCTGTATCAATACCATTTTTTAAAATCAGTATTTTCACTGGGAAAGAAATGAAAACAAAACACAAATTCTACTCAGTTTTGTCTCATGAAGATAAAAGTGAACAGAAGGTCTGACAGTGACTTCATTTCTACTCCTGAACTTGTGCGGAGCACAAAGAAACTTCTAGAGTTCCTAGAAGGAACTTGTAGGGCAGTTCTATAAACCCAAGATGATAACTGTCAGATGGTAAGAGTGTCGGAGAAAAGCTGTTTGTATACAATGTGAATAGAGAAACATGCACTTTGAAAACGGACTGTTTTGCTGAGAACAACTGTATCATAATTTAGCAGTTATGCTTAAGTTGTTTTAAATAAACAGCATTTGTTCTCAAACTGTGGTGAGGGCGATGTTTAGCTTTATGCTTTGTTCTTTATTCCTGCCATAAACGTGTGCTTTGAGGACAATTTGTACATGATGATTTATGGCAGTATGAAATCTGACCTCGTTTGAGGTTTGCTGGCAGTAGAGTTGTGATAAGTTTTAACTTTTGATAAATTTTAACACATACAGTACCTACTTACATACCTTCCGTATCAGTTGCATGGAGTAGAGTGGGCTGTGTTACAAGAGGTTTGCTAAACTGGCAATGCATACCTATCATTGAAATCCCTAGATAGAATTAATTTCACAGATGAAACCCAGAATTTTGCACATTTTGTAAGGTTTTCTGTTTTGTTGTTGGTGGTGGTGGTGCTGGTTTGCTTGTTCTGTGTTAAAGGATCATGACAAACTACAATAGCTGATAAACTAAAAAAATGCCAAGAATGAACAATTGTTTTCTTTGAAGAAAGATTGTTACACGTTTAAAGAATGGTTAGCTGGAAATGTGTTTTTGTGCTGTTAAAATATTGCAGTTGTCAGGTGTAGTTGTTTTCTGGGTAATCTGTTCATGGTTAGTCAGAGTACATCTGTTATATATCACTTTTAAATATTTCATAAAATATTTAAGATTAATGGTCCAAATCAAGCACAATCTAAAAATGATGATGCTAATTACATCAGTGAAACTTATATGTCATTCTTTTGCGCTGACCAAACTTCAGTTGCATGAACTCATTTCTCATTTTAGTCAGCCACTCAAGAGTACTGCACTGATAATCATTTAATAGAAATTGAAACCAAGAAGTTGAGTTGCTTGTCAGGCAATAAATTCTTTGTTAAGCTCACCAGTGTTAGTGGTAGACTTTCCTTTATGTTGTCATGCCCTTCCATTTTTCCTGGTGGTCTACCAGAATCGGGGGGGGGGGGGGGGGGGGGGGGGGGGGCCGGT
>CM021765.1:180673860-180690620 GCA_011076525.1 Nettapus auritus | reverse complement strand
GCCAGTTGGACTATCTGTTTACTAGAAGTTCTAAAAAAGTGTTGACTGAAGACCTTTTGCCATATTCCGTATGTGCAGATCAGTCATAGTGTGGACACGTTGGACTGCTTAAGAAGCAACAATTGGTATGTTTGAGTTTAGCAAATGCATAAGGAATTTGAACTCCAACCTCACACTGACCCTGTAGTATTGTGAGGATGAGTTGTTAGAGCAAAAAGATAGTGATTCAATTAAAATCTATTTTTTATATCAATTTAAGTTTATATAGCTTTGCGGAATAGGAGAAATATAACATAAACAAGAAGATAACAACAAAAAAAAACATTGTGTTTGTGTGAGGAAAAAAAAATAAAAAGAAAAAATCACTGGATAGAATGGGGATTAGGGCAAAAATATCAAAGAGAATGAATTTTAAATGAAAACTGTTCAAATTTTCCAGGAATAATTACTTTGAAAACTGCTGGTAAAATGTATTTCATTGAAGGGAGGGGAAGAAAAAAACAATGTATAGAATCAAAGAGGAAAACCAGAGGACAGGAAGATCTTTGCTAAAGAAGTTTGAATGAAAGTGTAAGCAGGTAGGGTTTACTTCATATAAAGATAAATACCATACTAAACAGGAAATCCCACTTCCATGAATCTCTACCAGTGCATTTAAGCATAGTTGTCCCATGTCATGACTCAGGTTGTGAATCATGCTTACAAGTGTCAACATTTTCCGGGCTTACTCTTGACTGTACTTGAACTGAGCCAGCCTGACTGTAACTGCTGCTTTTGTGGGCAGAAGTCATTGCTTTGTGAAAGCAAATAAGGTAGCTCTCCAAGAGCAGCTCTCCAGAGCCTCAGGCAGTGAAAAAAACAGCCTTTTCAGCATCCTTCACTGACCTAGACGTTAACCTGTCCAGAAGCTTATGCAATCTATACAGTAAGGGAAGTCTTTATTAGGATGAGAAACAGGATATGCTTGAGAAGAGTGAGACAACAGAGAGAATCCAGGAATTGAGAGGGAACAATATAATGAAGTTCATGCCAAGTCTTTAAATGAGTAGATAATTATATCGACACCTTGGCCAATATTTTCTTACCTTCTAAATTAATTTTGAATGACAGAATGAGGTCTTTTTGGATGCACAAACTGCTGAATTTGCTTGTATTGCATGATACTCTATGTTCTTAAGTTAATGTTACCAAACATGGGACTTAGAAAGCCTTCATTCAAAAGCCTACATTATTTGTTATTGATCTTAATATTTATACAGTGAGATACATTTCCATGTAGCCTTAGAGAAATAAAAATTATGTGATTCTGACATCATTTTACAGTCTAATTTTGGCAAATGCAAGAAATTGTGAAAAAAATAGAATAGGTAGAGGAAAAGATAAAAAGATGGTAATAAAAAATGTGTGCTGCTCTATTATGTAGGAAGCTTGTTGACATTATTTTTTATTATTATTCATTTATTTTTAGGAACATATAAAAGAAGTTCACTTGGGTTAGAGAAGCAACAGCTGAAAGGCAAAGGTTAGAGGTGTGAGAATTATATTTCCATTTCTGTGTTCAGTTTGGTTGAGGCTGCTGAGAATTTCATCAAAGGTGTTTGAATGAGATGCAATGGCTAGTACAGATAGGAACGTTTCACCATCCTTGCTTCCAAGTGGATGAGCTGAAGACCAAATAGTAGGCAAACTGCCTGCTAAGTAGGCTAACTGAACCCAACAGTAGCGTTGTTGCCAAGGTTTCCCAGAAATGCACAGTTCAGTGCTTGAAAACAAAAAATTCAGCTGCAAAATTAACTTGTGAATAGGAATGTAGGCTCAATTTCCCTTCCAAGAAAGCCCAACAAAAAATCTTGGCAATGAGGAGCAAGAGGATGATGACATCAGTGTAACACGATCATATGTTATTTTTTAGGTATGGCTGCACTAATGCATCACATTACCTTGTTGCAATATTAGGCCTGTAACATTACTTCTAGCTCCTTTTGATGTACCCAATGCTAAGATAGCTTGTCAGTACTGAGAGGTGGGGTGCTACATATCTGAGTCTCCTTTTTGGATACCTTTGAGGTCACGTGACATTTTAATCAAATGCTACCATTCTAGTTTTGATTTTTCATTCAGATTCCATGATACATCAGAAAGCTCATCATATTTGTCAAGTGCTGAATGAAAGAATGATTCATCTTTTCAGTCATAGCCTGCAAAAGTGTGCAGAGCATTTCGTAAATGTTCAGATGATATTCTGCCTGGAATATCTTTGTTAGCTTAAAAACACAGAATCAATTATTTATACTTCTGAACTGATTAAAAAGAAAATAAATTAAAAATAAAATAAAATAAAATAAAATAAAATAAAATAAAATAAAATAAAATAAAGTGTTCTTAAGATTGAATTTGTGTCTTTAACAGAAACAGTATAATTGAATTGAAGATGTAAATATCTAATTACAGCAATCAGGTGTGAGTCAACACAAAAACTGAATTATAAAATATCTGTGGGACAGGATGAAATTCTGGCATAAAATCTGACCAGTTTTATGTTTTATATAAGATCTTCATAGCAATAACATGTTGCAGTTAGGAGGCAGTTTTGCACAAACAATTTGTTTTGTTTGGGTTGTTCTATTTATCAGGCTTCTAGTAAAAAAAAACATGTAAACTCTTTATATCCGTGAAGCAAAGAAATTGCAGTGGACATAATTCATGTTATTAAACCTGTTCATTTATTGATGTTAATTATTAGACAGTAGCTATCCTCGCTAAAAAGACTCTCAAATAAAATAGTTTTGTTATAAAGAAAGCAGCTTTGTGTCACATAAGGAAAACTGGATGTAATGCTCTGCACACTATATTTTACAGGAACGCATTGGATCTGTTTACCTGGTTGAAATTCAAATTGTTTTATTATGGTGTCAATTCTTTGGTTTTGGCAGCACTTCTAAAGTGTCTATACACAAAAGGACTACCACAGTGAATGAATGCTAGTGTTGACACCACCTAACAAGCAGGGATTATGTGTTTACAGAAGAAGTAATATGATAGGTCAAGTATAAGAGGCACTTCTCAAGAGCACTTCACCACATAATGAGTGACTGACTAGAAAGTGCGGAGCTGCCACTCTTTGGCTTCGTTTCGGTGTTGATGCCTGCCTCTCTCCTCCAAAGCCCTCTTGATCATGTTCAGCTGCTCTGTTCTCATGTGGTGAATAATAGTAGAGTAAAGCTGCTTTTCTGTCTCATTTTTCTTGCTAATTTACACATTCAAGCCATTTTTTGTTTGCTATCCTTATTTGCTATTCCCTTTTGTCAAGGCACTGTTCTCTTTTTTGCCTCAGGCCTAGGAACTAATTTGAGCTTCTATAATTACTTCATGTTTTACACCTGTCTGCATATCATGCACCCCTTGTCTCTGTACTTAAGCTGTATATTTTCTTGAGAAAAAAAAAAAAAAAAAAAAAAAAAAAAAAAAAAGGCTAGTTTTCATACACAAGGAATCCCCAAGTTTCTCCTCTCAGTCTTCCTATAGGAGAAACACAATTAAACTGTTGAGATGTTCTCAGCAATGCAGCTGACCTTTTGGGTTCATGAAGGACAAATGAATGCTGTCTGTTCAGACAGTTTGTGTTAAGACATTGTTGAGCAAAGAGCCCTGAGCTTTGTTCCTCTTGAATGAAGCGATGGTTGTAGTCATTTTAAAATCATTAAGACCCTGAATGCACAGTATCATTCTACAGTGTTTGCTCTACAGCTGCTCTTCTGCTTTAATAGCAGCTTATTAAATTTGGGTCAAGCGCACTCTGAAGACTATCACAATGAAGAAACTGTTCGAAAAGTTACCTGTTTAAAAAAAAAAAAAAAAAAAAGCATTTGATTAGATTTTTAACTTAAGTGACAGCTGCAATTCATTGCCTGTTCTTTGTGGTGTCCTGCAGCCAGAGTGGAAGCCTTTTGTAATTTGGTCTTAATTTTGTAAAAGCTTTCTTGAATAATCCAGGGTTGCTTTCCACTCTGAGACCGCCTCAATCCAATTAGGAGTTTAACAAGGGTCAAATTAAGGAGACTTTACACTTCATGTTTGCATCATTAGCCATAAGACTGTTTTGTGTGTGCATGACTGTGTGTCGAGGGAGGAGGGGAGGCTGCAAGATGGGGCAGACACAAAGCTGTCATCCACCATGTGGTGCATCCCATAGCTGAATGGAGGCACAGCAGGCTAGGAACAACATTTCCAGTTGTCTTTTGGGGCTGTCGTCATGTCGATTTCAGCTGGTACATAGTTGTTTGGAGGTTACAGGTGCTAGCTAGAGCAGAGGAAGAAGAGCGTGCTCTATGCCTCCTCTTTTCTCTCCTGGTAGCCTATTGTTATTGGACAAATGACTGGGAAGAGATGAAGTTAGAAATCTCTTGAGCATTCATTATTTTTGATGAGATGACAACTACCCCAGTTCCTTGTTCTCAGTACTCATACTGTTTCCTGTTATTTTTTGAAAATATTTTTTCTGCATGTTAAATGCGTTGTACAGTGTGATTTTTTTTTTAATTATTTTATTTATTTATTTATTTATTTATTTTTGTACAAGTGGTTTGTTTAGCAGGCTTTTGGAAATCTGATGTGTGTATGAAAGACTACAAACATTCACTAGTATTTTCTACAATCACAGTCTTCTAAAAATGGCTCCTGTTTTACTTATGCAATTTTTGACCAAGAGCACATTTTTTCTAATGAATTATTTATAGAAATTGTTGAAAATTAAAGAGAAAACCATAAGACCCTCTTTTCTGTGTAAGATTGTTCTTAATGACATGAAAAATTCTCTTGCTAATCAGTGTTTAGATGTGTGGGATATTGCTAGAGAACTGTTGCAGTGTCTCCTTAGCAAATGCTTTGTGCTGCTACATACAAAGTAACGATTTATCTAAAAATAACACTTTCATTGTTCCTCCCCCCCTAAACCCATTAATAGGTACTTTAGTATCATGTGAGTTTTCATAGTTTAATCCCTTTTCAAAAGCTTTTCAGAATAAAAGCTCTAAATGGTCCTCAGTATTAATTTGATGTGACTTCTGTACAATATGGTTTGAAACTCTCAGAAGCACATTTTTACAGCTTACCCTTTTTCACTGGATGTGTGTGGAAAATACCAGCTAAATGTTTCATGGAGCCTCTGTTGTAAGCCTTTTTGTTGTCTTGCAGATGCTATAGCTTTCTAGTGATTTTTATTTAGTACCATCATGATTAGATAATACTTAAGCCGGATCAAAATCTCCACATATATTAATGTTCATTGAATTTAAATTTTAGGAAATGCCACTTTAAACATATTAAAAAAAAAAAAAAAAAAAAAAAAAAAAGAGTTTTGACCTGTCTCTTGAATTTCATTTGATGAGAATATAGCTTCAAGAGTAAACTGTGCATAATAAATGGTGATTGAGTTTAATGTAGTCTGTGTTTGTAGTCAATCAGATCTTTGTTTACATTTAGACAGGAATAGCTGGCTTTAGGGCTTTGGACACCCATAAATAATTGAATTTTTAAAATGCTCAGCTCTCAGTGAAATATTAATATAATGTGTCCAATGGAAGTAACAAGAAATAATTTAAAACTTGTTCTGTCAATTTCTTTATCAAAATAAGAGTGTATTTTCTATTTGGATTACAGTATGCAGTGACTTGTGAAATAAAAATCTTTGCTATCCATTTTTTTCATAATGGATGTCTCCTGTGGCATTTCCCCCCCCAGATACTACTGCCAACACTGAAACAACACAGTTATAATAGGAACAAATGGTTACTTTTCATGTATGAGTGTGTGTTTTTCCTAGTTAACCCAATTTTAAGGCTTTTCAATAAATTAGCATCACAAATGAATGAAGTGAATGTAAATTGTCTGATATAAACCTGTTTGAAGATGTTCAGGCTGTTCTGAGCTCTACATATCCAGGAGGATCACAATAATATGAGAATATCACAGATTTTTTTTCTTTATTACTCTATTTCTTTAGTTCAAAGAGAACCCAGTAACTTAACTATAGAAGCATTTATTTCTGGTACTGTTTGCCATGCCCGGGTAAAATAGAGCTTCAACAGACATTTTTATATTAAAAAAAACCTTCCGTCACTGACTTGTAACATACTGTCATCCCAACTGAACATTAAGTGTATATATTCTATGCACACTAGTTTATGTTCTTTTAACCTGTCTACCTTCAGAAAGGCATTTCATTTTATAACTTCAGGATCCCACAGCTTGGAGAGAGATGCCCTTTAAAGAATTGTAACAAACTGAAATGAAGAGCTGCACTTGTTATGAAACAACTACTGTAACAAAATCTAGTTTATAGTCTGATGTTTGGTGACTGATGAACTGAAAAGTGTTATTATTTCTTCAAAATGAAGCTAGTGAATACCTTCAGGAGTAAAAGTTCCCCTTATTGTAAGTTTTTTTCACTTTATAGGCTGTGGAGTATAGGTGGTCTGCAAGAAATAAGAATGGATTTCACAGTTGCAATACTGTAATTTACAGGTTGAAGAAAAAGTGGGTTTACTGCTAATAAGTATTTGGTGACCTTTACCAACTTTTATTTACCTGTGATATACAATGATAGGAAAAATATTCAATTTGTGTTTCAGTAGGACTTTTTGTAAATATATATATGGACATTTTACTGTAAATTAGATACAACCTTTGAGTTCTGTGGAAGTTATCAGAGCAGACCACAGTGTCACAAACATTCTGCCCTCTCTACCAGGATTCAGAAGAGACAACCGTATGATTTATGCATCTGTGTAAGTTTCTGGGGTATCATCCAGTCACAATTTTGTGCTGATGTCACAGAGATCTGAAGGTGTGAATGGTAATCAGGCTGCTCAAGTAAAGCCCCAAAATTTCTGTCAGCTATGAAGGTTGGAATTTTAGATAAAACAGATCCAGAACTTACATAATGTCAGAAAATAAATAATTCTTCTCAATTACAGTAAATCTGTACTGCTCAAATTCTTAAAAGTAGTGAAACTTCTAAGGCCACTAATGTAAACTTTGAGATTATCCATGTCAGTGTGTAAAATTTTGCTACCATTTAGCATTACATAGATGTTTTTCTCATTTTAAAATTTATATGTTGTTCTGTGTATGTGTTGGTGTAAAGCATATGTTCTATCTATATTCAAATATGAAGTTATTTGGATTGTTTTTGTAACAATGTTACCAAATATCTTGTTTCTTTTGTGCTTTGTTTGCTTATTTTTAACATACAAAACAATTTACAAAACCTAATTTTACTGTAGTATAAAATCAATTACATAGTTATCCATAGGAGGATCAGGTGCCTGCTTTATTTCTTTTAGAAGGATATCTACACTTTTTGTGTATAACGAATTTAGTTCTCTTGAAAGATGCTGGATTGACAGCCCTGAGACCAAAGTCCTTTATTTATGCATGAGCAGCAAGAGTTCTGGCTTTCCCACACTGCCCTCCTGATATGTTTCACCCATGACCTGAAGGATCCCCCTTAGGGGTGACAGCTTTGTAGCCTTCAGACCCATTCACTCCTCCAGTCCTCTGCTGAGAGTGCCAACAAGAATACCAGTGTGGTGGTGCCCTTCTGTTGTGAACGCTTGATAACCGCATTTCAGCTTGCCGTGGACATTTCCTTTTCCATCGTCATCAAACAGCAATCTGAGGGTTATAATTTTAAGTCTCTTCTGAGTAATGGCAAAGGAGAGGTCTTAGGGTAATTAAGGCAAGATCAGGATTTGGTTCAATTGTTGTATATAGTCTAGTAAATTAGAGTCAAGTTCTCTAGCCCATTACCAATTTCCTGAGTTAAGTAGTCTTCCAGGACTCTTTACAGCAATACTAACATTCCTCAGACCCTCGTCTTTTACTCAGAGAAAGCAAAGAATGATTTTTGCAAGCATATGTCACAAATAGCCCAGTTTTCTTCTGGCTTACAAAATGAGAAGCATAACTAATCTGATAGTGGATTGCACCAAGTTTAATTTGCCTCCAAGACCTTATGGGCTAGTTGAGTATGTTTCTGATCTCATTTATGGTAAAGCAAATTTAAATTCCATTTGTGTTACGCTACATACACATGTGGGCTTGGTTCTCTGTGCAAAACTTACATACTGGATGTGGTAATTAGTCCTTTATGGGATATGAGATTTACATGCAGAATTATAATGGATTAAATAGATATAGTACTAATAGAAACTCAGAAACTCTAACCTTTTCCCTGCAATAAATTTATTGATTATATTTTGCATCAGAGATACATTTACATTGTAAATATGTGCTCAGTGCATCTGAGCTGCGATTTGGTTGCCTGCCTTCGTGTATATTTCAAGAAGATTGTACCAGGAATTTGACTTTATATTTCTAGTTATTGCAGCAAGTAGTGCATACATACATTAAAATAAATGACGTTAGAAAAAGAAAAAAAGTAATAGTTGTCCTATGCTAAATGGGAATATTTTTACTATTCAGTGTATATTGCAATATTCTAAGCTCTAAATAAGAAGACATAAGTCTGTGCATGTGGAGAGTTCCACATGTGAATTTATTTTATGATTCTTAATGGACAATTTAAGTGCTAATATAGTAAGATAATTCAGTAATGTATGCATTAAAATCATTAAAGGAAAAACCTGTTTTTGTATTTCAGTATGTGAGAAATTACATTGCGTATATACAGCTATATGCAAAGCCTTCATCCCATTGCTAAAGGTTATGCATGGCTCTTGGGGAAAAATAAATAATTTCAACCCAATGCTGCAATATTTGTCAAAATGATTGTGTTCTTAACAATCTACATTTTAAACAAGACAAAAATTTAAATGAAATTATTTTTAAAACAATCAAATTCAATTCTGACTATTTTTGTGCACCTAAAGTATTTCAAAACAATAACCAATCCCAAACCAATGCAAACCAAAGTTATGCAACTGGAAAAAAAAAAAAAAAAAAAAAAAAACAAAAACAAAAAGAAAGTATCAATTCATAAAGTTGTTTATAATACTGATTTATCTAAGATAAAACAGAGACTCTTAACACAATAATGGATTCACATGGCAGCATTAGAGTGACTGTAAGTTAATTTTTTTTCTCCCCTGTGCTCATTAATAAAAGTCCAGGGAAAAATCTAGAAGGAAATCTCTTCCCTTTTTGGACTCTGTGCTTTGTAGGAAAAAAAAAAAAATGTGGATTTTAATTTTATATCAAAGAAACCCTTGAGGTGGAAAGTTAGAGAAAGCTGCATGGGTTTGTAGCACAGAAAATGTCGCTTGAATTTTGCTGCTCAGTAGTTTGATATACTCATTTGCTGATGTGAAATGACGAGGGCTTAGAAAGCAGGGTTTTGTTTTTTAGCTGTCTGTAGACCTAGTGGGGCCTTACAGAACCCAGTCAGCAGGTCATTAGCTCTGGAGAAAACAGCTTGCATTAATATGCTCTAATCCGGTATAATTAGTCAAATTACTGCACGCCGACCGGCTTGTCATGTGTTGTCAGATTTGGCATGCATGCAGGATCTCCAAGGTCCCTCTGGAATGCCACCCTGGATCAGGGAAAATGGCTCGTTTGTGGAGCTACTGATCTCCTGATGAGGAAAGCAAACTGAATCAGCAGCCATAGCCTTCCAGAAAAGGAAGAGAGAAAAAAAAAATATATATATATATATATATATATGTTATTTTGATGAGAAATAGGGAATTCATGTCCTGGGAACTGTTTGTGGTTGATACGTACCATTAGAAATAGAAGCAGTTCTGTTGCTTCTAGGTATCTAACAACACTGGAGATCTGCTGTACTATATAAGATTAGCATTCATAAAAAGATTTAAAATAAATAATTACAAGAGGATCAGCTACAAATTACCTACCACACTGTGACACAGATTATTAAACTACCAGGGTGTGTGAGTGTGGGTGTGTGCATGTGCGTGCTTGTGAGTGTGCGTGTGCCCCTTTTTCCAGCCAGAGAGGAGGTTATTAAACTATAAAAGGACCATATTAGCATAAATTTACAAGAGCTCTTGTTCTGGCGGCATGATAAAAACCTGTGTTACCTTTGCATTAACACTGAATTGCTTGTTGTGCTTTTGGCAATGACAGATAAGTCAGTGTAATTCCCCATCGCAACGGAAATGATGCTCCAGATTCCAAACGCATCCTGAAGATGTCACTGACAATAATCTTCAAAGAACGGCCAGTGAAAGTGGGCTGTATGTTTGCAGGATGATATACTGCAAATGACAGGAAGAATTATGTGAGTGAAGACGAATCTGTAACATATTATTAAGCAATTTCACGAGAATAACAGGGATAAAAGGATAATGGATGAGGGTGTCATTATTACCTTCATGTAGAGGGAAAGCAAAAGCAAAGGTAGAGAGACAAGATTAATTGAGGAAGGGTGAAGCATTCATTGCTCATCAGCTCTTTTGTACTCTCTGCTCCTGAAATTCCAGACAAAAAAAAAAAAAAATGCTCAGGGCTGCATTTTAATGCAGTTGGCAAGACAGAGCAGAAAACTGATAGGGCACTTTTTTGTCACCTCCCCGTTTCCATAAACACACAATGGCTATTACTGCTTGAGTCTTCCTGTGGTCATAAGAGTAAACTGGTAGGATGTTCTTTTTATCGCAGCTACTGCTTTTAATTGTGCTTCCAAAGTAGGCAGCTTTATCTGCCGATGATGTGGAAGTGAGCAGGTCATTCTGCACTCATTGTTTGAATTGCACAGTTGCAAATGTAATCATAATGGATGTCAGTAGAAGTGCTTCCTTTGAACAAAAAGGCAAACTAGAGTGTCCTGTAACATTCGTGACAACATAAAATTATGTCAAGTTATAAGATTTTACTGCTGTTTAATATACAAGATGAAAAAACAGGAAATGATTTGGCAATTGTGCAGACCAATCCTGCAGTTTTAACTCAAGAATATTTCCAGCTGAAGTCAAGTTTTGCTCAGAGAGCTATCACTGGGTTAATAATTTCAATTACCAGTCTTATTTTCTATTCTTTCTCCAAGAATCAGCTGATTTTACTGCAGAAATAGATTTTAAAAATATTTCACATACTTTAAAAAAGCTTAGTATATAATATGTATATATATTTAATAATTATTTAATGTATATACATATAAAATGTTTTCAGCTGATAAAGATGTTTTAATCTGTATGCATTTTAATATCAAAAGGAAAGTCAGGAATCATGATAATTAACATGTAACTATTTATATTCAGAGGATGGATTCTAGATGTTAAGCCTTCATAGTTTTTAAAAAAGTAGTCAGCTTTCTTGATATTCTTTTCTATGTTTATTTTAAATAAAGGTTGGTTTTGGTGAAGTAGTGGGGGGGGGAGTGTTTTTTTTTTGTTTGTTTGTTTGTTTTTTAAACAATAAAAATATTTCAAAGTTTTGACACCAAAAGAAAGGGAAATAAATTAATTTCTCATCTGCCCTCTGTAGGGAAAATGAGTGGTGTTTTTTTTTAGGAGTTTTAAGAGAGACAAATGAAAACCTGCATTTTGATAAGAAAAAAAAGAAAAAGAAAAAGAAAAAGAAAAAGAAAAAGAAAAATAGGAATGTGCCTTGATTTCTTCCTTTTAGTAGTGAAAACTGTTTTCTAATTGATTAAGTTGTGTTTTCTTTAAACTGACATGCACAAATAAAGTAAAGGACATATGCAGGATTTCAGAAGGAATTCCTAAGTTTGGTAGCACAAGATCACTCATTGGCAGAATCTGAAACCTTGACACTGTGGAAGAGGGGTGTTTTCTGCTGCCTCACGTGTAATAGCAAGACAAACAGAAAAGAGTACTAAGGGACAGAAGTGGGTCAAGAGCTGGGTCAAGAGATGGGAGGGGGCTACACTTTATTACAGTAGGTTTATTGCCCATGGACAAACACGTATGAAATTATGCTTTGATATATTAACCCAGGAATAATAGAAGGTTGTTTCAGCAGACTGAATGCTGTGCTGTGCATCAGTGGATGCTGTGAGGAGCCTTACAGAAGCAGAGGGATCTGCTTCTGTTTCATTACAAAGGTTTTCTAAGTAATCTACAGGATCTCATGCTCAGGTGTCAGCCACAATAACCTGCTTGAACAATGTAACTTAGAAACCGGGCCATCTAATTGGTAAAACACAATTCTATGCTTAATAGTTCAGATGTTCCTTTCTGTGGATTTTACTTGTTCATAGTGTATATTGCAGTTATGTTTAAAAGTCCAAAATCACTGGCATTATCAATGTGTGATCAGATAACCCCAGTGGATTTTGATATTTATGTTCAAAGCAGTTATTGCTAAAGCAAATTCAAACTGCACAAGATATCTGACTGGAGATGTTCATCAATGTCTTGTATCTTATTTTTTATTTCTAATTTAAATAGAAAGTGTTCTAGTTGTGATATATATATATATTATAATATATATATATATATTAACATCACCACAATATTTCCCCAGAGCACACAGTAACGTTTGGCTCTATGAAAAGATGGCAAGATTCTGGTCTCTCTTGCCCAGAGGGAGAGAGTCAGTCAGTGCATCAGCCCTACTTTTCCCTCGTTTAGCCTATTCAGTTCCAGTACTCTGCAGTGTTCTGTTTTGCTAAACTGACTAGGAATCACAGAGAAAGTGGGAATCTAATTCTGTTCCCCTCTTCCCATCATCACTCTGTGTAATGTTTGTTTGATTTTATTGTGCATGTGTATTAGAAAGGGAAAAGAGGTAGACAGGAACGTATTTTGGCTCCAGATATTTTTATTCGCTGTGTCCATTGGGGCTAAAAGTAGTACAGTGGAATTTTTCATGACTCTGTCTTTGACCTAAGCTACAAATTTGTTGTGTGTTCATACTAAAATGAAGAGTAATTTTTGCCCAGGAAACTAGAGGGACATCCTGACAGTAATGCCTTCATTGTATGGCATCGACAACTTTCAGTGTGTATTTACAAAATACAATGATATACCAAAAGATCAGGAAGTTATGGTTATATTTTACCTGCCCAAAGCCCCTCTCTCTTTCTTTTACCATCTACTCATTTGAGTAGGGTGATATGTTCACCTCTCTTTCTACCTCTCTTTCATTGTACCTAGTGATGAACTCCACACTTTTTAATGTCAAGCACTGATGTTTCTCCAGTCACAGTTCCTTTAGATCAAAAAGTACTGAAATCAATGGAAAAACTTAGAATTATTTCAGTGGGTTTTGGGTAAGGACCAGTCTTACTAAATTCAAACAGATCTGCAAGTCTCGTTGAACCTTCGTGATTTAATGTCCATGAAAATCCTCAGACTTGCTCATCTCAGCAGGGTCATTTATCACAGAGGGAAATTCAGACTGTTAATGAATGCAGGTGATAGTTAACTTTTTGGTGTTCATATTATGTTATTATTATTTTTCTGGAAGTATTTGTTGAAATATGTGATGCTTTAGTTCAATATTTTGACTTCCCACCTTCATGCCCTCTAGTGGACAATGGGAGCTTGTTTTCGTCAGAACTCAACACATCTCAGATAGAAATTACCCATAAGCTTGGTTTCTTCATTGGAAGTGATGTTTTCATGTAAACTGTGTCTTGAATTCTTTGCTCTGCAGTTGGGATCTTTTTGATTTTTCTGTACTGACATAGGAAAATGTTGCTCTCTTATGTTGTTTCATGTAAGCTTGTAAAATATTGTAATACATGGGTATTTTTCTCAGTCTCCTAAATACAGATGCCAGTAGGACTAGACTGAAACTTTCCGTATCCTAAGGTTGTAATAATAACTTTGAAAAATGTATCTGTTGATATATTCCACTACAAAATGGCAAAAAGTATTTTAAGTTTTCAGATTTTTATAGACCTATTTGACGTTTTCCATCGTTAAAAAAACATGTTTTTTCATAAACATTAAAAATACCTAATGTTTTCCTGCTGGTGGAAAAAGAAGTTCCAACAGCAACCAATTGTTCAAAACAAACAAACAAATAAACAAACAAACAAACAAAAACCTCTTCCAAGAACAATGCTCTCACTATGTTTCTTAAAAAATACAGTTTTGATTAGCCTATTTTCTGTGATAAACATCCAACAATGTAATCATGCAGAAGACTTATTTTGATATTGTACAGTTGCATTGGATGACTGCAGCATCCACAGAGTGTGTCTCTGGTTTCATTCATGGAGGTATTTATCAAATAATTACACCATTGTTCCATTTATGCTTTGCAGTCTCTTAAATGTATGATATTACTGACTCTTAAGGATAGATCACAGAACCACAGAATCACAGAATCACAGAATTGAAGGGGACAGAAGGGACTTCGAAAGATCATCGGGTCCAACCCCCCTGCCAAAGCAGGTTCCCAAGAGCAGATTGCCCAGGTAGACATCCAGATGGGCCTTGAATATCTCCAGAGAAGGAGATTCCACAACCTCCCTTGGTAGCCTGTTCCAGTGCTCCGTCACCCTCATTGTGAAGAAGTTCTTTTGCATGTCGGTGTAGAACTTTCTGTGTTCTCTTGTGGCCGTTACCCCTTGTCCTATCCCCACAAACCACTGAGAAGAGGTTGGCCAAATCCCTCTGTCTCCCCTGGTCAACACTAGGGAGGAGAAATGTGCATATCTAGTCCTCCCCTGGAACAAATAGGTGTTTATTCTCAGCAGTTCATTAAACAAGACCAACACACTCTTCCATGGGACAAGCAAGTAAGGTCTCTCTGTAGGTTCCTGATATTGGGTATTTGGACTTTCTGAAGCACTTCCAGCTTCTACTTCAGCTTCTACTTCCAGCTTCCAAATGTAACAGCTGTTGTGATCACTCAACATTTTTGCAAACAAGTCCAAATCAGTATTAATATTTATTACAGCTAATGTAGCTTATTTAGATGCTGTGTCAAGACTGATTATATGAAAATTTCTTATTTGTTTTTTTTGTGCTGTTAAAGTTTTAAATTATTTATAGTAATTTGTAGAAAATGGATTCATCTGTCAACAACACTGATGCAGTTCATTCACTGAATTTTGTGGGAGAACATCAAAATAAATGTAGAAAATAATTCCCTCCAGTTCAGTCTTCCTCTCCCTAATTCTTCTATATTTAATTCCTCATTTTGAATAATGATTTTTGGCAGAAAAGGCAAGTAAGTGATTGTGGTAATTCTGCATTGCTGTCTGTTTTGGAAGTATATCCTCATCCTTGTCTCAGTTTGCCTGTTCTTCTTTCAAAGGAGAAACACCTTCGAGCTAACATTTTAGAGTATAAAATGGAAAAAAATGCAAAACAAAACAAATCAAAAATCTCAGAAAAGAAATATAGGTATTTAAAAGGGATATTGTGCTTTCCACATGTACAGAGATGCTCAAATGTTTCTATATTACAAGAAGACATATAGATTTAAATTACTTTTATGTATTCAGCAGAGGTAGCTAAAAGTGAATATAATATTATCATCTATGGTGATTAACATTAAATTTGGATAGAAGAAAGTTGTGTGCTGATCATGATAGGAAAAAGGTTAATATTTTAAAGTGAGGCTAAAGGTTGACAGGAGAAAAATTGAGTTAGTTTGCAAAAAAGGAATTTGTTTCTTTAAGTGAAAATTGGGGTCAAGAGGCCAGAGCTCTCTGCTTCTACATGAATGAAATAAATTAAATAATACCACCATAAAGCAGCAGTATATAAGCTAATGATAAAATAGTACATGATGGCTTGGAAGAAGATACCATCCAAGAGAAAAGTTCTTTACAGAAATGCTGTTTCAGAACAGTGGGATGTTTTGTTGTTGGTGGTGCTGTTGTTCATTTGTTTGCTGATTGGTTGGGTTTTGTTTTGTATTACCCTTGTTTTAAAATAGAATAACTTTCTCTTCAGTTGAAAACACTTAAATTTCCGTAATGCCTTTAAATATTAACAAAGGTAGTAATTCTGATGCTCAGAAAAATTGCAGTTTTAATAGTTATATTCTGTTTACTAGAAATTCCTGGCATTTCAGATAGTTGTGCTGTTCCTTACTACTTCATGACCTAGCTGTTTTGTGATGTTAAATGATGTTTCACCATCTCAGATCAACAGAAGCTTTCTGTATTTCCTTGGTCAATGTGTGGCAATTCCTATATAATACAGAGGAAATTCTGTAATTCCTCTAATAATAAGCAACTTTCTCTGTTCTCTTTTTCAAATTAATGAAAATAAAATTCCTTTAAAAAAAGGACAAAAATGAGGGCTTCTAGTATTTCATTTTCAGTCCTCGAAAGGATTTTTGCAATGTAGGTAGCTTACGTATCAAAATGCTAACAGGTTTTGTGGCAACACTTGCTTCCATCATCCCATCTTTTAGATTTCAAAGGTGTTTTGGGGGTGTTAGGTTGAATTATATGTGTGTTTGTGTCTATGTTCCTCTCAGAAATGCAACTGTATGTTGAGCACTCACAGAAGATGTTTCAAATTGTATGTACACTGAAATCCACCTGTATTACAGTTTGTCCTCTCAAGTCTGCATAGTTTTTGAGCAATGGTAAGCTCCACTGTGTATCCTCCTGCAAGAGCTTTACAGGTTGAGTCCCTCAGCACAAGTTATAGACTTGGCTGGAAGCTTAAGGGTCACCAGTTCTCCGGCATTTGCAGTGGGTGCTTCATCCAGTCTTTTCTTTTCTTTTCTTTTCTTTTCTTTTCTTTTCTTTTCTTTTCTTTTCTTTTCTTTTCTTTTCTTTTCTTTTCTTTTCTTTTCTTTTCTTTTCTTTTCTTTTCTTTTCTTTTCTTTTCTTTCTT
>CM021765.1:180560542-180663042 GCA_011076525.1 Nettapus auritus | reverse complement strand
CCTTTAAGCAAGTATAGTATGCCTATGTACTTTTTCTTTAATATTAAAGCAAAATAACTGTAATGAAATACAAACTAATTAAATGATTATTTAGCTTCAGCAGGCTGTTTACCAGCACTCCAAGTTAAAATACACAAAGGAAGTATTGCTCCACTTTCCTTGCACAGACTTAGTAGCATAAGATCATGTTCCATATATAATAACAAAAAAAGTAATAGAATTTTGATTGATATAGGAGCAGTGGATCAATGTTTTTACCAATGTTATAATTCCTTGCCTTCTCCAGCAATGCAAAAGAAACTCATCTTACGTTCATCTTAAATGTGTAAATAAATAACCCCTTGGAATGGCAATATATTAGGAAGATAAAAAATATTTTGATATGTATTCACCGTATTTCACTTAAGGTGTAGTTGTTCTTTGGGGCCATTGGAGGCTGACAATGTAGAGCAGCACTGAAGACATCAAGCAAACTGACTTTCACTAGTCCAGTGTCTGATAGGAGGGGGCAAGGCAGGTTTGGAGCCTGGATCACAGCTGAGCTGCTGTAGTAGCTGTAGTAGCTGCTGAATTTTGAATTTCTTGAGGATTATGTCAATCTGATGCAAACTATAATACTGAAAGTTTGGGGATAATAAGGATGTTGCAGAGGTATAATATCTAATATTTTATAAATTCATATATTACTTTTTGCTTATAAAAATATTTTTAGGATAACTACAATTTTAGAAGTAGAAATTAATCAAGTTATATCTCCAAATATCAGGATTAACCAATCAAGTTTTGTATATGAAATTCACAACAAATTATATGGTTTATGATCAGTCTTACATAAGGAGAGATATTGTGGGTCCCTTCCAACTTGGGATATTCTATGATTTTATGATATTAGGAATAAAAACATTTAAAAGATCCATAATAGAAAATTATGCTACCTTCTAATTACCTTTATAGTTTTAGCTCTTACAGGTTCTGCATTTAATAAATCAAATGTTAAGCTGTTAAAATCCAAGATGCTTGTATTTTCTGTATGACATTGAGATTACATCTGTAAAAAGAGGGATATTCATTTTTCTTTCTACCTATCATTTGGCAGTAAATTGGTAACATTTAATAAAACTCAATTTTTACACTTTTCTTAAGACCTTTTTCTTTTAGTGCCTTCAGTTTTTGTAATATTAAGGAATTGCATCATGATGCATTGTAGTGTTTGGACTTTATTATTGGAATAAATAAATTGGTATGCAAGTTCTGCAGAAAAAGACCCTGAGGATTTTGTCATGTCTTTATTCTTGGGAAAGAACATGTTACATATTTTTGGATACCACGCGTTCTTTATTCGTCAAACTATTCCTGTGTTTTTTGATGAGTATTAAAATGATTGATTCACTTACCCTCAATGTAAGGCGAAAAATAAATACACAAGGTGGAGTTAGCACCAGAAGGTGCTAACAATTTTAGAATGTCAAAGAATGTGAGGTTCTTCTATGCCTTTGCAATAACTCAATGGTCAACACACTCATCCAGTAACTGTGGAGACTTGTTTCAATTCTTGTCTATTTTTGAAGGGAATGGAATTTTGCATTTTTATTCCCTTCTCTAATTGTTATTTAGAAAGTGGAACTAGTGGAACTAGAAAAAATGAGTCCTGGATTCAAAACACCTCAACACCATGACCTGTCTAGTGTTTCCCATAAGGGAGGCAACTCATATAGTCTCAGGCCAGTCAGTGGGAATAGACTTCAGGCTGTCTGGTTAAACTGTCCAAATGTAGGCTCTCAGTTTGGTGTCCTGAGTATCACTGACAGTTTTTTTTTTTTTTTTTTTTTTTTTTTTTTTTTTGTTTTGTTTTGTTTTGTTTGTTTGTTTGTTTGTTTGTTTTTCCTTAATCATATCATAGAACAGCTTGGGTTGGAAGGGACCTTAAAGATCATCTAACTCCAACCGCCTTGCAACAGGCAGGGTTGCCAAGGCCCCATCCAGCCTGGCCTTAATGGGGAAAAGAAAATGATTTACACTTAAAACATACAGATATGAAAGGGCGTGGCTGATTTTTGTGGTTCATTTTTTGTGTATTTGCCAGTTTGATTCTGGGGGAGGGGGTTATAAGTCATAAAGGAGCATTCCACAGTGAATGAATACCTACTAATATAAGTGAATACGGGGTGATCCTTTTATCCTCTCAGCACTTTTTCTATTCTGTAGTTCCACATCAATAAGCAACGACTCCAGTCTCATGCTAGCATGCCTGAAACTGTTCTAGTGCCTCCTCCAACCACCCAAAAATGTTTTCTCCCTGCCAACTCCTCCTGCTTCTAGGTAGGCCCTGGCAGAGGCCAAGTTCAAGCTAGCACAGTAGGGAAATGACAGAAAGCTGTTGGATAATGCAGAGGAAATTAGCATCAGATGAGTGATTGGTGGTATGAGACAGAGTTCTGTACTGTGCTGATGGGAAAGTGCTGACCACTGGATGAGTTTGCCTGTAGAGAAAGGTAGAAATTTTCTTCCACATGAGGCAGCCATTCCCATTTCTCTGAGAACTCAGAGGGCAGCAGAAGCTGTTGCTGCCACATGTGGTCAATGACTGCTTCCAAAATCCAATGACTGGATTTTGCCAAATGCAGAGCAGCACTATCTATTCCACAGTGCCTGCAAATGTCAGTGGCAGCCAAAAGCCAGTCTGGTCACAGTGGATCATCTTACAGCCCTAAAAATAATACACCAGAGCCACCAATGCCTTGCATGAAGGCAGGAAGTCACTGCTGAATAGCTTCGGCAGGCACTCTGGAGCAGGTTGCTTATATGTTGGCAAGTTATGACTAACGAGAAATGCTTGCATCGCAATCCCTGCAGGAATGTGGCAGGAATCAGGGAGCTTCTCTGATCAGTGATATGTGTGTAGGAGCTTGCCAGGAGCTGCTTGCTGCTTCCTTTCCCTGGAGCAGCAACAGCAGAGACAGCTGACTTCCTCCCTGCTCTCTTGTATGATGCCCATCCTGGACCACTCTTCCAGCTGCGAGCTGCTCATATCCAGCACAGCAGTGAGCTAGAGCAGGCAGAACTGTTCAGGAAGGGTGCGATTTGAGTTCAAATGCCTTTAAGATAGAAAGAAGCTGAATTTGAACACCTATCCCAACTTTTCACTTTAAGCAACAGAGGACTTTTTTGTTTTCACACTGGTGTTTAAATCCAGTCCTGCAAATTTCTTCAGCTGATACTGTGACAAATTCTGTCAAATCCACCAATATTTCAAGTTAAATAAATCTGAAATTTTCTGTCAAGTGACTTTTCAGTGAATACATGTATGACTCCTGTTACCAGTTATAGGCGTTTTAACAACACTGCTTTCTCCCTGGATCTATGAAAAGGACAAGTGCTTTCCTTCTATTATTTACTTTTGCTAAGGAGGTCCAAAATTAACCATTTGACAGAAAAACAAGCTCTTCATTCCTAATCTTGAAAAACAAGCAAACAAAAAAAAAATTGTGTTTTTGCTCAGATCATATCAATTTGATGTGTTATTTCTTGGCTTGTCTATTCAACCAAAAAAAAAAAAAAAAAAAAAGATTTCATTTCACAGAATATGATGCTGAGGCAGAACTTCTCAGAGCAGTTTGAGTGTAAATACTGAGATCACCACCAGCCTGTTTGGATTAATCTCAAAGCACTGTATATAGACTCCAAATGGAAACAGCAGTTCTGTTAAGGTTTCTCACTAGGGTTAAGTCTAATTTCCCATTGTTGCCAAAGTCAACACAAAATCATCTTAAACCTTGTGAGATTACAGGCACAATCTGCTTCAATCCCATTAGTAATGAGAACTAATTGTGCTTCTCTACTTTGTATTTTGCACCTATATTTTTTCCACAACCTTTGTCTTTTGAGTTGGGCTGTGCTCCAGTATGTCTTCTGTTCCATGATAATATATTTATCCTGTGCTTCCTGATGTACGTTGTTGGCCCAGCCAGCATAGTTGGTTTTATTCCTGCTTTTAAAATACTTAAATCAACTGAAACTTAAAACACTAATTGTTGGAATTTAGTTTGAAAATAGAGCTTACAAATGCCTCCATCTACCTTTTCTAAGGTGGTAAAGTCTAAATCTGCTATATCTTCCTGATGATATTCTTCTCAGGAATTTCAGTCCATAGCGAGCATTGCAGGAGTTGTCTAAATTGACAGTCTGTACATAGTGAAGAAGTGAAACCATGCAAAAGTACACAGACATTTAATGCCCATAAAATGAATGATAAAAATTGTTATTTCAGAATGCTGTGTTGACAAAGGTAGTATCTTCCCATGTCAATAGCAATTATTCTTATATTTAAAACCATGCATTTGTGTTTCACAGAAGCAGAGATTAGAAATAATGCATTTAGAATACTTAAAATATTATCTTTGGATTATTTTGATAAGAATATTAATGTTTAGCAACGGCATTTCCATACCTAAGGGGAGGGGATTTTTTACTCCATTAACTTAACTGCTGCTGCTTCTCAAGAAATCCCCATATCTTTTCCATTAGTTTCCTAGAACACAAAATAATAACATGTAAAAACAATCTTTCCACTGAAAAGAGGAAAATGGCCTGAAAATGGGATAACTTCAAATAATTTTTCAGATGATTGAAAATGAATGTGGGAATAAGAGCATCAGTGACTGTCAGCTGAGTGGACGTTTTAATGGACAATAAAGAAGTATGCTGACCATAGAAATCAAACTTATAAAAAGTTGGGTTGAACAGAACCTCATCTTTCAAGAAAAGGGGCCTCCTGAAAGCTTAGAAAAACATTGGAAGTAGAAGTATAATCTGAGAAAATTTGGCAGGGAAGTAAAGACCAAAACCACAAAAATAATATCTGCATTTTTTAGATCCCTGAAGAGGAGGAGAAAAATGAAGCAAGAGTGCCAATAGTTATTAAAAAAAAAAAAAAAAAAAAAAAAAAAAAAAAAAAAAAAAAAAAAGGTCTGAAAAGATTTTTAAAATTGATGTGGACTGAGAAATTATAGTGGCGCATAAGTGCTCAGCTCATCCTGCAGAACATAGTATCACACAAGAACTGTTTGGAGTAAAGCACTTAAGGCTTGCAAATAAAGAAATATTTTGCACAGAAGCATGCCATTAGTAGGGGGGTTAGAGAGCTAAATATAAAGAGAAATTGAGAGAGTATTACTAGGCTAAGAAGCATGCTAAGAAAAAATGGAAGTATAGCACATTGGTGAGATTGCAGAAGTGTTTAATGTGGCTAGACAGGATGATCTTACAGAGGCTAAAAGGGTGTACGAAAAAATATTTAAAAGTCAGTGAAACATTAGGATATTAAATACATCAGGATATTAAATTAATTTCCCATCTGTTTACATTTTCAATTTCCCATTTCAGAAAAACAAATGCATGCTGCATCATCATTTGAACTTACCTGTTTTTCAAATTGCTTAATAGATATATTTGTTTTCTTTATACATTTACATGTCTGGACAGGACATACCCCTTGTTACACTGTAAGCATATATTTCCTGCAAAATTTTGATATTATTCAGTACTTTGCTAAATATTTTTAAATGGTATGCTTCTTACTCAATATAGTATTTCATAAACTCTATGAGACTGGTTCCATGCCATTAATTCTCTCGTTTCAATCTGTGTTTAGAATACAACAAACAATCATGCAGTCTGACATTCAGAATTTCACAGTTTCTTTGAAGCAAACAGTGATGTTAGCAAGCACTTGAAAGAGGGCAATCCAAATGCCTAACAGTAGAGGAGACCATGATTTTCAATAATTGTTTTCTTTCATTTGTAACTTCTAAAAGCATACAATAACGCTAAACTGCTTTATGAATGCCTCGTGTAACTGAATCAGGTGCATAAGTGTGTTTTTGTAGGTGGCTCTAGACAGGTCTCTGATGAAATATCTGTTCACTGTGGTTTGTTTTGTGAATTACTCCACATATTATTGGCACATATCTACTTTTTAACTGCTGAGGCTGTAAAATGGGACACATCCAGTGTGGTGGTTTTACTCAGATGGGCAGCCGAGCTCCACCACAACCGCTCTCTCACTCCCCGCCTCCTCAAAGAGGAGGGGGAGAGAAAAAAAGTCAACACAAAGAGCTCGAGGTTTGAGATGAGAATGATTTAATTAAAGGGAAAGGGAATGGGGAGAGAATGTAACAAAAGAAACAACAAGGCCGCGTGGAAGCACAGAGAGAGAGAGAAAAAAATTATTCTCTACTTCCCATCAACAAGCGATGTTCAGCCACGTCCTGGGAAGCAGGGCCTCAAAACGCGTACCGGTTGTTCAGGAGAGAGCCAGAGAGAGAGAGGGATAACCGAATTTACTGGACTGTGTGGATTCGATGGCCTGGCACACCGGAACCGCAGAAATATAAGGCTCTAGTGGACACAGGCGCACAGTGTACCCTAATGCCATCAAGTCACCAAGGGGCAGAACTCATCTCTATCTCTGGAGTGACAGGGGGATCCCAAGAGCTAACTGTATTGGAAGCTGAAGTGAGTCTAACTGGGAATAAGTGGCAAAAGCATCCCATTGTGACTGGCCCAGAGGCTCCGTGCATTCTCGGCATAGACTACCTCAAGAAAGGGTACTTCAAGGATCCAAAAGGGTACCGGTGGGCTTTTGGCATAGCGGCCTTGAGCACAGAGAAGATTAAGCAGCTGTCCACCCTGCCTGGTCTCTCAGAAGACCCTTCTGCTGTAGGATTGCTGAGGATTGAAGAACAGCAAGTGCCAATTGCAACTACAACTGTGCACCGGTGGCAATATCGCACCAACCGAGACTCCCTGATCCCTATTCATGAGTTGGTTCATCATCTGGAGAGCCAAGGAGAGAGAGAGATCCCTCCCCCACAAGAGCCCCCTTTATTGCTGAGTGTGACATCAGGTGTTATGGAATATCCCTTTGGTCGGTTTAGGTCAGCTGCCCTGGTGATGTCCCCTCCCCATCAATTGCCCACCCCCAGCCTGCTGGCTCCTGGGGCTTGGAGAGAGTCCTGATTCTGTGCCAGCACTATGCAGCAATAGACACAACACTGGAGTGATACCAGTGCTGTTCCAGCTACGAGTGCAGCACTGTGTGGGCTGCAGCAGGGAGAAGTGACTCCATCCCAAACAGACCCAACACACACATGGATTTGGGGAATGTGCTAGATAAGTTCCATTAAGTTTATGATTATTAGGCTGTTATGAAATGGTTAATATGAAATTAACTACTGCTTTACGCCTGAAAAATAAATAGAATGAAGGGTAGCAGATTCTCCCACAATTATAGTTTTTGTTGTTGTTGTTGTTTTCCCTTTCCTTTGCATCTTTTTTCTTCTTTCCTGCCTATCCGTATATAAATTAGTATTTTGGCATTTTTTCTTAAGTACTAAAGGCCTGATAGCTCACTTAATATAAAATACAGTTTCCACCAGATGATAGGGAGGAAAAACATACAGTTCATGGCTATTACAACTATAGTTTGCTCTTCTTGTGGTAGGGTAGTGTCAGACTAAAAAAAAAAAAAAAAAAAAAAAAAAAAAAAAAAAAAAAAAAGACTTTTTTTTTTAGTTAACAATAGAATTTCATTGTAAAAACAAACAAAATATACTTTCTCAACTTCTCAACTTCAGGGAAAATTAAACATTCATTTGACAGGGCAGATTACAGAGAGCTACTCTTCTCTCCTTGGTAACTGAAGTCACAGAAAGGTCTGTCATGAGAAACCGTATCTAGGTTCATTACCTGGAAACCTAGAACACCAAGGGATAAGAATAGAGAAGGCAGTGAGAAAGACCTGGGAGACCATATTATAGTAAAGTAAGTATATGGGCTTCTTGCTAACACAGTAAGATACCCTTATCACAGAATCACAGAATCACAGAACGGCTGAGGTTGGAAGGGCCTCTGGAGATCATCTGGTCCAACCTCCCTGCCAAGCAGGAACACCTAGAGCACACTGCGCAGGATGGCATCCAGGCGGGTTTTCACAGAATCACAGAACTGTAGGGGTTGGAAGAGACCTCGAAAGATCATCGGGTCCAACCCCCCTGCCAAAGCAGGTTCCTCAGAGCAGGCTGCCCAGGTAGGTGTCCAGACGGGCCTTGAATATCTCCAGAGAAGGAAATTCCACAACCTCCCTGGGCAGCCTGTTCCAGTGCTCCGTCACCCTCACTGGGAAGTTCTTTCGCATGTCAGTGCGGAACTTCCTGTGCTCTATCTTGCGCCATTGCCCCTTGTCCTATCCCCACAAACCACTGAGAAGAGGTTGGCTACATCCCTCTGTCTCCCGCACCTCAGGTATTTGTACACATTGATGAGATCCCCTCTCAGTCTTCTCCAGGCTGAACAGACCCAGGTCTCTCAGCCTTTCTTCATAGGAAAGATGCATGGATACATGAGATAGATAGTCATACTTGGCTCCTGCAGATAATCTCTCTTCCAAGATTTGTTGATGATGAGTGAAGAATAAAATACTAACAAAAACTCTGTTCAAACTATAAATCCAGTACGTACGGGGATGACAAGAGCTTATTTTGTATGGGAAGAAACCCAACTTCTCAAGCTTTGTTAACAAACAAACAAACAAATGAGGTCCAGCATGGTCTGCATAAATGAATTAGTTGTAGCTATAATTGCCAGTGCTGAGGAAGACGTGCTCAGTTAGGTGAAAATTACAGCTCTGGACACCTAACTTAAAGCATTTATATACTGGAAAAGAGAGTGAAATGAATAAATTATTAGGGTTACTGGGCTTCTCAGGGGGCAGATTTTGAATGCAGTGCTTTAAAGCATATGCCTGCAGGTCTTTGAATCAAATAAAAACATGAAAGGTTGCATTGGGTTAGGCTACCAGGATGCAACAGTATCCCACTCAGCATCCCTTGCTCAGACAAGGCAAATCTTTGCAAATGCAGAGCTAATATTTGTTGAAATGTAAAGATTAAAGTTGAAGAAATAGGAGGGGTAAAATTACAAGGAGGGAAAAGGGTAAATTCTTTAAAGTTTTTTGCATCTCCAGAGGAAAAAGAAAATGAAATAAATACCACATGGCAAAGACAATACCCAGTGTTGCCAGGTAACAGATAGATCTGATTTTGATATCTAAACTAAGGGCATCCCAGAGCAATTTGGTTGATACAAAGGTTGGCAAATGTTACAAGTATCAGCAATGTGCACTTTCGTTGAGGAATTGGGTTATAATCAAAATACCCTGAACCAGAAACTTGGCTCTAAAACATAAATGATCAATTCCCATTGAAAACAGTAACTTAAATTAACAGGCAGAGGCATTAATGAATCACCCAATAGGGCTATTTAAAAAAAAAAAAAAAAAAAGAGAGAGAGAGAGAGAGAAAGAAAGAAATATTGAGCAATAAGCAGCAATTCTTTACAAAAGGGGCCAGGGAAGTGAACGTTCTTGCTATGAAGTAAGCAAGTTAGAATAGATGATTTTTTGATTATTTCAATTCCAAAAACGATAATCAAAAGAAAAGGGACAGAACTGTACTGCTGTGACTGGTGCTATGAGATACCAAATATAGTAAAAAGCTGCAAAAACACACCTCATACACCTCAATATGAAAGTGGTTTTCTGTGGGAATAATCTATTAGGGGATGCTAACAGAGTAGAAACTGGTATTTCTCATGTTCTGGTTAGTGTAATACTTCAAAATTCCAGCTGTTAGTTAACAATTAATTCATTATCAATAATTGAATAATAGGTGAAGTAGGCTTATGATCAAAAACATCCCAACTCTCAACTGGAAAAAAAGAAAAAAAAAAAAAAGAAAAAAAAGAAAAAAAAAGAAAAAAAAAAAAGAGATCTTGATTACATCAGAAATTAAAATAAAGGAGCCTTCATATTGGTAAGAAAATACTTCAGTAAGTTTTCTGTTCTCTTCAATAGAGTTTTCCATTTGCATATCTCAAGCTGCTTTCCTAATCTAATCTAATTAAGTGTCACCAATAGATGTTCCATATTACAGAACCCCAAGGTTTAGAGATTTCTCCTTGTACTGTTAGAGTCACAGTTCTATTTTAACTGCAGTGCATTCTAGCAATTTTTTATTCTTAATCTATTATCCGGCTGGTGGATTTATTATTATCTTTAAAATATACTAATATTTCTGAGTAAATTAGAGGCTTTTACAGGGAAAAATAAGCTTTAAGCCAAATAATTACATCTTATATTATAAATGAAAATTTGCTCAATTCCAGTGTAGATATGGTTGGTTGTTTTTCATTTTAATAAGAGCTTATTTGGGACCTATCTACAATTCTGTGCTTAATCATAAAGTTTCAGACATTAATACATGATAGAACAAAAAGTCTTCACAACTGTTTTTTAGGAAACAAACTTGTAAAACTATCAAAACAAAGAGTACTGCCTTCAGATGTAAACAACATCAAAATATTGGATGGAGCACACAATAATTTTGGCTTCAGAAAGCTGGGTAATAATTTCAATGCTTTTGGTAAACAAAAGTGTATATTTCCTTGTCTTTCTCAATAATGAAATACACAGTAAATGCAGTTTGTAAGAAATAAAAAATAGCTGGGCCCTCATAGGTATGATATGAGAAAGTAAAATGCTAAAAACATGTCCTAAATAATCCTGAAAAAAAAAAAAAGGGGGGGGGGGGAGTGGTGGAAAAAGTACAATTCCTTTTAAAAGATTCAAATTCAAAAGAGGGTAATAATTTTATCATAGAATCATAGAATGGCCTAGGTTGGAGGGGACCACAAAGATCATCTCGATCCAACTCCCCTGCCATAGGAAGGGATGCCACCCACTAAATCAGGTTGCTAAGGGCCTCATCCAGCTTGGTCTTAAACACCTCCAGAGATGGGGCATCTACAACCTCTCTGGGCAACCTGTTCCGGTGCCCCACCACGCTCTGAGTGAAGAAATCTTTGTTTTTATAATAACAGGAAAGAATCCTGCAGACAATTTCAAAAATTTTGACTGTCATCTATAGGCACCTAATAATGGAACGATTAATGCATCATGTGAAAGTAGTGTTAGATTAATATTTTGGAAGATGACAAAAATGGAAGTATATCTTTGACAGGAAAATATAAAGAAAAATACAACAAAATTACTGAAATAATTTAGACGATTTGTTATCAATATGATAATCTTAGATTTGTGGGACTAAGAGACAGTTAAGAAAAGTGTAATTGAGGACAATAATTGAATTATAGCCTCCTTCCTTTCCTCTGATTTACTACCCTTTCTACTGCTTTAGGCTCATCTGGAATGCTATTTTAAGTCATTCATTTGAGGGGAAGGGAGCAGGGATGGGGTGGGTGTGTGTGTAAATGTACATCTATGAAGTTATGGTTGCTTTATCCTTGTATAGAAGAGAAAGAACCAGAAGGCAATCAGTGTATGGTCAGCATGTAACATGCTGATAGTGCTGATCTATAATAACTCAGCTCTTGTTCATATCAAGACATTGTGAATGTATTATTGTGAATGGTGTAGAATGTTAATACATTGGATGTATTCAGTATTATATGTTTTTTTTTCCTTAGAAAAAAATAGGATAACTAGGAACATTTTTGAAATAAAAAGTGGATTCCTGAAACAGATTGTCTTGTCAAAGAGCTAATTCTTTGGCAAATATGCTGCTGCTATAGATCTGGTTACAGTTATGTACATTTTGTACTCCTCTGTGAGAGACTGTTCTCATCATTTAGTCTTTTGAAACTTAAGTATTTTCCTCCCTATTTCCTATTACTATCTTAAGAGAGATTGTACTAACAAAAATTATGTATCATCAGCAGAATACATCTGAAGAAGGATGTACTCTCTTTATACTTGTACTTAATCATCTGAATTTCACATACACAGTAGCAGCTGTATCCTACATCTGATCTCAGTGAAAGACTGAAATTAATTTTGGTTTATTTAGCTTGTCAAAGAGAAAGCTAAACAGTAACTGGAGAACAGTCTGTAATCACCTACACAAGGAAAAGATATCTAATACTAGAGTTCTCTCCAGTCTCATAGACAAAGGTGTCATGGAATCCAGTGGCTGAAGTCAACAAATTTCAAAGTGAAAATGATGTGCAGATTTTTAACTTGAAGGTTAATTTCCCATTGCAAGAATTTAGCATATGATGTAGTAATACAACAGCTAGCCCATGGAGGGTTAACTTCATGGAGGTAGCATATAGTCTCTTATACGTATCTCAGGACCTCCGAAGAAATCAAGCTCCTTCCTTTCAAGGCTTTAGTTAGTCTGGAGAGCTGAGGTGAATGGAAGAGCTCACACAATATAGCTCCAAGTCTTGTCTGTATCTTCTTATGCAGACAGTACAGGGGTCTCACCATGTTCCTCTTGCCAGCTTCTGTCAAAGACAGAACGAATATTTGAACACTTTTCACTGTGCCAAAGCACATTTTGGTTTGTTGCCATTGTTACTCTCATCTCTGAAATGGACTCATCATGGTTATGAGAAAAAAGCTGTGGAGGACAAAATTTTGATAAATATCCACGAATCTCTTTTAATGCAATATATGCAAACTTAAATTAGCTTTTTCATTTATGAAGATGTTACCAACTTGAAGATACATCAGTGAAAAACTGAAGGAATACAAATTCCATTGCCTTAAGCATGAAAGATAGATGAGAGCAGCAACATATAGTCTCCCTAACATCTCCCTGTTCAGAAGCTGGGGGGAGGTCATGGCCCAAATGAGTGACTAAAGCACTGCAAGCTGGTATGTTAAAAGTTTCTATGCACATAATGGAGAACAGAGAAATTAAATCCAGTCAAACCTTCCTGTTGCATTTCCTTTTAGTGACAATGTTCATCGTAGTTCTTTATTTCATCAGGAATTTTACTCTTTTAACGGCAACACACACACTACAGAACCTGGGAAATGCAATTGGGTGCAGTGATGGGGCGGTCCCCATCCCAAACTGACTACTCATAGGAAGAAGTATATCAGGGTCTCAGGTTTGGGCGTGGGCAGAGCCCACCTGAGCAGAAGCGGAGGGCTAAAAGCAGCCTTCCAGATGATGAAAAGGATTAGGGAAGAGTTGTTTTACACCACATGATGCTGCTGTAATGATGAGCCACAGATGAAATTAGTTAATAAAGGTGATACCTAATTAAATTGTGTATTTTTGTTTGTTTTCCTGGACACCCAGAACAGTGAAGGAAGAGTGAAAAAGAATTTTAATATTTTTAATATCTAATATTAGAGCAGTACATTCAGTTGAGAAACTGACAAACTGGAAAATCAATGCTAATTTTTCACAGAATAATCTAGGTTGGAAGAGACCTCCAAGATAATTATTTCATTTCAAAATATATTCACATTTAATTAAAAATGCAAAAATATAAAATTGTTAAGTTTCCTTCGTGGTTTAGGATATCAAATATACTTAGTTTTAGAAACATTACTGCTTCAACATATTGTTCTAGCTATTTTCTGTATTTATTAATGGAATATAAAGAGTTCTAATTTATGAGTCTGAAATTAATATCAGTAGCAGGATATATTATTTTGGTTGTACTTAGCACAAGTTAGCCTCAGAAGTAAGTCTGTTACCCAGCATATAACTGACAACTCTATCATATGCACTGTTAGAAGAAAAAACAGCTAAGCATAATTGCAACTGTGCCTGTTATCCTGTGCTTGCTAGTAAAGTTTGGTGTTTTTTGAGGAAAAAAAAAAAAAATAAGGTGACTCATGAGGAATCCATCTTAAGAGTATCAGATTATTGCTCTTACTGATATTTTTCTAACAGCTATGCCTCATTGCATTTTAAAGACTTTTCAAGTTCATAATTTACCTTATGATTTTTAAATTATAAAGAAATACAGTTAACTTACTTGTACTTCACTGATGGGTACAGCTTAACTATGTTTATTGTCATGAAAAACTTCTGTAACTGTCACCCTTTAATTTCTTTAAAGGTCCTTGCCTATACAGAAGGCCTTCATGGAAAATGGATGTTCAGCGAGATTCGGGCTGTTTTTTCAAGACGTTATCTTCTCCAGAACACAGCTTTGGAAGTGTTTATGGCAAACAGAAGTACGTCTTTCTTTATTTTGTTGCATAAAAAAGTTCCAGCTGATATTTTGCAGTGTTAATCTCAGAATTTAAACTCTGTACGTCCTTTGGTAAAGTGCTTATTATGTTTGTGGTCAATTGTGTATTTCATGTTAAAATCAATCACATAAATCAATCTCACTGTTTTCTGTGCAGCAGTAAGATGTATTTATAAAGGCAGATCATTGCAATTGGTAAATTCTTCAAATGTTTAATAGGATATTTGCTTTTCCCATCTGCCCCTTTCCTCATTTTTTTTGTAAATATTTTAATGTAATGTCTACTAGCACAAAAGTTTTTCCAAACAAAACAAAACAAAACAAAAAAAGGGCATCTGAGTAAATGGTTAAATTTTAATTGCTTATTTAATTAGGAATTATTAATTTTTAATTAGGAATTAAATTCTGATATCCATTTTTAATTTTCTATTATCAATTAGCATAACAATCCATAAAAACACAACTTACACAATTAATAAATGCATATATTTCAAATGATGTGAGTTCCTTACTCAAAACCAGACTACTGCGAAGGGTATTTACAGTACTTCCTTCAGACTTTCATCTTAGGCACAACTCGGAGGAACCAAGTCAGGAACATAAGGTCTCCTAAACTGTCAGTGGGAAGAAATAGGTGTCAGCTAGGCTGCTTACAGGAGATGGATAGAGCTAAAGGGGATAGTTTCCCATGTATGGGAGACATATACCAGTCCATGAGCTCAGAAATTGGCACTGCTGTTTTGTGGATTTGTTTCCACATGGGATTTCCTGGTGTTAGTGAATTTTTCTTATAACTGAGGCTTTCTTAATCCTACATACCTGTGTGGATGTTATGCTGTTATATAGGTTCATTACAGATTCGTTCTTCATTTCACTGCCTGTTTACATGAAATGTAGTATTTCTTGCCCACCGGAGATCTCACTTTCTCAGCTCTTGGTTCACAGCTGCTGATAAGTAGCATTAATTCATTTTTTCCTATTAGTGGGATCTCTCTGATACGTCCATCAGAATTTGCACGTGTAATGACTTTCTTTGGTGAAGTTTAGTAGAGCTAGTATATTATAAGGTTTTCTAACAGATGCCATTGAGTAAAAGGAAAAAAAATATATCCAAATGACAATGTTCTGCCAGTGTCCTGGGAAGGAAATCTCCTTTTCTAATTATAAACTGAATTAAAATAAAAAGGACCAGATCACTAAATGTAACCACTCAGTTTTGTGTGTGAAAATATGCTACTTGGAATCAGAGTTGAGTGGTTGGTGAGGTCAGTCGGTAGTCTTTTGCCCTGAAGAATTCTGACGTAAGCTCTTACTTCAACTGGAGAGGGATTAAACTTTTTCTGGTACTATGTATTTTAGTGCACCAGTTAGAAGACGAAATACTATGCAAACTATTGAATGGCTTCCCAGCTTGATAAGAGGTTATATGGGCTAATGGCAAGCTATAGTTCCTTTGAGGTATACCTCACTCAGGTCTTATACAAACTGGAGAGTCAGTAAAAAATGTTAACCAGCTAATGCTATAGGTGTGGTGTATACCTGGAGTATCTGTTCTAACTTGAATGCCCAAGAGGATAAAAGTGGAACTGACTTCTCTTCCCAAATAAAATCCAAAAAGTGTTTTTATACATACTGGTGAATATAAAGAATTCTGAAGGTGGTTTACTACTCTGTATTCTCTCTTCTTTATTTAGCTTCTGTTATGTTTAATTTTCCTGACCAAGCAACAGTGAAAAAAGTTGTGTACAGCTTACCACGTGTTGGAGTAGGAACCAGCTATGGTTTGCCACAAGCCAGGTAATTTTATTAAAATAACTTGTAAATTCTATGATTATTATACTATATACATTATATTATTATATGGGTCAATACTAAAAAATTATTCCTGTCAAGAAACTGTCAAAAAAAGGTTTTCAATTTTGTTAGGATAGTTTGAGAAATAATACCCTTTCCTTAATGTATGGCCTGTTATTGTAGAAAAGAAGTAAAAGTATTCTAAACTAGATTTTGTGATCTTTAAAGGAAATAAGCACTTCCAGGTGGACCAAACCTTCAAAGTCTAGTTTTCAGTCAGGTTTTATAACTGTATGAAAAAATGATCATCCTTGCTGTGGCTGTAATGCAAGGTATGTAAGTAAACTTGACTAGGCTTTGTGCTTACTAAATAAAAAATATTTTCTTACATAACTTCTCACTGGCCATTTATATGAATGTATATACATTTTACTTCATTGTTTATCAGTAATGCTCATCAAAGCCTATTTTGCACTTTCCAAATTCCTTCCATTCATTAATACGATTCTTCCTCCATTTCCAAAATTATGGATAATCTATATTTTTGAAAAGACCAACCAAGATTCAGTTCTAGAGCTTTTCACATACTATGGACAACTACATAGCATGTAGTTCCATGTAGAACTTATTTGTTCTCTCATCAATATCAAATCAACCTCTGATCAGAGATTAGGTTGGTAATTGTCAGATCCTATGCTATAAAAGTATTCATATTTCACTGATGGAGAAAATGGTATTTATGTGTACTTGACTGAGCTGGGGTGAAATTTCCTGCTGTCTTATTTTTGTTTGTTTGTTTAGTAGTGTCTGTTCAGACAGTAAAATTTTTCGTGAGGGTGAATCACCAGAAGTTTGGTCACTTTTTTTTTTTTTTTTTTTTTTAGATTCAGATTGTATTTCTATTCAAAATCAAAGAAAAATAAATATAAGAGAGAGGACAGACAGGAAATTCACAAAATATGGTGCCTTGGGTTCAGATCTCTGTTTGGCTTGACTTGGCCAGAAGCTGATGACTTAATCATCAATGTGTTGTCTGGGATGTGTCTTTCTCTTTCTTTAAGTCATTTTCTACAAACTAAAAATTCATATTGTCTGTGTTTTATCCCAGTTCAGAATGTGGAAATACTCTGTAATGTCAAAGCATTTGTAGGATTGGAGACTATTTCTTTCCCAGCTGAAAATCATTCCTTGTCATGAGCTCAAGAGACTCATGATGCCTAAGGCTTGATCTTCTGAATGTGCTGAAATCTTTAGGCAAACTGCCAAGTTTCTCAAGTTTTCACTGAGATCAAGGGAAGTTGAGGCATCTATTTGGAAGGTGCATCTTGTTAATATTTGCATTGCTTTTCCAAAAACTCAGATTACAGGAATTGTTGTATCTAAATGGAAAATAATAGTATTCTTTTCTGAAATAAAAAAAAAGGCCACATATTCTAGAACAAACAAAATGCAAATTTCTCAGTCAGAATTTCATATTTATAGTGACATTTTTTAACTTTTGAAATTCATATCCTTTGTGCATTATTCATTGAATAATTGTCTGAAAGTTTGTTGATATATAATTATTGAGAAAAGTTTCAGCTTAAATATTATATGCAATTATTTCCATATTTTTTGATTAAAGTTCAATTAAAATCAAAAACGGGCTTGTTAGCCTTCAGAATAAATCTGGCATATGGTAGTGAAGTTGGTTTACTTTCTTGTGCTTGTGTAATTGCTCTGTGATTTATGCATCATAAAGACCCTTTAATCATGGTTTTTCTTTTATTTCTCTCTACATACCCTTCAGTAGGATTACAGTGGAGTAATTGAGGAAAAATGTGGCTCAATAACTGCTCTGTAGTTAATATTTTGTTGATGTTAGAATATAGTTTTCCTTCCCATTAATAAGTTGGCTCCAGAATGCTAGCAAGAATTTTTAAAGTTATGTTTATTTGTATCGTAAACATAAATAGATATGAAGCTGAGTAGCCAGCATCTACACAGGGAGCTGCTACACTGAGTAAAATATCATATGTTATGCCCAATTTTTCAGATTAACTTGAAAAAATTTAACTTAAAAATATTTTATCTAAAACAAATCTTTCTAGTAGTTTTGGTTAAATTCTTTAGTTTTATTTTGATGATATTTTAATCCATATTTAATTACATTGTCATAAAGAAATGCAATTCAAGATGGAAGAGTTAATCTGAAAGAGTTAATGAGTTTTAATGAAGTAGATGGACTTTAAGTGCATTTCTATTTTTATGGAGAAATCCTGTGATTAACAAAGATGGAAGGAAAAACAATATTTGTGATCTTCTAATACAAAGGAATACAAGAGGAGTACAAGAGACATCTTCTAATACAGAGAAATAAAAGTAGGTAAACTGGTATCATCTCAAGACTGTTAGAGCAGCTGTTTTGAGTAACTCTCCAGTTTGTATCTGCTGGCATTCCCTATTTTTGCCTGTCTAATGCTTTTATTCTACAAAGCATTCAAGACTGTATTAAAGTTATAAAGTAATTATATCCTTAAAATCAGTCACATGTTGAAGTGTTTGGTCTTGTTTGGTGATCAAATTTATCTATCTTCCATATATTCAATTTCATTGTTCCTAAACATGTTGCATCGATTGTAGTTTTTGACCTTGTCATATGATATAATTTGGCAGACAGTACTATCTCTTTTATTTAACTTATTTCTTCAGCTCTACATAGGTAAAGTAATGTCTTCAGTTTTACAACACTGTTATCAGACCACTTTTTAGGGTTTTAACGACTCAGGTGTAATTTACTGATGCAATTTTATTGAGGGTAATATTACAGCCTAGAAAACAATGTGAGCTGCTTGTGGCTTTGGAAGCATACAGGGATCAAATAATTGGTAAAAGATACAGTTGCATTATCATACTTCACCATGAAACAAGTGCTAACACCTGAGTCTGAATTTTGGTGGGCCATTAATGTGTTAGATAAACAATAGCTTCAGTTATTAAAGCTGAGAAATACAAGTGATGAAGTTTTTTTTTTTTTTTTCTGAAGGAAAACATGTAATTTGGCTGATGTGGTAGCTACGTTCAACATCACCTCATCACTGTCACTAAAGCATAAAACCCCTTTCAGAGCTTTGATTGAATGCAAATATAGACGAGTGTCTTACCAGAAGCCTGTGATTTTCCCAAGCCTTTTTTCTATTTTTATTTTTTGTTTTTATTTATTTTATTTTATATAGGAGCAACATAACACAAAACATTATGCAGATGCTATTTTTTTATAAGATTCTTTGCATGAAGTTGGACTGTAGATAAGTTAAAAGTGATTGTGAAAGGGGGTGGGTCATGCTCCACATACAGAACAAGCCTTCCCTCAAAATTTCATGAAACATTTGTAAACATATTTAAGGCATATAAAACTTGGAAAAAATGGATTATCCCCTTGTACGTCAGAGGATCTTCTGCAGCTTCCATTTTTAGTAAGTACTTCAGAGTTCTCAAGAAGCAAAGGAAGCACACACATTTGTGAATCTTCATACTTCTGATGGCATATTGAAACAGAAAAACGGTTTGATCAAAGTTGGGTGGATTCAACAAAACACAAAACAGTGGGTATGCCTGTGTTAACTGAAACAAGCAGGTTGTGGAACCAATTTATTGTGCATAATTTTTTCTAGTCTATTCTGAAACAATTTCAAATTTTTCAAATGCCTTAGATGAAAAACAAATGAAGAGACTTTTTAGTATATTTTGATTTTATGTAGAATTAAATTAAATCAGGCTTTCAAATGCAAGTCCAGTATTTGTCAGTTCATAGATTTTTTTGTGTCTCTTGGAGACTGTGGGTGAAGTCTAAAAGCATCTACTAAGTTGTACTGATGTGTACATTTGTTTTGTTATGAGAGGAACAAAAAGTCTGTGACAGAAATGCTTTGTCAATTTAATTATCTCTTTAGTATTTTTACTTTCTGTATTTATTAATATGCAGCATTAGTCAAAATTTACTGGGAACAATACAACTTTGAAACTTATAAAACTAATTGTAATTCTATAAAATGCAATACAATGTATGTCTGCATTCAGATATTTCTTAACATAAATTGTTCACAAGAAGCATAATAGAAACAATGTTAAAAAAAAAAAAAGGTGGCAAGATAGGTGGCAAGACCTTATGTACTGCAGTTTGGGGTAAATATAAAGAAGAAAAAAAAAAAAAAAAAAGAAGAAGAAAGTGTAGGTGCACTCACATGGTCATTTTTGTATGCCCAATTTGTAAGAGTAAGCATAGCAGTCACTGACAACCTAGACATTGACAATTCAGACACATGATTGTGATAATAACCAATCATTCATTTTTTTTTTTTTTTTTAAGAAAATACTCAGCATTCAGTCTTGAAATAGTACACTTAGTATGTTTAGTGGGCAACTGAAAGCTGGTATCCCCAGCACTGGGTGAAATCATTAGGTGTCCCCATTTACTCTTGGTAAGATATATACATACCATATATATAGAGAGAGAGAGAGAGAGAGATACCGTATATATAAATATATATATATAATATAGATAGATAAAATTAATGAATAGGCTAAACTTCAGAAATCTCTCTTTTTTTTTTTTTTTTTTAACAAATATGCACATTTTTCTATTTTGATCCATTTATAAGGCGTATGTTTCTGTAAAAAAGGTACCTGAGGAGATTAATTTTTCCTCTTTCCAAATATTTTCTTTGTCTCTTTTCAACAAATATAATTTTCTTTAGAAATGAATTGTGAGCAATTAAGCTATTTCTGCTTGTTGCAGATTTCTTTCTTTGGATCATTAGTGACTAAATCCAGTTTCCTGTATTTTACTAACAAGGGACAGAATACGTAATGGGTAATTTGGTGCATAGTATGTGGTTATAACACTGTTGTCAAATTATATCTGGAAGAGATGAAGTTTTCTGCTCTTCTGTTCCTTGGCACAGTAGTTATATTCTTTATCCCTTGTACAATCATATTTTTTAGAAAAATTGTGGAAATTAAAAATCTTAAACTTGTATTCCCTTTCCAAATTTTAATGAAATGCAATTCTGGAGAAATTATCAGTTATTCTGGAGAGATAGGCAGATGGACATGTGAGCAGATAACTGAATGAAACTGGTTTCTTTCAGAAATCGGGCTAAAAATAGAAATATTGTAGATTACTGGGATATAGGAGTGGATCATGGGTAGCTGACCATGGAGAAGGAACACAAATTGTGTAGTAAATATGTTCAACCCATGTACTGGAAATATATGGCACTTTAATATCTATCACCCACCTTAATGAACTTATCTAAACGTGTCCTTTTGAAACAGGGAAATGGCACTCCTCTTTTATTCCTGCTGGACAACACAGGCACCAGGAGGTCTGCAGCTCCTTTTATTTCCAGTCTTTTAACCAGATTCAGAATAAAATAAAACACAAAATATATTCTTCTGAATTATTACAGTGCTGTAGTACTGGTAAAATAAAATAGAGATCTTAATTTTAGTAATTTCTCAAATACAGGTAATAGTATCTTCTTGACTTCATTAAATGAGATAAAAAACCTCTGAGAGAATCTGAAATTAATCACACTAATAACGTTGCCCTATGTCTTAACATTTAATGAGGCTCTTAAAATAATAATTCTTTAAATATATTTCCTAGGAGAATCTCTCTGGCCACTCCTCGACAGCTTTATAAATCATCCAACATGACTCAGCGCTGGCAGAGACGAGAGATATCTAACTTTGAATATTTGATGTTCCTCAATACTATAGCAGGTAAGGCTTCTGACTCTTTAATCCTTCATAATATGTTTATGTTTGTCAAAGTCTTAAGCACCGTGACTTGATAGAATACATTTATCCCTCTGGAATTCAGCTGCAGCTTTATGATAGATTCTGAAACACACACATTAAATTTTATCAGAAAATACACAACCTATCACTGAGATTTTAGATTCATGTATTGTTGTGGAGGCTGTTCCTTGCTCTCCTTCTGCCATTTCCTCTGCTGACAGCTTTGTCTGAAGCTTTATTAGAGTCAACAAACCATTGCCAGAGAGTGTCTGGAAATAATAATGGGAAAATGTAATTTCACTACTTCATCATTCTCAGCAACAGCAACTAGACAGCAGAATAACAACAGTATTCTGCCTAGTACAGATGTCACCTGGATTGTGGTATGATTAGATTACAGCATCTTTTCTCATTTAGTTCTTTGAACTGAAATATAATATCAGATTAGGTATTTAAAATGACAAATAACTGCCACAGACATCCATTCATTATTGGCAAAATAAGAGTTTTTCTGGCAATTGTCATTAATTAAACATTTACAATGGATTTTCCTTTTTACCTTTCCCTTTTCTATGTATTAACTTCAGTGGTAATTTTAAATGTAAAAAGCAGCAATTTTCTACACTATATACTAAAATTCTTAGGATGTTGTCTACTATCATGATTCCTGCCTCTAGCACGTATACTGTTTGTGAACCTGCCTACAGAGAGGTTTCCTCATATATTTCACTCCAGTGAGCTTTAATTTGAAACCCAAATTAAATTCCACCAGATACCGCTTTGTACTCCAGTGTTACAGCTCATGTCTCTACTTGGCCCTGACTTTTGTGCTTGAGGTTATCTTCAGGCCAGATATAAGACAAATGCAAGTGCAAAACCCAGACGTAGCACCCAAATGACCATTACTGTGACCAGTGTGAGTCACTGCACTCTTCCCAGTAGGTCAGTGGCAGAATTCAGTAGCTGTCAAATATGCTTTCTTTGAAACTTTACACTTTTGCCTCTGTGCTTATGTGCTAGTCATCTTCCCTGCATCCAGTCTCATAGATATTAATGTGTCATCAGATTATCTCAGTGGGATACAGAAGTGCTGCCACTGAATGGGTAGAAATCTGAAGGCATGTTTACCTTGGGCAGTGGAGCACAAAGCAAGACTCCAGTCCCTGAAGCTATCAGAGACCTGGGCTGGAAAGTCTGTATGGTGCAGTAGCATGCAGGCACACCAGCTTGGTTTCCAAGCATTATAGTCACAGTCATGCAGACCTCTGCCTAAGGAAGGAGTCCTGCTGAGCCTTTATTACCCCTGGCACAGGGCCACAAGAATGCTGCTATCCTGCTTCTGGACACTGTCCTGCATCCAGCTGCTCCATGTCTCTCACGCATCCGCTGCCCTTCTGGTTATGAGGAAATTCAGGCAGAGCCTCGTAGGCTCCCATGCCTAAACTTGGAGGGCTTACTGAAGAGTTGGGTAGTTAGTCTAACTCCTCTCAACCCTTGTCCAATACATTATTGACAAAATGTCCTTCACTTGTAATTTCCTTTCTATGTATTCATTTCTTCTGTAAGCAGTGTGTCTAAAGTCTTTAATGAGAGGAGACAAGAGCTAAGCCAATTTTTGATAAATTACTTTTCATTTTTAATCAGTTTAAAAACTTGAAGGTCATTTATTTTTAGGTACATCACCAATACATCCAAACATGGAAGGCATCCTGATGTCTGAATTCAATTAGGAATAGCAGTGATACTTGCACCGAAGTATCGATCCAATCAGAGTATCCCAGAAGTCTCAAGAAAAATATTTTTTTTGTCCTGTTGCTTGATATAGTGTTGCTAGACAGGCTTTATAATCAAACTCCTAGATGCTAAGGTAGGCAAGTTTCTCTTAATGTCATCTAGTGTTCACTTAGATTCACCTGCTTTTCAAAAAGCATTCCATTTGCATTCCAGGTTCCCAAAGTTTGGAGGATTACCAACTCATTTTCCTCTTTTTGTCTTTGAATTTGTATTGTATTTGGAAAAACTTACAGCAGCTTGATCAGTATCTTAGTAGTGTCTTACAATGTCTCTGCTTTCTGGCAGATTTTTTGGTATCATTCTCTTGTTTTAAATCTCTTTTGTTCATGTAATCTCGTTGTTCTTTGTTCAACTCACTTGCTCATTTCAACAACATTACATCTCTATCAAGTCTTTCAGCAAGACGTGATCAAACTAAAATTTAAATTTTGGTGAAGACCGTATTTTCTGAGAGAGGTAAAAGAGTCTCTAGAAGAAAGTTGTCCCAAATCTTTAGCCTCATTTTTCATTGAATGACTTATTTTGTAAAGTCGTTCTTTTTGAGAACTTATTTTTAGAAGTGACCAAAATTTGTTAAATAACAATCAATAATATCAGCTATGACTAATATGCTAATATCAGCTATGACTAGTGTATGTTAGAGTGGTCTTCAGTGCAAAGATCTTGAAAGAAAGCATGACTGCAATGCTGTATTATGTGATTTTAATTTCAGCTTTTTCATTTTTTTCAAAGTTTGAGACTATGAACATAGAAAAATATATATCAGTTATTATAACATATATATAATATAACATTATATATCAGCATTATAACATCTGTTGCATAGAATCTCCTGACATTTTGTTTGAAAGTCAGAATAAAATTTACCCTTGGTAGATGTCCCTCCTGCCAGCTACACACACACAGACAAAAACTTTCTGAAACCAACATAAGATAATTAATTCTGTCTGCAATTCTACACATGTCAATAAAACTCTTATTCCAGTTTGGAACACACCCTACTATTTTTGAAGTTTTTGATGAAAGCAAAAAGGAAAAAAAAATGTTTTGAAAAGTCATCCTATTTTAGTTATCCTTGTATTAGAAACATTGGAACTGATAACTGTCCAGATACACCTGTGTTACACAGAGGCAAATTTCTATGTATGAAGTAGACACCACTTTTGGCAACCAGAAGAAAATAAAATGTTTTAATTTTCATACACAAACATGAGATATTGAGTGTGACATCCTTTGCCAAGTAAAGACATGATGTATTATTTCTTTCTTATTTTGGAAATCCAATTTCCAAATACACTTTTAATTATACTCATTTGTAGTGAGATCCCATAATAAAGATTTCTTCAAAAGTTACATCTTTACCAGTAATTGTTTGTGTAGACAGTGACGGCCTAGTTTTGGACTATAACTCTTTGTTTAAACAAAATATTCATGTTTAACAATATATTTGAATTTAGCGATTGAGAAATATATATGCCATATTTTTTTTCTTTTTTAATCATGTTGTCATTTAGGTTTCTTTTGGTATATTCAGCATATCTGAGCCATAACTTAGTCACTTAAGGAAAGTGGATGTTTGCCACTTGAGAAATGTGGATTATTTGCTGTTAAGTGACAAATAGGTCCCTTTATCATTTTTCTTCTCTTCCAAATCAGTAGAGGTTTACTAACAAAGGCATTTTTTACACTTTTTGCTAATTCTTTGTATCTTCCTTTCTTCTTACGATGGTGCTTCATTAGCCTCTAACTGTAAAACAATAAAAGTCACTTGTGACTATTATAGGTTGGAGTAGATGATCTTAGAGGACTTTTCCATCCTAAATGATTCTACGATTCTACATTTTCAAAAATATTGTCTTCCTTCAACCTGTTTCACTGGCCCTCTAGCCAACGATTTTCTCATCTCCCTATTCTGTTTCTGCAGTCTTCACTTCTTTCTTGCCCTCTTTACTGACTTGAACATATTTCATCATGTTTACAACTCTGTTTTTTCCATCCCCTCAAAAAAAGTAAACACTGCACTCTGCTATTTATCCATTAGTCTCAGTGTTATGCTCTCTGTGCCCCTGGTTTTTGTCCTGGCTGTGTAGACATAAGCCTTCCCGGCCACCTTCCCCCTCCTCCTACCTATTCCCTTCCCAGGGATTCTTTCGTTTTGAAGGGTTGGGAGCAGCTATGATTATACTAATTGCCCTTTCTTCAGGCACATAGCAAAAGGCCATATTGCATGTGAACAATGTGTGTCAGCTGAATGCTTTGGGTGATATAAGGCCCCAGTAATTTTTATTATTCTCACTTTAAAAATTATTGAAAAGTACTTAAAAGTAATCCCACTGTAGCAAAAGAAATCAATAAGAGTGGAGACAAGTAGTTCTGTAATATTTGCAGTGTCCACTATTTCAGTTAGAGTCTAGTTTTGAAATCTTTCTCAGTATGTAACTGATTTCTGCTATTTTGTTTTCCTTTTCAAATTGTAGTATATTTAATATGTGTTTGCATTTGTATATTGATATTGCAGTTCTTTTAAATCCTACCTGCCACAGATCTTAAAAGAACTGGAGAATAATTATATCCATAATTTTTGTAAGTCATTTCTTCTAGTGGAAAGGGATTACTTTTAAAGGTTTGTGGAAAAACAAAATGACATCTTGAGTCAGGTAATAAATTCAGATGAACTTCTTCCCCCTCCCTCTTTTTTATTTTTGCCTGTTTAGCATTTTCCACTTTTTTACTCTGTGATGTACAAGCCCTTGCTGGTTAATTATGTATATATTTAGCTACTGCATGTGTTGGGCTTATTATTGTCATCTAATTAGATGTAACTCAAGCTACTTGCTTCTAGAAAAATCATTAAAAATTCTTTCCTAATGACCTGGAGATGACAAAATGTCTGTAAAGTGTGAAGAAGCAGACAAGCACAGGAACATTGCTCTTAAAGAGTGTTAATCCAGATGCTGCAATCATCTAATTAAACAATATTTTGCTGTCATTAACATTTTCACCAAGGAATTGCAGTTATAATTTCTTTGTCAGCTGTCTCTAGCTCACTTTACCTTCAAAACTAAAGTGCCATATAAAAACATTAATTTGGATGGTTTAATTAAAAAGTTTATTATTATTATTATTATTTTTTTTTTAATGAAGAACATATCCAGTATTTCTGAGATCTCATTTACTATGCCTCAGTTTTATTGTTCAAGTAGATTAGTGTCAGAGGCTTGCAATATTTAATATGCAGCCTTTAATATTAATATCTGTAAGCCTACATGGGAAAAAAATCTGAAGCTTCTGAAAAGGTATAGTGACTGACAATAGCAGTAAAGGTTTGTGTTTTATATTTATTTAGCTAAAGAAAGAAACAAATGATTCTGGAAGTACCAGACAATTGAAGTGATGCCTAAATATATTTGTCTTCTGTTTTTACTATGAAAATAACCATTATAAAGTCAGAACTGATGAAGAAAACATTCCTAATAAAGTTAAACCACTAATATTTAGGCATGTTTAGAATTAGGGATTTGTAATCCCATTACAGCCCTAGATCATTGTCTTCCACTCAGATAAGCATAGATGTGTGGTCCTATTTCATCATGAGTGTTTGCTCTCCTTTTACAATTTAAACTAGGGTTCGTCTTTCTGAGTCATTTTTATTTGTTCATATTAAAAAGAAAAATGTTGAATTAAGAAAAACAAATGATGAACTTTTTTACTAAACAACTTAATGGTTATTATTAATAGCTAATCTCTTCATAAGAAATCATAAGAAAATATGCTTTATAAATATTGAAGTAGGAGAGAAGTAAATATTTTGTTTATTTAGGCATAAGACTATGGTTATATTTATCAAATACATAATCACAAGAGCTCCATAGTATATAGCTTATCCTATCTAAACTGTGAGATCATCTGCTTCAAATTATTTCTCATTGTGGAGTTAAAAAAAAAAAAAAAAAAAAAAAAAAAAAAATTTGCTGCAAAATTTTTTGCAAAGTTTTTTGCAAAAAGAAAAAAACAAACAGCAAAATAAAACACAAAGATAAAACTCTGTGTTATAACTCATAACACAGAGCTAATTCCACATGATATTTTTTTCAATTGTCCATAATATAAGTAACCTAAGCACACAGCAAAGAACTCACATACAACAGCTAGGTTTGGAATTGCTTTTTTCTTGTGCTGTTTACATATTTGTGATTTTCACACGTGGAATTGGAACAAAAAGTCAAAATCTCATTGATAGAATACTGAAATTGAAAAGAAGTTAATGGAACAAATATTAAAATGAAATAAAATCTCAATATGTAAAGTCGCAGTTTTGAAATTAAAAGTAATTTTGGATAAACCTAAATTTCCTTTTGGGAATTTTTACCTTTACAAATGTTTTGCAGTGTTTTCTAAATTTATTTTTAGTTACCCCTTCCATAAGAGCTTTTGATTCTGAAGAATCATAACTTTTGCTTACATTTTGTAATAGACTATGCTCACCTCAGTCATTCTTTTCCTGAATCTCAAAGTTATTTTAGTCTGCTGTCTACATAAACAGCAAATGTATAACAATAATACAAATGTATAAGGTAAATGTGTCACTGAGATATATTAGAAAGAAATTTGTGCAGTAGTTAAAATTATTTTCTGACTTCTAAAATATTATGTGAATTAGTTCTTTCTTCTTTTTGGATAACGTCTTAGAAGAGGAGAAGAATATATTAATCTCATTTATAGAACAGGAACAGAAGAGTTCAGGAGAAATCCAAAGAAAAATTTCTGTCTCTGTCTGAAATTTCACTGCTATATTTTTTGGTATATTTTATGTTGTGGAGATTTTTACAAACTCTTCTGTTAATTAGTTGAGGATTGTGATGGTGATAAAAACATTTATAATATAAAAGAATACTTGTATTAAGGTCACATTTTAAAAAACATTAAATTTGACAATCTGAAGAAAATTTAGAAATCATATGTAATTAATCCCTTGTTAAAGCAGAAAACAATATTCTGATCTGAGACATGAAAATGTGACAGACTTACCTTCCTTAAAGATTTAGGAGTCCCCCAAAATTTAAACAAAATCATTAATATTCTGCCAGAGAGTACTTTTCCTTTTCCTCTCTTATGCTGATAAATTTTGCTTTATTTTTTGATCTAATTGTCTGGTAACTACTCATTAAGTCCAAGAACAGTTTTGCATTCATTCACTGTTAAGATTAAAGAATTGCCTTTGTTCCTATCGATGCTTGTATAGTGTACACAGTGCTGTTATATATATATATATTTAACAAAGTTGTGTTCCAAATGTTAAAAAAAATAAAATAAAATAAATAAAAAATAATAATAACAACAATGTACACCTTTCCCTTTTTCAGTGAGACTATGTACAAAATAGAAACATACTTCTTGTTCATCAACTTCCATTGAAAAATAAGGTGCTCGTAGAGCAGTGAAAGTTTCATATTTCATTAAAGCAGAGCTGATTTTTGTGGAGAATTGCAAATGCTGCTCAGAACAAGGAAGCCTGTGTTTTTGTGTGCCAGGTTTTGTACCCCAGGAATCTGTCCAGAATCTGGAAGGAAGCAGTTAGCAAGACAGGGCCGTAAATCTGCTGCAGGACTGGGAATTGTTAACCTGGGTTATTTCAGTCTGCTAATTATATTATATAAATATACACACGTATTTATTACGTGACTTTGTTTTTTAAAACTCGTGTTGCATATTGTGTGGTTGCCAGTAAATCAATAGGGTGGATGCTTCTGTACTGAGCAACTTCGTTTATCTTATCACTGAAATGTTAGACACCGCTAAATACCAGTTGACACCAAAGTAACAGCCTTTCCAAAACATACTTTTCTTGGTGATGAACTCATAATTTTCAGTTCACTTCAGTCTCAAATTGTTCTTTTGAAACAGTATCTAAAGATGGCTTTTGCATATTTGAGCTGCTGCTGGGATCATAGCAATGTTTCTTTCATTATGTTTGTAGAGAGTAGCCTGGGGCAGCTCCATCTTTTATGAGTGGTAAAATGTTTTTTAATTTTCAAAGTGGCTAGGAAATACTGTTACAGGAAGCATGTTTTCTTCCACCTCTAATTCTGAGATCTCACCCTTTCTTCAGTGGAGAAGTGTTGTGGGGACTAATGGATTAATATGCTTCAGGTCAGACCTCCATTTTCAAACCTCAGATAGAGACCTTTGCTGTTGGACTGGCATTTACAGCTAATCACATTGCATATAGCTGATAGAAAAATAATACTCCAACAGTTTTAGATTTCAGCATTTGTACTAGGAAACAGCTTCATGGAAATAAAAAGGAAAGTGCTTAATGGCACAAGGTGTTTTATATCGATTTTGAAATATACTGTACTGATATTACACTGATTTCTGTGTTGACTTCTGTTTCAAAATAAGTGTATCTAAGCAACTGCTGATCTCTGGAATATTTATACCTTATTCTGTCTAGTGGGGATGAATTAGGAGCATATGATACAATGAATGTAACTGCTAGATTGTTTTTCAGCTGGAGAAATTGACAATATTTCCTAATTCTTAAAACATTTTCTTTCTTAATAGGACGAACGTACAATGATTTGAACCAATACCCTGTATTTCCATGGGTGTTAACAAACTATGAATCTGAAGAGTTAGACCTGACCCTTCCAGGCAACTTCAGGGATCTTTCAAAGGTATTGTTCAATATTGTTACAGACACATACCCAGCCTTTTTAGAAAGCAGTTTTACTTTATAACTTATAGTCTTGTTAATAAGTAGGTCTTTGTCTTAAAGTCAGAAAAGTATGAAATTGACTTCTACTTTAGAATAATTTTATAATGAATATCTACATTATGTATTTATATGGCACTGACAGATCCAGTTCCAAACCTACAACTGCTCAGTGCCTTTTGACTTCCAGTGCATGATGAGACCACTTGTTCTTACTGTCTCCCTTACTTCATGAAAACTGATCTTTCAGAAATTAAAAGTTCAGACTAATTTTTCACTTCTTTTGCAAGGCCTAGACTGTAGTAGCAGCACCTGCTGGTTTAACAATTGTTAAGTAAAGAAGGTTTTTTTTTTTTTTTTAATTATTTTTGAATATGGATTATCTGGCTCCTATTATTATTCAATCAAACCTGAACAGTTAGTTTTTTATAATAATAATACATTTCCTCTTATTTGTTTCTCTAATATCACCAGACTGTAGTCTACCCAGATCTGCTACCCAAATTGTGACAATAAATTGAAGAAAAATTGTATCCTAGCCAAGCATGGCAGAAGCATCTGGGGGGCTCTGGAAGAAAGATGTGAAATGGTTTGAATCTGAGTTATGGGAAGAGTCTTTTTTTTCAAAATGCTTATGCATTTTGAGTAAAGCTCAAAACTCCATGAGGCTGTCACTTGCTGGCTTTATGAATGAGGTTGGAGAGAATAAAATGATTCTCAAGGCCTATGCTGCAGCTCCTGCTTTACCTGCTGCTGTTAGGGATGAGGGTTTCTGGTGCTTCTGCCTTTAAGTATGCTTTTCCTTCCTCCTTTTCCTGCAAATGAACATCTTGGGCAGAAAGAGCCCACCCTCAGCATCTCAGTGTCTTTTATCCCTGTTGGAATGGCTGTACTTGCAGAACCTCTACATGCAGTACCTATAGACAACTGTAACTGTTCCTGGAAGCCTGCTTTTGTGAGACTTCCAAAATAATTTGAATAGTACTTGATTGAATAATAGCAGATAGAAACCTAAGTTTCCCCTCCTTTTTTTCTTAGGTAAATAAAGATATTATTATTATTTTTTTTAAGAAACAGAAATCAAAATACATTAACTATAGGACTCAAATGTAGAAAAATTGGTTGAGACACTACTTACGTTGTACAGAACTACTGACATTTCACAATATTATGTGTTTACTTCACAAATATGTTTTTTACTTATATAATATCACTGTAACCTGTACCAGGAACAATAAAAGAAAACACACAAATGTTAGTTAAATAAAGATCAGTAATACACTTGCACTGGCTTGTTCACTAGTGAATATAAAAATATTTGTTTTAAATTGTTTATGGTGATAAAGCTTTCATTAAGACCCTTACATTTTTCAAAATCTCTCAAATTCACTTATTTCTAGTATGAATAGCAGTGTGTGTGGTGAAGTGCAACAAGATTAAACTGTGTCTCATGAGTCTTTCATTAGCTACTTAGTTTTGGTTGAATCCAAATTTTTATGGCAGCCTATTAAAGTATATAATTGCAACAGGAAGTACTGCGATAGCTGAGTAGATTTTTCCTCTAGATTTTTAGTAGGTTTTCCTCACGAGTCAGTAAAGACTCATTATGGAATTAGTGCTTGTACGGTTTATTAAGTATCACCGCAATCCTAGTAGTGCTCTCCTTTGAAAGGAAATGTAAAATCAAGCCCTTGGTTATTTGTTTCTTCAATAATCCATGCAATGTGCACAGCAGTATTTTGCCCAAGGACCTTTCCCTACCCAATTTGATAACTATATCCTCTTATTAGAAAATTACTAATGGTTTCCTCTGGAAAAGCTAGGCTTTAGCTACTCTGAAAAAAACTACACAGAAGCAGTTAAACAGAATAGTCTCCCCTTTCAGGAAAGATCTGGGCTACATTTATTCCATGTATTTGTGAGAAAGCATATGTGCAATCTGTCAAGTGTTTTGGGATCCTTCAGGATAAAAAGGGTGTAATTGTCAAAATTTTCAAGTGTTTATTACAATAAAATCTGATAGCAGCTCCTTAGGTTTCATTGAACAATGGTTTTAAAAGGAAATTTAATGATTTTCTGTATAATTCAGTGGCCAGTTAGTATGAAATGCCATACTTCTGTACACTTCAGCTGTTACGTGTTACTTGCATCCTGTTTCAGATCATGCATTATTAGTAGATAATAATCTTCAAAATCAGATCTTATCTGAAATATTTCCTTGGCAATTCTGTTTTCATTTTCATTCTTGTCCAGAATCTGTAATTAAGCCCCTTCCTTCCTTGTTTGGGAGGTGAATTCTGAGTAGCCTAGCGCTTAAAAACTGGTGATATATTATTCACATTATTGAAGCTAGGTGTGCCACCAGGCTTCAGTCAGAACTCTGGGTCAGGTGCACACAGTATCTTTTCCATGAAGAGCTACTTCCTTCTGTCATAGTTTACCCTGGAATGCATTTCTGCAGATCTGATGGCAACTCAGAACCTCAAGCTAAGCTGCTGATAGGTAAAATATCCTTTGTCAGTTCCTCACCTTCTGTCTGCCTGTAACTTTGCCGTTCTTGGGTTTCAAAAAGCCTCTGTCCTTAATATTTAGCAATTAATATGCCTCAAACAAACTTTTGAAGACATTTAAAATTCTAGCACTACTATATGGGTTGTAAAAGTCCACAGAAGTAGTGAAATTGAAATTAAAAATGATGCCACCTATCATATGTTGTTTTGTTGGTTTAAAACATCTTTTATAGTTAAATATAGGTACAAAATCTATATTCTTTTGAAATCATCCATCTGTGTATTATCACACAAACTTTCCACAAAGCTTCAGTGTCATTTATGATAACTCACTACACTTCTTTTGAAATTTTTTAACTTTTGATACCTAGGCTTTCTGTATAAAATATTACACATCACCTATGCATTTTCACAGCTGCTAAGTGAATATGCTTTATAAATGCAATTCATATGTTTTGTGGAAATGAAATTAGATGTGTTTGGTTTGCTGACAATGTCAGTGAGAGTAAAACATAAGCTTTTTACATTTAACTCATACTTAAATATTTACATTTCTGCAAAGCAGTCTTGAACATATAACTTGTCCTCTCCTTGTATTCCATTTTTTTTTCTAGTTTTATTTAGCACTCCTTATGGTGATACCTTTGCATCCAAATATTTCTTGTTCTCTCCAGACAATTATATTTAAATATTAGTCTAAAAATACTTATACACCTTTTTATTTGAAGTGTTTGGAAATTCCCCTATTTTGTTTTCCCTGTTTTGTTTTGGTTTGTTTTATATCTATATATAATTTGAGATTTAAAAACAGGGCACATGGGCTTTGAAGGTGATGTAGCTGTAGGATATATTGGACCTTTTATTTGGTTAGACAGAGTAGGCTCAAGTTTTATTCATTACTTATACAAGGTTAAAGGTTGTATTTATTGTTTGACAGGATGAAAAGCTAATGAAAGAGGCTGTCATAGATACATAGATTATCTTTTCACTATCAAATCACCAAGTGATCTGCTTATTTTCTTCTTTATTGAGATTTCCTTTGGAAAAATACCTATGGTAGTAAACATTAGCACACAAAATGTGTATGCAGCCCCTCTTGCACCCAGAGGTTTTGAGGGTATTGTTTTCAAGAGAAGCACTTAAGATGTGTTATAGTTTGTTTGTGCAAAATTGTATGACTTTTACTCCTAAATTATAGTGAATGCATGGGTTTGACATGCTGCATTGTTCCTGCTCATTAAAGTGTAAATGGGAAATTTTCCTCATTTACTTCTAGTCATACATCCAGTTAAATAAAATTATTTCTTCACCAGCCAAAGTAATACTAATATTGACACATGTATGAGACATCGTACACCCATTCATTGAGTGGAAAAAATTATATTTTGTTAATATAGAAGGTGTTTGACTGACGTGTGCTGATAAGCATAACCACTTTTCCTTATTACTGTGCCATTTCAAGAAAAGGAAGTGATAAAGCCCGAAGGCTTCTAAATGTAATAATGCAAATGAATGCATCGAGGTGTGAATATTTCAAGGCAAACCACACTTAATGCTTCCAAAAATGCATATACCATGGAATGGAGTTTATGGGTATCAAGAGCCACTCTCACTGGAAAAATGAAAACTGCAACTGAAACTTCTCTCTTTATCACATGCAACTCTACTATCAGAAGGAAAATTAGTTTGATTCTCATTTAGTTTAAGCCACGCATTTTATTTTCTTAAATAAAAAGTTAATTTACTGAGTGAAACTCTCATACATCTACCAGAACTCTCATGCCAATTAATAATTTTGAGGTTGATATGCCAAAGCTGTTTCAAAATGTGGATAAATTTAGAATTTATTTTAAATTTTAAAGTACCATGCTGAGATGCCCTACTTAAAGGTTGCTGTTTGCTGTTGATGTTTTTTTAACAAAAAAGCAAGTAGTCAAGAAAAGCTGCCTGTGTTTAGCCAAAGCCAAATAAACCCATGCTCAAGATTCCTTTTGTATCCAGCTACAATTTTGTGCAGTGCTTTAGAAAAAGAGATAACTGGATAAGGTAGCTGCTGCCTGAATTAGCAAGATATTTCAGTGGCCAGATAAATAGGATGCTGCATTCAGTTCTGCTCTCATAAGAGAATATAGTTCTATGAAGATAGCTGGCAAAACAGTAAATATTACATGAGCTAGCATAACATGTCCACTGGATATAAACACTAGATGTATTGACAATACACTGGTTCAAAGGCCAGATGTCTGAAGAGACTAGCCAGATAAAAAAAGAGTGACATGAATAGCAATGTGTTTTTAATGTTAAAGTAAATACTTACTTTATTTTTAAATGGAAAAAGAAGCATAAAATAAACTCAAACAGCAGCTTTTAGTACACCAGAAGTGAAGCAGCTGAATAGAAACTGTCATAGAGGGAGACGTTTTGCATGATTGGAATAAAAAATATATTATCAAAGCTTATTATGAAAAGTTATATTATTTGGTAAGAGTCTTTAAACACTTTTGCTTTGTTTTGTTTTAAATAAAAAAGCAAATGATGTATTTAGAAAAAGCTTTTTATAAAGTTTTATAGAAAGAACTTTTTATTTAAAGGTCAGAACAATTTGCTTGACTCAAATTCAATTTCCATACTAGTCTTATGGTTAAGGTACAGGACTGAGACACAATATATGGATTCACCTTTGCCTTTGTATTTTTTGTGCAAGAGATTTTAATTAGTTTGCACAGCAAGAGCATCTTAATGAAATTTAAATAAAAGAATTTTCATCCTTTACATGAAGATGCATGAATAGTCCCATATCTAGAATTTATCTGTATTTTATAACTATAGGATCAGGTTAAAACTGTATTAGTTGACTTTCTGGGCTGAGAATGGCACTATACAGCTATGGAAAAGTGACCAAAACTCTCTACACCCTTTGAAAGAGTAAAAGCAGAAATGTCTTATCCATACAAAAAGGAAATGTGAGAGGCTACCTTTATTGTAGAATTTATAATCTAGCATCACATGTGCCTTATCAGAGTAAAAGTGGGTTAGTCTTTGCTGAAGAATGAACTGTTACCAGTTGCTTTGGGAAAAAATATTTTGCTACATACATGTTAGGGAAAAAGAAAAACCACTAAGGAAACTAGTGGCAGGCTTCTTTGAATTTACCCCATACTTGCTATTTTATTTATTTTATTTTCCTCTCACAGCAAAAGTCTGTTCATTTGGTGCACAAAAATCGAGGATAAGCAGTAAGATTTTTAATTATACAACAAAAGAACATTAGAGACCTAAGCATTTTCAGTTAGTTTTTTCAATGTGTATGATTTCATACTTCAGGAGAGATAAAATCGATTCTATTAATGTGTGAAGTACCTTATAGACGAAACCTCTAAACCTGCAAGAAAAGGCAAAGAGAAAGATCTGATGTTTCCTGTATGTATTTGCAGCAGGCCAAAGAAAACAGGTGTAATTCTGAACCAGAAGCTGGAAAGTTGTGTGAGCATGGTGCAACTCCCAGCTCTGCTCCCTAGGCAGTACTACAGCCGCACTTCTGAGATTTGTCACCTGTGCATAAGCAGGGTTGTGCTTCCATGCCAACCATAGCTCAGGGACTTCTAGCACACCTTTGTATTCCAAGCTGTAGTCATACCTAAGCAGTTTACCCAAGAACACTAGAAATATTTGTGGAATGGCAGAAATGAAGCTGTACCCCTTAATCCCAGGCTACTATCCAGATCACTACTTCATCCAATTCAGTATTTCTCCAAGAATTCAAGGTGGGACTTTCTTTCTTTTCTTTCTTTCTTTCTTTCTTTCTTTCTTTCTTTCTTTCTTTCTTTCTTTCTTTCTTTCTTTCTTTCTTTCTTTCTTTCTTTCTTTCTTTTCCTTCCTTCCTTCCTTCCTTCCTTCCCTCCCTCCCTCCCTCCCTCCCTCCCTTCCTTTTGTTCTTTTCTCTCTGGGCCAAGGAAGGATAATTCCCAGAAAATATTATCCCCAAAAGTTTTTACATGAAAATTTCCACACTATGCAAGAAGAGGGATGACTCCCATGATGTTTCACATAAATAGCAGATATTTTGTGCATTTCATCATTTTCCTTCAAATGAAACCTAAAGTAATTGAAAGAAAAAATGGATTCTGACTCTGATGAGGATGATGGTAATCTTCAGAATACAAATTGTTAGGTTTATCATTTAATAAAATGAACATATGTTTTCTGAAAGTAGATTATTTTGGCTACTTGTGCAGGCATCTTTTACATAAAAATGGCAATGTAAAATCTTGTGACATATCTTTTATCTTCAAAATTGAAATAACAGCACTCTGACAAACCTTGAAAATATGATATTGTATTTACATTACTATTTTATGTGACTTTAGGAATTAATTGTCAAACTCTTGAGAGAAAGTACCTTTTCCTTGAATACATCTATCTATATATGCATATTTAATAATGTTGTTTAAATCTATGGATTAAATCACCAGTAAAAACAATATTTTACTGGTATACAAAATGAAACTTCTTGTAATTGATACTGAGGATTAGTTATGTTTCACAACCATTCTCACCACTGTAATCATTTTACAGTGAAGAACAAAAACACATAAATTATTTGATGAAAGGCACCTGATCATTTTCAAATATATACTGAAATGCCTGGATTTTTGATTTTCAATCTTGCTGTAATCACCATATTATTCTTTACTCTGCTTTCAAGCACATATGTACAATAACATTAAAACAGATCGTGCCTCTGTATCTCATAGCCTCAGAATTCATTGTAGCATGGGGTAAGATGCACCTTCACAGTGGAGGGAAGATATATTCTCAGGGTGTTTTTCCATTACAAAGTACTATCTCACTGACTCATTCACCAATTTGTATATCCTTCTCAGAGGGGGGTGAACATTTCCTGTAAACACACTATAGTGTGAATTACTGCATTAGCTTTGGAAATGTTCAGCTGGGGATCGGAATTTGTTCTGTTAGAGACATGGATACAGACTGTCTTGATGAGGGTGGTATTGGCAGGTCCCATCCAGACCACAGAGCAACCCAGAACCCTGGTATAATTTAGTGAAGTGTGGATATATCTGCACAGTTTGTCAATGGAGTAGGAAAAGAATGCCTTTTGCTAAGTTACTCTTTCAAGAAAGTAGTTGAGCAATGATTTTTTTTGTATTGGCAACTTACATGCTGTAATAATGCCTACATGTTTCCTCAAAGAGACAGGATGTGTAATGAAACTAAAAAAATGCAAATATTTATTTTATTATTTTTGTTTCCAGTAGTTGGGAAACAAGCCTGGAAAGTGTTAGGGAATGGCTCCAACTTCCCTTTCAAGAATGTTTTGTGAGGTCTTGCAATGCAATCTACATCAGATAACACTGATCCATAGGGATTACTCATATATTTTACACATATGAGAAAGCTATTAACATCTCCACAACACAACAAAGTACTAAGCATCCAGAGTGTTTCATGTGAAAAATACTGAAATCGTACTGTTTATATATGTAACACTTCATCAAACACTGCTACTTAAAAACAAGCTATAATATCTAAAATTGGAAAACAACAAGTTATATGTCAGCCTTTTTAACAGACATCTCAAAAAACATAACAGCATGGAAGGAATAAAATATCTGTAGCTTTAGAAGTGTTCAGTTACATACATGGTACAGTGAAACACACTGATTTAACCTTGCATCAGTATTTAATTTCTTGGATTTAAACTCAGTAGAAAAATTGCACTCTTGAATGAAATACAAGAATACCTGTTAGCATTTTGAAATGTATCAAAGTTCCTGAGTGTGTGTTTGTTTTCAAGTTACAATTCCATTAATAATATGAATTTATAGTAAAAAATAAATAAATCTTACTTTGAATTTTTGAGAAATTCAAATCAAATAATCATTTAAAATTGTATTAAGTTCTTTGGTGTGGAAATATATTCTCGTCTAAGTGTTAAACTCTTTGTGTTTGGTTAATTTTACTACAAAAACTAAAATCTGAAGATTCTTTGCAGATAAGTAATACTGTAATAATGATAAGTAAGCACACTACTACTATCTCATCTGGCAAAACAGTTTTAAGATCACTTTGTATTTATATCTTTCAACATTTTGCTTATTTTTTATATTGTATTTTCCATATTCCAGTGCCTATGTATTACACAGTAACAAATAGATTTAAAAAAATAAAAAAGATAAAGTCGGTTAAAAATTATAGAAAAGCATAATCAACTTAGTAGCATGTCAAAACCAACAGTTCCTACTAATGTCTTACTTTATTTCATTTTTGTTTTTCTCCATTTATATAGATTGCCTGTTAAGTATGCTTAGAACGGTCTTAGAATTTGTGAATAATTTCCAAATTTTATTGTTTTTAGAAAAAGCTTGTTTGTTTCTCTCAGTAAAACCTGGCTTTGTTCAGTCAGAAAGTAGATCCAGTTTTGCAGGGCTATGCATGGTAGTTAAGTATTTCTGCTTAGGATCACCAAACACCATCAGCATGTGAAATCTTTTCATCATGAACTGTGCATTACAAAGTGTCCTGTGTGAGCAAAAGTCAGTTTTCATTAGCTGTGTGATTATGGTGAATGACAGCAACAGAAATATTAGTTTGGCCTCAATGCATTTTAAATGCAGTTTTAGAAGTTTTTTTTTCAGAACAATGCTACTGAATTAATTGGGAAACAACTCATACTTCAAGAAGGTCTTGAAAGTTTGCAGATGTGGATCACTTATATTTGTCAATTAAAATAAGGAAAGTCATAAGACTTTTAGTAGAAAAAAACTTTGAAATAAAATTCTAAAATTGCAGCAATATGAAAGGATTACTCCAACGTAGAATGAGGTTGCAGAATCTCATATTTAGTGAATCTTAATGTAGAATTAACCTATGACATACCAGGCATGCTGCCCTTCAGCTGCTAATATGTTTGACCTCTCATGCCTTTGCAGCCTATTGGTGCTTTGAATCCAAAGAGAGCAGTCTTCTATGCAGAACGTTATGAGACATGGGAAGATGATCAGACTCCACCTTACCATTACAACACCCACTATTCTACATCTACTTCTACATTGGCTTGGCTTGTTCGTATTGTAAGTATTTCTAGATCCTGCTTTTCATTAGCATCTTTACCTACAGTATCTCTTCTGTCATTTAGCACTATTTTGATTTATTAATTAAAGTACCTTCCTATCAAAATCTCTTGTGTTCTTCATTAACTTAAAAATCTCACAAATTCTCTGTGTATACTGTGTATACTCATTTGTAATGATTAGGAAGTCTTTCTTACCTAAACAGCTTGAAATATATTTAACTGTGGTGATATAAGGACATGTAAACCATGTGATGAAGGAATCAATTCAAAACTAAATCCATCTAAAAAGTCTCTAGACAATATGCAAAATTGATATTCATATAATTTATTATTTTCAGCTAGAGACAGATATATACAAGATTAAAGAAAAATCTTTCATTAAAAAAAAACATTAAATTGTGTCAGATTGAGAGGGAAATTATAGTAACAGTTTTATATTAAAATAGTATGCTGTAATATTTTATGCAAATGAACTATGATTCATAATGAATTAATAGCTTAAAATTTTCAGAACTGTAAAAATATAGATTCCAACTTCAAACTGCTACTTCAGTTATAGAAATCTCATGCTTAAATCCTGCTCTCAGAATTAGTCGTAGAGAAGGGGGAAAAAAAAGACAAAGATAGAATGAATCTGGATTTGTTTGATGTGTTAACACATTGAATTACAGAAAAGGGAGTGTTAATGAGAGACTTAAGGTTTCATAAAGAAACCTGAATTTGAGAAGAATTGAGTCACTGTGTAATTACTGAGCTTGAACTCCACTCTGTCAATAAAAATCTGTCATATAAGGTGCATTGTAAGCACGTTTCACACACGACCAACCAAAAAAGAGCTGCACAAAGCTAGAGATCTGCATTATCATCTCAGCTTCTCTAGACACATCCTGGTAAGAAGGAAAGGAAAGAATTCATGTGTCTATAAGTTCAGGATATACTTCTTAAACCCGTGGGAAACTAAATGTTGATTACACTCCTATACAGGGTGATCCCTGTACTCCTTCTAAAGACTGCTAAATTATTGATGTACTGTGAATACATCTAATAGTTCACATGTGCTTCTTTGTTCCCTTAAAGTGTATTAAATATAGTGGTTTAATTTGTATGTTTATCTATTAATTTTGGCTGGTATTCAACAAAAGATCCCCTCTTGCTAACCTAGATTCTTAGGTCTAAAAGTCTGCTTGCTGGCTGAACATATAGCACACCAAGGAGTATTCATTTCCTGTATTAGGCTAATGCTCTGTCATTTTTACTGCTGTTGGTTATGTAGTACTGTAGGTGTTCTAACTGTCTTTCTTTCCTGCACTAAAGGAGAGAATAAGGTCTCTGCCTTGATGACCTCGCAATATAGATCTGACAAATTATGTTTGTTGGAGCAAACAGTATATTGTGAGAGCATAAAGCAGAAAACAAAAGCAAAAATAGTGCAATAGTGCTTTCCAGGGAAGTGGGATATGCCAAGAAGGTGAATATATCTAAGGAGCATACATAAGATACACAAGAGCACATCTAGATAGATATTTGAGGTTTAATTAAATACAAGCGACTATCAAAGAAAAGCAATCCCTACTGGGAGGGGACATCAGAAGTGAAAGGGTGGTAAAACTTTAAAGCTTATAAAAAGGAAAAAAAACAAAAAAAAAAAAAAAAAAAAAAAAGCTTGAGAAGACTGAAGAGGACTGCATGTGGAAAACCAAAATAAAGATTTGAAAATAAATCTCTAAGGAGACAGTGAAAGATCATAGATAAGGAGATTATAAAATCATCGTGATCCTTATAGAGAGATTTTTTGCTACGAAATAGAAGATAAAACCCTGAGGGAGAAGATTATGCAAGTGAAGTTAATAGATAAAGCTAAGTCAGACTTCTGGAAGTTTAAGAAGGATTTCTTGCTCATGAATTTTTTTCAGTCCTGTTTTGTTATGAGTTAGTGAAGATCATCATATAAGATTTTTTTATCATTATTATTTTTAAATAAATTATAATCTAGTCCAGGAAAAGGAAGATGCCAATGAGAGGTGCAGAGATCCAGACAGAAAATTATTTCCAGTATTTTAGGAGACTGGAGAAGATTTGTGGGAAGAAATGTGTTACAAGAGAGCTTTTGCCAGAAAGGGGCAACAAAATGAGAGTGAAAGACAAGAGTGGAAAGTAAAATGCTGGGAGAAGACTGAGTGATCCAAGGAATAAAAAGAAAAAAAAAAAAAAAAAAAAAAAAGAGAGAGAAAATGAAAGAAAACAAACAAACAAACAAAAAACTACCCTGAGAATGAGTCTAGATGTCTAGATAGAAGCAGAACAAAACAGTATAGAGTAATGGAGATCCAAGGGGGAGAAACTATATGCTTAGACCTTTATATTGGAAGAAATAGTTATTGCAGTTAGAAAGGTAGTTTCAGCCTCTCTGAATTGTATATCTATTGAGAGAGTTTTGTAATTGCCACAAAATTTAAAAAATAAAATATTTGAATCTTGCTTTTTTGGCTTGCAATCTGGTTTCTGTCAGTTTTTTCAAAACATTGCTTCAAAACATATATTTCTGAGTCGATTCTGTGATAATCCGAGACCCACTGTCTTATATGTCCCTGTGTTTCTTTCCTTTATCTAATACATCAGGCTACTTTTATAAAAGGCACTTTATACCTTAGCCTCAGTTCTGTCCTGTTATTATTCTGATATCATCAATCTTTGCCTGCCATTTGCCATTAATCTGTTTTTCACTGCAAGTAGAATTTTCTTTGAAAATTGAACTATTTTGTGTACTAAGATTGTCCATAAAAAGTTCATCTTTAGAATTGACCTACTTCATTACATTTTCAAAAATATCACATTGGCTCAGCATATAATATGTTGAGACTACTTATAATTACAGCAAAAATAATCAATTTGTTACTAATGTGTTCTTCTTCCACTTTTCATTATATTTGATAGAATAGGCTGTAATCCTTAACTGAAGTAGTTACGAGATACTATGAGATGCTACTGCATCTGCAAAGCTTCTGTTTGTATTTTCTGTGACCTGTTTGTACCAGTATAGATGTGCTCCATTCTCTTCTGCAACAGCTCTAAGAGAAAAATGAAGGCATTTCTAGGACCGTAAATGACACAGCCCCACTGGGCCTTTCCAAAATGGTTACAGTCCCTCTTGGGGGTTTTACAGCTGAGCCTGAAATTCTCCCAAAGCAAGACTATGCATGTACTCTTCTTCTGTACAGCATCCTCAACACACATACATGTGTCATGCACACATTCATATGTGAATAGAAATTATAATTTGTCATTAACCTGTACATGTTGATTTAAACTAATGGTTTGTGCATTTAAGAACACTACATCATTACAGAATTTTGAAAAGTCATGAAACAACCCTCTAGCTAGCTTCATAAAAACTGAGCCACTGCCTAGAAATATTTGATGCTAGTATTACAAGTGAATCCCAAATGATCTCCAAACAATAGGTTTGTATCTAAAATCAACTGTATCTGAAGAGTGATTAGCATTCTTCCTAAGGTGATTAGTAGATTATTAGCTAGATGCTTACTTTACAGAGAGAGAGATTGAATGTGAAAGTCTACTGTCTACTGTATTGTTCAGTCAGGTTAATCAAGGTGATAAAAACTAACACAGAACATTGGAATTTATATAATATTGCTTTCCCATCATTTAAGGTGTTAATGAAATCAAGCTGTTTTACACATCACACATGTTTAGATATAAATCCAAGAAACTCAGTCAAATAAACCAAAAGGTTCTACTTATTCATTGGGAAATCTGAGCCAACACCATGCACAGGTTTTCTCCAGCAAACAGAATAAAAGGTAATCTGGAAAGGGTTGCTCTGTTCTGTTGGCACTGTTCTATTTTGTGCAAATGAAGTTCTATTATTTCTATGTATATTTCTTATATATATATTTCTTATTATATCTAACTATTCATAACCATATTCATGGTTATGTTATCTTACCACCTGATTTGAGAGCCTTTTTTTTTTTTCATTTATTTTCCATCTGGACCAGTGAGTATTTAAGTTGCAAGAAGTTAAAACGAAGTTAAATAGTTAGTTAGAATGAAGAATTGTACATCAGAATACCATATACCCTTGTGGCTTTCTACCTGAAAAGCAGACAGAAGAAAACGCAAAAGTAGACAGAAAAAGGAATTCTGTCTTAAATCACATGAAAATTGAATATCAGTATTGTTTTCAAGTTTTTTTCAGGTGAAATAGGCTAGAGTTATGGTGCAATTGGATGGTTGCTGTTGAAGAAACTGTGTTTGTATGAATTAGTTACATCTTTTTGGAAATATTGGTATTAGAAAGTATGATTCTCTAATGGGGTGATCAAGAAGTTTGTAGAGGACAGCTGGTTTCTGGTTTCTGTTAGAATGACTAAGTACCTGTATAAGTTAGAAGTCCTGGATTTGCTATGAGTTATGTATGATTAAGCCCTAACCAAAGGTGGGGAGGATTTTAGGTCCTCTTGTAAATAGATTGAAGTGAACCTGAATCTGTTCTGTAAGCCAGAGCAGGACAGTCACAGATATATCAGATAAAAAGTGTACATCACTCTGACAAAACCCCAAATAACCTCTTTTTCTACTCTGACAAAGGGCTGAAAAGACATTTTTGTTTAACATAAGATGTCTCAGAATGACACATCCTTTCCTCTCCCCTCCCCTCCTCCCACCATAAATGATTCCAATTGGACTATGTGTAGTGAGAGGGAAATGGAGAGAGAGAAGTACTGTTGAATGGAAAAATTACTTGTTCCCACAACTCAAGCTTGTATTCATTGTAATCAAGTATCCCATGAATTTCGCTTCTCGTTGGCAGTGAAGAAGGCGTGAATTTTATTCAGAATATGAGGAATGAGTGAGATGGGGTTATAATGAAAACATTGTGCAGCTTTACAGCTTTCATAGCAACAAAACCTTTACATGAAATGACAGTAATCGGTATCATAGAATAACACTACTTAAATGAGTCTATAGAATGAGATATGAATTGTATTTATATAAGCACTTGACTTTCCAGAGAAAAAAAAATACCCTCAAATTATGTGAGAGGTCTGAGATAAAGCTAGTGAAAGCTCTGAATTTCTGCTATGGATTAAACATCCAAAAAGATAGGCACAACAGGTCATAGTAGGATAGCATAATAGGGCACCCTGTAGTGCTCAACTATTAAAGGTTTAATCCTTGATTATGAATTTTATTGCTTTTGTATATTTGTCTCAGATGCTTAAAATAATGTTGACATGGAATTTTGGATTAATATTTTTACATAATTTATTTTAATTACATCATTTTTCTGGTTTCTGCTTTTTTTAATCCATCAGCTACTTCTGATTTCAGAACCTCAGCAGTGACCCACAGACAGTTCCACAATGGCATTCACAACAACTTATACATCTTACAAAGAATAAGAGTGGTAGGCAGGAGCTGGTAGGAGACAGAATTGTTTGCGCTCAGATAAACAATTTATAAAGTTTTTCTTTATCAATAAGCTAGAAAAAAATGGCATAATTTGAAAAGATTGCTATTGTGAATATACACAGAGATTGTCGGGGGGGGTGAATGTAGTTAAGATGAAAATAATTCTATTGTTAACAGAACTTAATGTAAATATAAAGTTAAGATGATAATAATAATATAATTTTAGTGTGAATAATCCTTCAGACATAATCCAACTCTGTGTATATTTTTTCAGTTTTCTAGCTCTGGATCTAAATAATACCCTTTTTCATTTGTATTTTACATGGAGTTCCCTGTTGGAAGCACTGTAAAATATCACAGAATCATAGAATGGCTCAGGCTAGAAGGGACCCTAAAGATCATCTAGTTCCAACCACCCTGCCATAGGCAGGGATGCCTCCCACTACATAGGTTCTAAGGGCCTCATCTAACCGGGTTTTGAACACCTCCAGGAATGGGGCATCCACAACCTTTCTGGGCAACTTGTTCCTGTGCCTCGCCATCCACCTTCTGAGTGAAGAATTTCCTCCTAATCTCTAACCTAAATCTCTCCTCCTTAAGTTTAAAACCATTCCCCCTTGTTCTTTCATTATCTGATTGAGCAGAGTCACTCTCCATCTTTTTTTATAAGTCCCCTTTAAGTACTGAAAGGTCACGATGAGGTCACCCCAGGGCCTTCTCTTCTTTAGTTTGAGCAGCCCCAACTGTTCACATATAAATATATATAATATAAAAAAAAAATTATATTCTTTCAGTATTTCAGTTCATTGTAATACTTTTATGCTCCTCTCCATGTTGAGCTACTGTTAAATTATAATGTTCTGTTAAATTTATAAACCTCTTTGTCATTTGCTATGCACTTCAATAATAATAAACGCAAACAAAGTTGTTGTGCAATGCGAGTTAGGGCACTCCAACAATAAATTATATTGTGATGGTTTTCATTTATTTCTTTTTAATTAATTAATTAGCACATATTGATATTCTCTGACTGGAATTAAGGTAGTATCAAAAATAAATTTCTTAGATTGATGGCTATTGTTTTGAAAGTATCTTTTAAAAATAAATTTCCAATGTTTTAATAGAAAAAAAATACATATTAAAAAAAAAATCAGAATTCAATTAGAAAGTAGTAGAATGTCTGGCATTGTTATAATGAAAATGATTACATGTACTCTGAAAGTTAAGATACTGGCCCTTGAAAAAAATATATTTGTTCAAATATAAACAATTGCCTTAAGCTACTTTTAACGTACCAACATACTGTGATAAGAATTGCTGAGACATCTAATTCCTTCTCCTTTAGAGAGAGAAATTTGGAATATTTCTCTTTGAAAGAAATTAGTTTGTGTGGACTGTTGCATATGATAGAAAAGAGTAATTGAGAAGATATAAGGTTGAAAAGTCAGAGAAAAAAAATGGCCTCTGGAAATCGGAATTCCCTCACCTTCCATCTTCCTCCTCGTTTGGGATTCTTTCAATAGCTTTGCATGCACACTTTCCTTATGCATCTTTTAGCTGCTATTAAATGCTACTGAACCTGAACTACTTTAGTCCTCTATAATCCTGGGTAATTTAAATACAATGTGTATGATGTGACATAATTCCCTCAAAAATTCTTCAAGAGTCCCCTGCTTTGTTCAAAAGTTTCAGAAACAAAATATCAGATATATAGAATAAAATTCAAACAGTGTCTGTGTAATACTATAATATGTATTATGATCTGGTGATTAGGAACTGCTTTGAGGATTAATGAAGTTTCCAAATAAGCAGACATACACGGAAATAAATTTGGGCATGAATTTAAAGGAAGGAATAAAACTTTTTCAAACACTCACCGCAGTACTTTGGATAAAAGGAAGAAATGGTTTCCATCCATGCGGACATATTGCCAAATATTAATTGAATCAGAGAGCTAATGGCATGGTTCTGGAACACGAGGTTGTTGGCAGTAATCTCAGTAATCAGGTCAAATTAAGGATTTGGTCCACTGTCAAACCCTTCCCTTATAGGGAAAGCAGTGACATAAAAATGGCTTCTCCAGACTGCCAAAGACTTGAGCTCTTCCTACCCAAAACTTAATAGCTCCTTCCATTAGTAAGTATTGGGAGTGTGGTTTCAGATAGAATTAGCAAAAATAAAATTCTAAATCAGCTCTGAGTGCCTCTGTAGGCAGTGTATACTCTGGATACTTTTCTTTAAACCTGGCATATAGATGAAGAATATTTTGAGCAGGGAAAACATCATAGCTGACATTTGGCTGCCCTTAAATAATGATAAAGTTGTAACTGTAGCCTGCCTCAAAATGTGAAGTACAGACATTCTGCCCACCAGGAGGAAAAATGGAACTTTCAGAGTTCTTTCAAATTACATGAAAACAAAAGGAAAATCCAAGCAGGGGATTTTTTAAAGATTTTATTTTGACATACTGTCTTACAAAGGGTAAACAAAACATGGTAATAAATAACACAGATAGTGTTTATGATAGTTGCAGTGAAGTAGGCAACCAGCATGAATTAGAACTTAAATACATAGGTCTGCCACTGTTGGATAATTAAATTTATGGCAGAAAAAGTATATAAAATAACCTTTGCTGCTAGAGCTCAAGATCTATGTGTGCAAAATGTGTTAGCACCAATAAATGTACTAAGATATTCAGTACAGATAATCATGCATAGATATAAGTATGAAGTGCCATATTTTTCTTTTATTCTTCCTTTACAAATTATTTTGATCTGAAAAAGTCATTTGGATTTCATTAAAAACCTGCCTCATGATTCCTTCTGCTGTTTTCTTAATCTGTCTTCATTTCATTGACTACAGGAGCCTTTTACAACATTCTTTCTAAATGCAAATGATGGCAAATTTGACCACCCAGATCGAACCTTCTCTTCAGTAGCCAGGTCTTGGAGAAACAGCCAAAGAGATACCTCAGATGTGAAGGTAACATATAAAGTAAATGAACTAATATGTATTTTCGTTCATGGTATTTTGTTTCTTGTAGAGACAAAGAATATTTTATATGTCATATCTTATATTCAGTACACTAGATTTAGTTTAAATAAAAAGTAGATGTTACCAAAGATTATTTTTCTAATGGAAACAATCAAAGATTCTTTGAAGTTGAGTGGACAAAAGGTGTTTTTTTTTTTTTTTTTTTTTTTTTTTTTTTTTTTTTTTACGGAAAAACAGGACTGATCTAATTTAGATCACATAATCAGGAGATGGAGAAAAGCCCAATAAATTGTTCTTTCCTGCTGTTAACTCGATATTTGGCCCACTCCATAAAACACAGCAGGAATTGGATTTGACCTTAAAGTGTCATATTGTTATAGCTTGCCTAGCTCTGGGTTTGCATTGCCTGGGGCAATTAATAAAGCATTAATGACAAGACCCATTTAAAATGTTGGCTTTTCTGTACAGCTTTAGCTTTTACTTGACTGTGCCTGAGGGTATTATGCAACAATACACATTAGATTAAAACGACTTCTACATGATATACAGAAACAGCCGGAGAGCAGGGCGATTTTAGTGTTGTTATTCCTTACCTATTGTTAAATACAGAAGGCTATTGTTCGTATACATGGAACCTTATCAGAAAGAAACTGAAATCTTATAATATTTTGAATATTGTTGTCCATTTTTGATTCTCATTTTCTCATAATAAGGTAGGCAAAGACTGCAGTATACCCATAATTGCTTTCTCTAACTTTATTTTTAAGGTAATATATATCTCTTCTATTTCAGTACTGCCACTCATATTAGGAAATGCGTAATGAAAGTCAGGGTCACATTACCATTATATTTTTTATTTAACTTGACAAAAGAAGAAGTAAGTTTGTTGATTTGGTTTTATTCCAGACCTGTTTGCATAAATATTTTAGGAGTCTCAGAAGTGTATGTGGACAAACCATGTTATTCTTGTTCAGTTTCTGGTTAGAACAATGAATTGTAAATTATATTGTTGTCTTAATATAGAAGAGAAAATGCTTTTTAAAGAAAAAAAAAAAAAAAAAACTAGCTCTCTTAAAACCCAATTCATACCTATTTACGCTCCTCTTGAAGTCAGTAATGTTTTAAGTATTATTACTGCTACCTTTTTGACAAATATATTAAAAATAAATAATAATAAATATATATATTTTTTCAAAAAGTGTTGGAAAGAGTTCAAATTACTATCTACTTCTTAGACATGCAGCAATTTCTTTGAATTCACATTGATGATATTCTTATTTTTCATTTACAATATATATTTTTTTTTTCCTAGTACTCCACTGGAATGGACTCCTGGGGGTGGGGTTGAAATAACAGATAAGAGGGGAGACAGTTGGAAGTGAGTGTAAGCTTCTTTCCCGGTTTTAGTACACAGGAGGAGGGCAGTTAAATACATGAAGGAATAGCAAAAGATAAAGGAATATCTTTGGACAGACGGAGAGCTTATATTCAAGTATGGTGTATAATTAGTGAAATGATTGTTCCTAAACTAGCAACCAAATGAGTTATCAGTAAAACAAGGAACTGAAATGTTTTTATGAAAACACCAGGAGCCTTGTGAACCAAGTGGGGTAATTTAAACCACTGCTGCCAGATATTGCAAGGATGCAGGAATTATGGAGGAATTTTGTTGCAGTTAAAAAAATGTATTTTTTTTTTTAAAGTTATTCAGATAGAACAATTATTTAAAATTACTGAAAAACAGGTACTTGTCTTCAGAAAAGGAAGGCAAAATAATGAAGATATTGTATAGCTATGTATTTTGATGTCATTAAATATAAAGAGTGGAGCTGTGGGAAGCTTGGATAAAATAGTAACAATTAAGGGTCATAGTCTCATTGGGGGCAAGATTGTAAAATAATTTATTTTAGCATACATTTGGGATTCTGCTGTTGAGCCCCAGAGTCAGATTTAGTTATATGTATATATTTCTGTTATACCATTAGAAAAAGAAATACTGCTTGGAACTAAGTCATTACAGAAAATCTAATATGGGAGACACAGATGAGGTATGTTAGCCAATAAATGTTTTGTCCAGATAATCCCTGACCTGCCTTTTCAGGGATACTTTAGGGATTAAAGATGCTGTTTAAAATATGGTTTTGTTAATTAATGAAGATACAGGGCAGTTGAGTTTAGAAATTAACCTTGAGTTGATTTATTATGAGTTGGTTTAGCTTAAGATAAAAATAAACAAAAGCAGATTTGAAAATAAGTGAAATCATTTAAGGGCTGCTAAAGAAATAGAAAAATTTCATAAACTGTCTAAATAAAATAAATAAATAAATAAAGGTAGAAAGCAAAGGAGATTTAATAACAGCATTCAATACATCAGATCATCAAATTAATTTATTATGTATTGATACAAATTCACTACTGGAATAAGTCTTCAGTAGCCTAAGTGGTATATGTAAATGCATTTCTGTTTTGTGTTCAGTTTTAAGAAGGAAACTTGAAGATCAGCAGGACAGCAGAAAGCTCACAATGAGACCAAAGCTACATGCTTAGCATTATAGCAACTTAAATATATCATGGCATCTAAATTCCAGCTGAAGAAGTTTGCTTAGTCTTTCATTTGTTTCATAGCTCTCATGTTTTTGGAGAACGCAAGTTTTTCTTTTTTCCTCGTTTGATTTTTAATATGTATTCATGCTGTATAAAGCAAACCCTGAGTTCTTTCTCTGCTGGAGAACAGCTAGTGAAAGTATATACCTAAATTGGAGGGAGCCATAGGATCAGTATAAATATATTTAAGGAGTTGGATACAGGAAAAAAAAAAAGCCTGTATGTGTGGGATAGTTAATGTCTAAGAGTGAAGACAAGGTAACATAAATGCTATGAAACATGCAACTGTATGAAAGGCAGAAAATTGTTTGCCAGGGAACAAAGAGGTAAACCTTAACTGAAAAATGCTTACTTTACCAACAGAGCATGAAAAGTTAAAGAGAAAGAGAGTATTCTCCAAATTTAAATATCCTCACAAAGTGAAGAGATAAAAAACCTTATTTCCCAAGATTCTTAGAAGGACAATCATGAATTGGCAAGAGGATGCACTAGCTGACCCTTTCCATTTGTAGAGTCTGTTTCTTAGCGATAAATTAAGAATGAGTATAGCAGCTAATTGTTGCTGTTGTTTGTTGCTTAAGATCTTAATGAACTGCATTTCTCAATACCATGACATCAAGGCCAACTTTTCCCCGAGGCCTTCGAGTTCATTCTGAAAAAGGACAGGAAACTGAACTATCATTAATATTACAAATACCCCATTTTTTCAGATCAGTTGTGCTCCTACTTGGAATGCCTGGCAAGCTTCTTATGCATTTTAATTCATTTTTCAGACACAGAAAAAGGTTTGAGGAGCCACCAAGAAACCCTCTCAAAATTCCTACCCATTTTCCCTCTCTTCTAAGCACAGCAACCTCTGTCTTGCACAAATTAAAGAACTTCAGCTCCATGAGCATGAAGCAACCAAACATTCATGTTCAGCTGTCTGATAGCATCTAATATTTATATAGTGGTCCTGTAAGTCAATGCTGTACTAAAGAAAAGATGTGTAGAGCTTACATGTGAATATAAAATCTTAAAGCATGCTCTCTGTCCAAGTGTTCCTCATATTTGTGTAGCTTCTTACTGGCTGCACACAAAACTGTATGTGTAGATTTTTGGCAATAGCACAGGAGGCGGATCCCATGTGATACATGCTGGAAATGGTTTTCCCACCCTAGAGATTTTGTTAGTCTTTACAGAATATATGAGGTGTGTGGAATATGGACAGTGCATCAAAGTAGCAAACTTTCAAAAGTGTTAAGAACAGCAAATGTTCATTATTCATGTATTCCTTGTATATTTTAAATTCATCTGAGCTGCTTTAAGTATATTTAATCTCTGATCTCGTTAATCTCATTAATTACTGTGTCATAGGTTATGAAATAATTTAAAACAGTGTGTGTAATGAATTAATCTGACATTTTTCAAAGCCATATATTGTAAGATGGCCTCTGTTTTTATTTTCAAGTGCCATATTAAATGAGTAGCCTTAATTCTTTACTAGCATATCTACTAAAATGTTTCTAAATTATTTTTTTAAGAAAGGCAAAATCTATATATTTTATTTATTTATTTTTTCACCATGGGTTATTATTCAAGAAAGAGGATTCAGAAGTGCTGAAGTCACTTCTGAAGTGGGTCAGTTTTAACTAGTAAATAGAGGTTTTAAGCATTGCAGACACTTCCCACAGCAGTGTTCTTCTGCAAAATCAGGATGTTTTAAAGAAAACCTCCAAAATACACTTAAAGAATGCTGCATTAAAATTTAAAAAAAATAAATACTTGACAATTGCAAATATCTCTTTGGGAAGCTGCAGTTCTGTGGGTCAGTCCCCTTTTTCCACATGCGTGTGCCCTCTCATATTCTCTCCCTCTTTCCCTCCTCTCTCCTTCCTTCTCTCCCTTTGCATATGTGGAATCTCCCGTGGGAAAAAAATAAAAAAATAAAAAATTTCACATCGAGATAAGGAAAACAGGGCCGTGGCAGTAGTTTGATCAGTCTAAAAACAACCCATAATTTGCACTCATTTACACGTCTTAAATTGTGACAAAAGGTATGCCACCTTTGAAAAATGTAGCATGTGATATGTTATTGATCAGTGGATGATTTAAGATCTACTTAGGCAATTTTGTTAGCTACATTTGGGCTGGTTTGGTTCATTTTCAAAGAGACCTGTTCACCTATAGTGAACAGAATTAATACAGTGTGTGCTACATGAGAGTGGTAACACTCAGGAGAACCTGGATAACAGTTTATTTTACTGTGTTTCCCTTTATCAACATCGACCTTCTCTCCAGATAATCAGCACAAGCTGGATGAGGAATGAATGTTAGTGGAGTGACCTTTGAGGAAACAAGTCACCCGGAAATGACCATAACTTGGCCAGTCAGCTTTCACATTTTTCCCTTTCCACCCCCCCACCTCTCCAGTTTTTGGTAACACTGACTTCCACAGAAACCCCAGTTCAGGCACTAATCTTTCCTAATGCTTCTCAAACTTGTTATATTACTTTTTGAATAGTGTGTTTAGAAGGTAGCTCTGACAAAATGTCATTATGGTGCCTTAGTGTAAATTAATGTAGTCAATGGAGGTACTCATGACTGACTCATTGACCCAGTACCGGGCTCTTGTGGAATTAATGGTTGCCAGGGGATCAACCTTTTGGGAGGAAAAGAAAGAAAGAAATAGAAATGGCAGCTTTAAAACCTTGAAGTGAATTATATTAGAAAAGTGAAAACGTCTGTGTTGGATTTGATTTCATTGGGAGGCCATAAAATAGTATACCCTTAGCAAAACATATTAAACAGAAACGTCAGATGTGATTCAAGTGGTATACAGTTATGATAGTGTTAATAGTGGTCCTCTATCACTCCAAGACATATTTTTAAAGTTTAATTTCTTAGCAGCTTGGATTTGTCACAAGCTTGTAAATTAGAACATGCATTTGGGGATGTTTTCTTATATGAAGACACAAGGCATATAATACTGTTAACTATACCTTGGGGTTTTAGTATAGCTATTAAAATAAACTAGCGATCACATTTACAGACAAGAAATGTCTGTTATAATATTCATTTTACCTTTTTTTTACACCCCTCAGTAGCTTTACTGCATCGTTCTTCATCTCAGAAGGGCCAAGCATCTCAGGCAGTTTGAAAGGTGGTGACTATTAAATGATAGAAAGCTAACTTGTCTTATTAGAAGCGTGAATGAAAGGGGAGCAGAGGAGGTTACCAGCTTGTGAAATGTCAAGGACAACTAGACAGAAATTACTGCAAATGGATTTAGATCACTAGAATCCCTATTTTTATTAACTCTTTGAACTCTAGATATTTATTGTGGTAAGAAATTACCCATGACAGGTCATGTAGTCTGAAAGATTTATTTAGATCCTTTGATACATTTTGACAATCAAATAATAAATAAATAAATAAATAAAACTGAACAGTATCAGTTAATACAAAATTATATATCAGCTGAATGGCACACAATAACAACATGCGTGTAAATTGCTTAACTGGTCTATGAGTGTTTTTATTTTTATTTTTTCCAGTATTGGTCCTGTGTCTTAGTTCCGTTCATTTCCTCATTTTATGCCCACAAACTGATGTAACTTCTGAGGAAGTTTTTTCACATGTTATTCTTGATGTTTTCCTTCATCTTTTATTTTACACTGTCTGACTCAGTGTTTGCAGTTTAGGAAAGCAGTCATTTGAGATTTGTCTTTCACGAAAATTTGTAGCTTGATGTAGAAACTTTATGGAAAAGAACAACTTTCTCAGAATCATGGTAGCTTCAGACAAACATGGGCCTGGGTTTACACTGACCTTTTTTACCACTCATTACACTAAGGGTGAAATTGGAGTTTTAAAGATCCATTTATCAAACAAGTCTAGTCAAGTGGAGAGCAGGATGGGAGACAGAAGGTCCTCTGGTGTACCCACTATCACTGAGATATTCTTCTGCTAATTTCTGAGTCTCCCATTCCCCACCTTAAGGGTGAGTTTAAAAATTACCCTTCTAATGGAAGGAAATGATTTAAGAAAAGATGTTATATGGTAAATTCTGCTCTGTATAAAAAGGAATAAAAAATAGCAGATCTCGTCAAGGAAGTATGCCATCTTAATCTCTGATCTAAAGGCCACTGAGGTTGACTTCTATGTGATGAGCACTTAACTAAATATAATCAGACCAAAGTATATAACGGAATAAATGATGTTATGCACTGTTTAGGAGTAATTTGATAATGACTTCTAATGACTAGTCTGGGGAGAAACAAAGAATATCTTACAGACCTGTAACTAAATCTTAAACCATGTAATAATAGAGAAGGTAAAATCATTGTCATTTATTTTGATTTTTAGGAGCTGAAATGGTGTAAAAGTGGCATGAGAATGCTTTCCAAATGTAATAAACTGTGCAAAGAGGAAAGAGTAATTGATTCTCTGTATTCACTATGGATTGGTGGCTAGAGCAAGGGAAAATAAGTTTAGATTGTGTAAAGAAAGATTCAGGCCAGGCATTAGGTAAAACTTGCTCAAATGGAGAATAATGGAGTCAGCTAAAGGAAGGACTGTGGGCTTGCTGTCAGTCAGATTCTTGGACAACAGGGTGGACAAGTATCTGTTTAATCTGAGGAATGGACTAGGTCACATTTCAACATTAACAGTATTTGATATATTTCCTCCCTGTCCTTAACAGGAAAAATACCCAAAAGGTTGTTTGTATCTACCTGTGTGCTGTATTAAAATATGAACTGAAACAACCCTACTTGTGAAACAAAGAAAACTAAGACTCTGACTGAGAAAAATGTAAATAAGTTTTGAAAATAAGCCTAGCCTTTGCTAGTGTTTTATATTCCTTCATTCTTCCAGCTTTCAGTGGCTTCTTGGTTAACACAATTCTCCCTGGGCCCTGCTTGTCATCTTTCTGTCTCCACAGACCTTCCCTCCTGTCGGCTCCCTGCCTTTCCCAGCAGCCTCCCAGCTCTGTCCTTGCTCACCCTTCCTCTCTCTGCTTTCCCCAGTCTGTGCTCCCCCAGATAAGCATGCTCAGGGACTCTGGGAAAGGAAGTATTTGCTTTTCCATCCTCAGTCTCTGTTGTCAGCAGCAGGTAGAAGAGATTTTTCTTTTCATTTTTGAAATTAATAAAGTGAAAATACACAGAGAATAGATGTATATCACACATCTAGGTTCAGCTATCTCTAGATTAGCTGTATTTTCTGTGCTTCCAAGTAGCTGAAGACACGTTTTGAAGATATTTTGCAAAGATTGTCAGGTTATGGGGTGCCACTTTTTTTTTTTTATTATTATTATTATTATTATTATTGTTATTTATTTATTTTCAGTAGGCCCTGTTTACAGTATATATTCATTCATTATCTGGAAATGAGAAGGGGATGAATTTAACTGAACTATTTTTAAGTGGTGTGGTTATGTAGTATAGTCAATAGTGAAGACAACAAAATTTAAGAGGCATACCAGACAATATCAAAGAAAATTGAATGCTTAATGCAAAATATGGGAAATATGTAACTGGGAAAGGTCACATGTGACATTGTTTGCATCTGCAGTAAAGGTTCAATTCATGCTAAGTAGTATTCAAATAAGCAAACATAATTGTAGGCTGCACTAAAAATAACATTAAAGAGAATGCTGAGACTGTAACAGTGGCTTTCTTTAATTTTTTTTTGCAATGTTATATTTAGATTAGTTACTCTAATTAAAACAAACAAACAAAACAACAACAACAACAAAAACAGGAGATGTGTAACTGAAGTGATTAAGGTTCTAGAGAGTGCTATTTCAGGAGGATTTAGAAGTCTGGCACTGGTTAGTTTCCAGAACACAGGAATAAGACAGGTCAGGCTAAACATATACAATGCAATAAATCTTATGAAGAAAGTTAATCACATGCTTTCTATTTATTCTATTTCTATTTATGTTTGCTCTTAAACCAGACAAGGGAACATTAAATTACACTGAAAGCAAATAGCAACAAAGATAAAATTTCTAAATGGAAATACCATAAAAAATATTCAGTGACTTAGTTCTCTTTGTTTCAAGATACTACTGAAGTCAGAAGGTTAGGAGAAGTCAATTAAACACTAGATGTGTCTCTGGGTAACTGCATCAATCTTTTGGGTAAGTTAGATGTAAAAATTCAGTTAGATCCTAGGATGTGTAAAACTGAAAAAGAAAAGTTGAGTTTACATATCTTTGAAGGAATCATAAAGATGCTTGCTGTTTGAGATTATGGGTTAGCATATCACGATATTGTATAATAATAATAAAAAAAAAAAGTTAAAAAACAGTGGTGTTTCAAACCTTATATCCAAAATGCAGTTTATTTTAAATTATACTTTTTTCACTACTAAATTCTGTTTCATTTGAATATTAATTTGAATATAGCTTTGAATAAGTAATATTTCAGCATTCTTAGGTCCTCTGGAATTTGACCTGTATTTGAGGCTGTCATTTAGTGATTTGTAGCACATATTGCTCTGTGGCCAGCTCTTAGTCCAAAATTAGTAGTAGAAAGCACTAGAAAGATGTGTGTCTAGTGCTCTTCAACTTTGAGGACTATTCCTTCCTCATTGAGCTCTCAGGGAACCTGAGAGTTAGTGAATCATGCTTAGGGGAAAAGTTTGCTTTTAGAACCCTGAAAACCGTTAGAGATATACAATAAAATTTAAGATTGTCAGTAAAATAATCTTTTTTTTTTTTTTTTTTTTTTTTTTTTTTTTTTTTTTTTTAACCTTATAGGATATTCAGGATTGTTTTCTGTTTTGCTTTGCTCTGGTTGCTCTTTTAGTATTTACCACATCAAATATTTTTAAACATTTTTGGTTTTTTGAAATTGCATTTTGTAATGAGCTTTTCAAACTCAAACTTGTCGCATTTGGCTACTGGTTAGATATTGATTGGCAATGCATTTTAGTCTAATCTGAATTCAGATTGTTTGTAGTATATAAAAATGATGTGAAGAAGACAAGTAAATTGCCTCCCGCAAAATACTGAAATTGAAAAATAAATATTCATGTAAATATATGTTTTTAATGAATAAACTTGAAAGGACCATCTATGCTTCAACTATTCTATTCTCTATGGAGCTGCAGATCAGATTTAATTAGATAAGTTAGAGTCTGCAGTGATTTTTTTTTTTTTTTTTATGCTCTGCATGTCTGCAGCCTTGAAAGGACCACAAAGAGGTTCAGGTTTCTGGTGCTGTGTCATCAGTTTTGATCATGTTACACAACTGAATACTATAGTGCCTTTAACAATAGAATTTAGAGAATTTAATCCATGCCTGGATATTAGAAAAGAGATAGTGGACTTCAAAGCTTTTTTCTTTTTTTTTTTTTTTTACTTTCTGCTAAAATAATAGACAGCAACATATGGAGATATTTATTATGTCAAAATGCATTTCTATTTAGTTATCTGGAAATTGGGAAAAATTGGGAAAAAACTTTCCACTCTAACTTATCTTAACTTAGTATATTAATACACCACAGATTATTTAAGCTACTCAGTCATTGAATTTTCACAGTTTAAATATCATGTATTTATACTTTACGAACATCCACTGTAGTGATATGGTTCTCTCCATGTATTTTTGAATCGTTATTACAGTAGAAATATTCATTCAAATACCCTGAATTTACTCCCTTAAACAGGTAATCAAATTGCCACCTCTTCTTATGTATTAAAATATATAAATAAAATACAGTGTTTTATCAGCAACTTTTTCCCCTTTTTTAAATAGTATAGTTAAATGCTGATTAAAACATCCCATTCATTTATAGTACTGCATAGGATCTCCATATATTTTCTTGTATGCATTATTCTGAAGAAGTCTCCTTCACTGATTTGCTTTGTTTTTCCAAACTTTTGCTTTTTATGACAACAGATATGGGAAAAAAAAAAATAATAAAAAAAATTTCTTTATGAAAAATTTTTGAAGTACAAGAAAACAGATCGTAAAAATTCTTAAATATATGCACAGAAACATATGTAAAATAAGAGTGTTTTCATGGGTATTACAACAGAACCTGATTCCAGCAGCAACATTTAGCATCTCTCTATGAATATAAGGTCTTTTTGTGTTTTCTCCTTCCTAGGAGTTAATTCCAGAGTTTTACTACTTACCAGAGATGTTCGTCAACAGCAATGGCTATAACCTAGGAATCAGAGAAGATGAAGTTGTTGTGAATGATGTTGAGCTCCCCCCTTGGGCCAAGAAGCCTGAAGACTTTGTACGCATCAACAGGATGGTAAGCAGCACTTTAATTTAGCCTGAGTTAGGACTTCTGTGTTTTAACAAGCTAACCTGCTGCTGCTTTTTCATATCTTTAGAACTAGGTGTAAATAAATAAAATAGAAAGTGAAGGAAAATTTGCATTCTGTCTTACTTCACAGAACCCTGTATTTTACAGTAAAATTGTGTTTTTACTCTCTCATGAGAAGGCGTCAGGCGGGTGTGAGCTGGACGCTGCAGGACAGTCTGAAAAATTTAGGTCTGTTTCTCTTCACCACATTCTACATGAAAAAAAAAAAAAAAGTTGTTATAAATAATGATGTATTGCAAGAAATATTATGTTTCTTACTCATTGGAAGCTATGTACTTCCCATTCATTAGAGATGAACTGGAAGTGTAGAGATATAAACATTAGCCAACAACTGCAGTCTCAAGAAATTTTGCAAAATAAATGCTCTGATGTAAATCATTATGAAGTCTGCAGAATTTTAGCTTGAAAAAACATTTATCTATACTGGTAGTTGGATTGTGTGTGTGTGTGTTTTGTTTGTTTGGTTGTTTTTGTTTTTGTTTTGTTTTGTTTTTTTTCCTTTACAGATAATTATTTCCATTAATGATAGAATTAATTTGTAAGTATTCTTATAATCATTTTTAGGAAAAACAAGGTATATTATAATGTCTAGTCCAGTAATAGTTCAATTTATGATTGTATTTTTGAAATGGTTCTTCCTTTAAAATGTGCCTTATCTATGTTACTTTAACAGTCTTTGAAGCTATGGGTTTCCATATGGCTGTGGAGCCATTCAGCTTGTGCATTATTCCCTACAGTGCTTTTGTGGTAACACTTGATGTCTAGCAATGTTGTTTTTCTTATGATCACTTTGGCAATTTAATTTCAAGAAATGTGTATTTAAAGAAAATTGTTCTTCAGGGGTTGGTGGAAAAATAGACATATGAAGTTCAAAAGAATAGATGAATATTACAAAAACAAGCTTATTCCTACAAGCTTATTCCTAGATGTGTGTGATTTAGAAGTGTCTGTTTGGAACAGTAAATGATTTGACATATGTACAGCAGTCTCCTAAGGAAGTGATGGCAACCTCGTCACTTGAGGCTTATGAAAAGCACTAAACAAAGCATGAGAAATGTGTTCCAGGGAGTAGTCCATCGTTGACAGGAAGAAGCTGAACAACATTTTCCTTCTTTTTTTGGCTGCTTTCTCTTATAGATGCATATATTGTAATATGTTTTCAAAAGCAAATAATTGTCACAGCTGGTGGCAATAAATTTAAGTGCAGTTTTACCAGGAAAAAAAAAAAAAAAAAAAAAAGTGTGGACTAAAAGGATCACTACCCTTTATTTCCATTCTCAAGTGTGGTACACACAGTTACAGGTGAGCATCCCAGGGCACCCATGTCACTTAACAGAGCCCTTTTTCTGGGTTGTGGTTGTGGTGAAACCTGAGCTGGGCCCAGGAGTAATTACAATGAAGTTGACCAGCGGATTAGTTTTGACATCTGTAAGAACAGAAGCTTGATATCTTGGTGGCAGAGGATAAACAAACTGCCATCTTTTGGAAAATAAAATGAGAGATGCATATTGATTAATTCCTTTGGGGAAATTTTATAAAGAATGTTCATTTTTATATCCTAGATCGTGCTTCTCCATCTTTCCACAAAGATGGAAGGATAAAAGGTGCTATGTGATAAGAGATCATTTAAGAAAATCTTTAGCTTTAGTATGTTTGATTTCTGTGGTGCAATTTCTCCTTTTTAGAAAATAGCATAAGAGTTCTCTATACAAAACGTTTGTTCTGGGATATTTATGGCTGTTGAAGAAAACAGATGCTTGTGTGAATTTAAAGTACAGCATTTATGCACCTTCATGACTATAACTTGAATAAGGGCTGGTAGTTAAAAGCTGGAAATACTTCTTAAATATTAAGCTGTAATAGTACTGATGACTGATTCAGTATGTGTATAAGTACACTCAGAATGGCATGAGTTGGATGAGCTGGTGTTAAGATAGTAGCATATGAATTACAGGCTTCAACTAACTGAGTAATTTTCCAGTTTCTAAAATCAGAAATGATCTCATTTATGTATCACACCTTTCCACCCCTGTCCCCACAGATGTGAGTATCATGCCATTATTACACAGTTTCGCCTCAAGGCATTTTCTTTGTGGCCTTTCTTCATCATGAGCGTGATCAGTAGTTGAATTTCAGTTCTACACAGATACATACTGTCTTGAAGCGAGCAGCTTGATGAAGTTTACAAATGACAATAAAGTTGGAAATTGCTTAGAAAACAGGAGAAAGAGGCATAGATTTATTTGAATTAGATGCAGAAAATACATTGGAAATCACCTTGGGATGAAAGAATTAAAGATATTCAATAGGAAGCAGACGTTTGGAAAGAAAAATAGTACCAAAAGAGCAGCAGCAAGGGAAGGGTGTTAATGAACAGCGATTAGATTAGATATCACTGTAATTCTATGCAACACCAGGTAGGATCCAATGTATTCGGATGCCATCTACAGAGAACTCTTGCATCACAGCGGATGTATACAGTTGTACCTGCCTATGGGCCTTCTGAGACTGCACCTGGAATATTGGATTCACTTCTGGGTGACTAGATGACAAAAGAAGTATTTGCATTTGGAAGCAGTTCAGATGATAGAAACAACGTGAATAACTTCAGGATGTTAAAATAGCCTTATATATGCATAGTTCTTTGTAAAGCTTATTACAAAGTAGCAAGTAGATAAAGTAGGATAATGCCCTTCACGAAAAATGCAGAAAATATGTGTAGAAAGAAGTCACAGAATTACATTTTGAAAGATAAAACATGTAATAATTTTTTAGAAAAAAAAAAAAAAACCTTCCTCACATAGGGTTTTAGTGCATTGGGCAAACAGACTGTATACTTTCATTTTGGTCACTAAAACAGACAGGTCAAAGTAGGGAACAAGTATAAAACAATTGGAAAGTTTGACATTCGCTACGTAACATCAGAGTCCTTGTTTTGAGCTGGTCAGCAGATGTATTATTCAGTTAAGTCATCCCCAGGCCAAGCTCTGGCTGTTACACAAGAATCTATCTCCAGAAAAAAAGCTATCCTGGGTGTGGTGCTGATGTGTAAAACACAGCAAGCTTGTGCAAGTCTGGAATTTCTACAACAGCTTTGCAAAGCAAGTAGAGTGCAGGTTTACAGAAAAGCCACAGAAAAAAAATTGAAGAATATTTCAAGTAAGTGTTATCCTGATCCCTTGTCCAACGAAGTCATTTCATTTCACTGGAAAGGATCCTATGTGGTACTGTGTCACGTAGAGTGGGAACTCCTTTTTCCTTAGCTGACAATATTTTAATCTGCTCATACATATTTTTTACTTGCTGACAGCATATGTAAAGCATGATTTTATGTGGGAATAAATACAAATCTTTATATAAGGCCTACTTGCTCATTTTTTTTAGTAACAACAATCATTTCAGCATTTCATCTTAAGGCTTACCAAAGCAAGTAGAGAACAGCCTGGCAAACACCACAGAGACAGTGACATGAAAGGACATATATTAACCAATTGATTAACAAGCTTTACTAAAATTCTGTTCAGATTAATAAATGGAAGATAGATTTGGGGTGTTTTATTCAATTTTTCAGGCAGGTGTTATATATTTGTAATCAAACACAGAAAGGGAAGTGGAAATTGATTTCCATCAAAGGAGATGCCTTTAAGCTTTGGAAAATTAGACTTGTTATAAACATTGGAAAAGACAGTCCGTCCCATTATGTTTAAGACCTACTGCAGCAGATCCTAAAGCACTCAGTGTATACATCAGGGATTTTTGTAGCAGTTTTATTTATCCATACAAAGCTAGACTGATTACTACAGACTTACTCATGAAACATTAATAAAGCACTATGTTCAATGCTAACATGATTATGGTCTGACCTCGGTGATGGCACAAAGGACAGAGGCAGAAAGTGTCCCTGATAACATTACCCTAATGCTGGGCTCATCAATCATAATCTCCCAGTTTACCAGGAAAAAAAAAAAAAAAAAAAAAAAAAAAAAAAAAAGGCACACATAAAACCTTCCACAGATGTGCATCTGTAGTTCTGCTCAGCTTCTCAATCCCTACAGACTTGGAGCAGTCCTGAGAGCCAGAAATAGAGCGTATTCAATCAGTAAGTCAAGCATGTTAAATCAAGGCGGGGAACACCACTGTGAAACACTGAAGCAGAGCTTTTATAATAACCGTTCTTTAGTTTGGAAACAAAAGATGCAATATTGTGTAATTCAAAGTTAATTATAATGATATTTTCATTATGGCCTAGGCACATATTAAATTACAAATTACAGTGTTGAGTAAAATGCATTCACATAAATTATTTTTTGAAAGCCTAAATGGTGTCCTGTTTTTGTTATACATATTTTTGTTCCTATTACATAACTGTTACTAAGAATGAATTTTCTTTCTGTCTTTGAAATGATTTATTTACACTCTTCTGCTGCCAATTACATTTTTGTACAGTTCCCTGGCTATTCAGAAGCATGCATAGTATTTCATAATTAAAAAGCTTCTTGAATAGTCATTAGATACCTCTATTATGAAATCTCTGTTCTGTGAGGATCTGGAAGATTTATCTTTTCTGCTCACCATTCAGCAGCAGCTGACATTCCTTTCTTAGCAGATAAGCAGTAGATAAGATTTTGTATTATTTCATCACTAGTAGCTTGTTTGATTTTTTTGTGTGTATAGCCAAGGTTTGTCCTTAATACAATTAAACTCATTCAGCTCACAGGGATTTCAACCAAACTGGGAAATCACTGGGATTTTTATTTTATTTTATTTTATTTTTTTAAACTTTCTATATCACTGAAGAGTCTATTTAAATGTCGAAGCTGCATATGTAAAGGATCAGTTTCTGTGCAAACATCCCTTAATAACCCAAAATGTACAATGCTCTTCCGTCTCACTCTTATTAAAAGAGTACTTTGCTTAAACAGAGAGAACTACTTCCAGATATCAGTATTTCATTTTTACTCTTATAATCAGTTTAGAAAGAGTTTACTCTTATAATCAGTAAAAGAAGTGTTACATGAGTAAAAGAAATACTAGGCTGAGAGAATCTGTACGTTCAGTGCTTTTCTCTTCTCAGGACAAAAAAATACCTAACTAAATGCAAAATGTCCATGTGCTAGAAAGGTGTTGGAATAGCATATTCTATAAATATAAATTTATTTATAATAAATGTAGAACTCCAGATACTTTACACATGGTTTGCATAAAAATTAAAAACAGTGCCTCCTACTGGAATCTCTATAAAACGTCATTGTAACTCCAAATTGGGATGATAGAAGAGGAAACTGTGCTGCCTTTGTACTGCACAAAGCTCGGAATTTAAGGAGAGAAATTTAGTGTAAGTACAATTACCTAGGTTTCTTAAGCCAGACAGCTAGTGGAAAGTATAGATGTTCAGATGTTTCTGGTTTAATGTTACTGAGGAGTGATTTATGAAATTCCTACATTTGCCCAGAACTGAAATTGAAAATAGCTATAGAACTTGATCTCACTAAGCACTAACTTGGCTAATATTTACTTTATTTAGCTTATACATCAGCATCAACTCACTAATTTATATTTATATTTTACAACTGTTACAGGTTAGATTTTCAGCCTGTGGAACAAGTGTGCATAAAACTGCATGCAAGTACATTGCATAAGACACACAGTACCTTCACTTCAAAATATTTATCTTTATCTCACAACATTTTTCTATTGTCAATTATAATAGAAAACAAAAAACTGGATATCAGCTTATTTCTGTTTAACATTGAGAATCTTTCTAAAGGACATAAATAATACTATATCATTGTTAATATATATGTGATATCCTTAATATACATATATAATATACCATAGAAAATACTATGCTGTACATAAATCACATAAAATCACAGAATCATATAGTATCTTGAGTTGGAAGGGATCTACGAGGACCATCAAGTGAAACTCCTGGCTCCACACAGGACTAATTGAAATCATCACAGCGTGGCTGAGATTGGCAGGCTCCTCTGGAGGCCCCTGGTGCCACCCCTGCCCAAACAGGGACACCCAGAGCAGGCTGCCCACAACCACGTCCAGGCAGCTTTTGGAGATCCCCAAGGAGGAGACCCCACAGCTTCTCTGGGCAGCCTGTGCCAGGGCTCCGTCACCCACCCAGCACAGAAGTGCTGCCTGGTGCTCAGAGGGAGCCTCCTGGCTGCCTGGCTGTGCCCATACACTCCTGCCCTGGCACTGGGTACCACTGAGCAGATCCTGGCTCTGTCCTTTCTGCACCTTCCCTTCAGGGGTTTAGGGACATGGATGAGATCCCTCTGAGCCTCCTCTTCTCCAGGCTGAGCAGTCCCAGCTCTCCCAGCGTCTCCTTACAGGGGAGATTTTCCAGTCCCTTCACCATCTTGGTTGCCCTACATTGGACTCTTTCCAGTATGTTCAGGTCTCTTTTGCATGTGGGAGCCCAGAGCAGGACATAGCACTCCAGGTACAGTCTTACCAACACAGAGCAAAGGAGAAGGATCTCTCTTGACCTACTAATTATACTGTGCCTAATGTAGCCAAGAATACCATTAGCCTTCTTGGCAGCAAGGGCACAGTGATGACTCACACTCACCAGGACATATATAATTATATAAATAATAATAATTATTTTTCTTTTTTGATTGTTTGTTTAGTCATATTTCAGATTGAAAATATGCTCACAAAGTTAATGTCCCCAGTATATTTTAAAGCCACAGTCTTCTTGAATACCATCTTCTGTAGGGCCATCAACAGTTCATGTTAAACATTTTTTTTTTCTGCATGTTACTACTATACCTACAAATTTTATTTACACAAAAATTGTCTCACCCTATTCCCCACTGAGCATTGCATAATCATGAGAAACCAAGCCATGTACTGTCGACAGTTACACACTCATAAATTTTCAGGAGGGACCTGTGTGGAGGGGCAGCAGCCCATCTGTGCCGAAATCCCCATCGCAGTAGTCCTCCACCACAGAGACTGACAGGTATTCCCCTTGCCAGACCAAACATCCTCACAGCCTCCCCTTTGGGCTTCACCCCTTAAAAATTTCCCCAAATCCTCTGTTGCATTTCAGCACACAATCCTTTAAAGCATTAGACCTCTAAACATAGTACGATAATTCTGCTTAAAGCAGAAGACAGGACACACTGCAATGGAAAAGTAGCTCATTTATGTAGAAAGATATTAAAGAGTAGTTCATCCAAGTGAAATAGAAGTTCTTCAGATCTGCCAGGGTCACTGGGACCTTCTAGGGAATCACAAGCTGCAGAGTAGGGACCGGTCATGCAATCTGAACCTGCCTCAGGGAAACATAGATTTGGCATTCAATTCTCCTACCTACTATGTGGGAGAGGATGTTAGAAAAGATAATGGGTGAAATATGCTGATTTGACCTAAGCATTATTATTATTTTTTTTAATTTACTCTCCAACCTTTAAATAGTCTACTTTTATCTGAAAGTTTTGCCAGTTTTCTAAAATGTTCTGCATACTCTAGAAATAAAGATGCTATTTTTGACCAAAGCAAACACCTAACATTTCCTTCCCATGGAGTACTTTTTAATAAATAAATAAATAATAGAAATTGCTGCAAATGAACATTATAAATATGCAAAGTTTGGAAGAGAAAGAGAACAGATGGGATGCTTATTTATTGTAAGTTGGTCAGAGATGGATGTTGGAATGGATGGATACATCAGGCTTTAAATTCTGTTTTAAATTTTCTTACATACAAAGTATGTAAGATTTTAATGTAAAATTTTTTACATTAAAATTTGAGCATTTAAAAGTTAGGAAATGCTTTATTTATGATTGCCATCACATGTGTAATTTTATCCTCGCATGCTAACATCCTGCATACTAAATGAGGTCCTATGGCAAATATGAGATCATGCAGGAACTAACTAAATCGTGTTGCATGCATGCAATAAAATATAATCGTGGATGTGGCATTTCTAATTATTTATGGGGTGACACACTTTGAAACCAAATACTATTAGTCTAATAATATTTAGTGTTAAATAGTTTTAATGCTATTTAAATAATATTAGTCACAATTTGCATGTGATAGCCTCTGATTTTGAAAAGGGAACAACACATTTTTATGCATTTCTCTGCAACATTTGTTTGTAGCTTCTTATACAATCCTGAGCATCAATCCTTGAAAACTGAGTTCCATGTCAGCTATTAAGCCTTCCCATCAACTTTCCTCAGAAATAACATTAACTGATATTGACAGAAAAGAGTCCAGATTTCCACCATGCCATAGGGAGTTCTTCTTCCACGTGGAGTATTAGGGGGAACGTCTGAGGAATGATTGCATGGTTATCTGGGGAGGCAGACATGGCTGGTTTTCTGTGCTGGCTGCTGTTCCTGCCTGTGAAGTGGTGGGCGGGGGGCTGCTGCTGCTGGGCAGTGGGTGACATGGCACTCTAGTGTCTGGTGATTATTACTTATTAAAGTTGCTTCCTTTTGATGTAAATTATTACAATGAAAATACATTTTTAAAAAGTTTATCTCCCTATGAAATTTAAACTTTCCTGGGGCAGACATTAAATTTTGTCCTAGCTGGAAAGTGTTTCTGTTGAGTAGTGGCACTGTGCTAGAAACAATTGAGGAATTGTTTAAATTCCAGTTTAGGCAGAATTTCTCAGGACAGAAACCAAAGCAAGACAAAGCAAAAACAAACAAACAAACAAACAAAAAAAACCCACAACCAAACAAAATAAACAAAAACAAACAAAAAACACCAAAAGTCACAATCTGAGAATTAAAAGTATTGGATAATGTAACACAGAGGGTTGCTACCAGCTCTACCTGTCGTGTGTAGTGAGTAACAGTAAGCTTGATATGTATGTCTACGTAACACATTGTATTAAAGCTAGTATTTATTTATTTATTTTTAATACAGAGATAGACGCTTCAGTGTTACCCAGGAGGCTCCCTCTGAGCACCAGGCAGCACTTCTGTGCTGGGTGGGTGACGGAGCCCTGGCACAGGCTGCCCAGAGAAGCTGTGGGGTCTCCTCCTTGGGGATCTCCAAAAGCTGCCTGGACGTGGTTGTGGGCAGCCTGCTCTGGGTGTCCCTGCTTGGGCAGGGGTGGCACCAGGGGCCTCCAGAGGAGCCTGCCAACCTCTACCATTCTGTGATTCTGTACTTCATTTTCTTCTAACTATATAATTAAAAGTTAGTTCCCCCAGAGCTAGGAACCAAACCTCACCTGCTCTGATCAAAGGGAACAACAGCGTATGAAGGCAGGACTACGGTGTATTTTGGGCAAAAACACATATAAAAACTTTGTTAATGTTACAAAAATCTTTTTACTACCAGTTCTTGTTTATCACAGACCTTCTCTGAAGGTATGTTGGGAATGAAGGAATGAGTGTGCCAGCATGGCATATTAAATAAATTCTCAGTCAGCTAGTCTGGTGGAGGGATAAGGAGAAACTGCATAAGGCACTCAGACTTGAAATTCCAGTTTAGGCAGTGGTATCTGCTAAGGATGCCAATAAAGTCTGATAAAGGTATATTGTTTGGATGAGTCTCAACGGTAAGTCTGTCATCAATTTCCTCTGTCTAATATTAGTCTCTTTCCCTATGCTGAGCAACAGAGTGGCAATCCCTGAAGCCATTTTTAAACTAGCTAGTCGTGGCCTGTCTTTTCCCCAGTGAGACAACCTTACATCAGAAATGAATGTAAAAAATGCTCCTCTCCTTTGAGGAATTAGTCACAATTCACACGGAGAGTTCAGAACCTCATTTTGCTGATACAGCTTTTTAATCCTCAAGTTTCCATTTTAGATATAAAGATAATTAGAACTAGTTGGAAATGAGCTGGAAGATTGGTTTATGAAATTGTTTTCCCACTTTCATTAGTTTCTCTTGACAAATTAGCTAACTTATTTGACAAGCCCAAAAATTAATAATTAAAACCCTTGCAGCTAGGAGAAAGCCAGTAGCTGAGAAGAAAATTAGCTTGATATAAAGCTGAATGAAAGAAGAATATCTTTTTAGCTTTTCTCTCATGATATAATTCTGGTTTTTAATATTTGAAGGATTTCAAATATACTGAATAAGCCTGAACAGGAAATGTAATGATACCTATTATGTTTCTTCAGTTAACAAGAAATAGTAAGGAATAACTTAAGCATGAAATTGCAGGATGGAATTTACCTCCTAACTCTAAATTTCACTTATAGGCTCTGGAAAGTGAGTTTGTGTCATGTCAACTTCATCAGTGGATTGACCTTATATTTGGCTACAAGCAACGAGGACCAGAAGCAGTGCGTGCACTCAATGTTTTCCACTACCTAACATATGAAGGCTCTGTGAACCTGGACAGTATCACTGATCCTGTCCTCAGGGAGGTAGGTGTTCATGCCATTTCATTCTAAAAACTGCTGTCATCTCACAAGAAATGGTACTTTTTCCATCTTTCACTGCTGCAGAAAATTGTGGTGTGTGATTCAGAACTTGGGCCCTAGGTGACTTCTGAAGCAAGTATTAATAAGATAGCAATAAAACAGATGTCCCAAAGTATATTGGAATTACTAATATATTTTATGGTCAGCTCTGATATGGAAAATCGTAATGTAATATATATTCTTTAATTTATATTCTGCTACTTTTTATAATTTATTTTTATTAAGTTCACTTCATAGAACCGAGAAACTAAAGAGAAAAACTACATCACAGTCATCGGAAAACATCTCACCTTTTCAGTCAGATAATATAGGAGAAATTTTATATGTGAATAAGAAAATATTTGCTAGATGAGCAATGGAAATCATTCAGATTACTCTTCTGTTAATCATGTAAAGCATAATCAAAATGTTGCCAAAATAGGAAGTGTTTGCTATTTGTTGTGCATACAAACGTTTGTTTGTATATATGTGTGTAATATATGTACGTGCATAAATAGAGTGTGCATTTTAAATTTATCAATAAATTTTAAGTATTTTTTTTCTAGTTACCTTGATCTATGTTTCCTTCCAGTGACTGTATTTGTTTTTAGTAAGACTATTAATTTGAATGGTTATTTCTCAAATATCATCCATTCATTGGATATAACAATTGAAATGAGGTGGAAAGTGTGAAGAAGCAACAGCTGCTAGATGAGTACTGCTGTGATGAAGCTGTACACACAATCTTCCATTCCCCCAGATAGCTACCATCTGCTGTATGTAAAACAGTAATAATTTATACATTGCCAGGCGAAGCATTATTGTTTTCTTGTTTGTTTGTTTGTTTGTTTGTTTTTACCTCTTGGAGACATAAGTCTACAGATTTCAGAAAGAAATAGGTTCTGGGAAGAATTTACATTCAATATTGGGTTTTGTCATGTTGCTTTCTAACAGTAAGTTGCATCTTTCTACCTATGGTGCTTTTAGAAGAGTAGAACTAAAAAAACTCATTCAGACCCCTAGGCTGCTCTAGCTATATTTTCATCCCAAGCACTGCAAAGTTTATGTTTTATAAACAGTATTTGGTTAGTTTTACAAATGGACATAATTGCATTGATCCTGCGGCCTCAAATATTTAATGTTAACATCAACAAAATTGTTTTCTGCATCTAAATCTGAGCATGAGAAGAGTCAAAAAGGTACAAAACTATAGATACAAAGGAGCAATGTTTTTTTAAGTATGAAACAGGTGTCAAGCAGCATGAATACAAGGGATTTGCATGGCTTAAGGTCTTGATTTGCATGGGCAGACTCCTATGTCTTGACTTTAAAGGTCTGTTCCCACAGGGCAGCTTGTAGGATTGAGGTCTATCTGTCTGTCCGTGCACCTTATTTAACATCTTATGACATGATGAAACTCTTCAGCTCTCCTGTGGCTCTACTTACATGCATAACTTGTCATCAGAAATTTCAAGAAATTCATGGATGTGTTTTTGTGCACTCACTTGTACATTTAACCCATGACCTGTCAGTCACTAGCATATAAACCTCTTCTTAGGCTTTTATTTCTGCCACATAAACTTCTGAAAGCACAACTTTATCTTTGACACAAATAAGATTAGTAAATAAAATACATTGCTAGTAATGAGAAGACAAAGTTTCTAGGAAAAAAAAAAGTGAATTCTCTAAATTTTAGTTTTATGCATATATATAAAGTTTCATGCACATATGTAAAAGTAGTATGTTTTCTCCTCCAACAGATCTCTGACATTAGAGGTTTGTGGTTTGGTACAAACAGGCTAAAATATATTTTTTTTAATTAGAAGTTATAACACACATGTAAATACTGACAGATTTAGAGCCTTTTCCTGTTCTTTGGGCTCTGTTTATGAAAGTAAAAAAGACATTCTCTATCCTGTAATAAAGCATTTGACTTCTTCATGATCTAGTAGATCAGGTATTTGGATATTTTCTATTACAATTATACATATGCCGTCTGGTATATTTTTTCATTGCTTCTATTAGATATTCGGCAAAAAAAAAAAAAAAAAAAAAAAAAAAAGCAAAAAGGATCTTTTAAAGTTTATGAAGACGACTTAGAAATACAGAAATGTAAAGATAGAAACACTAGACTCTATACAACTAATGATAACAATTATTTAATGTTTTACAGTGGCAGGTGGTGCTGCCTGGTGTCTTGGAAGTACTAACTTAAAAATTGAGCTTTGCAGTTATGCAGATATATTCATATCTCAGCCTCCAAGTTCTCTTGATACTTATTTTCTAAATAAACTGGAACACTTCCTTGTTTTGTTATCCTGAAGATGGTGAATGTTCTCAATAAATGACACTGAAATAAGCAAATAAATACATGTTTATTGGCAGCTGCCCATGGCCCCAGATATGGAAGTAGCCACTTCAGTATGGGGCCATAACTAATTTTATATGCAACTGAGTCCCAGCAGAACCTGTTCAGTGAAATGAGGCTCCAAATAAAACCTCAAATCCAGGTTTTGAGCTGATTGAAAGATATCATTTAAAAAGGTAGAACCTGGTGACCTATTCATGCTATGCCTTGGCCTTTTTGCTTGACCTTTTTCTTAAGCACCTCACTGAGGAATATATTGCTCTTAGCTTTCTGTTACGAATGATAAAGGTGTAATTTCAGTAGCCATCTGACTGGAGCGAAAATATATTTAATGATATAGCTCATCCCTTCCATTACCCACATCTTTATCCCTCATGTGCAGGAGCCCTGAAAGAACTCTAATTTTTAACACTGCACAAATGTCCATTCTGTGCTGTTTTACCTTTTGACCTACATAGTATAAGAGTGACTCCGGCTTGCTTCCTTTGTTTTCTATTTTGCAAATTCAGAATGGATGAAACATGAATGATGGGATTGCATTAAATTTCAGGTTACAGAAGTCTATGAAATCCCATACATCTGTCCCTGTAATAACTCTTCAGGAACTTAAGATATGCACTTGATGGGTAAAATGAACTGATTTCATTTAACACACTGATTTTGATTTTTCAAAAACCTTTGTCATTTTCTGCTAGCACAAAACAAAAACAACAAAAAAAAGAAACAGTGAAATGGTAAAACGAGCAAAATTAAAGCCTTAATTTAAATATTCCACGGAGCATATGAACCTGTTTTTTTTTGTTTAGATCTTTAATGATTAGAAATTGGGAAATTCTCTGGGTCTGTCAGTTCTAGTAACATCTCAATCTACATGATGCAAAATTGTTTTCTTATTGTAATGAGAGAAAAAATCTGTAGCAAAATAAATATTCTTTAGGCCCAAAATTGATTTTTCTTTTTCTTTTTCTTTTTCTTTTTCTTTTTCTTTTTTCATTGCAAATGTTTACATTTTATTATTTTCTTTTTTTTTTAATGTAAAAGCAGTGAGGTGAAAGCTAAATCTTGAAGAACAGCTTAAGGATATTGATTCATTCTTACTTGACACGTGAAATCATGGTTGCAGCACTAACCACAGCAATTACAGCATTAAAATGTCAAGAAATTAGAGGTCAGAATAACAGATAATTTTCTTCCTTTTGTCAGATTAAAAATTGACATTCTTTGACAGCACAGGATCTCTGGCTGAGAAAATTATGACAGCTTAACTCATCTTGTACTTGTAAAGCAGTAACTGATAATGAACTTTACAATGACAGCCTACTCCTGTGGAGAAACATGACAGAACATCCCTGGTACAAAGCCTGTATCTCTTTTTAATATGTAAACAGTAGTTATATTGGACGTTAGGTGTTATTTGGAATTGTCTTTACTGTTAGTTTACATCATAATCCAAGTCCATTCCACTGGACAGATTCTGCTGACTTCAAAGTGTTGATTCCAAGAACGTTAATGCATAAAGGATAATATCTGCAATGTAGTTTGTATTATAGATTTATTGCTTTAGGAAAATATAATTCCTCTTCTGTTTTTCTCCAGAATTTCTATAGATTTCAGGAACCTCATTTTTTCCCAATTTCTGCTAATCTAAGTTGAAATACGTAGAACAGTGTTGGGATTTTTGCATAAACCAAGCATCTGAATGCCTGGAAATCTGAACAATATAAAATCAAAAGTTGTCTTTTATTTTTTTTTTCAAGTTAGGAACTTGTATCTGCATGTCACAAAGTGTTGTGGATGAAGAGGAACAGTATAGTCGTACTGGTCATTAGGAATTGCAACAGAAGAGCTAAAATTATTTTTACCACACCTTATAAAACAAACTTAAAATAATGTAATGGGAATGTTCAGATAGTGTATATTGGATTAAGCCTATATAATACCAAAAGTATACAAAATCATAGAATCTTAAGTATTGCCTCATGGAAAAGTAATATTTCAGGTTTTTTCTTTTGTTTTCTTTTTTAATTATTGATTTTTTTTTTTTGACATTCATCTTGTTTGGGATTAGAAATGTTTAAAAAAGTCAAGTGAAACATTATATTACACAGCTATTGCTTTGTTCTGTGCTTTAGGCTAACTTCTTGTCTTCCTTATGTTCAATGTGAGCGGCAAATACATGCTGTATTACCATGCTGTATTACCATGCTGTACAGCATGGTAACTATCCTGCAAGCTTGCTGCACCTTCAGCAGAAGCTTGCATTCCCCTAGTCCAAGAGGGATTGTAAGCATGTAGGAAAACAAGGCAGTGAGAAGCGACTGGGCTCAGATATTTGTTCTGAACAGCCACCTGTCAAAATACCTGAGCGTACTTGCAACTCACACAGCAAATTGAAAAATTATTAAAATTGCTAGAGTTAGACAGCCAGTTGCTGTGCCTGTAAACTAATCCTAGGAGGACAGTTTTGCTGGCAGCTAACAGAACATATGGCCTATGCAATATTTATTTCTTTGGTGGTGACTTGATATTTAGCATATTTAAATAAATTGAAAAGTCATAATGATGTGGTAGTCTTGCAGTGCTTTTCAGTACCCTCATTTCTGGGTTTTATTTTTCCTATTATATTTTCTTCTGTTATCTCTTTCTTTGATCTGACAGGAATAACAAAGCATCCCTCTGGATCTGCTATAGTGAAATATGCCCACAGGAAGCAGAGTAGATCACATCAGTTTTCACTTTTTTTTTTTTTTTTTTTCTTTTTTTTTTCTTTTTTCCCCTTCCTTGCTGAAACACTCTTTGCTACTACAGAGGACTGACATGATAGGGCTGTCAAGACTCAGCAAGATAGATATATCTTTAACAAAGGAAAGAGGAATGTAAGCCTTTCCCTGGTGGCTGAACCTGGGAAATTTATGAGGAAAAAATTAACACGCCACTCTAATAGCACTATATAACATTTCCAAGGTAACACCAGCCCTTTTGACCATGTGCTTATTTTTGCTTTCTCTCAGACTTATTCTTATTTATTCTTATTTCATTTGTAATTTCTTAGATCTTTCTCTGCCGGGTACTGTTTCTTTGATGTGACAGGAATATCAAAACCACCCCTATGGATCTGCTTGATTGAATTGTACCCATAGCACCAGCCACTTACATGTTCAGTTGTGCTTAATTGCCTCCATACAAGGAATGGTTTTAGCTTCCTCTCTAGGAGCAACACTGGTTAGACATGAATATGGATAGCTGTGAAATAAGTAGGAAACTGCAAGTGGTATCAATATCCACTTTTTTCTAAGTGAATTGAAGGAATCTGTACAGCAGAACCACTCATTCGAGTAAAAACCCTTATCAAAGTGGAAATTATTTTCTTGTATGTGAGGAGCTCTGTTCTTCACTGAGAAATGTGTATTTGCACACCTGCACTCACAAATATTGCCTTTTCCAAGCACACAAAACATTTTTTTTCTGAATTTATACCCATTTTGGGGATATAAATAAGCACTTTCATTAGCTGATAATATTTTTGTTTACCTGTGAGTCTGTTCTGTATGAGTGAAGACACCATCAACAGAAAACTAAATATGTTTTTACATTTCACTCTGGAGTGTCTGTTTATAGAATCATTTTTATGTCTTCCAAGTGAGTTTCAGCACTCAGTATCCTCTTTTGTAAATGCAAAAGGAGGTCTTTACTTGCTGTTACTTTGTTCTACTCGCTGTCTGTAGATCGAGAAATATGGGAATGTTTTGAGGGTAAGATATTTATTTCTACAGGTAAAATTCCTGTAGAAGGTTCTGAATACAAGAAGAGACACCTAAAATCAGAATATTCAGTAAGGAATTAGTGTAAATTGCATGGGGTCACTTACCACATAGTAACTGCCTGATGTGTAGGCTTTTATTTTGAAATTAATGTGTGCTTTGTTTACCTCTTTCTCATTCAAGGGAAGGGCATTCAGCAGTTGTATGCTACAGAATAGATGAAAGCTTCTAATTATACATCAAGTTTTGCTATGGAAAAACTTTTGGGAAGCACCTATCCCAAGTACACTAACACAACCATTAGTAATAATGGGTCAGAAATCAGAATCTGATCCATAGAATTCCAGTCCTTCCACCACTGTTAAAAATAATTAACAGATCATGATAGCTGTAGTTTATGAATGCATTAGAAATTGATCAGATAAAAAAAAAAAATAGTGAATAATGTAGTGAATCCATGCTTATCTGAGTTCATGACTATTTCTGGACTGTGCTGTTATGTTTACAGGAATTCAGAATATTTTGATAATCAAGAAATTGCACAGTCTCTAGAAGTTAAAAAAAATGGTGGTGTACAGGTGTTTTTTGGTCCACAGTGGCATGTAAGAAGGTATGAGATTTGTCTACTGGTCACTGTATTGGTGATTAAAAAATTCAGCATCCAGAGCTAAGCATCTCCACATTATATGTATTACTAGTCATACAACAAGCATTCAAACTGAAGAACTGCAGATAACTTATGTAGCTGACAAGATTTCATCCAACCATTTTAATAAATAACAGATAATTCATTCATCAAAGAAATATCAGGGTGACTTTATGAATAACTCATAGCCCAGAAGATGTCTCAATCTACTTTGAGTAGCTGACCAGTTCTCATATACATTATATATTTCTATACAGTTTTGTCAGAACATTCTGTAGTCTTACCTAGACTGAGTTTAGTGTTTTGCCCATATAAAAACACATCATTAGCTACAACCACTCTCTTTCATTGCGGAAATATGAAAAATGAAGCTCTTTTATATGAAAATTTCTTCTTTATTGTGTCGTTATTTTCTTTTTCTCCATATGGATGACAGTTACCAATTATTGATTTTTAAAATTACCAACATACACTTAAAGTAATATTTTATGTGAGAGGCAGAAAGCGAGAGATGGGGTGAAAATTGCTGCTGATGATTGTAACAGAAATAGCTGGAAGGGGCTTCTTTTTGCCTATTAGCACAGATTTCAGTTATAATATGCTGTCATTACCTCAACATAAATCAACTATTATTCAAAGCATTTCACACACATCAGTTTATTGGAACAGATAATACTCAGTCTAAGTATCTAGTCATTCACTAGAAAGATGCAAAGCTGAGTTTCCTAAATGTTTTAAACATATTGATAGTGTGTCTCTTTAATGCCATTTTGAAGTCTGGGCACAGTGTATCTCTATTATTGTTTTCAATTTATGTCAAGAACAAAGTGAAGTTTTGAAGAATACATGTTTGGAAATACTCCAAACAGAATTATTTCTTTATAAGCTAAACCGTGAAAATAACAGAGAACATTTATTTGAAATGTAACAGTAAAAGCTACTTCCAAAACTGAAATTCTGATATACACTGAAACTTCATGAATACAGTACGTGACAACTTTCAGTTTGTACTTTTACCTTCCTCTCCTTCAGTCCCATTTCAGCTTTTAGTTTTGAAGGTTTACTTGTTCTCTGAGATAGTTCTTGTGTCCTGCAGTGGATAAACTGATGGCTGGAGATGTTTGGAGATATCAAACCCACTAAATTTTTGGTAAACAGTATGTGCTTTACAAATCTCAAAGCACCTTCCTAGGGTGGGAACTAGGCAGAGGATTTGTGAAAGGTGAGGCTGAGAAGAGAGAGAGAAGCCCGCTTTTTTTTGGTTCCACACATAGAGTAGTAATTCATAAGGTAAAAAGTATTATCTTCATTGAAGTTTTTTTTCATAAATTTGAGATAAAAAATTAAAAATACTGATGTTGCATTACCACATTCTTAATCTGATGCATTTTAGTTCATTAACAAGTAAATATTTTACTTAAGAGTTTTGCTATTTTTTATTTTTATTTTTATTGACAACCAAGCAGAACTCACACTTTCAATTTTTGTATCGTTTTACATTTATGAAACATTAATAATATATATATGAGATACTTTGCCTTACTGAATCTGTTCTGCATTCCAACCATTAAAAAAGTCTTCAGTGATCATGTTTTTTACCAATTAAAAAAAAAAAAAAAAAAAAAAAAAAAAAGAAGGAAAAAGCCACTACTAAAATGCATTCCTTAATGATTAAGTACCCTTTCCTCTTTTATTACTGCAAGTTTTCAAGAGGCCTGTTCTGTTGTTTGCTTCTCTGTTTTCCTGCTTTTATTTTGTATTTTTGTACAGGGGACCTTCTTAATTGTTAATAAGTAGAAATAAATATGTTCTGTGTGTTCTGTGTAATGGCTTTCTGGAACATGTGTAAATTATTATTATGTTTTTTTTGTTTGTTTGTTTGTTTGTTTGTTTCTGGTGATAGAGATTACTCATTAGTTTAGCTATTAATAACATTTATTTTTCACTACAATCGTATTCTCTAGACTCGATCCTATACCTTCATTTATTCACTTCTACATGAAAAGACTTTGATGTCCAGTAGTTCAAAAGATTACCTGCTTATGATCATCTGAATTCTTGTCAACTACTGGCAACATTGCCATGGGATATGAACAGTCACTAATAGACCCACTTGGTCTTGGTTGAACTTCTTCTTGAACATGGTGTGTCATTCTATACGCCAGCTTACCAGAAGGATTTGAGAGAGTTCAGAAAAGAGCATTCTAGTGATGAGAGGACAGAGAAGAGTGATTTATGAACAGGGTTTCCAGGGCTTGGCAGGCAATAATGGAGTGAAAGGCAATATGTAGCAGAAAGGCAGGAACATAGAAGGTTGATCGTGCTAGCTCAGATAGGGATGTTACTTGGTCTGATATCAGTTAATTAGCAGTTACATGACCAAGTTCAGAAAGAAAAAGTCAAGCTTAATGGCAGAGAAGTTTTCTAAGGTCTGTAGGCTACAGTTCTGTACAAATCTCATAATAGCAAATGTTATTTGTTACTGAGTTAATTGTTATTACTCATTGAGGCCTCCTTGAGTAATTTCAAACAAGAATGGACAAGCAAGCAGTGGACAAATCTTTGTTAGGAAGAATGTCATATAGAATAACTGAAACTTGTCCATCTGTATATTTTGATTTGTTGTGTTCTGTTACTGAAGGTAGGCATGAGCATAACAAGAACCCATTGTTAGTAATTCTGCATCAGTCTGCACCTCATATGATTGCATTAACTTCCAGCTCAAGTCATTCCATCTTTTGGTTTTGTTTGTTTTAATTCAGGATTATCTTTATCAGTTTTCAATATTTGTCAAGTAATGGTTTATATAGAAATTCATTTTAAGAATGGCTACATTTTTCAAGACACACAGTTTAGCTCTTTGATATTCTTCACTGTTCTGGTGTTGTGGTTTAACCCGGCTGGCAGCTAAACACCACACAGCCGTTCGCTCACTCTCCCCCCTCCGTCTCTGGGATGGGGGAGAGAAACGGAAAAGTGAAAAGAGAGTTGAGATAGAGACAGTTTATTAAGATAGGAAACAATAATAATAATAATAATAATAACAATAATAATAATAATAGTGTATATGAAACAAGTGATGCACAATGCAATTGCTCACCACCCGTTGACCGATGCCCAGTCTATCCCGAGCAGCCGGCCCCCCCAACCCGGCTAGCCACCCCTATATATTGTTTAGCATGACGTCAGATGGTATGGAATACTCCTTTGGCCAGTTTGGGTCAGCTGTCCTGGGTCTGTCCCCTCCCAGCTGTTGCTGTACCCCGAGCCTGCCTGCTGGCAGGACAGAGCGAGGAGCTGAAAAGTCCTTGGCTTGGTATACGCACTGCTCTGCAACAACCAAAACATCGGCATGTTATCAGCATTCTTCCCATCCTAATCCAAAACACAGCATTCCACCAGCTACTAGGAGGAAACTGTCCTAACTGAAACCAGGACATCTGGAATATTGGATATTTGGTCCTCTCCTGACTTTCATAGACTAAAGTCATTCAGTGAACAAATGTGTTCAGTAGATGTGCTAAAGAGCTTCCATTTATAGATTACTACCCAGAGCCATAGCTTACTGCACTTTCTACAACCAAAGCTAGTTGCATGCAATTTAGACCAAGTCCCAGAAATTAAATCCTGGCCTAAATAGTCACATTCCTTTTTTTTTTTTTTTTTTTTTTCTTAAATTTCCAATTTTGTCAGAATTTCACAGAAAATGTATGAGCATGTAGTAGTTTTACAAAATTTTACAAAAATTGAAACAAATGTGTGAGCCTTTCCTAAGGTACAAAGAGGACCACACTGAGGAGGGAAATGTAACTGAAGTGGAAGAAGATTCAGCAAATAACCTGAGACATTTGTCATAAAGCAGATATAAATTCAGTTAATGGACAGAAAAATAAGTAAGGGGTAGAGGAATTTAAGAAAATTTGTTTTTTGAAAAATCACTCCCTCCCCAAATAAACTTGTTATGCAGAAAAGTTACACACATTTATTGTTGATTTTAAAGATTTTAACTGTGATTTTTTAAAGCTCGGAGTTCACTTTAAAATAAAAAGTGTAGTTAGAACCAGCTGTAAGCATGCACTGTTAAAACTCCTAGCCACCAAGAAAAAAAAGTAATGAGAAAAGAGTGGATGAAGTTTCAGAGTTTTAATGAAACCTCCTGCTGATATTACCGTTGCATTTTTATGGATAGGATGCCTATGCTTAAGGGCCTCTGTGCTCCTAAAATGACAATTAAAAACGTATAGTGTGTCTTAAACAAAGCCAAAGGCAAGAACAGCTAATAAATAGTATTAAACCTGATGTGGTCCCCAACAAATTCTCCCTTCTAGTGGCATACAGTAAAATTTTGTAAATACATAAGAGGCAGAGCACTATTCAGATGACATCAGTCTCCCTGAAAACCATGGGAAGTAGCCCAATGCTACTTCCTTGGCTCCACTTCCAATTACTCCCTAAAGCACTTAAAAAGTCCACAGTACTTGGGTTTTTATTTTTGTCCCAGCTAATTCTTTCCTTCGTTTCAGCAGCTGTGCAGGTGCCAGCAAAACCAGGCTCTTTCTGCTCCTGTGACCTTTCCTGGCTAGCAGAAGTCAAGAGCCACTTGAAAGTCAAAGGTCCTTCAGTTATATTCATTCTCCCAGTTTCCTCAGAAATACCACTGCTTTTTTCACTTGATGCATTGGCCTGTTGAGAGCTGTGACTGGAGGTCAGGTAGACCACTTCCACTTCCCAGACAGGGCAGCAGAATAATATAATTGCTGATTGGTCAGTGGTGATTGAGTCTGATTTTTTTTTTTTTTTAATTAATCCTAAATAAAGAGAAAACAAAAAAATCTCTATTTTTTTCCCCCTAGGATAAAGCCCTGTGTGTGCTCTAGAGTTTAAAGGGTGATCAGCTTCTTTTCATGTCTGCAGAAATAAAAGGAAAAAAAAAAAAAAAAGAAGGAAATTGAATTGCTTGCAATGATGGGCATTACACAACCCTGTCTTATGGAGAGGGAGAGAAAGACGCTGAGAAAGACCAAGGCACAATGGGAATGTGTGAAAAACAAAAGAGAGGAACAGGACAGACAGGACATTTTGAGCTCTTGGCATGGAGAAGGAGGGAAGGATAAGGTTAGGTAGGTGGTATTGGGAGCCTTATATTATAGAAGCATTGAAGGAATTACCATAGGTCCACAGAGCTCATTGTATGGTTGTTAATGCAGCAAAATGATGTTGGCAGCATGCAAGAGCTTTATGAGTTTTTTTTAGTCCTGACATTTGTAACTTCTTATTTTCATCAGTGAATTCACTGAGATATTATATAATATACTTAGGCATTTCTAAACAACAACAAAAAAAGGGTTTTAAGTACTTGTATAATTTAAATCTTGTAAAGTTGAGCAGATTTCTAAATTCAGTGGATGGTGTTTTGAAAAATACTACTGACAATTTTTAGCCTATCATAACTGAAACTTCAGGCTTTCTGGCTGTTACCCATTGTTTTTCACATGTGGAAACAATTTTAGCATCCCAGACAGCAGCAGTGGGTTTTTTAAGGATGCCTGTAAATTTTAGTGACTGCCAACTATGGGATGCTAATGACAGTTTTCAGACAATTATTTTATTCCTTTGCTTCCTCTTTTTTAGACTTTGAAAATCTGTAGTGCTTCCAGTCAAAAACAAACAAACAAACAAACAAACAAAAAAGCTACATTTAAAAATTCAGATGATTTTTTCTTTCTTACTCAGATAAATGTAAATTATTTATTTCTGCATTGGACAAGCCTTGAAATAACTTTTCATTATTGGAGGCAATGTGTTTGGGTTTCTAGGAGCCTTTTCAGAAAAGAATGTTGATGTCATAAGTTTACTCTCTCTAAAAAAAAAAATAATGTTTCCATCCCAAAGATCTAAAAACATAAGTTACAATTTCAGTATCCTGAGTTGAATTTCACATGAAAAAGAAATTAGTTAAAGGATGTCATAAGGGAGAAGAAAGAGAATGCTTTCTTTGAAATATATAAATAAATAAATAAATAAATAAATAAGAAAAAAATCGAAGACTGCAACGGTAGGTTTTTTTTTTAAAAAAAAAAAAAAAAGAAAAAAGAAAAAAGAAAATTTGCAGACAAGGATAGCTTCAAGAGGGGCTTTAGAAGTAACAATTTCTTGGAACTTGAATCAAACTCAGAAAGAAAAACTTTGGCCATAATAAAAGATGATGTTCTGAATAAGACCTTGCAAAGAACTGAGTGCAGGCTCTCTATTAGTAACAGGATTTATACAACAGGAGGCACATTGTGCAACAGAATTGGTTTAGGTTGGTTTGCAAATACTAGATAGGATACATCTGCAATTCTGTATGTCGTGATGCTTTGATTACCATCACATAAATGAGTAATACAAAGGAGTAATATCAAGAGGGAAATTCTATGTTGCAGGTGTACATTTTAGTAATTTGCATTGCAGAATCAAGATGTCAAAGAGGAGCTGGTTCCATAGACTTAAACACCAGATGGGAAAGTTCATCTAGATTGGCCTCTCACCCAACAAATCACATAGAGCTTTTGTCCATGCAGCCTTTTGAATATAACCATAAGTGTTGATGCTTGAATAACAAACAGAGGATATGGAAGTGTTTCATCATATAAGTACAGTTTGGGTAATAAGAAATTATTTCAGTCGCCTTAACTATTTCTCATCCAAAATCAACAACAAATATACTTGTTTTAAAAGAAATGAGGGAATGTCTTCAGAAAAGATAACATTGTTTGCCAGAACAAGAGGAGTCCTTTTTTCTGAAGCTGAACAATAGGACGATTTCAGGACAATTATCAGTCATATAGAAATAAAACCTGACTGACCAGGTCTCAAAACTTTAACTATTCTTGACATTATTACATATTTAATTAATTATTGTATCATGCTGTTATGTCTCTCGCAAAAGTAACTTAGCAGTAAAATCTTTTCTAATGTGATGTACTCAGCAACTTTATGATCAAAGAAAGCAACATTCTCTTTTATAAACTTAATACAGACTTGGGAGAATGATGACAGAGCAATGATTTCATTTGGCATGACATCAATGAACACACAAGAGTTTCAGTAAATTTTACCAATCTGAATGGGACAGGAATGATTACTAACATGGCCATAAGAAATACAATAGTTCAACTGAAGAAAATAATGTCATAGAATTAGCATAATAAGAAAAAACATTATATAAAAGAGAAATAAATTAAAATAATTTTGAATGAAAATGTTAACAGAATTATAAAAAATACATGACTTTCTTCATTTGCAGCTGAGGTTCAGAGTTTTGCACAGCATTGACTTTACAAGCCAAGGGGTTCTCCCTGTCTGCCTCGTGTGCAGTCAAACAGCGGGGAAGAAAAGGCAGCAAAATTGCCATCAGCTGGGAACAAATCCCGCAGTTTGAAAAATTATTGCAACCATAAAAAGAAAGTGATGAACTGAGCAGTGTGGCCTGAGGAGCCACTATAACAACATAGACCTGGTCAGAGGAATTGGGAGTTAAAGCTGTTGGCTTCAGAGCATAACAGAGTTTGGTGTAGTTTTTAGTGTAATTTAATGAGAGAATTTCATTATAGCAGTGGTAAACTCCATTGTTCCAGGCAGTGTTGGAAGGATTCAAGATACAGGGGAGATTGAAAACCTATAGAAAGTTGCTTTTTCCTTCTTATATAGTTAGGGCTTTTCAGTGTAAGGAAGTTTTCCATGGTTTTTAAGGGAATGGGCAACTGCTGGAGAGGAAAGAGAGGATTTGCATTCAGATATGCAGGAGCCTCAGAAACACTGCCTTGAACAGGAGAGCATGCCTGAAAGAATAAGGGACACTCTCACCTAAACCTGTCCTGGCTGTGACATAGCCATCTTTATGCTTTTTTTTGCTTTACCTTCTTTGTTTCTCTTTGTGAGGTTTAGTGATTTTTGTTTTTCTGTTTCCAATATCTTTAACTAAATGCCTGCTTACACTGGCAGAGGGTTGAAAGGTTTTTGTATCATGTAGGGCATAGTAAACTGCCAGGGACAACAACTGGAGAACTGTGAAGGTAAAAGAGGGGAAAAGTAGGTATCACAGTCAGTAGTTTAATAAGGTAGGTATTAAAACTAAAAGTCATTGCTCCTAGAAACAAATAAAGTCACAGATGGGACTCATGCCTATTAAGAGGATGGGAGATCTTAACTTTCACATTTTCCTTCCTTGCGTACTACTGCGTCCTCTTCGCAGAGGAATGAGAAAAAAGATAGGGGTTGTGCTGACTCTGGGAAGGGATTAAAGTCAGCTCCAAGTTACTGGTCTTCTGATGGGAAGCCATTTAATTGTACAAAGGATCCAGTGAGATACCTCCTGTGTGGGGAAGGAGCTTAAGGTTGCCCCTCTCCATTGATAAATTAATAAAGTAGTGACCTGCAGAGAAAATCCATTTCTGTGCCATCTTTCAGTCCCTTGAGTATCCTGATTAAATAACCAACTGTATCGAAGCCTCCAGACTTGTGGAGTCATTGCTTGTCTTTAAACTACAGCACTTCTTTCCTTCAAGCATACCATAATAAAATGGAAATCAATACTCTTAACCTAACTTACCCAAAGTCCTGAAGATATTGATGTCATTTAACAGCTGTAGATGCAAATAAAAAAGCAGTATCTCACACCGCTGGGACAAAACAATAACATTTGCAAGCTGCTTATGCTACCCACCAAAGAGCTGTCAATCATGTTTGTTGGGAAGAAGACAGTGCTTGGGGCTGCTGAGTGCACTGTCTGCATGGGCAGGAGAGGCTGTCAGGAATGCTTGTGTTTGCTTGGATGCAGAAGTGAAACAAACATTCAGGAAAGATAAATTTGGATGAACATGGCTGGGGTGCATATCTCAAATGAAGGAATATAGATTTTGGTTCTTTGTTGGGCTCAATCTCAATGTACAGGTGAAAATGATTTGTAGAAAAACTTGACTATTGTATGTTTGAAGAGTGAAACATACCAGGGTTATGGAAATAAACAATAAAAGAATTAGTATTTAAAATAAATAAATAAATAAATAAATAAAGATATAGAGAAACGGCATATATTTTTAAAAGTTTGCCTTATGGTAGTAATCAACGAAGATGAACAAACAAAGCCAGTTCACATTGGAATAAAAGTATTGTCTTACTATCTGCAATGCAGTCTGCTTTTAGGAGTTTATTTCTTCTCATCTGTTCTTAAATAAATCAAAGTAAAAATGCTCCTGTTTTTATGGTTCTTGTGCTATGTGGTCACCATGAACCTCATAGCAAAGGGGAGTTTGTAAATAAGATGGACCATTAATACAGTCCTTTGTTATTTTAAAGTTATTTATAACTTTTTGGAGAGAACATATGTTAAAAACAAACTCACATTCTCACATTTTCATTTAGAGTGTGTTATTTTTTCAATTGATGTCTTGTTCAAAATTGTATGTAAACATAGAATATGAGTCTCTACATATTACATGTCCAATATTAAGTCCTATGAAATGTATTTTCCTTGACTGCATAAATTAGAATATATGAGATGTACTCACTTTAAACTTTGAATTCCCATCTAGTTTGCAGATGTTTTTCTTTCCTTGTTCGGACCTATGATTATCAAGTAATAGTCTGAGGCCCATTTTATCTTTCTGCAATACATGATCATATCCAAACAGATACTCCCTGAAGTGTCTGGAGTACAAATCTCATTTTATGTGTATTAAAAACAGTAGGAATCTCAAATCAGCTTGCTAAATATCTTTCCTGCAACACCTTATTAAGAAAGTGAAAACTAGTATAATTGCCATTTTGCTGTTCCAAAAGCGTTAAATCTGGCAGCCACTGAATTCCAAACTTATTTCGTTGTACATGAAGGACATTTGAAGGTGAAATGAAAATAAACTTCATTTTATTAAAATGTGCGTTAAATTGACTAGAATGTGTGTTTCAGGGAGTGGTGTAGCACTTTGCACATGATACTCAAAATCTGATGGGGGAAAAGGAATTGATTAATTAGACCAAAATGTTTAAGAAAAATAAATCTGAAGTTTGATGATTTAGAATTCAAGAAAAACTCTGGTGTACACTTACCAGTTTTAAGATTAATTTCACATACAGCTACAGTCTTCGTGTAAACAAATCAATGCATTACATTATTATTCACAGATCTGTTCTGTACCTGCTTTTCATTTCATGTCAATTGATCTGATAGGACACAGCATTAGAAATACCCTTGGGCCAGTCACTTTATCTCTGTATGCTTATGTTTATCTTCTTTGTAAGTTTTGACAAGGTTTTTCTGTCCTTTTTTAGTGTTTTGAAATCTAGAGAGGAATAACAGTTGTAGCTGTGTGCAGCTGTGGGCTTGTGCAGTCTGTATTCTCAGTGTAGTATTTGAATACTATGGGTATTTTTAAAGAAACATTGTTCACTTTCTTTAAAACTTCCAAGAGTTGCCAGTTTTACAAATGGTATTTTTGCAAGAAAAAGATAACACTACTGATCACAGGGTGGGAGAGAGCAGGTTGTCCTCGTAAGTGCAAGCCAGCAAAAATATTCAATATTCCTCGAATATCGAGGTCTTCATTCTTCATTTGTTCTGACTACAGGAGCTGGTATTAACTTAAATGTTTTAAACAGTAGGCACATAAAGCACATACATGAATATGTGCCAGCAAATCATCACCTGTAAAATAACAGTTGCTTTAGACAGCTATGTTTGAAGTGACCACCTGAAAAATTCATGCTGGTATATTATTGTTGTCTGCTCATCTTTCTCTTGCCTTGTTACTATCATAAAGCTATTTGGAATGGAAGGCAAAGCCAGAGAAGTTAATGTGTGCAGAATTTATAGCCTAACAATCAGAATTTGCCAAGACTGGACAACATGAAAGTAAATGTGTAGATTAGAATTGGGCTGCACTTAAAAAATAATAATAATCATAATAATAAAATTAATAATTCATTTCAGTTTGCCTGTAAGAGGACAGAAATATCATTTATGGGATTGCTTAAAGAATGGTAGGGGAAGATCTGGTTTTTGTTTGGTATTGCTGCCAAATATAATTCACGCTCTTATTTCAACACAGAATTCTTTTAAAAATTAAAGGAATAACCTTGATAATTATTTGAAAAAAATAAATAAATAAATAAAGGGGGGGAAATTACTTTTCTCAAAATACTATTGACAGATCTGTGTGGAAGCATATATTAAGCAGTGTGTAATATTGTTGATATTAGTCATCTTCATTTTGAAATTGAAATCCACAAGCAACTATAATTCAGTTATAAGAAAACTTATGACTAAGAAAATCAGTTACAGAGTACTGAACATAATAGAAAATACTACTTTAATTTGAGCTGCATTTTATATTCATGTAAAAAAAGTGTCAGCATGAGTGAAGGTTTCTACATAGCATATAAATAGGGACTGTTCATATGCTGCTGCTGTATAGGTGTGTACAAACATAAAAACATATGCCCACACAAATATATTGATTTTGTATGAAATCACTGTGATTTAAATTCCTCAATAAATGATAATGAAAAACTGAGATGCTCACCAGTTCCTCAGAAAGCAAACACTCTGTGCCTTATAGACTAAAGCCTGCCCTGAATTAGTCAACAAGCAAGAAATGTCCTATACCAGGATAATTACAGGAGGATGTAGCTAATCTCTTCTCAGTGGTTTGTGGGGATAGGACAAGGGGCAATGGCCACAAGATAGGCCAGGAAGTTCCGCACTGACATATGAAATAACTTCTTCACGGTGAGGGTGATGGAGTACTGGAACAGGCTGCCTAGAGAGGTTGTAGAGTCTCCTTCTCTGGAGGTATTCAAGGCCCATCTGGACGCCTACCTGGGCAGCCTGCTCTGAGGAACCTGCTTTGGCAGGGGGGTTGGACCTGATGATCTTTCGAGGTCCCTTAGGTCATCAGAAGTGGTAAACACTAGTGACCTGTCAGGAAATCTCTCTCTAACACCTGTTCCAACTTCTATGCTGTGGAGTGCATGAAAGCACAATTTGGTTGGTAGGAATTACAAAATACATAGATTGAAAGGATTCTCCAGTATAAGGAAGTATTTATTGTGTTTCTTACCATTTAATGTCTGAAAGAAATAACATAATTTACTAAGTTAGTTGTGTTTTTGTTGTTGTTGTTATTGTATTGTTTTTTTCATATTTCCTGTACAGTAGCAAATAAAAAATTCATAAAGCTCACTAGAAAAATCTTAAGGGTCAGTGTGCAGGGCACAGTGTGCATGTAGGTACATAACACATAGTGTACCTCAAAATCCACCAGTTTTGTTTTCTATGCATGTTTTATTCTTGATTTCACAAGATCAAATGAAATAGTACCTGTTTGAAAAGTGAGTGTTCTTAAGCAGTATTGCTTTTACAAGCAACAATCTTTTGCCAGAGTTTTTAAGAATGTATCTCAAATATATCTGTGTTTGAATGAACTGTTTCTATAGTGGAAGCCTCACAATTGGACTGTATTCTACTCCTTAATGAGTTACTCTATATTTATTCTGAAAGGAGCTTGAAGCCTCAAAAAATAAATTGGAATTACTGTTTTCACTTCATAACTGTGAAGCCTGAAAGCCTGTGAAAAAGTAACAACAAAACTAAGCACAAAATAAATACTCGGTGAATGAATGTAACTTGGAAAGATTTTTACAGTAGCCTCAATGTGCCTGGCAAGATTTGTTTCTGGCATTTTGTTGTTGTTGTTGTTTTAACTTGCTAATGTTGTTATTGAAATAGTAATTATTTTGTTGTTACTGTATTTTACACATTAATTTTTATTCTCAGTTTGCTTTTTTCCCCATTTAAGATTCCTGAGGCTTATTTTATTAGAGATCCTCATACTTTCCTCCTTACAAAGGACTTTATTAAGGTATATGTGTTCTTTTTAATGAAAAAAAAAAAAAAAAAAAAAAAAAAATCTCTCAAGATCTGAACTGCATGTCCTCACAGGTTAACATTTTCACTCATAATGCCAGATACTGGAAATGAGACTGGTTAGTTGGATAACTGAAGCATGCCTGAAAGCAGAAGCAGAGCTTGTCTACAAAATACTAACACTTGGCTGAGTCTGCAGCCTGGGAGGAGAGCACCGGGTGAATTTTCTGGACTTTTTTCATGGCTGACTTGGGATATGCCTGCACTGTCACAGAGTGTGTTGACCTCTCTCCTTGATGCATATTGCTCATGACAGTCCCTTTCCCTTCCCCGCAGGCCATGGAGGCGCAGATCCAGAACTTTGGACAGACGCCATCGCAGTTGCTCATTGAGCCCCATCCACCTCGGAGCTCCGCCATGCACCTGGTGAGACATAGCTGCTGGCCAGGAATTCATTCCCTTTGAACCCAAGGATTTTTTATAGGTCATCAAATACCCATTTAAGCAACACTTTAATGCCCTCCGTTGCCCATACAGCTGTACTTTCTTCTTGTAGCGGAAACAGCTCACAGTGCTCTAGCAGAGAAAGGTGGAATTTGAGTAGGTTTAGCTTCCTTTAGTACTGACTTTCCTGTTTAATACAGTGTTAAAAGACTGTATCTCCATAAACATACACTTCATAAATACATATTTACATTCTTATTTCTGCAAGTAATGGGAGTGACTGCAGGCTTTTCTTACAGTGAGCATGTTGTTTTGTTTTGTTTTGCTTTGTTTTAAAGGAGACATTATTAGGGAGTGATTTATGAACAATACCTGCTTGACAGAAATGAAGTAATGTAGTTCAGATTGTGCTGGAACCCTCCTGCCTGTTCCCTTGGAAGGATACAATGTATATTTCTAATTTCAATTTGAACTTCATTTGAAAATCATTCCCAACACATTTGCATGTGTTTCTTGTGAATAATTATACAAAATAGCCAGACTAAAGGAGACAGATCTCTGCCCCTCAATGCCTTTGATTAAATGCTTAAAGCTAGATATTTTATTTTAAGCTTTGTAAATGAAGTGTAATACATACAGCAATTGCAATTGTTTCATCTATCTAAAAGGAAATCACTCTCTCTGTTTGCAGACTATCATAGTAGGAATTGATCTGGAAATGTTAGCTATGTTATTACAATACGTAGATGTCAAACGTGCATTATATTTTTCATAGCTTTAAGATTTTTATTTATAGATAATATATTTTTAATAACAATTTAAAGTGATAATCAAAAAGGAAGTACTATTTGAACTTAATAATTCTATAAAAATTATATTTTTATAAAAATGGTTGAAAAACACTAACATTAAAAAGAGTGCTTTGTATAACCTCATTTATGATAACAGTGCTACTGTCTGTGAATAGAACACATCTCCTGTAGAATCATCAAAATGATTTATAATTGCTTAAAGACTTTCTAATAAGTATATGCTTTTCACAGAATTAAAGTGTGTGCTTATGTTTGGAAATGGTGTATTTCATATCAAGAATTCATTAAGAAAAAAATAAATACCTAAAAAAAAATCTAAATCTGAAAATTTGAGTCCCTCTTAAAATTTCTTTTTTCAACCACTGTAGTTTATAGCATTTCTATTTATGATTTACCAATAGATGAACTGATGCTTTTATTTGACTCATATCTCTGTTATATGGATATTAACTGTTGTTTCATTTTACATTCAATTGTATATTAATGCTAACAGTCATTTTGTGTCCTGTAATGATAACCTGGTGGACCCTTACCATCCCTATTCTCTTCTTGTCCTCATGTAATGATCCAATATTAGCTTCTGATCTTGCTCTCCTCCATCACTAGTGTAGATACGCAGGTAGCGTTGTTTTCCCTGTATGTGCAACATGCTTGCCTACTCATTTTTTTAACCTTGTTTTCCCTCAGACCTCCTCACTAATTGTGTTATCCCTTCTGTTTTCTTCTGCTCTCTTCTCCTTTCTACTCAACAGTGTTTCCTTCCACAGAGCCCCCTCATGTTTAAAGATCAGATGCAGCAGGATGTTATAATGGTGCTGAAGTTTCCATCAAATTCCCCTGTCACACACGTGGCAGCCAACACTCTGCCCCACCTGACCATTCCTGCCGTGGTGACTGTCACCTGCAGCAGGCTGTTTGCAGTCAACAGGTGGCACAACACAGTAGGTAGGTTCTCACAGGTGCCTTTCATTCAAAATGAAAGATCTTACCACTGCAGCTTTTAATTTTTAGTGGAGGTCAGCTAGATGTGGGTTGATCTCACTCACTTACCCGTTCACAAATACATAGAAAACTTACTGTTTATTCTGGTTTCTGTCAAATAATCAACGCTTCTGTTTTCTCTGGTGTCATTCCTAGAAACACTCCCCCTAACAGCAGCACATCACCATGGCAGCTAATCGATTTGTGGTTACATCAGGATCAGCCTTTGATATAATGTTTTTCAGGAGAGTGGTGCTGTTCTTGACACAATCTATATTAATATGTCCCAGGTTTCAGGAAGCCATACTGGCATGCTACAGAGTGTACATTGCTGACTGCAGCTGGAAAGAGATTTCAAGCTTTTCCCTAGGTCACTGTTAGGTAATGTGGATCGTAAAGCAAACCTAAGTGGTCAGACACTGAACTATTCTGAAGAGAAGTTTCTTCTTTCCGTCTCAAAAGTCTGTTCACTGGGGTCGTCCCAAATTTCCTTTCCAGTCCATCTGTTCAGCCCTCCATTTGCCCCTAGGACTGTCCTGTCTCCTCATCTAGAGATGAAAATGCTGAGGTTGTCCCAGGCATTGCTAAAGTGGTAGGGCCATGAGCTGCTGCCTACACAGGAATGGACCAGTTTCATTTTCTAAGGTAGCTTTGTGCTCTGATGGCCCTTATGCTGCAGCACATGGAAACTTTTGAATGCTTCTTTCCACCTGAGAAAAACAAGAAGCTGCCTCGTATTTAAGAATGTGACTCAGGAACTGCTTCAGGAGCTTTGTCAGGATAGGGGAAAAAAATAAAATAAAATAAAATAATAATAATAATAATAAAATGCCCCTCTTCAAGCACAGCAGAACCCCTGGACAGAATTAGGTCACTGTGGAGAGGAAATTGTAAGATTTATCTATTTCCAGGAGAAATACATGGTTGTGACATTATCTAGGGATATCACTGCCTTAAATGTAAGCATCTCGGTAAATAATTCAAGTCAGGTGAAATAGATTCCACCTTTTTTTCACGATATTGGCCAAGGTCTGGTGATGTTACAAGTCATAATTAGAGGAATGAATGGGAATTCCCTTACAGGGATGCATTAGAGGAACTATCCAGGCAAGGTACTAACACTCTAAATTTTTGAGTAGTAATATAAGTTTTAACATGAATTTTATTCTGACTTTTAAAATAATTTTAGCATGAATATTAAAATTTCACATGTATTCAAAATGTTCCTATTTTTTTTCCAACAAAGTTTGCATGGTGGTTTAGAGAAAAAGAACAGAAGATACCTGATTGCCTTTCACAAATCCATGAATTTTTGATAACTCCACCAGGTGCAACTTCATGTTTTACCCATTGCTTTAAAAATAAAAGGAAAAAATAAGAAAAAAAAAAAAAAATTAACATAGTTGTCCTCAACAGAAGATCCCAAAGTCAAAACTCTTTCAGAGGTACAGAAGCTGCCCACTAGCATTTTAATACTCTTTTGACTAATATTGTTTGTTTAATCCTTAATTAGTCCATCCCCACCCCCCCCCTTTGTATTTTTTCAGGAATGCTGCCAAAGTATGCTCTATGCATCACCACTAATATCTCCTCCATTTGAGAAGGCTCATTTAATACTTTTCAATCCACTTTATCATCCAGACTTATTGTGTGAGGGAACGCCCGAATTCCTACCCATACTTTACTGTGAGAGAGTCAAGGTCACTGATACTGTAGTACACTGAATTTCAAGAGTTTACTTAGCAACTGTTATTTAGGGAAGTCATCTACTTTAGTAGAAGTTGTGTTGTCCTTTACAATGCATGTGACTTGGGTTTTAGTTTTTCAGATATAATTTGGAAAACATAAGCCATATTGAAAAAATGCAGAATTCATGTCATGAACTAAATTTCACACCATTTGAAAAGCTCTGGTATAAATTTAAAAGAGAGGAATACTTTCTGAATATATTGTAATAAGAAGAGACAGGAAAGCAAAGCTCTTTGGAAAATCAAAATTTGTTCTGGTGATGTTCTTAACTTTTACATCTCACTTGGCAAATACTTTATTTTGCAGGAGACTGTTCCAGGATAGGGTATCAATTTTCTGGTATTACCATAATATTATTTTAATAAGTCACAACACTAGCGTAAAGGACGGATTGACCTACAGAAATCTATACACAAGCCACTGTTACTGTTATAGGATGTATTATATAGAGCTTTATCTTTAAGAGTTTGTACACAGACAAAGGCATTTACAGGCCCATCCCACAGTAGAATTAAACGAGTCTAAGCAAATACCAGTAAAGATCCATTCCAGGCTGGTTAAGTTTTGAAAGAAGAGAGAAATAAGGGAAGGAAAAGGAGTTTGAGGAGTGGTGTTTTTCAGATCCAGCAGGAGAGACCTTTTTTTTTTTTTTTTCTTTCCTGCCTTCTCCAGTAATCTATTGCAATAGAAGAAAATAAAAATTATTACTGAATACAGAGGTTGTTGGTGGAGAGTTCCTGATGTGTAATATAACACAGAAACTTTTGCAACTAGTAAAATTTGTGCTTCTCGGCATTTTTGTTCACCCAGAGTCTGGAGACCATATATTTTTCAAACCTATATTAGTGCCCTCACGCTGCAATTCCTTCTAACTGGGAATCCAGAGAGACATCATATAAAATACAACACTTCACCCCATCTTCATACTCATCAGAGATTATTATCTTTGATCTACTGAAAGCAATAGAGCTAGAAATATGAGTTAGTACCAAGAACACTACAATTTCAATCATCAGTTTGTACTTTGAATTTGTTCTCCAGAACTCTGCATCCTCCTTATGGAGGATATTCTTGTGCAACACAGCAGTTCGTAACAAAAAATTTTTGACCTTTGTGACTCATACAATGGGGAAAGTCTCCAGAAGAGCCAGATCAATGCTCCCTTTTCTTGAGAGCACATAGCACTAAATATGTAGCCCCTGATTCATTTATGAAATCCTTAAGGACTGCTCAGGATAGAACTAGTAAGAATAATGAATAATTACAGCAAATTTACTTTAGCCCACAATTTTCCAGAAAAAAAACAACAACAACAACAAAAAAAACCCACTAGATAAATCTATGAAAATATCTAAGTTTCTGTCAGATAGATTTCACTATGGAAGAAACTCATAACACAATTTAAACCACTTATTTTTATTTTCTATGCTATTATTAGACCTTACCCAGTGTTCCAATGTAACAAAACGATCTTGGACTATTTTAAATTAGTTATTTCATTAATATTAGTGTCTGCAGAAATCATAATGAAATTAGCATTCTTAAACCTAAAATTCCTATTACATAACCAAAGAGTAAACAAATCCGTATTTCTGTAGCATAGGTGAAGAGAACTTAAAAGATCCATAGAACAAGAAATACTAAGAATACTACATATTTATTTGGATATATAATCCCACAATGCAGTTTTAAACCTCAAAAAAATCATACAAAAAATAATGGCAACAAGATTTCTATGTGCTTTATCTTCCTTTCATGTTTAGGCCTTCGGGGAGCTCCAGGATATTCTTTGGATCAAGCCCACCATCTTCCAATTGAAATGGATCCATTGATCGGTATGTCAAGATGAAAATGTAGAAACATAATTGAAAATGGTATTTTCAAGAATTATTGATTAAGTTAGATTTGTATATTATGCTTCATTTAACACAGAAGATAGGAAAATATTTATTCTTGTCAGTTCCGGAGAACTAAAAGCATTAACTATTGATGCTGAATGAATTACATGAGTGCTATTTATTATTACCATCACCAGCAATTGGTATTTAAGAAACAACCAATTAAGTCAAATACATTGTCAGCCCCAAATTATAATTCTGTTCTCTTATCAGGGTCACATTAATAAAATAAAATATTAGGGTCTGGTAGAGTTCACAGATTGTCATTTCTTACAACAACTACGTATATCAGTGCAGATGTAGATTTATTGATTTCCTTTCAATTTATTATTGGGATTTTTTTTTAATAGGGATTACTAAATTAATAAAGATAAGATTAGATTTTAAATTGTTGTTTGATTGTATTTGTTAAATCTGAAAATATTTGAGAAAATTAAATATTTTTAGAAATAAGAAACAGCCAAAATTATTACAGAGTTATTAAGAGAGATTACTGGCCTTATAATTGGCAATATTTCTCTTTAATTGCAACTGTTTGTTTTGTCTTTTTTTTTTTTTTATAGGTATATTTTTTGAGACAGAAATTGTGGATAGAGAAGGTTCTTAGAGCCAATTTTGAAACATCAGTGAGAAAAAAAATAAATAAATAAAAAAAAAAATTAAACATCTCCAAACGAAAAGTTCCTTTTTCCACCAGTCAATATCTGGGGTTGAAAGATTTGTATATATACAAGTAGCTCAGGAGATTTAACTTTCTCCTTCTGTATGCTTCATTTGCTCATATATAATGACATTGGTTTTCTATTCAGATTTTCCTCTCAAAAGCTAGGGAATAACTATTGCACCTACCTGTTCTGGAAATCTGAGTAATTTGTTATCTTTCGGTGGATGGCCACAGAGGGTCTGGTAATTTACATGTGTGCTCTTGGAATGTACATAAATATGGCAGTAACTTCTATAAGCAAATTTAAAATAGTTGGAGGGTTGGGGGGTTGTTTGATTGGTTGCTGAATCTGTTATTTCATTCAATTTTGAGCAATTTATGTATAATAACCAAAAAACAGGGATAAAAGAAATTTCAAGGTATTATATGCATGAAGTCCTGTTCCTATGGTAGGAGGAAACATGTCTCTCAGAGTGAGTTTTATCTCAGCTAGCCTCAATTATCTGAAGTTGGTTGTCAAAATTCCCCTCCATAGCTACTGTAGGAAGAGAAACTTTCCTCTGGAGTTGTCTAGAACATGGACAGCTATTACAGCATTAAATGACTTGCCATATGAAATGATATATCTCTCTACAATGAGTATAGAACGAGTGTAGGTAATTAACTTAGATTATATACTGAAGTTTTAGAAAGCTAAGATTCAGTGAGAAGGAACATACGTTTACTGGATTTCCAAATCCTGCCTGTAGTGTCATGAAAAGCAAAGGGTACTTTAGCCGATTACTCCCAGTCACTCAGATCCACTTGACATAGAGGGTGGTTGGATTCTGTAGGAACCATTCATTTTCCCTTTGTCTGTGGCAAAGTGGCATTACCTTATTTTAACACTACTGTCCATGGCCTGGCTACCTGTTTGATGAGTAGAAGAGAAGACTGATAAAAATGCACATTAGATTTAAAGAGCTTCATTGGCTGAATCCTTATCTTTGTCTTTGATCCGGTTAAGTGACTGCAGGTATAGGGGATGTAAGTGTCACACAACACAAGCTGGGGTATTTTCTGTAGACAAGGTACCAACTGATAAGAATTGAGTCTGCTGTATTGTTTGCATTGACGTGGTAATTTAAATGGACTTCCATCACTTTCCTGTAGTTCAATTTGTTTTTGAAAAGTTCTTCATCAGAGCACTTAAAATATTGCACATATTATGCAGTGAATCAGGCAGTTTATAAGAAATTGTCATCACCTGCAAAATCCTTTGTCTTATTCAAAGGGAAACCGAGAATCTCACAATCATTTTGTATTTCTGACATCCATATAGACAGCTCTAAGTGTTCATATTCAAAATGCTTACTCAACAACAAATTCACAGTTCATTGAAAGTTAAATGTATTCATTTTCTCCTGTAAATGGATGACAGGAAGGCGTTGGAATGGCTTGCTTGTAAAATGTGTTTTGCATTTCGTTACAGCCAATAACTCTGGTGTGAACAAACGGCAGATCACAGACCTGGTGGATCAGAGCATCCAGATCAATGCACATTGCTTCGTGGTCACAGCAGATAATCGCTACATTCTTATCTGTGGTTTCTGGGACAAGAGTTTTCGAGTTTATTCTACAGAAACAGGTGACCCTAAATACAACCACCTGTTTCTTCTTAGGTCACAAAGTGGAGGGTTGTCATAATACTACCATATCTAATGCCTGTGCTTACCCCTCAATAAATGGTTAAGGGCAGTTTGTTAATCTGAGCATAATAGCTTTAGGATGCTATTTTTCCTTTTTTTTTTTTTTTTTTTTTTTTTTTTTTCCCCTCTCTCCATGAAAGATTCAATAGGGAACAGAAAGGCACGCAATTTTCTTAGCGGAAACTTTTCAAAGCCCAATTATATTCAAATGCACTGATTATATCAAAAGGGTCAACCAAAACTTTAGTTACAATATTTTAATGGCTGTGTTGGTTTTATTTATTTTATTCCCTAAGAAAGGAAGTTGCATAGCCTCCACTGGGAGCTATTTTCTTTGTCCAATGGCTTAGTCTAATATTCAATATGTTGTTAACAACTGGTTTCAATATTGAAAAGAAAGAGATAATGATGGAAAATTTCATATACTGCCTTATTCATTCATGAAGCTCACAATAATATGCTAACGCCATTGCTTAAATACTGATGGAGCAGTAACTCTACTTAATATTCAGTGACTGCAGCACTGACTTGATTTTCAGAGATAATGCTTAGACAGTGGATTGACACAGGGCACAGACCTCAAAAGGAATAGAAAAAGAGAAAAAAATAAGTTTTCTTGTCTTAAAAATAAGTCTTTGTGATTTTTTAATCTTGTTGTAACATGTAGTGAACTCTTAGAGATATGAGGCAAAAACTAAATTTGAACTGATTTTTTATTAGTAAATGGGATATGCAAAAATGCAAATGTTCAGAAAACCTGATTTTTTATCGCTTTGCATTCTCACCAGGAAAATTAACTCAGATTGTATTCGGCCACTGGGATGTCGTTACTTGCCTTGCCAGATCGGAGTCCTATATTGGTGGTGATTGCTACATCGTGTCTGGGTCTCGTGATGCCACCTTGCTGCTTTGGTACTGGAGTGGCCGACATCATATTATAGGTGACAATCCAAATAGCAGTAAGTACATCCTGCAAAAAACTCCTTCTTGAGAGCTCCTCTGCCATGCCTATTCATTTTTAGAATTTCTTCTGTTAAGTTTAAAAGATACTACCAAACAAATAAACTACTTCACTTACAGGTTAAAAGTTGGAATAAGAAGAGTGCCAAAAGCTAAGCAATTCATAGAGTACTAGCCAAAACAAATGTTTAAACAGTTTGTGCGTGGTGGAAGATAATAATATAAGAATAATTGTTAAATTCATAATTGCTCGTCACTTATAGCATCATATCATCATGAACTAGAACAAGATGGTTATGGCCTTTAAGTGACAGAATGTATATCACTATATTTTGATTTTTCTTTCCCCAGAAATACTTTTTTGGCATTTTAATGTATTCCTTTTGTACTGCAGCATGCTATATCAGCTTCTTGCCTTTTCAAAAAAGGAATGTCTCACATGCCTTGGAATTAAATGAGTCTCTTTGAGAAAGGTCTTTCTATAGTAAGCAAACCTTTGAAGAAGCAATGTGACTGAATAAAAATAGAAAAACAATGAAATGTTGGAAAGAGTTTGCATTTCATTTGAAGGGGACTAATAGTGATTAGTAGAGTGAATGGAATAGAACAGTAATGATATTAAGTCATACAGGTTGCTTAAAGATGCATATTTAGAAGGCTACTTATAGAAGCACACTACTAATTTACACAAAGCCTTCATCCAAGCCAGAAATGTAACCACAGTTAAAGACAAAAACACCTTTTGTCCTGTCTTGTACAACACCAAATTCGTCCACATATTTCATTTAAATCAGAGTTTCTGAATTCTAAAGATTATTTTCAGCACAATGATATTGCCTCTTTAGATAAGCATAGAAGAATCCATCACCATCATTTTTGATCTCTGGTTCAAGTACTGACTGGAGGCAGTTGTAGACCTATCAGTTATAGACATCTAAGGGAAAGTATTCCTTCATGTAACTATTTCATGGAATGTTTTTATTTATGTGTCACAATATATATATATTTTTTTTAATTTGGCAGCAGCATTTTTATTTTTTATCTTTTCATTTTATTCCATTTATCTGTAACCAGAACAAAAGAGAGATAAATAAAAGCCGTGCTTTCTCACTTGACTTTCTTTTGCTTTTATAACAGCAAGAAAATGATAGCAAAAAATATATAAATTTTTGTTGCCATAAAAAAGTTTCTTTAACATATGTATGCTCCATGGCTTATTTAGCATTTAATTCTCAGACAGAGAAAAATTCAGTCTGAAGAGGAATTTCATTTCAATGCACTCTGTTTAGTCTGTTTGCTTATTTGAATGCCTGTGTGATTCATATCAAGTATTAGTAATTTCTGTAGTAAGAGTCAGGAGGAAAAAAAAAAAAAAGAAAGAAAGAAAAAAGCTTTCTCCTTTTATTGAAGAAAATATGCAAGACTTCTCCTTTACCTCCTTGTATTATGTGGGGCTGAGACAGCCTTGCCATTAGCATCTCCCTACTAGCTGATACAAATCTCTCCACTTTTTTTGCATATTGTTTTATTTCAGATACCTTTTTGTCATGGTGACCATACCTGAATATGAGAAGGTAGTACATTCTGGAATATTGAGTTTAATATCGTAACAGTGTAGCTTTCAAAGTGATTTAGAGAACTTGTAATTTTATGAAAAGAAAGAATGATCAGACAGCTGACAGAAGTTAGTGAAAACAAAGCCAATTGTATGTTTTGCTCTCTATCACTATGTCTATATGGGTAATACATTTTTTCTGAAGAAAAAGACACCCAGATTAATGGGAGACTATGCTGCAGGTAGTCATGTTCAGGGAAATGTAATCTCACAAGCACAGGTGTCCACACTCATGAAGACTTAACTGCCAAGTTTGTTGTGATAACTTCCAAATATATCAATTAGATTACTTACTACTCATGTTGAAAACATGTTGAAGACTCGCTGAAGAATAGAGTTTTCAACACTGTTACTGCTATCTATACTCATTGGATTTAAATTAACATGGATATGTACTAGTACTGTAGTATAACCAGAACTTCATGCGTTGTAAACATATCCTTATCAGTAGACATTTTGACTTTCCATGAGTATACACTAGTAAGATCACAGTAGTGATTATATGCATGAAGGGCCTTCTGCCTTTTGAAACTTCTACAGTTGCTAAATCTTTCTGCTGAGGTAATGACTACCAAGCTCTGTTCCATACCATGAACACAAATTATAGCTTGTTGTATGACTGATTCCCCATATAAAGCCTCATCTAGTGAAAGATGTTCCTACCCATGGCAGGGAGTGAGGTCTAGATGACCTTTAAAATCCCTTCCAACCCAAACCATTCTATGATAGAATCTTAGTGAAACATTCTCAACAATCCTTTCAAAGATAGGTTTAAAGTTTTTCATAGGTTAAGCCACTGAAGTAGTTTTATAAAAAAACATTTCCTAATCTATTCTTCTTCAGTATTTATTGGTAGAAGATTAGGACTTATCTTGTAAGAAAAATTAAAGTGAAATGTTCACCGTAGGTAAAATCCAATTAGTTAACATCTTTAGAATGAATTTCCAGAAAGATGTAGATGATATTTTCAGGGGGGGAAAAAAAAAAAAAAAAAAAAGTAAGGATTAATTTCTTAAAAGCTGTCGTCTAGAGACACAGATAAGGTATTTTATATCACACACTGTAAGAAGGTGGAGAATTCAAAGAAAAATGTCAGGTATAATAATTATCTGGGTTAGGTGCTTGACTCTATAATGATCTTTTAAGCTGAAAGACAGTTAATTATCAATTTCAGCTTCAATGCATCCAATTACTAAAAGGAACTTCAGTTGTTTCAGGAAATGTTGGGGGTGGGAGGTTTGGGGGAAGAAGCAATCCCCCAGTCCTAAGTGGTTGCTCTGGGGCGCAACCTGTGTTGGCTTGAGCTCAGAGGGTGACCTGAGCTTAAAGAGGAGAATAGAGAAAAACTATTGTTTGGATGAGACTCTTGCAAGTGGCTCAGTTGTTGGAAACTTGCCTATGAGAGCATGGTGGGCTTCCTTATAATTTTAATAGTTTTTTTTTTCTAATCAATGCTTTTATTAAGTTTTCACTTTTATTCTCCTACACTATATATCAGAAGGGAGTTTCTGGTTCAGTTTACACTTGTAACAGTTATTTTACAGACTGTGAGAAGGGTGAAATTTTGCCAGATTTTAAATGCAATGTTTTCCATGGACTAGCTTTCAAAAATAGCCTTATGGTTAGAATGTTTGTCCAGGAAGTGAGAGACTAAGTTCTTAGCCTCCAGAGACTGGGGGAATTCAAACCCACATTCCCATATTCACAAGCATATGCTGACTATCAGACTGTAAATTAATGTGGGAGGGGGCCCCTGTGAACCTTCAGCATTGATAGAAAGCATTTTTTTTTTTTCTCTACTTCTGTTTATGGATGTTTTATGACATAAAATTTGGATGAAAATAGAGATAAATCAAGAAATCATAAACCAAAACTGCATACCTTCAATAACAGTATGTAGGGTGAATCTTCCTCGTTCTTTCTCTGGTCCAACCAAAATTGGCTTCATGGCTATATAGCTAAGCACCATGGCTAATAGCTAAGCACCAATAGCAGTGATAGAAAATGTCATTTTCTAGCATAGACTAGAGAATGGTGCCTGGAGATGCTCCCAGAAAGATATGGCGTGAATTCCCTTAGAATGAGGGGGAGCTGAATGCAGTTTTGTATGTTTTTATATATGTTTAAGCCTCCTCTTATTTCTTTAGTGTTGCTTAGATAAGTACCACCATTGGGACAAACACTGAATTGAATGAAGATTAGTCATCCTGCCAGGGTCAGATAACTACTCTCTAAGCCAAAACTGGCCATCTGAAATAGGTAAACTGAATCTGCACCTTATTAAGTTGATGATAATATAAATCTGCTGCAGTTTAGAGAAGAGTGAAAGGAATCTGTTTTCTCTTAGGAAGACACGGCATATACAAAGGACATTGTTTACTTATTTTAATTATTTTAGGTGATCTGGCAAACATAAATCTTTGAAGTTCTAAGAGACTGAATAGAAAAATTATTGGTATGGAGTTTGACAATTTGC
>CM021765.1:180395542-180558042 GCA_011076525.1 Nettapus auritus | reverse complement strand
CCCTCTCTCTTTCCCTCTCTCTTTCCCTCTCTCTCTTTCCCTCTCTCTCTTTCCCTCTCTCTCTTTCCCTCTCTCTCTTTCCCTCTCTCTCTTTCCCTCTCTCTCTTTCCCTCTCTCTCTTTCCCTCTCTCTCTTTCTCTCTCTCTCTTTCTCTCTCTCTCTTTCTCTCTCTCTCTTTCTCTCTCTCTCTTTCTCTCTCTCTCTTTCTCTCTCTCTTTCTTCTTTTTTTTTTCCTTATTTTCTGAAAGCACTGCTACAATGTAATACCTTACAATGGTATTAAACATGTTTTTCAGAGAGAAGGAAACATTTAAAAGTATTTTCTTTTGGACTTTGTAGAAGAATTTGCTTGTTTAGAACTACATCACAGATGTTTTTTCCTTCTGCCATCTAGTAATTTGGTTCGGAGCTGCTCCTTTGGGGAAATTACAGGGGATTTACAGTGATGTTATTTCAGTTCATAGGTAGGATGTTTTCACCTGCACTTCCCTCAGAGCTACATCCTCTAACCTCTGGCTGCATCTATCAGATATGATATGACAGTGACAAAATATTTTGCTAGATTTTGAATGATTCCTGGAATTCACATCTTCTGTCCTTAGCAACAGAATGTAATGTGATTGAGGTCCTCTCCCCCATGCCACAGTTTTTCCTATAGAAAGAATCATTGAATATTTATTTTCGTTGAGCTCTAAGTGGAAAAATTCTATTTTCAATTAGTGTCTGACTATTACTTCTAATAATGATTTTCCGCTATTATTAATTTGTATTTACTGAAAACCGGGACTTTAGATAAGGGCAGTTTTTTCTTGTAAGTATTTTTGTTTGTAAGGTAAAACATCAATTAATGTGCTAATTTTTCAGATTCTGCCATTCTACAGTTCCATGATTTTATAGTCTTTTTCTAGGAAACAGTGAGGAAAATGTCCTTCTGAAAATACTGTTTCCTTTTCTGCTTAAAAGTCTCTATCAACTACTTTCATTCACTGTTACTGGCAGACTGATGGCACTATTGTGTGCATTACTGTAATCAGAATTTAGGCCAAGGAAAACCTTGAGCATAATTCCTTTTCTTTCCTGGAAGACATATAGAAGAAAAATGGGAAAATTCTAAAGATAGCTGCATATATCTATCTATCTATCTATCTATATGTACTTTTCTATTAGTCCATTGGAGAAAAGAATACCTTAGAAGGAGACAGAGGGTTCTGAACAGCAGCATTGATTCAGAAATTGTAAGAATCTAAGCCTCAAAATATAGCTATCTTTGATCAGATATACCTAATGTCTTTCTCTGTTTCTTCTCAAATCCATTCTTCAATACCAGTAAAGCTTAGATCAATTTATATCTTCAATTTCCAGATCAGAAAGATTTTTTTCTTATGAGGTAAAGACTGGGAAACCAGGATTTACTGAGGTAGCTATTTTCATTAGAGATAGGAAAATTGTTGATGTGTCTATACAAAGCAATGATAAGACCAGGTAGATTGACCTATCCTGTATTATTGGGTACAAAAATGAAGTCTGTAAATCCGTTTGGTAGTTCTCAACTGCTTCAGAAAGCGATAGTAAAACACATAGAACTAATAATTAAAATTTTGATAACAGAAGTGTTTAGGATTAGTTAAGAAATACTGTCGATTCATTGTAAAATTTCAAGAACTATTACATACAGTTCTGGCTACCCACATATTAAGAAAAAACTCAGAGTGCTAGAGGAGCATAAGTGGGTTACCACAATGACTAAAAAGAGGCAAGCCTGTCACTTCAACGAAGTTTATAAGAGTTTGGTTTGTTTAATAAAGTCAAAAGGAAGGGCTGGGAGGGCTGGTTTCTTCTATAAGAATATGAGTGAAGAAAACACAAATGAGAGGGAAGACCTGAAGCTAAAGGACAGTGCTGACATAAGAACACAGAGATAAAAGGTAGGCAAGAATAGATTCACACTGACAATCAGAATATTTCTGTCCTTCACAGTAGGAAAGTTCTGGAATATCCTTCCAAGTCACATAGCCAGCTAGCTGTTTCATTAATTAATTAACAAGTTTATATAGTGTGAGTGTCAGCAATAAAAAAGACTAAATTCATTGACCCACAAAATTCAACTGAAAACCCGTTCCTAAAGTATATCTTTCAGAAACCATTGCGCTATTGTTTAGATACTCCAGTAGCTCCCTTGTTAATTTGTTTTAGTGTTTAACTGTTTTTGCAGGTACGAAACTGCGTTTTATAGCAGGGTTGAAATATGTGCAGCCATTCATCCACTGGACCCTGTTGTACCATTAGCTGTAAGATAAATTTCTGAGCTATTGGACATCTTTTACACCTTGAACTCCCTAGCTATGGTAGCCAAGTCACTGCTCTGCTGCCTGTGCAGTGAAGAGAGAAAACACTTTAAACTCTGTGCAACCTCCTGTCCTACTCTCTGTATCAGTTCTGTGACCTTTATTGGAACTCATTTCTGAAAATGTGGGTACAATTTTCTATCTAGTCTAAAGTAGTAAAATAATTCCTAATTCCTATTTGCTATTTTAGGGCATTGTGTTGAAAGCTAATGTTGAGGAAGTTTTGCATTCTGACTTCATAAATCCTTCTCTGTCTCAGTGCTTTCCAAACCAAAATAATGTCTCCAGTGAGCAGAGCTTGTGTTTGTCCAGCAGTGGCAAACTTCCACCTGACTGCATTCAAAATAACTAAATTAATTAAATATATTTGGCCATACTATTATTTAACAAGACAATGCAGAGAATGCTATAATAATAGGTTTCTCTCTTCATTATACAGATGCCCATGAATCCTTGTATCAGCTGTATATTATTATATCTTACCAGAAAAGATTTTATATTATTCTGTAGATAAAGTTACTGGCTTGTATTTGGCCAATAATTAATTCCTGCCTTCCAGTGCAATACCTCAGTATCCAGTATTCTAATACCTAGCTCCTATTGGATACCCTCTTATGCACAAAAAAAAAATGTTAAGACCTGTCAGTGAACTCTTTGCTGTACCATCCCTGCTGTCCTCAGTCAGTTCCATATAAAACAAGTTTAAATCCAAATCTTGTACTACTAAGCCAAATGTCTTAGAAAAAAAAAAAAAAAATGCATGGAGGCCATTCTAAAATAGTCATCTTTATCAACTATACCTGTCGTCCTGTCCAAAGCAGATAAGAAGCTTGCTTGACAAGACTCCCATTCCAGTACAGCATGGAGACTGGCATTAATAAGATTTTGGTGTTCAATTCTTTGTTGACTGAACTGTAAATAACTTTTTTTTTTTTTTTTTTTTTTTTTTTTTAATTTTGTGGGGGGTTAATATTATGGTAAGTCATCTGTCGTTTCCCAGATCATTTCTGAACTATACTGGCATAGCACCAGTCTTTTGGTATTTTCCAATTTTCTGTTTTTCCTTTGTACAAAAAAAAATATAACCATGTGAAATCTCTGTTATCTAGCAGGTCACAAATTTTCTGTTGCTACATAATTTTATTTGCCTGGCAAAGTGATATCAAATACTGAGCACTTCCTTACTGCATACAGGAATTTCACTGTTAAGATGTCAGCATCTGTTATTATTGGAAACAACAGAACTGTTGCTATTTGTCACATAAATGCTCCATAAATGCCCACCTATTTGAATCCACAATAAAATATTTTTTTCTCCTGGATGTATAAAATAAATGTTTTGAGAATAGTCTACCCTACTCTTTAATAAAATTAAGTGTGATAAAAATGGCATACGCACCTACAGTGATATGTATGAAATGATGCATATCTATAACCATCTTTAGTTATAATTTTTATCTATAAGCATTCAATGTGACTCTGAATCAATAATGTCTATGCAACAGCTGTATCTTTCTAATACAGTGCTGTTCCTCCTCTCTTCCCCCCTACAGCTTCATGCAAGAATTTACAATTATTAACATAAGAAAATCCTCAACTTATCCTACTCTTTAGGCTCCTAGAAGAAAGCTACAGACATATACGTTCAATATCAGATGTTTATATTACAAATGTATTTAACACCACCACAGGTTGTGTTCCTTATGTGAAATTTAACTTTTCAGTATTATTAGACCATGAAACAGCCATATATTTTTATCATTCATGTATTGAAAACAGCATGGAGTCCATCATTTCTAAGCAAAGGAGTTTGCTTTATGTTGGTGGATAACTTAATGGATTGGGAAGCTGCATATATGAAACTTTACTATGTCTGAATGTATTTTGTCCAGAAACCTAGGTATGAGATATTTAAACAGACTGTACTTTCCTTTGATGCTTACTGATTTAATGCAAATCAGAGCACAATTCTTTTGTTGTTAAAAAATAAATAAAAAATGGTTTGGCATTTGTCTGTTGTTTCCTTTTTATTTTATTTTATTTTATTTTATTAACAGGTGATTATCCAGCTCCTCGGGCTGTTCTGACTGGTCATGACCATGAAGTTGTCTGTGTGTCAGTCTGTGCAGAGCTGGGACTTGTCATCAGCGGTGCTAAAGGTCAGAAATACTTTCACGATGTAAGACATAACATTTTTAGAGCCTTTTTAATGGTCTTCCTTCAAGCCAGATATAATTTAATTTTCCAAATTCTCTTCTACCAAGACGTTCTGTAATTCTGGGGGAATCTGCAGCTGCTTCCTCTGAGCATTATTACTGTCTATCTGGACTTAAGATGCTTAGGCACAAATTAAGTTGATTGCTCTTTCCAAGCATCACTACTACTATCCACAGATTTAGAAGAATTATATAATAATTTGTAACTAACTATCTTATTCTGAAAAAAATTCATGATAGGGACCCGGATTTAGGGTAGGGTGAGCTCCAAATTCTCCAACCTGATCTTAATTAAAGGGCAGTTTTTGTGACTGACTTCAGTCTCCTTGGCAAGGGAAGCAGAGACAATTTCCTTGTTTTGGGATCCATAGACCAGCATTTCACCCAGCAGATTTTTTTTTAGTGGATAGGTTTCCAAATAATCAGTAGTTTACAGGTTTGTTATTATACTACTTCCATTAAAATTTGAGCCATCTGTTCACACTCTGCTCATTATTTATTTATAGAATCCAGAGTATCCAACAGTTACTAATATAAATTTTTAAATTACCTTTACAAACCTGCAGCAGTCTCCTCTAGAACTCTGATCATCCATGGAAATAAAACACTCACATAAATGAGTGTTTTCTTAATCTTTCCTTATTCTATTTCTCACTTGTTCTGCCCAATTTCTTCTTTTCCCTTTAATTCCACATCTACTTTTCTTCCCCCATTTCTTTCTCTCATTTAGGTTCTTTTCTTAATTTGGCAAACTTCATGTATTTTCCTGTCATTCTTTCTTCTTTGGCTTCCCTTTCTCTAGAGTTTAGCTCTTACTGTTCTTTGAGCTATGTTATCTCTTCTACTTTATTTCCTTTTTTTTTTTTTTTTTTTCATACTAACCTTACCATTCCTTAATATTTTACTTACTTACATCTCTTCCTACCTCATTTCCGCTCCTATTTCCTTATCCAGCCATTTGCTTGCTCAGTTTACAGTGATATCTATTTTATATTTTATTCATAGAATCATAGAAAAGTTTAGGTTTAAAGGACCTTAAGGACCATCTAGTTCCCTGTCATGGGCAGGGACACCTCCTAACAGACCAGGTTACCCAAAGCCCCATCCAACCTGACCTTGAACAACTCCAGGGATGGGGCATCCACAGCTTCTCTGGGCAGCCTGTGCCAGGGCCTCACCACCCTCTGATTTAAAAACTTCTTCCTAATGTCTAATCCAAATCTACCCTCTTTTAGTTTAAAGCTGCTCCTCCTTGTTCTATCACTACACCCCCCAACAAACAGCCCCTCCCCAGCTTTCCTGCAGGCCCTCTTTAGGTACTGGAAGGCTGCTCTGAAGTCTGCCCTGTGCCTTCTCTTCTCCAGGCTGAACCCCAATTCTCTCAAACTCTCTTCATAGGAGAGGAGCTCAATAAATCCCCCTGAATGTCCTTGCATTCCTTTTTAAGTGGCTTCTGAGAGTAAGGACATGATATTTGTCCTGTCCCCTTTTGCTCACAGCTAAGCTCCTAGGTTATCATTTTTTATACTGACTCAGAACTCCACTTTTATTTTCAAGGCTGAGTATGAGACTTTTAGTAAAGGCATTTTTAACAGGAAATGCAAATGGGTCATTAACTTTCATAATGACTTCCTACATAGCACTGGTAGGTGAAGTCAGGACAATTATTAAAAAAATACATGGTGACTATGAACCCAGTTTTGTTTTGCAGCATTGCTATTTTCTTACCTTCTAAAGCAGCCTTACACACTTTTACTGCCAAACTATCTTGCTGCAAATTTCCTCAGATCAAAATAGCTGGATCTGTACTCAGCTACCTTCTGCTTCATTAGGTATGTGATGTTTTAGTAACATATTTTAAAGGTAAAGGCTGCAGGGGGGGCAAGGATTTTTATGTCAAATCCAGAATGTATTTGTAATGGATCCAGGGAGATGTAGACCTACCCTGTCAGATTCTGTCCCCTGAGTTACTCTTCTCATGTTCCTCCTTTACAAACTCTATCCTGTATATAAGTATATAAAGACTTTTTTCCCTCTCTGTGCCACCTCCATCACACACACAGCCCTCCAGACAACCTGCACTGGGGCAGGGAGACAGCACAAATACGACTCCTCTGAGAAAATCCTGTGCCTTAGGTCAATGTTTTCATGTTCTTACGCAATAAGTGTATATAAAGAGTGGTTGCTCAGTAGATTCTGGTCTTTAACCCAGAATCCTAAATCTGAAGACTTCTTTGTGCCTTTTAGTGCACATGACCAATCAGCTGAGCCAAGGTAGTGGCAGTTTTTCAGTGCACTTAAACATGAAGATATTAGATTTTTATTTTTGAAAATGTAACGTGATAATTATTTTAAAGGTAGAGGCATCACTGGCATTTCAGTATTTCCAAAGCTAAAATTTAACATGATAAAATAAATTAATTCCATTGAAGTTGTATCCTGAAAACCCAGTCAGACTTGGAGTCTCCTTGCATAAAGCTTGTTGCAAACACAAATAAGAATGTGCAACGAAGAGCTCACAGATAAGTGCACTGATGCTGTGATTTGTTCTACCTGGCCAAACCCAGCTGCAATGTGATCTTCAGAGAAGTTAGAATTGCTTAATGTGAGGTGGCTGAGTCTGCCAGTATGAATTTACTTTCAGGATCATAAGCCAACTGTACAAGGAAGAGATTATTGTGCTGTCCAGGAGTATCTTGTAATTTGTAAAAGAAAATATTTAGTATTTACCAAGATTTATTACATTTACTGCAGAAGAGGCTATTTTTCTTAGTAGGATTACAGATCTTATTTTTAAAAGAGCATTCCCATAGATCTTGAAATGGAGGTATCATAGTGTTGTATCTTAAAATGTACCTCATAGATTTCATAACTGTGTTTTTCTTTCATCAGCAATAGTAATAATAATAGGACATTAAAATCTCATATTAAAAATCTCTCTGAAGTAAATGCAGTTGTAGTGTGGTCTTATAGATCCAATATCATAGTTACTCTGTTGGCTGTCAGATGACACCCATTGTTAAAGCAATTCAGGACTGAAATCTATGCATGTAATACATTCACCGGGGGAAAGGAGCTATAGGAACTGCCATTGACTATAGGACAAATATGCAGTGATATGATTACATGCCCTCTGGGAGTTGCTCCTAGTCACTGATAAGGCCCCATCTGTTTAATGTGAATGGGCAGGCTAAGGAGAGTTCATGTTCTTGGAGGAAAGCACTAAGACCAAGGCCTCTGAATGCTTGGAAAAGGGAAAATATATTTTAGAGGTAGATCAATGATAACTACTACCAGTTTAAGGAAATAATGAACTACCACTATTAGGCATTTTTAATCTATTTTTTCATCTGCTAGCCCTTGCATTGTCTTTTCTGTTATCTATTTTAAATTCTTTAGGCTAGAATTGCATCTTCTCATATCTATGCAGGACTAATATGATATAAATGTGTATTATGTGTTGCCTCTGTGCACTGAGTATATAGTTTGTATAAACAGCAAAAGCATGATATATTATGTTTTCATATGCAGAAGGTCCTTGTCTGGTACACACAATTACTGGAGATTTGCTGAGAGCCCTGGAAGGAACAGAAAACTGCTTGTATCCTCGCTTAATTTCAGTATCCAGTGAAGGTCACTGCATCATCTACTATGAACGAGGACGGTTCAGCAATTTCAGCATTAATGGCAAACTCTTAGCTCAGATGGAGATCAATGATTCAACCAGGGTAAATCTAAATGCAAACAAGTATTTGTTGTGTCTTGCCTTTATTTATTAAAACAAATTGAATTTATCTGCAGTGTATTTTAAAGGAAATTGTACATATTAAGTTGCCACCTCCCAGTTAAGTAATATTCAAACACAAATCTTCTCATCTCCATCTCCAGATGCAAAAATGCACTCGGGCTTTTTCAGAATAAATAAGAACAAATTGTTTATGGTCCCATACAATACATGGAACTTTTGTTTGAAATCAAATTTCACTGAGAAATATATCTTTAAAACAAAATATTCTGAAATGAATCCATTCTTCATTTATTGGCCAAGACAGGAATTCACGCCTTCAGGGCTCTGTTCTGTCAGGAGCTCTTGAAGCAGCATTAGGAATGCATATTGCTGCTGTGCTTTAGGTGTTAGTGATGGCACTAAGTATTATAGGACAGAGAAATGTTATGTCCTCAACTTAAGTCTTGGTGTATACACTGGAAGAGTTTTATGGTTATATATATTAAAAACCACATAGTTTTTTATTTAAAATGTGGAGATCCAAAATTTGTTGATTTATTGCTTTTATTTGGGAGAAAGAAGAGTGGAAGTCTTTTTCTTCAAATTTAAAGTGAACAGAGGACAAAAAAATGCTCATAAGTTGATTAAATCTTAGTAGCACTGATCATTTTCCATAAAAGCTGACTGCATACATGGGTTTTGTCTTATTCTTCTGAAGGCCATTCTCCTGAGCAGTGATGGGCAAAACCTGGTGACAGGGGGAGACAATGGTGTGGTAGAAGTATGGCAGGCCTGTGACTTCAAGCAGCTCTATATCTACCCTGGCTGTGATGCTGGCATAAGAGCGATGGATCTGTCTCATGATCAGAGGTGAGTTTGTCATTAATATTTGTATGTAAACCGTAAAAAAAAAAAAAAAAAAAAAAAAAAAAAAAAAGAGAGAGAGAGAGAGAAAGAAACTACCCAGGTTGTTATCTGGTTGATTAGTTTTAATCAGCATGTTGTCTGATCCTTGAGTCTCACAATGCTTAACTTTAAGGTGAGGCCTTATATCACTGAAGTCAGTAAGCCAGAGACTCAGCTAACAAAATATTAGTAAAATTACATTAACATGCAAACAGCCAGACTGGATCAGACTACAGTAGTACCTATTAATTATTATTTTTTTTTTTACATTCCAAAATTTATGTAAAAGTGAAATATTTAAGTGAAACTCACTTCTGAATTTCAGCAATGTAGAGATTGAGAGCTTTTTGATTTTGCACTTAAACTATAATGCTCAGTGTTATCGGTGGATCTATTCACCAGGAATGGGTACAGTCCTTCCCTTTCGACTTTCTCTGCGCAATGGAGATGCAGTGTACAAACCTAGATATGTACAGTGACTGCTGTGGCACTAGAATGCACAGTGTAAATGTAAATACATGTGAACTCCGTCCCTAGGAACACTATTGTAATGTGATTATAATATAGCCCTATATGTTGCATTTATGTAGGACTGTGAGTAGATTCCCTGTTTACATCATGCATGAGTCATATTTCTAACTGATATACAGACTTCTGCAAAGAATTCATAGGATGTTAGAAAAATCATACAACATTCACCAAAGTTTTTTCTTACACTTTTCAGTGTTTCTATGCTATGTATCCATTATGTAAAGCAATAAAGGCACCTACAAATTAAATTTGCACCTTATTTATTCATATATGATTTAATAATGAGAAAAAAGATTTTTGTCTCAAACAGTCTAATCAAAACTGAGTTACTGGTAAGGGCCTATTTGCTTCTGGAGCTTTGCCAGTTTTTGCCAGTTTTCACACAGTACCGTGCTGTGTTCTAAGATATTTATTTACACTGTGAAAATTTTCTGGTAGCCCATTTTCTCTATCCCTGATTGTAATATTAAGTTGGGAAGCCCCAGCTGTGTGAAGTGCTTTAAGTATCTGCTTAGCTTTGGTAGCTTAATTAAGCAAAGAATGGATTTTGTATGGTTTGATAGAAGTGGAGATAGATATCTAATCCAATTTTAGAATTCAGCTACCAGAACTGGAGTGTAGATGATAACTGGAAAATCACCTCAACCATTGCCACCAGAACATAAATATAGGGGTAAATCTCCGTATGAAGCTTTTTAGGAGTATCAGGGTGTGATCAGCTTACAGAAAGCTATGATAATAAGCTCCCATAATAACCAGAGGAGATTTACTCACTATAGGCTGTGAAGTCAAAAAGACAATTTAATACACCTTAAAGTACATGCTCAGTGACCTGTAGAGCGTTGGTCTCAGGCTATTTTGAGGGTATTGATTAGGGCCCTAATTTGTTTGCCTCCCCATAGCCACTTAGTACTGTTTGAGATACTTCGGCTGTCAGAGGTATACACAAGGGGTGACATGACGGAGGACCTAGTGAAGGTTCCACCCACCCAATCCCTTCCAAGAGAGGCAGATAGAGACAAGGCAAGACTAAGAACATTTCAAATGGTCCTGTGCTTTTATCTCTGCAAAGGTGAATGAACAGAGCTCTGTTTATTATGGTTGACCATAATGAGAATATGGGAATTGGTTTCATAAGTGGATATCTAACTTTAGTGTCTCCGTGGCAAACTGAGCACACCCATGAGCTTAACTTTCATACAGCATGGCTAAAGAGACTCATTCTTTTAGCTTTTTTACTGTTTGTGCAAGACATAATTAGGTAAAAGAGGATTAACACAAACATCTTTCCTATCTTTTTCAGAACTCTGATTACTGGCATGGCTTCTGGCAGCATCGTAGCTTTTAATATAGATTTTAACCGGTGGCATTATGAACATCAGAACAGATACTGAAGCAGAATGAAGAACTGAAAGCCCAGGTAAAGCTGAGAGCACAAGTGCTGCAATGAAAGGTGTAGTCTCTGGTGGAAAACCACGTCTGCATTGACCTCCGTTGTACATTCCATTACACCCAGCAATAGCTGTACATTGTAGTCAGCAACCATTTTACTTTGTGTGTTTTTTCACAACTGAACACCAGCTGCTGAAAAGCAAGCTTGTATCATGTAAATTATATGAATTAGGAGATGTTTTGGTAATTATTTCATATATCTTTGTTTATTGAGAAAAGGTAGTAGGATGCGCCACAAGAGACTTTTGCAAATTCTGAGGAACCTTGTGTCCAGTTGTTTCAATGTTTAGGCTATGAACCTAACATGCATCCCATCTCCAGCCTCTTTTCAAGCTGAGATTAAAAAAAAAAAAAACAAAACAAAAAAAAAGTTTGATACTTTGTACATCAGATGCACATCTTAACTTTAAAGGGATACTTTTGTAAAAGTAAAACCTTGTATAAAGAACAAAACTGTTTCTTAATTTTATTGTGGAGTTACAACTTGCATGTACTTTAAACCTGATGTCTTGAAGGAACAGGTGCATTCACACAAATAAAACTGGAGATCTGCCTAAGGGTACAGCTTGTGTTAAAGGGTTGAATTTGGGTGCAAACAGTAATTTTGACATTTTCACACACACATTTTTCACTTTTTGAATCTAAACTTTACCCCTTTTAAGTGGAGTTCTGCTCATAAAGCATTTGGATAAAAAGCCATCATTTGCCATAATTATACTTTATACAATAGAAATTAAATTCCTCCCGTTTAAATTCAAAGACTAGATAGAAAGGGAGCAAAGAGGGTAAGTTCAGTTTAATGCTTTGTAATGCTTAATGATTCCCAATACAGACAAAGTGCTATACTTCTGGATTATTAGCATTTGGCATACAAACCATTGGGCCAGAGAGCCTGAAATATTTTTTTCCCTTATTTTTCCCCTGAGCATCTTGGTTTATTCAACAGCCTTAGCTTCATTGTGGAGGTGACTGAAGTTATTCTTTTGGGTTCTTCTGAAAATCTCACCTGAAGCCACTCAGACTAAGGCACTTCATGTTTTACAACACTGTAATGATAATGATTGGAATAATTTTCTGCACATTGTACTGATCAAATTACACACCCAGGGGTATATACACTTTAATTCATGTTTCTTCTTTGTATATTTGGTGACTGTATTGTCATAGATGTACATATTGTGTCGGTAGGGCTATGAGGCATGTAACAGGAATGTAATTTTCTCAGAATTTACACTCATTTGCAGTCATTTATTTAAAAAGATAATGGATTCTTTGTATTGGCACTTTGCACCAGAAACATATCATTATTTATTGATGTGATTACTTATTTGTTCTCCACCTTGTATTAGTAAGTTTAGCACTGAATTTCCCTCTTCATTGTTGTTTGTATTTATAAGATTTGGAAATCATGGGGATCAGTGTAATGATTAAGTTATTCATCACCAGTCTGTAAGCAATATCTTGAGTTCGTAGCTTAGAATTGGGAGACTATTGAACATCTGGAAGACAAGTTCATTTCATCTTGAGATCATGGTGAAATATTTTGGATATATAAATTCCTTAAGCTATTGTAACCATGTTTTATTGCAAAGATGTAAAATATGCCAGATGTGTGTGAGTTGGAAATCAAAAAGAAAAATAAAATATGCAAAGAATTCAGTGATAGTTTTTCATTTCAATGAACTTTTCATCAAATAGTTCACATTATCATTAGGAGCAAGCAATTATTTTAAGAAATCCTATATATATACAGACAATGTATATGCCAAAAATTATGTATGCTGGGTGGTTGTATTTCCTGGGGTGTCAAGAAATAAAAGAGAGGTTACAGAGTGTGTTTTGCAACTCGATTGATTGCCAGTACATGAAGAGAAACTACTGAAGATATTTTGATCAGCGGAAGAATCCTTGTGAACAGGCAATAAACTTGTATAATACACCTCACAGAAAGCAAAGATCTGTTGATAGCCATTTTGGGTATCTCTCAATATCTGATAAGACAGAATTAATTTCTTCTTGTTTTAGGCATTGAAAGTTAGGTATCTACACTCCCTGCACAGTAGAACAAAACAGGTGGAATAAATCACCTTCTGAAAACGCTGACGTCCCTACAAAGTTATAGTAAGTAACTGTAGATAGATAGCTATATAATGTCAGATCATATAGTCATAGAATCATAGAGTCATTATGGTTGGAAGAGACCTTTGAGATCATCCAGTCCAGCCATAACCCTAGTACTAATATCACCCCACTAAGCCAAATCCCTTAGCACCAGGTCCAACCTTACCTTAAACACCCCCAGTGACGGTGACTCCATCACCTCCCTGGGCAACCCGTTCCAATGCCTGACTGCTCTTTTTGAGAAGAAATGTCTTCTAATTTCCAACCTGGACCTCCCCTAGAGCAACTTGAGGCCATTCCCTCTATTCCTATCATTAGTTAACTGTGAGAAGGGGTCGACCCCCAGCACCCCACAGCTTCCTTTCAGGTAGCTGTAGAGAGCAATAAGGTTTCCCCTGAGCCTCCTCTTCTCCAGACTAAACAACCCCAATGCCCTTAGCTGCTCCTCATAGGACTTGTGTTCCAGGCCCTTCACCTGCTCCATAGCTCTTTTCTGGACATGTTCCAGGGCCTTGATGTCCTTCGGAGGGGCCCAAAGCTGAACACAATATTCGAGGTGTGGCCTCACCAATGCTGAGTACAGGGGGATAATCACCTCCCCGTTCTGCTGGCTACACTGTTCCTGACACAAGCCAGGATGCCGTTGGCCTTCCTGGCCACCTGGGCACACTGCCGGCTCATGTTTAGGTGAGCATCAACCAATACTCCCAGATATTTTTCCTCTGCACAGCTTTCAAGCCACTGTCCCCCAAGCCTGTAGCATTTCATGGTGTTGTTGTGGCCAAAGTGCAGGACCTGGCACTCAGCCATGTTGAACCCCATCCCATTGGCCTCTGTCCATCAACCTACCCTTTCCAGGTCCCTCTGCAGGGCAGCACAAGAAGCAGATCAGTCCTTGACTCTGTGTGAGCACTGCTCTGCAATAACTAAAAACATTGGTGTGTTATCAACATTATTCTCACCCTAAATCCAAACCACAGCACCCACCAGCCCCTATGAAGAAAATCAACTCTCTCCCAGCTAAAACGAGGACTCAAGTCCCCTTAATGTAGGCTCAAGGCCCCTATTACGTGCAGATCTCTGTGTTTATGTCACAAGACTTTTCCAAAGTATCAACTGACCAGCTCTTTCACATAGTAAAGCTAGACTGACTCACCTTTTTTCTGTATAGAAATGGGAGTTATTGATTCCAGGGAGTCTCTGAGAGCTGTCTGTAGAACCTGAAGCAGCTCTGATGAAAATGGCAAAATGGGGCCAATCTCTCAGGTAATGTAGACACATCATTAAACATACAATTGTGCAACTAAAATATATCTGCACTGTAAATAACGTACAATTATTGACTGTGTTTCTGCCAGTCTGTCCTAGGCTAAGAAAGGGACTATAAGCTAATGTTGTACCAGAAGCATGATACAGCAGCTCTAAGGCTTTTTCCTTGTCCAGATTTTACCACTGTTGAGGAGGGTACTGCTTTCTCTACATAAGCAATGATAAAAGAAAGGCTGCTTCATTTTACCCCAAGGAAAGACTAGTTAGGCTCAATTTACTGGAAGAGCTTCAGATAAATAATGATTATGTTGATAGAGAATCTCACAGGCTGTGCTAAAGCTAAAAACACTGCCTGGGAACAACTGATGTGGTGAATGCTTGTTATAATACAGTGTATCAACCCTGCTGACAAGCAAGCAGGATGTTTGAAGCAAGCCTCATGCTGCCAGGGATAAAAGCATTTGGAGCAGACACAAGGAGCGAAGGGCTGGCTTCTGATAACAGCAAGAGAACCACCTCCTCATACAAGACATCTAGTACCTATAAATATTTTATGTGGAGATGTCTATCTGGAGTTTTTCTCATATTTTGCAGTGGTTTAATTGTGGACTGGTTTTATTTAGGCTTTTTTTCCCTGTTACTTACAAACATTAAAAATGAACACGTTAAAAGAGAATCTTTTATTTAAGTAAGGAAAAAAGGATTGGAAATTTATTACATCTATGCAGTACATTACAGTTTATAGACTTTTTAACCCCCATGATTAGTTTTTCAACAACCACAGTTAAGTTTCAAGATCTGCAACTGACAAGAAAACAAGTCTGGAGATTGCTTTCTTGTAAACTTTAGAAGCTGTGTTCATATAATTAGTTTACAGAGGGATTTACTTAGATGAAAATCTGCCAAACAGCTGATTCGGTTTCTGGATCTCTCTGTGGTGACATCAGGCCTAACCAGCACAGCAGCTCTGCATCATTAGCCAGAAGTACGTCCTCTCCCTGTTCCACCCCACTAGCACAAATAAGGACTTAGATAACTAATGTGGGTACCTAAGCATAAAATTCAGAGCCTGGAGTATTTTGTTGTTGTTGTTGTTGTTAATTAAAAGCCTGGCATAAGGGCTCTATGTGTCTTAAGAGTGCCACAGTACCAAGATATCTTCAGACTATGGTTCCTAACACGGAGCAGAGAATAAGCTCTTACATACAAAACTAGACAGTCAGGAAATAAAATATTCTCTGGTGCCAGAAGACTACAAACAGCTAAAAGCTAGCAGCACCAGTGGATTTGACTTTAAAGTTTCATGTCTGCTTATGCTTTGAAGAGATTCAGTCTTGGCAGAATGCTGCAATGAACAAGCCCTTTGGCAAACCTAATCCTAGTGTCATATTTGTGCAAATTTAAGCCATTAAGAATGATGCACATAGTCTCTCTTACTGCACAGCAGAACTAGCAATTGCTGGAAAAGGCAGCGGAACAATTGAAAGTGGTCTTTCAATCCGGCTGTACAGCTATGCTTATAAATCCAGTGCCCATGGCTGTTCAGATATATTACTTTGTACAGACCTATCAAACAGGGAATAAAATAGTGCCTGGTAGCCGGTGTCCCTGCATGCACATATTTTCAATTAATAGCACTAATATGAAAAGAAACTGTTTCAGCAAAAATATACTGTTTCAGGAGGAAGACAGCAGGACTCCAAGCAGGGACCAGGGGTTTGGAGAAAAGTCAGAAAGGGAGGGATAGCTTTCCTTTCCAGTCACAAAATACCAGGGTTGTTTCTCCCAAAGAGGCCTGAATAGATTGTCCCAAGCTCCTCTCTTGCAATGCCCAGTCCTGCTCCTTTTCCTCCACTAACCCTTCTGTTCACCTTGTTTAAACTTGCCATGAAGATGTCATGTCTCTAGATTGGGTTTTCTGTCTCCTTCAACCATGGAAGAACCTCACTGGTACCTATCACATTCCCTCACTATCCCTAACTGCCAGGGAGAACTGAAGTAGACTCAGCATAAAGTACACTTGTGAGGCTCCAGAAAGCTCATACAAATCTATTTTCCAAGTTCCTTGCTTGTCCCATGTGTGAGTTGCAGGTAGTAAAAACCTGAAATGAAAAGGGATTCACTACAGTTCCTATCTTTCAACTGCCTGTTCAAGCAGAACCAAAGGTCATGTGGGAGCATTATTCTCCTAGAAAATAACACAGGTCAGGGTCCTTCTCTGACCCGAAGGCAAGTGGCATGACATAGGCTTTAGCCACGCCACCAGACTCCCTGGGACCAGCCTTTAACCCATCCTACCCCATGCACACTGCAGGGTGTTGTTTAGAGAGTGATAGGTAAAAAGCATGTCAGTTACACCCTGCAGATGAGCACCATGCAGTGCCCAAACCTACAATTCTAACTGATCGAGTTGTTAGTGCAGTTGTTGCTAAAATTTGTCCCTCGGACTCCAAGCTCATCAGCTTATCAGCCATACCACACATTGTGACAGGTGGGATTTGGGAATCAGTAACTTCTTGGGATGCAGACCACTGTGTACACCACGTTGGACACCTAACAATTTTGGCACAAACTTTTATTCTAGTCATACCTTCCTCATCAGTATTTGAATTTCCCTCAGCAATATTGTTTCTTCCTACTTACTTCAGACACCAAAAGCATCTGCATTTACTTATGGTTAAACTGGCACCTCGTGTTCTAGCATCTAGGCAGAGGTCTTGAAATTATGGAATACAGCTTTGATGCTGCTCTACATTTCATCACCTTTGTGATTCTTTAGAGAATCCTTGTCATAATTCCTACCTGTGTGGCAGTCAGCCCCTCAGACAAGTGAGTTTTTACCAGCACTTGCCATGACCATTGAACCTCTGATATAAACTGACTTCCCTTTTGTATTTCTCTGTATGAATCCCTGTCAAAACATCTGCTCAGGCGGGAGTTTATCAGACTTGGTAAGCAGATATGATCTCAGCTATACTCAGGAGGAAAGTAAAGCAGATATATTCACGATGAAAGCAAACTTTCTTGGATATTGAGGCTTGGTGCTGTGAACACCCATAATCCTTTTAATTCAATGAAAATATTATTTCTTATCTCTTAATTTGAAAGATATTAATTTCCATGACTTGCTCAAATCTCTGCCATGAAAGGACTGACAACACACATCCAACCATGAACACATTAATAAGTAGTGGTTCCTTCATTTGTTGGCAATCTAATATCGCAAAAGGTTTTTGTTTGTTTGTTTGTTTTGGGGGGTGGGGATGGAGGGTGTTGTTGTTTTTTTGTTGGCTTGATTTGGCTTGACTTTGGTGGTGGCTTTTTTTTTTGTTTTACTGTTTGGGGGTGTGTTTTTTATTTCTTGTGAAAGATTTTTGGCCTATTGCTACCTCTTTTAGGAAAAAGATTATAAGAATACAAGTTGTTGATTAGGTGAGAGGGACATATCTCTAGGTATACTATCAAGAGTAATAAACATCAATCCATTTTTTTTTATGTCTGGAATTTTAAATCCCAGCTGAATCCTTCCCACCTGGCATTCATAAGTGCTATAGTAGGTGTCTGGCTAGCAGGCTTATCTCCCACAAGATAACTTCTTACCACTGAGAGGCTTACAAAGTTAGGGCAAAAGCCTCTGTGAGGCCCTGCCTAGCAGTGCTAGGTCACACTGAGAGAGTATGCATGTAGTTCTGAGTGCAAGGCTGAACATGCTGAACACGGATCCTGTGCAGGAGCTGGCTACAGATAGTGTACTCATGTACAGGTCATTCCATGCAGGCTGGGATTAGTATCATAAGGGGTGCTGATCTTTCTCCTTTGATGGATGATCTGGCCAATACACTAGTCAGGAATACCTTCTGATTTCCATGTCAGCCCATAATGGATGTGATGAGGCAACACATACACCACTACAGAGCCAAAGGGTTATGTTTTTCTGCAAAGTACAATCCGTTAATTGAAGGAAGGGTGAAAGGACAGGTTTCGAATGAACCTAAGGACAAAACTTGAAAGAAAAAAGAAATATATATATATATATATATATATATATTGCTTGCCTTCATTCCTCAAGATGATCTGCCTGTGGAGACTTTTTCAATCTAACGCTCAGTCCCTCTCTCCCAAACCCCTCCCTGTTTTCAGGATTTCTGTGATCCCCTTTGTCACCATATGTGTGCCTTACAGAAGGAAGAAGCCTCTGCACCTTCCAGGTGAACTCACAGCACGAGTGCCTTCATACTTGTGTGCAGGGCAGCTCAATTTTAGATCAGTCTTTTTGCTACTTAGGGAACTTTCCAGAAAAACAAACAAACAAACAAAAACAAACAAACAAACAAATAAATAAATAAAACATTACATAATAATGTTAGATTGTACCAAGGAAGAAAAAGGGAACAGTGGATATTTAAGTCTAGGGATATGACAGATATGACAGGACCTAGTTGTAGGTAGAAACTGGAAATCCAAGCCCAAATTCATTTTTCATAAGATGAAAACATAGAAAGAATATGGGGTTTCCACTAACCATCCTTGAGTAGGCTAGGGATGTGCATAGGAATCTTTCCAGATTAACAGACAGAGACATTAACAAATAAGAGTTTGAAGGGTAAAACACTTTTATTTATATCTACAGGCAGCTGACAGAAGTTGCGAAATCGTCAGCCCTTGTTCTCGTGGGGGACTTCAACTTCCCTGACATATCCTGGGAGCACAACACAGCCCAGAGAAAGCAGTCTAGGAGGTTTCTAGAGAGCGTGGAAGATAGCTTCCTGACGCAGCTGGTTAGTGAGCCTACCAGGGGTGGCGCCCCGCTAGACCTTCTGTTCACAAACAGAGAAGGACTGGTGGAGGATGTGATTGTCGGGGGCTGTCTTGGGCAGAGTGACCACGAAATGGTGGAGTTCTCTATTCTTGGCGAGGCCAGGAAGGGGACCAGTAAAACCGCTGTATTGGACTTCCGGAGGGCTGACTTTGAGCTGCTGAGGACACTGGTTGGCAGTGTCCCTTGGGAGGCGGTACTGAAGGGCAGAGGAGTCCAGGAAGGCTGGGCGCTCTTCAAGAGGGAAATCTTAATGGCGCAGGAACGGTCTGTCCCCACGTGCCCAAAGACGAGCTGGCGGGGCAGAAGACCAGCCTGGCTAAACAGAGAATTGTGGCTTGAGCTTAGGAGGAAAAGGAGGGTTTATAATCTTTGGAAAAGTGGGCAGGCCACTAAGGAGGACTATAAGGATGTTGCGAAGCTGTGCAGGGACAAAATTAGAAAAGCCAAAGCTCAACTGGAGCTCAATCTGGCTACTGCCGTTAAAGATAACAGAAAATGTTTTTATAAGTACATCAATACAAAAAGGAGGACTAAGGAGAATCTCCATCCTTTACTGGATGCGGGGGGAAACTTAGTTACAAGAGATGAGGAAAAGGTGGAGGTGCTTAATGCCTTCTTTGCCTCAGTCTTTAGCGGCAATACCGGTTGTTCTCTGGATACCCAATTCCCTGAACTGGTAGAAGGGGATGGGGAGCAGGATGTGGCCCTCGCTATACATGAAGAAATGGTTGGTGACCTGGTACGGCACTTGGAAGTGCACAAGTCGATGGGGCCGGACGGGATCCACCCGAGGGTACTGAGAGAACTGGCAGAGGAGCTGGCCAAGCCGCTTACCATCATTTATCAACAGTCCTGGCTATCGGGGGAGATCCCAGTTGACTGGCGGCTAGCAAACGTGACACCCATCTACAAGAAGGGCCGGAGGACTGACCCGGGAAACTACAGGCCTGTCAGTTTGACCTCAGTGCCAGGGAAGCTCATGGAGCAGATTATCTTGAGAGTCATCACGCAGCACTTGCGGGGCAAGCAGGCGATCAGGCCCAGTCAGCATGGGTTTATGAAGGGCAGGTCCTGCTTGACGAACCTGATCTCCTTCTATGACAAAGTGACGCGCTGGGTGGATGAGGGAAAGGCTGTGGATGTGGTCTACCTTGACTTCAGCAAGGCTTTTGACACCGTTTCCCACAGCATTCTCCTCAGGAAACTGGCTGCTCTTGGCTTGGACTGGCGCACGCTTCGTTGGGTTAGAAACTGGCTGGATGGCCGGGCCCAAAGAGTCGTGGTAAATGGAGTCAAATCCAGTTGGAGGCCGGTCGCTAGTGGCGTTCCCCAGGGCTCGGTGCTGGGGCCGGTCCTCTTTAATATCTTCATCAATGATCTGGATGAGGGGATCGAGTGCACCCTCAGCAAGTTTGCAGATGACACCAAGTTAGGTGCGTGTGTCGATCTGCTCGAGGGCAGGAAGACTCTGCAGGAGGATCTGGATAGGCTGCACCGATGGACTGAGGTCAACGGTATGAAGTTCAACAAGGCCAAGTGCCGGGTCCTCCACCTGGGACGCAATAACCCCAAGCAGAGCTACAGGCTGGGAGATGAGTGGTTGGAGAGCTGCCTGTCAGAGAAGGACCTGGGAGTGATGGTTGACAGTCGGCTGAATATGAGCCAGCAGTGTGCTCAGGTGGCCATGAAGGCCAACAGCATCCTGGCCTGTATAAGAAACAGTGTGACCAGCAGGGCTAGGGAGGTGATCGTCCCCCTGTACTCGGCTCTGGTGAGGCCACACCTCGAATACTGTGTTCAGTTTTGGGCCCCTCACTACAAGAAGGACATCGAGGTGCTTGAGCGAGTTCAGAGAAGAGCGACGAAGCTGGTGAGGGGCCTGGAGAACAAGCCCTACGAGGAGCGGCTGAGGGAGCTGGGATTGTTCAGCCTGGAGAAAAGGAGGCTCAGGGGTGACCTTATCGCTCTCTACAGGTACCTGAAAGGAGGCTGTAGCGAGGTGGGGGTTGGTCTGTTCTCCCACGTGCCTGGTGACAGGACGAGGGGGAATGGGCTTAAGTTGCGCCAGGGGAATTTTAGGTTGGATCTTAGGAAGAACTTCTTTACCGAAAGGGTTGTTAGACATTGGAACGGGCTGCCCAGGGAAGTGGTGGAGTCACCATCCCTGGAGGTCTTTAAAAGACGTTTAGATGTAGAGCTTAGGGATATGGTTTAGTGGGGACTGTTAGTGTTAGGTCAGAGGTTGGACTCGATGATCTTGAGGTCTCTTCCAACCTAGAAATTCTGTGATTCTGTGTGATTCTGTGATATAGCTGATACTTCAATTATACTCAAACCTAGTTTTAACAGTTTAATATCTCTCTGTATCTGGCCTTTAGAAGCTCATATATTGGACTGCAATTTCTGGAAATGTCAATTTCAAGGCATTTCTTATGGATATACATATAAGTGTATATAGCCACTAGTCCTTGAAGACTACTTTTCATTACAGACATCAACGTTTGTTGTCATTCTTTTAAGCAGAATTCTTCCTTCTTTTAAGTAGGATCCAGTAGAATTCTTCCTTTTCCTTAATAATGCTTTTTTTTTTTTTCCACAGCCCTTTGCTAAAAATCTTTCTCTACTTTCCATAAGAATTCGCTCTCAAATACAAACCATGCATGTTTCAAAGAATAAGAGACTAAGAGAACAGGGAAAATACGAGCAAACATTACCATAGGTGTAAAGCACACCTGCTGAAAGGCTTTTTCAGTAGAACATTTCTGAAATCCCAAATCAATGAGAAAATTATGAAATCAGAAACAAATCAGTTTTTGACAGATGTAAATTGGGATTCTGCCTTAAGCAAATGCCAGGTAATCAGTGTCCTCCTGCTATATCCTCCATTTTTTTTAGCCTTTGAAAGGTGATTTCTGGTGGAAAAAGTTTCATCAAGATTTCAAAAGAAATTGGAACATTCTGGTGCTGGAAACATTTTTAAATACTATGACATAAATATGATTGTAATTTCTTGATCAAAATGTTATGCAATATTTTTCATAGGCCTTTCACAAAAATAAATAAATAAATAAATAAATAAATAAAAATCCTTTCAGCACATTGGTAATCTCATCAAAAGCATGTCAAGTCTGCCTATTTTCACAAATTATTGTGAATAGAAAATAAGCTCAGTATTTTAATTCATTTGTAAATTCCTTGTTTATTATGTTCTATTATTTTTGGTGGGATTGTTTCAAGATGACAAGCCTATAATAATTCAGTTCATTTTTCCTCTTAATATATTGGCAAAGCTTTTTGCATTTTCATCAGTTCTCTGTCCCATTTACCCCTCCTCCCCTCCCACCTCCCCCCCTGCCCCCCCCCAAAAAAAAAGAAAAGAAGAAAGAAACAAATAAATCAATAATAAAAAAGACACCTCATCCAGACCTTATAAAGTCTTAGAGGTAAGTTACAGAAAACATTGTATTGGAGCATCTTATGTTAGTAGAACTTTTTTACCTGAAGCGTGTAGAAATTATGACATGGCCTTTGATAGAGTCCCCTGATCTCCAAATTGGAGAGACATGGGTTTGAAGGGTGAACCATTCATTGGAAAAGGAATTGGCTCAAAGGCTGCACCCAGAGGGTTGTGGTCAATGGCTCTATGTCCAGGTGGAGGCTGGTGACGGGCAATGTCCGTCAAGGGACTCTCTTGGAACCAGTACTGTTTATAATATCTTTATTAAAGACATAAACAATGGGATTGAGTGCACCCTCAGTGAGCTTGCAGATGACACCAAGCTGAGTGGTGCAGTTGATAAAACAGAAGGAAGGGATGCCATCCAAAGAGACCAGGACATTCTGGATAAATGGGCCTATGTTAACCTAATGAAGTTCAACAAGTCCAAGTACAAGGTGCTGCATCTGGATGGGGGCAATCCAAGACATGAGTACAGACTGGGAGAAGAACTCATTGAGAGCAGCCCCACAGAGAAGGACATGGGGGTTCTGGTGGACAAAAATCTGACATGAGCCAGCAGTGTGTACTTGCAGCCCAGAAGGCCAACCGTATCCTGGGCTTTATCAAGAGAGTGGCCAGCAGATGGAGTGAGGGGATTGTGCCTCTCTGCTCTGCCCTTTTGAGACCCCACTCGGAGTGCTGCGTCCAGGTCTTGGGCCCCCACCATAAGAAAGATGTGGAACTGTTAGAACGAATCCAGAGGAGGTCTACGAAGCTGATCAGAGGACTGTAGCACCTCTCCTATGAAGAAAGGTTGAGAAAGGTGGGTCTGGTCAGAGTTCAGGGTTGGAATTAGATGATCTTGAAGGTCCTTTCCAACCCAAGCTGGTCTGTGAATCTGTGATTAAGTAGTCTCTATTATTTAATTTGAGATTTTCACTGAAAGACAGGTGACTATTTGTAGTGTTCACACCAATATGCTTTCTTCATATTTATTGGTTTTACAGGTTTCTAGCTCACAATGCTAGCTCGTGTCCAGTTTTTCATCCACCTGTACCCCAAGTCCTTCTCTGCAGGGCTGTGTGGTGGTTTTACCGCGCCAGGCAGCTGAACACCACAACCGCTCTCTCACTCCCCCTCCTCAGAGGAGGAGGGGAAGAAGTAAAGGAAAGAACAACTCACGGGCTGAGATAAGAAAAATTTAATTAAAGAGAAAAAAATATATATATTAAGGAAATATTATTAATTAACAATTCAACTAAAGGGAAAAAGGGAAAAAAAAAAAAAAAAAAAGAAAGGGGAAAGGGAGGGGGAAGGGGAACAGCAAAAAAAAACAAAACAAAACAAGTAAAGGTTATATGGAAGTGCAGAGGAAATAAATGATTCTCTACTTCCCACAAATGAGCGATGCCTGACCACGTCCTTGAAGCAGGGCCTCAACGCACGTAGCCGGTGTTCGCGAGGACAGACGTTTTTGCAACGAAAGCCCACCCCTCCTCTCTTCCTCTTTCTTCCACCTTTTATTGCTGAGTGTGACATCGTATGTTATGGAATATCTCTTTGGTTAGTTTAGATCAGCTGCCCTGGTGATGTTTCTTTCTCACTTTTTGCCCACCCCCCAGGAGGGTTAGAGAAAGTCCTGATACTGTGCCAGCACTTCTCAGCAGCAGACACAACACTGGTGTGATAACGCTGCTGTTCTAGCTACAAGTGCAGAACATGGCACTGTATGGGCTGCTGCAGGGAAAGTTAACATCCCAGCCAGACCCAGTACAGGCTGCTCTCAATCTGTTCATCTCCCAGTCTGTAAATCTGAGGAAGGGATTACGTGTAGAGAGAAAAGCTTTTTTGAAAAAAAATAAAATACACTAAAATAAAGTGTATCCAAATATTGGAGGATGGGAGACAAAAATTTTATATCAGACATTCTGGGAGAGCAGAAAACATTGATGAACATATGAGAAGGATTGATTCCATGTTTGTGTCACAAACATGCTCAGTGTCTGGGCTGACATGAGGACCCCCCTCCCTCCTGACTCACTCTCAGGCTCTGCCTCAGAATGAAGCATCTTCCAAGGGGCCAGCAAGGGCAGTGCTGCAGGGCCAAATGCTCTGTGACACCTGCACTGCCCTGGGCCACGGATTAGGCTGGCGGTGATAGGGGCATAATCCCTGTGTGGCAGCGGGGCTGGGCGGGTGGCGCTGCCCAGGCTCATTACGCGATTATGTTGATGAGGCGTGAGAGGCACCAGCTGGTCCCCGCCAAGGTGCAGCACCAGCATGAAGATTTGGAGCCTGAGCACCCGAGCTAAATCAAAGTATTTTATTTACAGTCTCTGCTCCTTCATTTCCATCTGGTTGTTAATCCCATAGTTGTTTCAAGCCAACATCATGAGAGAATAGAAGAAACGGAGTTTCAAACCCCACCCTGAGGGAGCCATGTGCCCACTCATGGTAGGAAGAGCACAGCAATTTTGAGCATATAACACAGAAATTTCCTATGAAAAAGCAGGTTCTATGTGCATTGCACACTTCTGGGGCTGCCAGGGTAGGCATGGAACAACACCTAGAGTACACCTAGTTCTTCATTTGGAGATGGCCTGCTTCCTTGTTGTACTATAGCACTATGCACTTCCCAGTGCAGGCCTGGGGAGGGCATCTGGCTTTTCAGACATGCATGACAATAAATAATACAAAGCAGCTTTTATGGGTTTATGGGCTAGCTAGGTCACATAATAAAGGATTCATCGGGACATATTTAGGGGTCGAGCAGAAAATAAATGACTGGAGAGAGAACAATGAAGTTATGTAAGGCACTCTCCTAAATGCTCCTGCAAGTAAATATGCAGCAACTTTTTTGAGAGTTGACTTGTTACTCCAAACTTGAAGTTATCTTGCAGTTTAATGACTGTCCTAAGGGCAAGCAGTGCTGTATACTAACTGGAAATCTGTATATGTGCTGGGAGTGTCCAGATTAATACCAGATTGTCAGCAGTTACTAATAAGCAAATAGATTTTGCTTATATACATGTATCCCCATGCATTCTGAAGAAAAACTGCTCATTTACAAGACTGGCTCAGAAGACACTATGCTGGTCATGTCTAATACTTTCTTCTCAGTGAACTTGAGAATACTTCACCCTTAGATTTTCACTCTGGTATTGATGTAAATGTCTTATGAAGTTTTCAGGGAACAGACTTTATATAAAAGGTAGAGTTTGAAATACATCTAATACAATCTGTTAAATAATGAAATAAATATGATGTGACAATAAACATGGTAAACATTATCTTCTGTAAAAAGTGGATCTTTTCTAAGCATGAAAAATATTTTTCAATGTCAAATAATATTTTTATATGTAAATCCACTCCATGAGCCTAACAGTGATTTTATAGGAATATCCACCCCTTGGGTACAGACAACAGGTAAATAAGGATTAGACTGACAGCAGCAGAAATAGAGAGTTCATTAGCAACTATATATTTTTTTACATATGCCCATTTTTGTGTTGTCTAGAATTCTTTTACCTAAAATTCTTCTACCTCTTAGGTCTAATTCTGTATGTGTAAACTACAACTAAACATGTAAAGTATGTCAAACCTGGGATCCTCACTTTTCTTTATTTCCCAACAGGGTTCTAGCAAATCCAATAGCTGATTTTAGCTCAAAACCATGTTTTCAGAAAAGCAATTTTTAATCTCAAGTTCTTTTTAAATTCTACCTTTCTTTCTATTTGCATATGTTTTGTGCAATCTTATTTATATATTATATAATGCAGCAAGAAACAAAGAAGTTATGGTATATGGTATTATTATTATTACTGGTTAAAATAGCTATTACTGGAGATATTATAACTAATTGTATCTATCAGGCATAACCCAAACTTTGAAAACAAATGTAAAAACAACTAAAGCATTGTTATATTTTATATTTGAAAAACAAACAAAAAAAAAAATCTAGACTTGGCAACCCACATGTCCTACCAAAAATGCTTCCAATCACCTCTGTTTTTAATAATCACACAGCTACAGCTGCTGAGGTGCACCTAGTATAAAACTTGTTATATCTATGTTTAAATGGTACAATCATATGACATATTTCTGAGGCAAGATCACCCAAATGTTATAAGATTACATAGTCTATCTAGCATCATGATTGGCAGTTGCCTAGAGGAAAACCTATGAAATCTTACTTGTTATATCATGGAAGTGCAGGTGTGATCAAATACTGCAAAATTTGCATGCACCTTTTTGTACAGTTTTTTTAATTAATATCTGCTGGTGATTTATCAATAAGCTAGTCAGGCAGCAGGCAGATATTTTACAAAGTTTTGTTTTCCAAAATGTTTTTTTTCCTGTTGATGTACTAACAGGAAGGAGAAGGACCTAGGCTGAACATCACTAGCTCATAACAGACAGGGAAAAAAAAAAAAAAAAAAAAAAAAAGGTTTTGGGACTATCTATCAAAGTTTTGAACTTTGTAAAATAAACCCCATTTTCCCACAGAAGGAACAACTAACACCCTGCACCCTGGAATGGCTTTCCAATGCTTTGCTAAAAGCACTATATCATTCTCTATGCAAAGAAGAGGAACCCAGATGCCCTGCAGAAATCATACAAAACAGTTGTTCAACATGTTGTTCCCTGAAGTAGGGATATCTGGATAAAAGAAATAGGGAGCAACACCATCATCATCTGAGTAACACGAGTGCCCCCAGCTTCTTAACTAGGAAAGCTATGCTGCTGACAAGCACCCTATTAGCTCTGTCTTTCAAAGCCTTATCTAGGGAGACTGCTGTGAAATCAGGGAAGAAAATAGGAATACAGCTGTCATAACACCCTGAGTGAATCACCTGAGTGAACTCTCTATCTTCAGAAACCAGTCACTGTAACCATGAAGCAGAGCTGTAGAGCCTACCTTCGCACCAGTTCCAGCTGATAAGTAGCGAGTGACACTTGGTAATGTTAGGCTAAATGCTTCTCAGAAAGTCCATGCCTGAATTAAGGAAAGACTAGATGTGTTCCTTGATTTTGCTAACAAGTTCACTTTTTCTTATCTATCCAGTCCACTAACAATCAATGTGTAATGGAGAATGCAGAGGCTAAAGGAACTCAAGACACTTATTGCACAAGACACTTATGCTCAGTGATATTTACAATAGAAAACCACATTTGTCTACAAGTTTATCGTAAGAAAATTTTTTTTTGAAATTATACAATTGTTTCAAACATATCAAAAATTATAACAGGTCTTGTCAAAAAAAAAAAAAAAAAAAAAAAAAAAAAAAAAAAGACTGACAGGTACTTAGCTGCAGAAGGAATACCTTTTGAATTGACTTTACCTCTACTAAATCTGGGTTATAGTGGTACACTGGCTTACAGGTCTGGTTACATTCAGAGAAACACACTTCTTGGCAACATTTATTTGTATATCACACTTGACACTTAATTTATCATAGTTTCTTCCATGGAAGAACAGAGATAGGCTGTAGTCTGAAATTCTTACAAAAGCTTGGTGTGACCTCTGAATTAAAACCCTGATTTATTAGCATTTGAAGGGCAACATTCTCTAAAAACATTACCTGAAGACTGAGGCTTGAAGTTTACCAATTCTAATCTAGCGTGTCCCCAGATAAACTGAATCCCACTGAGGCTAGTCACCATAAGGAGCCTGTACTTTTGTGTCATTTACATATTTATTAACATGCAGATGAGTTTCAAGTCCAGTGGGTGGACAGAAATGCCTAGCACAGAAATGCACGAGCTAAACCCAGGATTTATTTCATCCAGCACTTCAGCTGTCTAAGATCAGATCTCCAAATAAGTACCAGTCACTCCAGGATACCTGTTTTTTGTCAGTGGAAACATATAAACATACAAACATATATGGCATTTGTGGAGAGCAAGCAATTTGAACTATTTAGATATTTGTCTTAGGTTATCTAAGATACCTAATGAAAGAAAACATCCTGTGGTAATACCTACTTATTCCCCTCCACTGGGGTAACTAACAGACACTCAGATTTAAAAAACTCACATCTACACAAAACGGGCTGTAGTTAAGGCATTTCAAACCAGTGCTGTCCATCCAACCCCTCTTTGCCATTTGGTCTAGTCCCCTGGCCTCCCTCCCTGACACACTGCTATGGCTTCTTCTCCCATCTGACAGGAAAATGAGTCAGGAGATAGATCAGGATCAGAGAGATACCTTCTCCCCCTGTATGTTCCCCACTGGCTTCATTTTTGTCTGGATCAGTTTTCTGGATGAATTAAAGCTTAGCTGCACTGTCTGACCACCACCCTACCTCACCCCACCCCCTTTGCACCATGTTGTAGGTACTCCTTGAAAAAAGTAGTGGTAGGTAATGTATAGAGAGGTGACAGATGGAAGAGAGGAGGAATACAAAGGACGTGAAGCAGGTGATGAGCTATAAAACCTGGCATGCTTTGCTGAGAACAGGTCACCCCTGGCAAAGTGAAATCTGAGGGCAGGCTGTTTACAAAGAAATAGGTCAGAAAAAACATCTACTGCGAGTCAGTCAAGTACAAGGAGAGGGGCTTTTCTCATTGGATCTTGATAGCAGTAGTTTGAGCATGGTTTTCTTTATCCTGTGTTTCTTTCCAAGCATCTGCAACTATGATTTCTGTTAGTATGTTGTAAATGAGTAAATGGATTTGCATTTTATTGCCTCCTGATTTGAATTAAGTATGAGTTCATGTTACCTACTTGCAACAAGGAATCCTTCACGCAGCATACAGGAAATCTAAACTACAATTTGGTGGCTACAGGAGTAAGTGCCAAAATTCACCAAAACCCTGGTTGAAGTTACTGAAAGAAAAGCTAGGCACACCCCCATTGAAGACACAAAATCAGGGGATCAGGTGAGGAAATATCTTCCACATACTAGTAGCCACAAAAAAAATCACAGGTGTGTAGCAGTATTTGAGGAGTGTGCTTGGACCCAGAAATATGTCCTTAGATTGTGCAATCAGTGACATTTCCAAACTTTTACTTAATAGTATGTCTTTATTAACATACTGGAGCATACTTTTATATCCACAGCAATAGGTCTTTGCTTTGATGACAGGAAACATATTGATGGATAAAAATAAACTCTACAACATTGGCATAATGCAAGGTCAGAAAATAAGATATTTTTTTTCTATATTCTGTATCTGCCTTTTAAACTCAATTGGCTAATGAAATATATACCTAAAACAGTATCCCATTTTCTGTTCCTTAGCTATGTAGCACAGATGCAGCAAGCAGTTAGAGACAAAGCTGAATTAATTTGTTAAATAATTTAACTAAGCAGAGTGAGTTAAGTAAGTTCCCACAAAATGAAATTCATTATAGCAAAAGGGCCTTATAAAGAGTACAGACACCTGCCTGAAATACCTGCCTGAAACTCCACAGAGAAAATTTTAAAATCTCCTATGACACTGAAAAAATTGTCTTGTGTAAACTGTTGTGCATTTTAGATTTTATTTGCTATCCTGAATTTATTTTATTGTTGGGTAGGGAAACGAAAACTGGTTATTAAAAGCATCTGATTTGAGTCCAACATTTTCTATAATTTTATTTTGTCAACAGATGGGGGGGATATCTACTGAGCATATAATAGGTTTATCACTTCTCAAACGCAACTGCTGCCAAATCTCTAAAGTCAGATTCTTCTCTCAGCTATTACATTGTAAAACACAAAATACCTATATTGAAATTCACATTTTCATGTTGTTTTAAAAGAAATAAGGTTCTGTAAAATTAGTATATTTGTGTTACCATGTAAGTGTTACCTGGTAATTTGCAAACATTATCAATGAAGAAGTACTGAATTCCTGAATGGCTGATGACCTTTCTTGTTAGCTAATGCTGATACAGAATATATAAAATAACCAAACACAATATATCACAATCTCTAAGGTTGGTTTGAATTATACTACTGACATTTTATTACGTATATTGGGCTGGCCAGCTTTTAAAATTTTATGTAGTGTTTGCTTTGGAATGGAGGTCATTTCTGTGGTTATGGATTAGTAGTGCAGCTTGGCTTTTCCCACTCCCTGTTACCCCAGGCTACAGCCAGGGAATATTTTTTGTTTCATATTGCCAACTTAGAATTTATATCTGCACAGCTCACACCACCAGTTGCCAGAGGCACTCATAAACCCTTATTTCCAGCACAAACTATCAATATATATCCTGATCAGGAGTGCACGCTGAAAGCAATGGCTCTTTGTTTCCCTCTGGCTGCAAAGTGCCATTGCTGGCCACGCAGGATTTGGATAAGAGGAAAATGATGATAGCTACTGTGCTCTGACAGATGCCTAGGCAATTTTAACCTGCTGATATACAATAAAATGAAACAGCCCTACTTGGAACCACTCTACAGAGAAAAATCAGCTAAAACCCATATTTGATCTGAAAATGACCAGAAGGACTCTGGTCTCAGGGGAGTTCAGAAGAGCAGGAGAGGTGAATGTTAAGGTCCTCCTCTGCTTGATCAGAAAATTACTGGTAAAGTGGAATTTCTTCTGAGATGTGTGGTAGAAATGTCTTTTCAACCTGAGATTTCACCAGAGAAAGACAGCCCAGAGTTGTGTCTGTAAGGTCATGATCTAGGGTGTGAGGAAGCCTTTATTCAAAATGCTTTTTAAATGTCAAGACCATGTAGAGGAAGACCGAGCAGGGCATGACTCCTGGGACAGTACTGCTCACATATTCATGCCCACACATAGGCATGGAAAGAATTCACCTTTCATAAAAAGTGTTCAAAAGGATTTTTTATTACATTACAGTGATATCAACAACAACATTTTATTACGTTACAGTGATATCAACAACAACAACAACAAAGTTTGTTCCTTATTCAAATCAACCTTGGAAAGATATCAACAAGAGCTCAAGTAGGCTTCATTTTCCTACCTTCCCTTCTACCTGTGTGGAGGGGAGGTTTTTAATAAAACCGTGAAAGACAAATGGATTCTAAATCTGACAAACATCTGCCCAAGAACAAAGCAGGTGGAAACCATCTATATCTTCCCACACCTACAAAAGCTGCTTGTGCCCTTCCTGCAATAGAAACAGGACACTAAAGACTCAGTTTTCACCATCTCCAAAGACTTGGCTAGAAACATGGAACAGTTGAAAAATACTTGAGACTGTATAATTTAGGAGATCATAAAACCAGTAGGAGAGTTTGAGAATTATTTAGATTTATGAGCTGAGGGGAGTTATTTAGACATCCACACAGTCAGAATCCCTTCCATTAAGTCAAACTGCTTAAAGATCAAAGTATCTGTATCAACATTATCACCAGGCATCAAAAAAAAAAGCTGAGACATACAACAGATGCCCCCTCTGTCAGCCCTCAGACTGTCAAGAGTTTGCAGTTTTCAGTGCTATTGGGCAGAGCACACACAACATACATGTGTAAGGGGAGGGAGACTTGAGGAAAAGGACAAAAGCATTGTTGAACAAGCATTTGGATGGAACACTCAAAATAACCAAATTTGTACTTTCTCTTGTTGATAATTGTTCTTTAAACTTCTAATTTTCATTATACACATATCTTTGTACACAGAAACTCTGGACATTGGGAAGTGTGTGTATTTCCAGCGGTAGTGGTGACCAACAAGCATTTCTAAGCTTATGGTGAAAATGAAGTAAACTACTGATGCACCTTTGAAGGAAGTAGGATAACAATGGTTTACATCAGGTAATAAGGCTCCTGCAAATGAATGTACACAACTTCACGCCAGTCACACAAAAAATACAGTGCTTTCTTCAGGAAATTATCTCCATTGTGGCTGTTCATTCTTTCATGTTCTCACCCTAAGGTTCCTGAAATAAAAATTAACTTGAGGGGAAATTAGTAATCCATGGTGTATCTAGTAGCAAACTACATTTAAAAATTGAACATAATTCACATTTATTGTTGTTTTTATTTAGTTTGTGAGTAACATCAGTTCTCTAAAAGTCAGTGAGCTTTGGATTTCTGAAAGCTGTTATTTCATGTGCTCGGAAAACCTTAAATATGTAAATATCTTTTGCCTTCTTAAAAAAATATATATATTTATATATTATGCAGACAATTATGTAGAACACTAAAGCTGTTGCTCACAACTGGGTAGATACAGCACACTGCTGTTCTTCCTGCAAGCAGTGGAGCTCCACTGACTCCAGCAGGAATAAGCAGGCTTTCATGTCAGAGAGGTCTGCTGAAAGGTATTATGTGGTAAGCCATACTTCAAAGACACACAAAAGCAATTTGACTAGACTGTGAATCCACTCTTCAGTGCTTCTGTTATACTTCAGGCAAGCTGTAAGTATTTACAGTCACGCACTCTTACCACTGCCTTTCTCAAACCTGTAGATAGCAGAGCTCTTTTAGTATCTAGGTTTCCACTGCTGAAGTGTTCAAAGAGTCTTTCTCCAAGCACTGCTGAGCTTCTTAACACTTATTTCAATTTTAAATCCTATATGATGCTCAAACCAGACAGGAAAAAAGTCTATCTCAGTAGTGAGGACCAATGGATCAGACAAATTCACATACACTCTTTCACCCACCTCTCATTCTCAGGATGACATAAAATAAGACCACGGAACTTTGGTCAAGTGGGTTAGAAAACTTACCCAAAGGTGGGAAATAAGGGTCTTGAGTTTTTCCTCTCTGCCTGAAGGAATTTTATTCCTTATCTACCACTGTGTAGGAAAGTGCCTTGATCACCCCCTTCTGGGGGGCTGTGCCAACTCTTTCTGCTGAATCTGTTATCCTGATGTTGGGACAGGTGGGACTATCTGACAGCTGAGACAGAGGAAGTGAGAATGATGTAAAATGAGCTGAATGCCCTAAACATCCAGCTGCAGCTGGATGTGCTGCCTTGCCCAGCATGCCTGCTCAGGGTACATGTACAGGACAGGGTATTTCAGGTAAGACATACAAGGCACACTGAATTCTGCTGCTGACAAGTTCCATCTGTCATCATCTTCTGTTATCATGCAATTTGAGGTAACCCTGTTGTGGTTTAACCACGCAGGCAGCTAAGCACCACACAGCTGTTTGTTCTCTTTTCCCCATTGGACTGGTGGAGAGAATTGGAAAAAGGTAAAACTTGTGGGATGAGATAAAGATGGTTTAATAGGACAGAAAAGGAAGGGATAATGATAATGATGATAATAATAATAACAATAAAAAGAATATAAAAAACAAGTGATACACAATGTAATTGCTCACCACCTAGTGACCAATGATCAGCCTATCCCCAAGCAGCAGCAGCCCTCCTGGCCACCTCCTCAGTTTTATTGTTTAGCACAAAGTCATATGTTATGGAATAACCCTTTGGCCACTTCAGTAACCCTTCAGTCTCCTGTCCTGGCTCTGTCCCTTCCCACATCCTTGTGCATAATCAGATACCTCATTGTCAGGGCAACACAAGAGTCTACTTCCTTGACGCAGTGTAAGCATTGCTCTGCAACAACTGAAATATCAGTGTTATCTGCATTATTCTAATCCTCAATCTAAAACACAGCATAATACCATATACTAGAAAGAAAAATAAATCTCAGCCTAATCCAGAACACCAGTGCTACGCATCTGCACTACCCACATCATGTCATCGCTCATAGTGTCTGTTGTTGTGGCAAAACCCAAGCAAACATAATTTTTCTCCTAAATCCAAAACAGGGCACCATACCAGCCAGTCTGAAGGAAATTAACCTTATCTCAGCCAAAACCAGGGAAACCAGTAAAAGAGTCAAATACAATCTTGAATACACCTATATGAGTTGGTTCCAAGAGACTGAGGCACTTTACTACCATTAGAAAAGGTAGTGCAATGAGATTTTGTCAGAAGTATGGTACATATTTCTGGTCCACCATTACCAGGATAAATGAATTAAAAATTTGACATGTGCAGAAAACAGTCACCAGTTCTCATAGGCTAAGTAAATCAGAAGGGCAAACACAAAGGAACAGTTTTAAATAAAGTTTTAAATGAAGAATTATTAAAGCAGAAAAAAAAAAAAAAAAAAAAGTACAACGTTTATGTAAATATAAATTAGACTGGGAATCAGAAGGTTTTTAGCAATCATAGAGTGGATACTCCATGATGCAGTTTCCTTCTATGTTATTAGACTCAACTCAAATGACCTAGGAGGTGAGTTTCTTAGTGCATGAAAATCAAAGGGGGGAGAAAGAGCTGGAGATGCTGATAAAACCCTTTAAAAACAATGGTGGATGTAGAGAAACGGATGTAGAGAAACCCCTTCTCAGCCTCAAGTGACTTGATTCCATAGCAAAGAGGTTCCTGAGGAACCTGTCAAAATTGAAGGGGCTTAATAGACAGCTCCTGGACTCAGAAGGGAGCTTTTAACTGGAGCTCCCTGAAATGAAGTAATTAGACCAGACCAGTAATCCTGAATGGAAATGGACCAAGTCCTTGGTGAACAGTCAGGAGCAGGGAGGTAGATGAATCCCTGCTTCCCCTACCTCTGTTACCTGCTGTGCTGTCTAAAGGAACACAGCTGTTTCAGAGCATCTTCAGTGAAAACAGAAGCTTCAACTACAACCTGATTCTCAAGGAGTAAGCTCTGATGGAAAGAGATTACCCTAAATGAAATTTTACAGGTTTCCTCCAACTTAAAATTGGAGGCTAATATTTGACAGCAGGGTCTGAGGCTGGGAAGCATACCAAAGAGCTATGCCCAACACAAAAGGGAAGGGGAGCATTAGAGGAAGGAGAAGAGGAGTTTCAGACTGCCTATATCCCACCCACAAGGTGTATATACCTGATTAAAGAGCTCTAGAGAGGCATCCAAATATAGCTACTCTCATTTTTCAAATTGACATCCAGAAACAAATGGTGTGTGCAGAGAGGTCACAGAGAACAGACGCCTTGTGAAGATCTGGGATTTCCGCAAAGGGTTTTACCAGTTCCTCTTGCAGACTCAATTTTGAGAAAATTAGCCACAAACCCCACTGCCCCAGAAGCACTTGGACCTTTATGAAGACTGCAGTTTTCCGCTTGAGATCCTGTGTCCTTCATATTTTCCTCCTAACCACTTTGCAACCCAGGGCTGCCATCCCCCAACCCTTTCCCGTTCCCTTATTTTACAGGGCTGTATAATGTGATCAAGATGTTCACTACTTCTGGGCTGAGGCTGGAGCAAAGTGGGAACCACACTGAGCTCAGCTGAAACAGGGAATAGAAGGCTATTTGAGATAAGAGTTCAGGAAAAAAGATCCCCTCTTGGAGACCCAGCACATGTAAAACTTCTCTCAGAGGAAGGGAAATGCCTTTCTCCCCTTGTGAAATGAAGGTGTGTCAGAGGGGCCGCCTCTACTATAGCAGCAAAATGACAATCCTCTCTTCCCACCATAGCCCTTACCAAGTTATGCAGGACTCCAGGAGAGCAGCAACTCTGCTTATGGTTCAGGAGACATACATCTTCCTTCTGAATGATGAATTCCATTGTAATGTGTCTTGCAGGAATTTTCCCGAAGTCCCTTTGCAGCTGCAGTGGGAATTGGGTTGCCTCCCGTGCACCTTCTGAGCTCATTGCCAGTTTCCTTGTTCCCAGTGAATGCAGCTGCTGTGGGAGAAATGCAGGTAATAGGGATTATTCCTAAAGATGTTTCTAAACACCAGATAAATATTTTGAATCATGCCCTGATTTTTTCATTGTTTTTTAACGAGAGAGAAGGGAAAACTGACCCCAGGGTGGCATGTTCACATTAACTCATTACTCTGTTGGCAACATCCTGTAATTAGATGTGTTGGATCTTTATCAAGTTGAGGTGATCAAGTATTATTTTTGCTCACTCAGCTTCTCAGACTATGGTGGGCATGGGACGGGCCTCACCCAAAACAGCCTACCCGCAGCTAGCACAGGCATGGTTACATTTATGACTGCCATTCAGACATTGCCTCCAAGAGTCATCCTTCATATTGCAATGTTACTTCTCTGTGCTGGCAATACTCTGCACGACAGGGGCACCTTCAGTGTAAAGACTGTAAAGCATTCTACAACACCCGACTGCTTATGAATTGAGCCTTGCTTGAACTGGCAAGCAGTAGAGATTGAAATTCCCCTTTCAAAGCCCTAAATAAATTCATGAGACTATAGAAGTCATTTCAAAGGACATATGGGATCCCTTGCCTTCCCAGCCCTCCTCCTTCTCTCACAGATATATGCAGTGCTGATTATTGCCTTCATTGAGACAGATTGTAATTAATAAAACCGAAGCTGCACACGTTTTTAAAGTACACCAGCTCTGCATTACTGTGTTGAACAAACAGTCTCACTGTGGCGGTAGTTCACAGTAATTTCTTGGTCCTTTGTTTTCTGATTTTTGATTTTAAAAAATGCTTCCCTACAATACTTGGTTCAGTAAAAAGAAGATGCAGGAAACAAAGGGTTGTAAAACCATTCAGAACCCTGATTAATGGGAAAAATCCCAGCAGAATCAAATTCTTTGATTCTCACATTTCTATGTTAAGAGAGACTTCCCAGGAAGCTCATTCTCACATCAGCAGCATACCTGATATCCAGAGAGTAAATGAGAAGGAACTCACCGCGGTGCCAGACTTCTATCAGCCATTAGAGCTGGAAAGATTTACAGCATGAGGCTGTATAATAAACCATCTTTATGGTGATAAATCAACTCTCAGAAAGGAGAGAGGAATGTGCTCCTATGAGTTGCTGTGGTTAAGGCAAAGAGTAGACGTCAAAAAGAATATCATTAAGAAGGTACTGTATACCACCATGGTACTGTTATGTGAGCTTTCGCAATTCCTGAAAAATGTCATTGCCCATCTTGTGAGTATGACATTTCCTTTTCCGCTGTGTATTCGTGACTGGAAGGGCTCTGGCATCCTTAGGTGGGAGACACTGCAAAAGCACAGCTTTGCAATATTTTCTGAAGGAGCAAAAATATATTTTAGTGTTTTACAGTGTTGAAACATGCTTTAGGAGATATACACATTTCTTGAGGGAAGCATAACAATGAATTTCTGATGAAGAATGATCAAAAGGTCAAAAGAGCACAATGTGCCTCCCTTCAAAGTGATGTGATAAGCTGGAACCTCACATCTGCAAGAGACTTACCGGGAATAAAGAAAGCATCCTGATAACAGGAGTTAATCAGCTGTCATGGCCTCACCAGCACATACTGCCCTCTCTGGAAAATTAGGGAAAAAAAACAAAACAAAACAAAACAAAAAAACTAGAAAGGAACAGCATTTCAGGCACACATTCCTGAAAGTGAAGCTCCATAGCAAATATCAAAATGAGAAATTTGTCACAGATGAAAATGCAGATACCATCTACTGGACATGTGAGAAAAATCTGAATAGTGGGAAATATCTACTTCAATTCAAGCTTCTGTTGCTCTCAGCAACAAATCAGTTAAGGAGGAAGAGCTGAATGGGTAGACTAGGACCTATCTGTCCTTGGGAACAAGCAAGGGGACAATAAATGAAACATGCTGCTCAGGTGCGATTGTTCATACAAACAGTATGTGCTGTGGGCATCCACGGCTGAAGTAGTTGTCCTTGGTTCCCTTTACTAACAAATGAGATAAATAGGAGTTTCCAGAGTAGAATTCCTCTTATGCTAAAGTAAACACTTAAAATGGAATTCTCCTGTTTTAAAATGCTTGTTTCTTTCTTTTGTTTCTAGAGTTCAGGATGACTAGCTCAAACTGAGACATAATAAGCTGGCATGAGGAAGCCCATCCTAAGAATCATCTCAAGATGAATTTCCTCTCCAAATCATCCTGCCAAAATATGATACCTGCCTCAATGACACAATAATTCCTTACAGAAATGAAGCTGTTGGGAATCTTCCTGTCAACAGAAAGAAAGGAAATTTGAGAATGGTGTTTTGCAAACAAAGGTGTCTGGACCTCTGAATGGTTTTAACCTTTTCCATGTGTTATCATTTCTAACTTTAGCAACACTTCTGATCCAAGCACAAACCAAAATTGACTGTAAAAATGGTCTTTTGCTTTAGTACACTCAGTTATTCATATGCCAGAATGAAAGTCTCATATTTAACTATACATCTGAATTTTTGGCACATCTGAAATCCTAAAATTTGCAAATAGCTATTTTTATTCAAACAAAAATAATACCCTGGGAAAAGTGTAAAACTCATTACAATGTTACCTATGAAACAATGACTGCTTAACAATAGCATAAACAAAACTTGCTGGTATTTGCTGCCATTTTTTAAAAAAATTTGTAGATTTTATAATGGGAATAAGCATATACTAATGACCAAGTCATTGGCCTAGGTGAGAGAGCCTACAGCTTTCTGCCAGTGATGAAGGAGAAGGATTGTATGAACTAAATATTTTTACAGAACATAGCAAGATGGGCCCATGGAGCTTAGTGACACTAAGTGCTATCATAACATAAATATTTAACAAACTGCTTCCAAGAAAATTCAGGCCGCATGAAACATAGATTAAAATTGTGTGTCATGAGCCTATTCCAGTATTAGCATTAATGAGATCTAAAATGGCCAGCCAAAATAACAAAATAGTTGCTAGAAAACAGCAGCTAAGCTATCTGCCATGCTGTCTTCACCTGTCTTATGACAGTCTGAGTCCAAGCTGCAGTCAGTGATACTTACCCAAAAGTCAGAGAAGATTACTAAGTCAGGTGTCCTGGTCCACAGTGCTGGGCTGAAAGACAAAGTGGAATTCATTTAATCTGATAATCAGGATTCTAACATTCAAATGTCCTATCCTGAAGCTCTTAAAACTGACATTGTGTTGAATGATAAAGTTAATATCAGTTGACAGTTTGCCAGAAGCCATTAATTTAAACTCTCGGTTTTGTTTCAGGGCTTGTTAATTTTGTTGTGGCCTTAGAAGAGGAAGAATCCAAGTAAAGAACCAGCAGTCTCCCTATTCTTTTATTTTATTTTATTTTATTTTATTTTATTTTTTTTTCATTTAGAAAGGTCATTCGTAAAATTTCCCCCCAACACACTTTTTTTTTTTTTTTTTTTTTTTTTAAGAAGCAGAAATGAAATTAGACCTTTGTTTATACAATACTATGCACTGGCATTGGATTTATTTTTGAAAGTTGGTAAACTCTCCTTCCAATTTATATTGAATAAATAGGTGCAGCTGAGTAAATGGACGAAGTTAGGCTGTAAGTCATATGTTTTCACTTTAAAATTACATGTAGAGGAACACAGGGAGAGGAAGCAAAGAAAAAGAAGTGTGTAGAGAAGAGAGTATTGTATTCAAGATTAAAAAAATAGCATTACAAACAAGATTTGATGCAACCACATTTTGCTTTCATGTAGCAAACACTGTGCTCAGCTGTGGCTGGCTGACTCCCACCAATGGACCGAGATACAAAGCACACATCTCACTAACCAGCACTCGTGTGCTCTCAGGAAGTATCCTGTATCTCATGCTATTGCATCAGCTGTGTGGATTTGCATGGCTTGATGGCAATCAAAGATGGAGTAGGTGCACCAAAATCACTACTAAAATGCACTTCCAATGCTTCTGTAAGAAGATACTCCAGTAAAAATATATTTTTTATTATTTTTTTATTTTTTTTAATTTAAAATATCTCCAGTCCCAGGAAGCAAGCAGCATCTGTAAGTCTTCAAATAAAGAACCTAGTAATTCTACTTAATTCTATCATTTCCCTACCAAAGCACATATTAAGACTGTAAGCCTATTCCTTTGGGTACATAAAATAATTAAGGTACAGCAATGAACTAAATTGTTTCCACAAAAATGAAAATCAAAGGCAATTGTGTAAGCAGAAGGGATTTTATACATTTTTTGTTAAACAGTTAAAAAAAATATATATATATATATATATAATTTTCTTAATATTGAATTTTTCTTCTTCCTAATAGGAAATACAATATATACATAAAATATATGTATACATAAAAGGAAATATGTAAAAATGTAAAAAATCCAGCCCTATGGCTTTGTCTGTCTCATCTTGAAAAATAACTTAAGTACTCTTCTGTTGAAAAGGAGCTGTGTAGGTTAATTTACAAAGAAAATCACTGAAAGAGGACTGTGAAAACAGCTCCTCTATCTGCTCTGGAAATTGTTGAAGATACTATAACAGAAGAAAGACATACTTCTTTAACATATGCACAAGACTATTAAACCAATCTATTTTTTTCCTTCTCTATATATTATGCTTTAATGTTACAGCATTTTGGACCTGTCTCTAATAGGAATTTAATCTGTTTTCAACAACACTTCTCTACATTATTTACAGTAACCTTTCTTGAATTATATTCATCCATATTCCACATGAATGCTTTCCCTTTCCTGCCTGTTTGCTCTAGGTGAACACAAAGAGTGGACTTATACTGCAAGATCTAGATCTTGGTTTTATTTAATGGGTCAAACATATTTTCCGTATTACGTTGTTCATTATATCTTAATATTTAGTCATAGACCTAACCACAGATCTAATCACTACATGACAGAAGTGATATTTGTGAACCATTTCCAACACATACAGTTAAAGTACTGCTAAAATATTTTTTTCTGCATGGGGAAATTTGTTAAATATGTAAATGGGGATCCTTCCCATTACCTATAGCAGAAGTACAGGATGTTTTCAGTGTTACTGCTTTATCATTTGGGGCTTCACACTCTCAAGTCTTCAAAATGCCTAGTTAGATGATCAGTGACACAGTTCTCAATGCAAATATTGATGCAAATATCATGGCTTCTGATCTGTAAAAGTGAAGTTGCTACTTCACCAAGAGTGAGATGTGGCTACTCCACACCTTGCAACAGGGATGCTGTGGAAGCCTTTCATTGACTCCATGGAAGAGCTGCTCTATGAGCTTACAAACTCCAAAACAGAATGCTAGATAAAGGAGAAAAAAATAATAAGAAAACAATAATAAAAAAAAAATTGTTGCCTTATAAATATCCCTGTTAACCACAAATATATGTTATGAAGTGAACAACCAGTGTTTTCAGTCAAGTTTCAGTGTTATTTTGCACAGACTTCTAGTTTCCAGTTTGGAGCTCTACCAGAGAGCAACTTTACCAGGACCACGGGAAGCAATGAGTCTGGCAGCTCTGAGTTTGTTCTTTTTCATAATGGTTTTCCAAGAGCTCTTTTAGACTAGATTAATTAGTGAGCTACAAGCACTGGTTCATTGATTCTCCATGCACCATCTTTCAGGAATATGCTAAGTGTTACATACGCTAAATTTCAGCCTAGCATATTTTCTGGATTTCATCTAAATATCAGGACATTTTATCACCTTTTTCCCCATGTTGTGACCCAGACTTCCATGAAATGTTCAAGCACAGTATCAAACCAGGATGGTGCTTTCCAGCACTGACATTTCTCCCTTTCTAGCAACAGTAATCATAGCCTGGATTTCTGTTTTGTTTCTTTATTGTTTGTTAGTCTTCAAGAAGAAAATGTATTTAGAACAGGTGGCTTGTGTTAAGTCTACAAGTAATCAGATTTCTATAAATCACTGTCTCCCACTGAGATGTTAGCTTTAACTTTAAGAAAATGTAGCTCTTCCCAGGTAGAGAGTTATGTATCTGAAGGACTGATCTTCAGACCATCGTTATGCATATACACCATTGAAGAACTGTGTTTGTACAAAAGCTTTTAATCTTTAACCATATTCTGGGACTTGCGATATTTGGTAATCAGGAAATTCCCTGGTATATTTGAATGTAACATGAAACATCCAGTGTCTCTATCTCCACATGTTATAACAGCACATATACATCCAAAAGATCCCTATCCCAGCACACCCGTTATGCAAACAAGACTGGCCATGTGGGATTCACTTGAATTTAAGCACTTCAGCATACATTTTGCCAGGAAAGAAAAATAAAGTCTGCACTGCAGACATCAGAAGTTATGCAAGAGGAATACCATCCAGCCTGTTTTACAAAAGCATGGTCCTGACAGTCACATTTCTCAGAAGGTGGGATCATAGCACAGACTGAACCAGGCAAGGGTAGGGATATTGCCATGGTGTGAATGGGTCGGCATAAAAAATAAAATAAAATAAAATAAAATAAAATAAAATTAAAATTAATGGAATTATACAATCAAAGAATATACCGAGTTGGAAGGGACCCACAAGGATCATCGAATCCAGCTCCTGGACTTACACTCACTGAATCAAAAGTCAGCAAGGAACAAGATGAGTTTAAAGTTCATCTCCTTCCTACTGAAGGACCACATGTGTCTCTGGTGCTAAACTAATCAGGCACGTTAGAGCATGTTTTCCTCTCTCCTACCTCACATATATCTCTCTTTCCTGTGATGAAATGAAGGGCCAAACTATGCCTCTCACTGTAGGAAGATAGCATCACTCCAGAATAAAGTCCTATTCTTTACCTGTAAGCTGTCAAAGACCTAATAATCAGAGGACAAAATTGTTCATTATATACTATTGAGATGGTTCCAGTTATGTGCTACCCTGCACAAGCAAGGATAGTTGATAGGAATAAAAACGATGTCTTAACAATTCCTTATCCACTAAATGGCCCACCCTTCAAATCCATCTCTCTCCAACTTGGACATCAGGAAGTCATGTGGGACTGTGTCAAAGACCTTACATAAGTCCAGGTAAATGACATCAAACACTCTTCCCTTGTCAACTGATGCAGTCACTCCACCACGGAAGGCCATCAGATTGGTCAGGAATGATTTGCCCCTGGTGAAGCCATGCTGGGTGTCGCAGACCACCTCCTTACCTTGCATGTGCCTTGATATTGTTTACAGGAAGATCTGTTCTATGTACTTTCCAGGTGAAGAGGTGAGGGTTACTGATCTATAGTTCCCTGGGTCCTCCTTTCTACCCTTTTTTGATAATGGGAGTGATGTTTCCCTTTTTCCAGTCAGTGGTGACTCCAACTGACTGCCAGGACTTTTCAAATATGGATGGAGAGGGACTTGGGAATTCCACCAGCCAGTTCCTTCAGGACCCTAGGATGCATGGCATCTGTTCCCATAGACTTTATAATCAGTAGTATTTGAGATCCAAGTGTTCAAATCACAGGGTCCAAAAATACTGGGAGAGGATCAGTAGCACACAACATCAGCAAAACTTTGGCAGAATTAGAATAATTTATACCCAGTAAGTCAGCCAACATGATAACCATGACCAGCATCTGCTAGCAGCTACAGCAAGGGGATGTTTCAAGGATGTTTCCTGTTTCAAGGAACTGGCTATAGAAAAATAAAAAATAAAACAAACAAACAAACAAAAAAAACTGAAAATGGTGCTGCTCGTTTTCTGGTGGCCAACCAGCAAAAGGAACAAATCCTTGAGCACCCAGGTGCTGTCTGAGCCCTTGAAACTGGAGACATATAGAGGCTCATTATATTTGATCCTGTGAGACAGCTCCAAAGAGCTCGGTTCCTTGACTTCCCTTAAGGTCCTGGTTTCCAGGATTTTGAAAACGTTAACATCTGATTAGAAGCTTTACAAAATGCCTTGAGTTATTGTTTTAATAATAAAAAGAACTAAAGTTAGCAGCAGCCACTGAACACTAATGTAAATTAAAATTCCTGGAACTAACTTTAATTTTAGGGGGAAGGGAGAACTCTTCTGTTACACACAGAAGAAATGGGAACTAAATTGTTTTTACAGAAATAAAATGCTGACTTACAGCAACAGCGCTGCAGAGACAAAAGAAATGTAGTTTAGCAAAATCTGTGCCCAGGAGAGCCACTGGGAAACTCAGTGAGTGTGACAAAGGGGATTAAGGGAAACAATGTCAGAACTACAGCTTTAGCAAGTGACAGGTCACATAAACTTCAGACACATGCTTATGAATGAATATGCAAGTCCCGTGTCAGTACCTGTCCTTGTGTGGTTCTCATGGGGCTCAGACTACACCTGAAGAGCTTCTGCAGCACCCACAGCTGCTTCGGGGAGCCACCCAGCTGTTATTTCTTGTGGCAGCAGTACTTTAGGCCTGACTGTGCCCATGTGAACTGCATTAAAATAGTCTTCTCTGTGCATTTCTCAGTGATGCTCTCCATGCATTTGAGCTCTCCTTCATGTTGAGCTGGAGCTCACTCACCATCACCACAGCAGTGCCAGCCTTCAGCCTCAGGCCAGCTCCTGCACCAGGGCCTGGAGGCAGCCAGTCAGAGCTCAGGCTGTACATTTATCCTACTGTGTGGCCACTCTGAGGTGTGATGCACGGATTACTAATTTTTCTCCTGCTGCTATACAAAAGTCACAGTTTTACCTATCACACCCTGTTCTAGCCCTTGTTTCAGGTTCAAACACCTGTCATCTATCTTATGCTTTCATTTCGTGTTATCAGTTTAATTTTGATGGTTGGTCACAATGAAAGGTCACATGACATGGGGACATCTCTGTATTAAAAGTGGCTGGAAAACTTTCTGCATATGTAATATTACTGTGCTGAATAAAGACTTTACTAAAATCAAACAAGTGTTCATCTGGTTGAAGCTTTTATTTATAGCACTTGAAGGTTTTTCTTTGTTTGTTTGTTTGTTTTAAAAAAAAGCTCCCTCAGCAAAAAACTGTATTTAGCACCAAAGTGGGACAATTATTCAGTACCTTTTCTTAGGAAAAAAACCCTCAAGACCCAAGAAATTCACTTTCCTCAGTTGGTGTGTCCACACATGCTCACCACTGAACAGCCATGTTAAGCAACTGAATGCACACCCCAGCAGCAAAATTAATATTTAACCACTTTTACAGAAAAGCACTTTGAAGTTTCACAGATTGGTCTTCCCATTTTACAATCTGACCCCAAGATTTGCTTTGTGAACTGAGAAATAAAAAACACATTAGTATGAAGCCAGGATAATATTCACTTCAGAATGAGCAAAAACAAGATTAAAAAGGTATTAGAAGATTGCCACCATGTCATTACAAGAAGATAAATATTCCAGCTAGAAATAGTTAGTTTTATCACAATGTAAAGTTAATATACTTTGGGACTGGTTTTATAAACAGAGATATAAACAGTCAAGTTACTAGAGTGAAACTTAACCTTACTGTCTCTGTTTTACATTAAAGAAGCCTTATAAGTGAAAAGATTTCAGATATCAGCCCCTTATTCCAAATATCCATCTCTCCTTTTTGTAAGTCTGTGTTAGTTGAATAAAACACTGACAATTATACATTTTTCCTTGTCAGGTACATCAGCCTTTGTGCAAGCTGGATAAACACATGTACCAGGGGACTTGAAAAGGGAGAGTTACCAGGAAAGACTAGCAGCATCATTTAATCTAATTTACAGAAATCATTTGAAGAACAGCAGTGAGCCACAGAATATATTAATTCACCCCCCTCAAATCACAAATTCTCTTCACACAAGAGATTGAGAGAGAGCAATAGACACAGAGATGAACAGATCAGCAAAGAGAAGAATCATTGCCTGTTCTTCCCTGCCACCCTACTCTTATCCCAAAGGAAAAAAAATAATAATAAAAAATAAAAATAAAAAAAATTGCTAAATCTCTCTAATGCTTCTCTAATGCTTTTCTTTCCTACTTTTGCCAATATATTAAAAATACCTGATTTATAGCGATCCACTATGGAATGGAACTGACCTTACAGTGCAGGCACAAGGAGATTAAATTGGATCTGTGATCTGGAGAAAGACAGTTCTCAAGATACACACACACACACAAAAATAAAAATAAAAATAGAATATAATAATAAAAATTAATCGTAAAATGAAAAAACAGTTATAATGGTCACTGAGAAAACAGCCCAAAGCAGAATGCTCTACACCCCTCCCTGACACCTGTGATGAGGACATCCAGGAGGTGGAAGGAAGAGGATCTTTAAAACACTGAGTTCCCCACCTTAGCACACACAAAGCCATGTGTTTATGCCCTATGCATTTTAGCATCTAAAACTACAAGTCAGTGGCTGAGATGTGTGCTTACAGACAGCATCACGAGGGCAGCAGGTACAAGCCACCATCTCACCTACAGCCCTACAAACAGACAGGATTCCCTAGTGTCAGTTCCTGTCCTTGTTAAGACAACCCAGCATTAGAGAAGTGTTTTTTATCTGCATTAGTGTGCGTTTACACATATGTGTATGTCTAGGTAATTTTTAGTCATGCCTATTGGGTCATAATTATTAAAAATATATTGCAACAGGGAAATTACACCCATGTACTTTAGTCTGGTCTTTTGCAGATACAAGAAAAAAACCTTTGGTGAAGAGTTTTTCACATCCTACCTTGCTTTCACTTGAGGGCCCCTGGACAAGAAAGCAATTGTAGTTTGTGAAATGCTTAGCCCATGGTATTGTAGCACTGAATCCCAGCCTGCAAACACATCTAAATCTACATCTCTCTGTATGGAAACATCCCCGGTTATTACCAGGGCCTCTCAGTACAAGCAACTCAGGCCACCTCCCTCCAAACCTCATAGGCTCCAGCTTCCCAGGCAGCTGCTCAGCAGAGCCATGCGGCCATGAAACTTCACAGAAAATGCCATATGAGAGGGGATTTGTTTCTGTTATACAAGGGCAGTTTTCAGTTATGTGACGATATGCATAACTGGTGCTCTTTCCATTTCTCCCCACACATCATTGGTGTTATTTGAATTAAGCTCATGCTACTGATCTCTTCCTCAGCAGCTAAAGGAGCAGATGTTATTTGGAACATACTAAATGGAAACATGGCACGTATGTTGTTAATGGACTATGCAGATTTTTGTGAGGCAGAACCAAGGAAATCAGCCCACTGCTGTTTCTGGCTTGGCTAGCCGGATGTTTTTAGCATAATGTTTGCATACAGAAAAACCAAGTCCTAAGACTGCAAAGGCTGGCACAGACAGTATTCAGACAGAGCAGGCAGAGGACTGGCTGGGGAATACTGTAGTAAATGCCTGAACAGTGGATACGGCCGTGCTAAAACCTAGATTTTTTATTCCCACCTTTGCCAGACATTACTTTAGAAAACCTGTGCATAAATTATCTTGCAAAATGGGTAAAAGATGCCTGCAGGTGGGGGAACAGAGACACTAGAGCAAAATAAATGCTATGAACAGCAGATAATTAATGGTGGCAACTGGTAGGCAACATCAGCCTGCAATCCCTTGGTACCCAGCCTAATGCAGAGTTTTTTCAGAAGTTTTTTTTAATGATGTGGGGAAAGACAGAAAGGAGCTCGTATATAAATGTGTACATCATGTGCGGCACTCTGAAGGGCTGCTGCACAGAGACAACTAAAGGATGTCATTAAGTCACTTGTATGTTATCATCTACTACTGGGGAGACATGTAATATCTTTCACTAGACCAGTTCAAAACCCTGGAGAAAACAAGTGGGCTTTAGGAGCCCTTTCCAGTCTGAAAGACACACATTAAACTACAAGCTAAGCACCAAGTGAGGGCAACAGCTCAGCACTACTGCTACAGGCTCAAGAGAGAAACAAAGCAAAATCCGAGGATAGACAACCCAGACACTGCGGACTGGCTCTGATCCCACAAACTGGCTCAGAGAGCATAACACCATCAAACAGTTAACAAATCATCTACAAGGAACTTATCCTAAGTCCTCCTTTCCTATAAAACTGTGTTTGGGGTAACATAAGTCAGATTCACTGGAATTTTTTTTTAATGAAATAAAACCTTCAGTTGTTAAAATATATATATATATATATAAATGATGATAATAACAATCACAGGATTAGTGCAGACAGTGGTTGATTTAGCAAAAGAGAAATTTTCTGCTCATTCTGGCATAGCTCATAAACTAAGCCGAGCCAGACAGTCTGAATTAAAACACCAAGTACTTGGGATAAAGCCCTTGCATATGCACATGTGAAGATCTTGCACTTGAAAGGTAAAATAAAATTTGGTAAGGAAAACAATTCCTTAAACAGACTGGTCTTGTCCTGATGAAGTCAATGGCAAAGCATGAAACTGATGGAAAGTGCAGATGCACCATGAATTTAGAGAGGTAAAACCATTCAATTCTGAGTGGAGATCACAGTTTTTTGGTATCTGAAAGCATGGTAAATCCATCTTATTTTTGTATCTATTCCTAATAGCAAGGACCGAGAAGCTATGTCCTGCCCTTTAACTGGCCCTTTGACAGGCAAGTGTTTGATGTCAAGACACCTGAGAGTGACTGCCATGTCAGACAGCTAATTGCTGGATGTTTCCCTGGCAGCTGCGTTTCAGATAACTCTGTTTTGCCATCTAATCACTGGCTACTGTGCTGACTTGCTCCCTTCATTAATCTTAGCTTTCCCAGATACAAGGTCACATGGTGTTTTGTTTGTTTGTTTGTTGTTTGTTTTTTTTTACCAGCTCTGCCTTTGCTCCAGAATTCATTGTTCAGGGCTAAAACAGACTCTGAAATTCAGAAGTCAGTGGGCAAACCAGCTGTGCTGGAATCAATGGCATTGTGACCACCTTGTGTCTGAGCAGAGGGCTGGGCAGCCAGGCACAGAGCTGGCCATGAAAATCAAAAAGCGGGACACTGGGCCTAATTCCACCTGGAACTGCAAAAATGAATCTGACCCATTTATTTTGTTTTCTGTATTAATAAAGCTGCAGATCATTATAAAAACCATATGCCGTGTCTTCAGCTGGATGGGCAAGCAAAATCCTCTGAAGAGGGAAGGTTGGCTTTTCCTGTTAAAAATGGGAACTCATCCTCTTTTGCTAAAATCCTTTTATCCTTCATGTGCCAATTTCCATTTGGTCACAGCCTCTTCAGATCCACTTCTTACTCTTCAGTCAAAAATGTAACTAAGGATTGCCAAAAGGCAGGACCATGGGGGAGGGGAAAGCTGACAGGAACAAGAAATGATTTTCTCCAGCATTTCATGATCATTTTCTAAGTACTTCTTTTGATTTTTCTTCCTTACACCCAAGTAACTTCCCTGCGTAAGGAAAAACAGATGTTGCAACAAGCAGAGTTCACCCTTTGACCCCAGATCTCACTGCTTCTTTTCTCTGGTGCACATTTGGATTCAGAGTGAAAACCCTACAAAAATGCATGGGGGTGGGGTGAGATGTGAGGCAGGGGGAAGAATCTAATTTTGGAAAGTCTACCTTAGCAAACCCTCCCCAAGTTCCACTTGTCTCGCTTTATTTGCAAATGTCTCATTTCCAGAAGCTGAAAACATCCAAAAGGTGCTCAGATACCACACTGAGCAGTATCATGCTGGAGTACCCGAGTGCATAAATTAGATCTCCTTCTCTACAGCTATTTGCAGAAGACACGACCTATTGCCATTCCTACTGTGCACAACGTATTGCAGCAGATGATGGCCCCTTGTCTGCATTAGCCCCACGCACAAACCCTCTGCAGAAAGACGTCTCATAGGTCTGCACCTCTTTCCTACACACACACACAATTATTCACCAGCAATTTAAAAACAAAACAAAACAAAACAAAACAAAAACACAACAACAACAACAACAAAAAGAAAAAAAAAAAAAGAAAGAAAAAACCCTATCATACTGCTATCATATATTTCCTGTTTGTAACAAGCAGCTGTTTGAGACAAGCAAAGACCAAGATGCTCATTGAGTGGATGCTAGCTACCCTGTCTGGGGACTGTGGCTTGCTGTGATAGGGTTCGACAACTAAGCCCCATCACAGGAAACCAGGGCTCCTGAGCAGCCTGCCTTTCCTACAGTCACTGCTGTGGCTGCCAGAACACCCCCAGGTGCTGCTGTAGAAGCAGGATGGAGGCATCCCAGATGCTGCTTGACAGACACAATAAAAAAAAAAAAAAAAAAAAAAAGCCAGCCGAGAAGCATTAAGAAAACTGTGGGATCCCAGGACATAGCTCCACTGCTAGTGTAGGGTCCTGTGAATATCTATACTCCCACAGCTCTCTCCTTGATGCTCTTTTTTCCCCTCTGGCTGCTTCGATCACAGCCAGGACCGTGGAGCCCAGTCAGGCTGCGGGAAAAAAGCACTGCCGTCCTCCCACGGGCCACCCATCCCCTCACTGCCTTCTGTGCTGCTGAGTGAGCAGCACTGCTAGTGACATGCAGATGACAATGTTGGGTCCTTGCCCCTATCAGAATTAGCTCACACTCTCCAGGAAAGCCAACTCCAAGAGCAGTGAGAAAGAAAAACAAACAAAAAAAAAACAGTGCAATTACAGCCATTATATCTCAGCACATAATTCTGAACTTTTTATAGCCCTTTGTCTGGCCTGGTTTTGTTTGTTCAGAGGACCTTTCCCCTGGGAGATTGTTTCTCAGCCAAATACCCTGTCAAAAATTTTCTCAGCAACCACAGTTTTCTGTTCTGTTCTTTTCCTCTTTAGGTTTCTTTTGATATATCCAAAGCGCACTTCCCCATTCTTTCTTACATACATATCTAAAAGTATTTATAGATCTGAGATGTCTGTCCACTTTCACCACCCAAACACCTTGCTTTCTTACAACCAGTCTATAAGACATGGCTTTCTAATTCTTGATATTGCCTATAATTTTCCAAAAAATTAGCTAGAATTCTATTATTCTAACTATAACTCTATTTTTCCAATAAACTCATTAAGAATATGGATCCTTTGTTTACATAAGTCCCCTGTTAAAAAGGAAAAAAATGTATCTCAGTATTTAACTGATGTAGAAGGGTACCTTAGAAACTAGTATTGTCTAACATGAAAGAACCCTTTCTGAGAAGGGAGGAAAAAAAAAAAAAAAACAAACAGGGATTAGGGCTGGCAGCTCTCCATTGTGTCACCACTTATTGTCACAAAATCCAGCAAGAGACGGCTCCTGCCATTTCCTTTTGATTTCTCTGTGTAAATCTGCTCTCACCTAAAGCTTGACCGCATGACAGTATATACTCACATTAAACTGATTATTTCTGTCTGAGCTGGGTGTAGGTGAGGCAGTCTTAACTTCCACATAAAAAATGTCCCTTCTGGAAACACTGCCATTCACTGCAGAAGGAGATGCATTTCACATCCCTAACAGACCCCTGCATTTTATGTTAACGTCTTGACAATAACCAGGCAAAGGACAGCTCAGCCTAGCGTCTATGTTAGAAGTTGATTAAAATATCTGGCTAAGGTAGCCAGATATGCAAATTAACCTAAAAATCTACAAGTTTCAGATGCTATAGGTCAGATTAAAATCTCACCACTCCAAAGTAATTTCAGCCACTTGCCATAAAATGTACTCACAAATGTACTTGAATAACCTGGAAATAGTTTGTAGTTAAACAAGCATTGCTGCAATCCAAGGGGGTAAGAGATGATCCACACCCTGTCGAGCTGGCACTCCCTGACAGATAGAGTGCAAGCACAGAAAGCAAGAGCAGCTGGGCTTGCACAGCAGAATAAATTCCCTGATTGCAGAGATTTCTCATATAGATGGCTAGGCCTCCCTCTTCCTGCAGATACAGCATGTATCTGGAGAAACTAGTGCATTTCAAGGATGGGACTATAAGCAGGTTGGATTAGCTAAAGTACTGAGCATCCTGCTGGTTGACTCAGCAAGCTATCCCTGTGGTCCCCTTGGAGCAGCAGAAGTATGGCTCTATTTCCTCCTTTCTCTGGCCTCACAGCTGTTGGGTCAAAGGATACTTTAAATCCATACTCAAGCAAAAATTTATAGCAAAACCCAATCAGATGCATTTTACTAATCTATTGCAGAAGATGCTGACATCACATAAATGCAGGTTTATAGTTTTTTATTTGCAAAATTAAGCTATACTAGAACAAAGTAGATAAATCAGTCAGACCAAGTATGTGAACAGTTGTAGAATTTCAAGAAGGAAAGCCTCTTTTATAGCATGGACATGACCCAAAATGATTTAGAAAGTCTTATTAAAAGGAACAGGAAGCAGCATTTCAAACATTTCACCATCTCTAGCTTTGGGATAAAGGTTTCTGGAACTCACATAATTAAGCTGTTCACTTTGTTGGTTGCACATCATCTCTGAATCCATAAGGAATTACCTATCATCATTTTATTTGACTTTTCCTCTCAGGTTGGTGGTATGTTGTTGGAGTGCACACAAGAAAGGATACCAAAAATTCCCAATTTAGGATTTCATATATGACCTTATACAGGTTACAAACATTTCTGAACAATCCAGAAATCCTCATACCTAAATGTTATGAGGTGGGATCCTGCTGTGCTGGGTGGTGTACTAAGATCGCTCTGAAAAGCTCAGAAACCAAGTAACATAATAAACAGTCCTTACAAGCATACAAGCATACCAAGGAACTATGCCAAGACCGTTATGTCCAGAAGGACACTCAATAGTGTCAAAAGAAGAACTAGCAAAAAGCTTCCTGGTAAAGCCAGGGGAAAAGGGTTCTAGGAGAAAGGGGAAATGGGAAGGCAAACCAAGGGAATCAGAAAGCTCATATGTCATTTTTGCCAGCTTTGAACAAAAACATTGAAGATGGTGGAACAAGATGTATAGAATGACTTGAAGAGTCTTAGTGGTACACCAACAAATAATCATTTTTGATGGCATTTTTGACTCGCATGACTTTGACTCAATCTTTGCTCATACTGTCATTTCTTATAGTCTCATATTTTACCATATCATCATATACTATCTACCCTTCTAACTTTGCTTTTACATCTGTCTCTGAACCGTATGCACTCTTCAACATCTGACCTAGGCTATGTAGCTATTCTAACATGTTTCTCTTATCCCTCGATAATCTGCTTGCACCTGTGAGGGCAGGACTCCTCTATATTTTTTTCAATTTGCTGGATTGTCATATTTGTATATATTCAACCTAAGCATGGAGACTATAAAAGTGTCTGCTGAGTTTCCTTTTCTGTTTCTAAGGTTAAAGATCACTTTACTAGTCATGTTAACCCAAGTCCCAAGGGCTGAAATCCAGTTATTTAAGAGTAGTGCACAGAAATGCCAAGTCTCTTCCATCTATGAATATAGTCAATACCACAAAACTTCTCCAAAAATGCAAAGCTGGTTATCATCTTCATAGTTTTGTCAGACTTTCACCCTACTCCTCTATGGAACAGGAGGATTCTTCTTAGAATCAATGGAGCTTCCATTTCTCTGAGTATCTTTGTCAACCCTGGTAATTACCTTTCCTGTATTTCAGTGAGAATTTGGGATTGCCATTTGTCCTTATTTGAAGGCTTACAAGTAGATTTTCTTCCAGAATCCTTTCCAGACTCACGTGTGTCCAAAGCACATCTTTTCATTCACTGCATCTATTTCATACAGGCCTAGCACCTCACATTAATAAGTTACCATTTGCTTCATAAAAACTTCTTTGTGTTCAAAGAAATTTCATGTTCTTCTCTAATGGTTTTCTGTCTGTCCACAGATCACTGTCTTATGTCTACAGATCACTCTGACATAATTACCTGAATAGTATCTCTTTTCTTCTTTATACTCCAGCCTCAGTTGATGTACGTTATTCTACTTTTTTATTTATTTATTTATTTATTTATTTTCTGCTGTGGCTGCTTCCCTTCTCCCTTTATCTCCTCTATTCTTTTTGCTTTTCCCTGAAAGCTTTTTGCTTCAGCACATCAAACCTATGCATTACTATACATCTTCAGTATACTTCAATAGTGTCAAACTGTCTTCTCCCTTTAACCATGTTTTGCCACATACAATTCTCCTTAGCTAGCCGGCTGACTTCCAAATCTTCTTAGGAAGATGACTTGGTATGTCTGAATACCCTCTTCTAAACTCCATTAAGCACATTGCTCTAGCACCTACTCCATCTACTACTGGAACACCAATTAAATGTGTATTAGGAAACCATCTTCATAAGAACATATTAATTTTTCTCCTCCCACCCCCGGAGCTACTGCATTTTTTGTCTCAGTAGCCACATCACTTTCTCTTCTTAATTCCTGTCATTAAAGTAGAAAACAAAATCTCACAATTTCCTAGAGTCTTTCAGATACCTAATCCCATTTCCTATTTTCAGTATTCCATCCCATGAAAAATAATCTGAGGTCACACACTGTAAAATGGTAGTTACACAAGGAGCATTACTTTGAACATCACAACTGAGCATTTACAGGAAACACTCACATAGATTTAACTTACAAATACAGCATTTATCATTATCTCACCACGGTTATGTTCCAATGAAACTATTTTTGAAACTTCTCATGCTTTTGGCTTTCCTGCTCATGGAAAATGTCTGTATGAATAGCCGTAAGAATAAAACCTTCACCTTTCTAATTCTCACTCTCATTGCTGCATAGTACTGTGTGATGTTGATCTGATGTTTTCCACACAAGAATTTACTAAATTTAAGTTTCTTATCTGCAGATATATTGTTCAACCTCTTCTGGCATTTTCCATTTTTTTTCTCCATAGAGCTTATTATATATTCACCAACTCTATAAGGAGATATGTTATTTATACTGGATCTACTACTTAACCCTTATTTATTTGATTTTACCTTATCTGATATCTTGTTTCTCAGCCCAAATATACATATGCAAATCAGTTTAGAGTATTTCCCATTTCTTTATAATTTTTAGTTCCCACAGTTGTTATCTTCTGCAGATTTATTTGACTCCCTATTCACTACTGACATATTGACACTAACAAGCAGCCGTTCACTGCAAATCCTTTCCCATGACTTAACTTGGGAATCAGGTTTTCCCCATTTCCTTTGTCTGTCTACAGACAGTTTAAGTACTAAAGGTTTTCCCCTGATCAACCACACTGGTCTAAGCGAGCTGAATTAACCTTCTTCACATCATGAACCCTGATGATCCTCCCAGTCCAGAGACCATGAGGAACACCATCCAGGCAGTAAATTCCAGCATAAACTCTCCTTTGCTAAAGGAAAAAAATAATTAAAAAAAAAAAAATAGGATTGAATCAGATGGTTTTGAAGCCCCCAGTAACAATCACTGTACATGGAAGGACCTAATCAGTCCTGCTATTTCTTTGCTATTTCACAATTTATTTCTTTCAGACTCCACAGATTAATACCATCTGCTCCTGCTAATTCACTGCATTTGTCTTTCTCAAGTTGCTTCATAACTTCCTCCTGAGAGACTGCAATCTCTCTTAAGGCCGCCTGATTTCCCATAGGAAATGCCCTCTGAATAGCACCTTCCATGGAAAACACAGATGCAGGAAATTTGTTTGACTTCACTCTTAGCTAAGCCTCCTTTCCAGTTGACTCCTCATTGCCTAGTGTAGAGTCACTCATGTAGCTCTCTAAACACTAACAGGTACTTTCAAGTTTCTTGTCTTGAAAATATTTTTATTCTTCATAAAAACTATGTGTGTATTTATATGTCACAAACATGCCGTATACACTTTTTTCCCCCTTTATGTTCTGTTTCCTTTATGTCCACAAGCATCATGTTTCCTTGAAAGAATTTCTATTGATTAGCAGCAAGTCTAGCCTTCTACATTCCTCACCTCAATTAACTCCTGCAATTACATGATGAATCTCTTCCTTTTTCACAGTCTCCAAAATGAGTTATCAAATAATCAGTTACTTATGCTCTCAGTAAAATACTCCAATCTGCCATTCTGCAAAGGCCAACAAGGTGATGCACTAATTATGCATCACTACAGTTCACAGATTAGTAAGCATCTCACAAAGGAATGAATTTGGCTAAGACAATAGTTTGGGTTTGAATGTCATGTATGGGTGCTGTTCAACCAGAATCAGTAACATTATTTTAACCTCACTGACTCGAGAAAAAATATGGAGAGGAATGCAAATTCTGCTGTCAAGCCAACAAAGAAAACAAACTAAGATGCAATGAGATTAAAAGATGGGATAAAAGTCTGAGATCAAAGAATCCTTCTCAGAAACTCTTATGCACCAACAGTCATTTCCCATGCAAAATGAGTTGCAACTGTACTGAAATCAGACAGGTAGAAAAAGCAATCCCCAGAACAACCAGAATTGTTGGTTGCCAAGGAGTTTATACAGAATCAAATACAATTCCTTATACTACTATTACAAACAGTTTGGAAGCTAGTGAACACTACAGAGAACAGGTGTAGAGCACTTCCTACAAAGATTTCCAATTAATAGGCAGCTGTATTCTGTACTTCTATTTTACAGCTACAGCAGATCCAACAGCAGTGAACCCTGTTCTCTAATTATGATGTGCCAAGTGGCTTAATCAGTTTGCAATCTTTCCTTTTTAGCTAAATGAAAGCAGGATTGAATAAACAAGAGGTAGGAAGACATTCTCTGAACAAGAGTCCAAAGGTGGGTAATGCTGAACTGTCATCAACATCTGGAGACAACAGGCAAAGAATCAATCTCAGGGTACTTTTGTGAGGTATGGAAATAAATTAAAAAAAAAATAATGCAAAAAGATACTATATAATGAATATGCTCTTGATAACACTAGCTAATACTTGTAGGATGCCTGTTCTAAAGTTTCAAACATTCTTTATAGTAAATCCTTCTTCAATAAGTGCAGCATTTGTATTTTCTATCGTTGGTTCTTGTATAATCCTAGTAAAATCTACAACACAGGAATCAATTATGTGACTCCCCCATTTTACCAGACTTCTTGAGTCACCAAGTTTTCATTTTTTTTTTTTTTTTCAAGACAGATAGTGCTTAGAAAGATTTTAAGGAGATTATTCTGTGGATTGCATCCATGGTGGGTCATATTAGTCAAGAAAGATGTGGGAAACTCTGCAGACCAGTTGTGGCCTTCTGGTGACATTTATTTCTACCAGCCACCATTTGAAAACTGGCTTATACTTTGAAACATTCAGGAATATATGCCTTCAAAATCTTACTAAAATTACTCCCTAGATATAGAATCTCCCTAGAAAATTTCAGATATTTCTTTACAAGCTTTCTGCTCTATTTTAGAAATGCTTATGACTAACCAAAATTTTGCAGGTTTTCCAGGTATTTGTTGCCTTGTAGAATAGCTGCAGATTGCGTAGCAAGAAGAAATACTTTGTTATGTCTTTCTGAAATATATTGCCTTTCAATTTCCTTGATGGTCCTTGTGATGGTTTTACTCGGGTGGGCAGCCGAGGTCCACCACAACCGCTCTCTCACTCCCCCTTCTCAAAGAGGAGTGAGGAGAAAATACGATGAAAGGGGCTCAAGGATTGAGATAAGGACTAGGAGATCGTGCAATAATTATCGTGACGGGCAAAACAGACTCAGCATAGAGAGAAAGTAAGATTTATTGCTTATACTAACAAGCTAGAGAAGTGAGAAACAAAGAAAAGAAACGAAAAGCACCTTCCCCCCATCCACCCTCTTCCACCTCCTCCCCCCGAGCGGCGCAGGGGAACGGGGGAATGGGGGTCATGGTCAGTCTACAGCACTTCTTCTCTGCCGCTCCTTCTCAGTCACTCTTGTCCCCTGTGCTGTGGGGTCCCACCCACGGGATGCAGTCCTTGCTGAACTGATCCAGCGTGGGCTGTCCACAGGCAGCAGCTCTTCAAGAACTGCTCCATATATGGGTCCGTACCACGGGGTCCATCCCTTAGGAGCAAACTGCTCCAACCTGGGTCCCCCACGGGCAGCAGCTCCTGCCGGGTCACCTGCTCCTGCGTGGTCTCCTCTCCACGGGCTGCAGGTCCGGCCCGGAATCTGCTCCGGCAGGGGTCTTCCACAGGCCGCCGTCTCCTTCGGGGCACAGGCTCCACCGTGGTCTCCTCCACGGGCTGCAGCGTGGAACCCTGCTCCACCGTGGTACTCCATGGGCTGCAGGGGGACATCCTGCTTCACCATGGTCCGCACCACAGGCCGCAGGGGACTTCTGCTCCGGCGCCTGGAGCACCTCTCCCCCTCCTTCTTCACTGACCTTGGCGCCTGCAAGGCTGTTTCTCACTCCTCTCACCCTCCCCGCTGCTGAGTGGTGCAGCGGTTTTTTCCCTGTCTTAAATATGCTCTCACAGAGGCGCAAAACAACATCGCTTATTGGCTCAGCTCTGGTCAGCAGTGGGGCCCTTACCAAACATGGGGCAGCTTCTAGATCCTTCTCACAGAAGCCACCCCTATGGCCCCCCCTGCTACCAAAACCTTGCCATGTAAACCCACTACACACACTCCCTTTTTTCTGTATTCCGAGAATGCATAAGAAATGCATTCAGCCTGTACACTTTATGTTTATCAGTTATTGCTTAGTAGATTTTTATGATAACTTTTCTTCTCTCTCTTCTAACCTATAGTAAACTGTTCAGGGTAGGAATTAATTATTTCCATTTTTCTAAATACCTGCATGGCTAAACCCCTTCCTGTTGAGATAACCTGAACTAAATATATTATATAGTGTTACTTCTGTTCTGAAATAAATACTGATTTACGTAGATTGCTTTATAATATCTCCAGAATTATCATCTCTTTTCTAAAATATTGCTGAGGTTATTTTCTTTATTGTTTTCACACATTGGGTAGAAGTCATCATTAGGTTCCCATAATAGTACCCAGGTGTCTATCCTGAGTTAATTGAGAATTCAGGAAGGTATATGACTAATTAAAACTTCACTTAAGGCCCAGATACTCTTGGGGGCTGTGCATAAATGACTTTATGACATTTTAAACATAGAAAAAATGATCTGTGGGGTGAGTCAGCTTCTCCACACCTCTACTGTCTGAGAAGTAATTAACTTTTTAAAAAGTATATATTTCTCTTTCTTAGCCTTTTGGGTGTACAGAACGAGCAACAGATAAGAACATTTATATATATATATGTATGTATTTTTAAGTACATGAAGAAGCTACAACCCTCATTCCAGTGCTAGTTGTTTTAACAGTTGAGACAAATTTTAGATTAAAAGAACATGGGAGAAATTATGTAATAGATTATATAATACAATTTTCTACAGCCAGACCAGTCTTGGATACATTCTCTTGATTTCTGCTTACAGACTCAAAAGATTACAAACCCTGCAGGTATCAAAATGTGGCTCTGGAACTGAAAAGGAGGATAAAGTTATAAATAGAAATTCACTGTCAAATATTTCTTCAGCATCAGTGGAGATGAAGCACAGACGGAGAGGAGATTAAATCTACAGGAGACCTGAGGTATATTAATTAAGTGTCTGACATTACAGAACACATGTCTGGGGTGAACATAACCAATCTCATCTTGGTGAATTGATTTTCTGATAGTGTCTTGAAGACTAGTGGCCAGTATAGTTGATAAAAATCTTTACATCTACATTACTCAGTGAAATCAGGAAGTAAGCATCACATTCTGGGCATTTATTAGATTTAGCTCAAATGCTAAATTCTTGCATGGCAAACAGCCATGTTCTCTAGAGTTACTGAACTTACTCCCTATCAGATGGAAAAGCAACTGTGAAAATCTTTACATAAGCCTGCTGGGAACCCATCAAAGACAGGTGTTTTGGCAAAAAGGAATTCTTCATCTGATCTCCAAGTTTCCTACAACATTATTACCTCTTCTGATATTAGATAGAAGAGACAGGAACTACTGTTTAACTTACTAACTGAAATGGAAAACAGAGATGTACTGGGTACCATAACACCACGTGTTTATTGTGGCTTTATAAAGATTTAAACATAGATAAAACTAAGGAAAAGCTATATTTAATTTTACTAAGCTTGCAAAGGCAAGTAGCAAAAATAAGGAAAATCAAACACTGAAATACAACTAATGATGCAACCCCCATTTTTATCAAAAGAGGAGGTCTTCAAAAATTTGGAAATTTAAAAAAGTTTCAAAATTAATGTTTCATCTGCTCATAACAGGATACATACAGAGCCTTGGCGTGTACACAAGCAAACACACAGTTGCTAATTTTTTTCCTTTCCAAATCATTTTCCCAGCCCTTACTTACAAATGACCTTTTTTCTTTTCCAGCAACCTAGTGAGTTCCATCTCCTCTGCATGCAAGTAGGAACTGCTATAACTTTCCACTCCTTGTACACTGACGTAGTGAGAATTTCTGCTTTTCTCCCATTTTCAGCCTTACGTCTTCTCTCAGCATATATATGAAATCAATGATTAATATGTTATTTTTTCTCATTGCACATTAAAAGCACTCTATCAGCAATATGGGGCAAAAATAAAACTACTAAGAGATCTAAATTCAGATTTTTTAAACCTATAATCCTATCTTGACAAATATAGCAGGAGGATGGCACAGGAAAGGAATGGGATGCCAGTAGCTGTATTTGAGAAAAAGAAAAAGAAATAATGAGCAAATTGTCACATGATAGGTTGGACTCTCTCCTTCATAGCTACTACCTCCTGCTCCAAGGCTTCTAATAAATCTAAAAAAAAAAAAAAAAAAAAAAAAAAATTACAGTTACCTCTAGCTTTTTCAGAACTCAGTTATGAGCTTTTTATTCTCTTTCATAACATTTACTGCAGTGAATTCCTGATTTGTGTCTGGTGCTTCTGAGCACAACTTTACAGTATTAGAAAAGGTTCCCATTTCCGATTCACTTAGGAGGATTCTTCAGGTTTGGAAGCTGTGAAATAGTTGGAAGGAGGAAGCCCACAGCACCAGCATAATTTGTTTAGTTAATGTAGCCCATATTGGGAACATCGTATTTTATTGTATGATTCATGGATATCTACTCTCCATTCAGTTCTACCTTCTAGTAGCCTCCACAGTCTTAGTGGAGGATACATCTATATTATCAGCAGAAAATATCATTATTTAATTTACATTTTAATATGCTGGGTAAGACTAAACACTTCTTTGTTTGATTGATTGATTGACTGTAACTACTGAAAACCTCCTCTGAGAAATAATTAAGTGAGTGCTAAAGGAGCAGGTTTTCAGGAAAAGCCAGCCAACCCAGAGTCATGACAAAGCCACATGTGGAAACCATCGGAGAGCTAAAAAATTTGGAACATGTTACACAGCTTTTTTTCTTTTTTTCTGTGTTTGTATGTATCATTGGTCCCTACGTAGCCCAGATATTGGCTGGAAAGGGTAAGCAGAAGACTGCTTATTGTTTGGCAGTAAGAATTCAGTCAAAGTGTCTGAACACTTTGCAATAGTTAAACACCCAAGATGTTTTCTTTTCCATTCCCAAAATCTATGCTGCATTGATTGGGTACCTCTCCTGGCCACTAACATGAATTCCTAAAGCTAATCATTAAGCTTCACGAAACTCAAATAGATTTCTCAATCTGTTCAGGTAGAAAGACAAACACATTATACATATATATAGTACATACATACAGCATAAATATACACACATATGTGTATATATATGTGTAGCTTGCAGAGGAGTAGTAGCAGGTGCAATGTAGAAAGTAGAGTTCTCCTCTACTTTCTAATCTATAAGGACTAGAAAAGTTTAGGGAATTTGTTAGAGCAACATTGAACTCAGCAGTAGTATTTTACAGTTATTAGTGCAAGACCTTGTTGTGTTTTTCTTTCTACAGGGGTCGTGCCCCTTTTAATATTTTGTTTTTATAGTTCTTCAGAACTGAACAAACCAGAAACACAGCTAAAACAGTTGCAGTTAATCTAGGTGTGAAGCATGACATCATGAAAAACAGAGTTTTGCCCAGTTTCCACATGAAACAATAATCAGCCATGGCTGATTCACAGAAGTCAGCCTATGTTCACCAGAAACTGCTGAAACTTACTTTTCCTTATGGAACTTGTTTTGATTTGTTTTGATTTGTTTTTGTTGTGTTTGTTTTTTTGTTCTTGTTTTTGTTTGTTTGTTTAGATTTTAAGGAATGAAGTTTAAGAAATCCAAACTTAAGAAAAATTATCTATACTTTCCAAATCTCTTAGAATCCTAAGAACTATAAAACTTTACCCATTTTTTCTGAGAAACAATGGAAAACCATTATGGAAAAAAAAAATAGAAAAAAAAATATCACCTGAAGAACTTCATGTGAAACCTCAGCCTTGCACTAAACCAGGTGTATTTCAGTTTGTGTCTCAGTCATGAGGAGGTACAAAACTGAAATTTAAAGCTGTTATTTCAGTACCTGAAACAAGTAGCTTTCTATCTCAGCTTTAGCATTTAGATCAATCCATAATCCAATTATTGTCACAAATCTAGACATCAGCTAAAATGAACGCTTCCCTATCAGTTTTATACTCTTTAGGTCCAGACGAATTTCCTTTCCCTGAAAGTATTAACCTCTTCAGAAAGTACTAACCCTCTTCAGTTTAGACATCTCATTTATGTCAGAACTAAATGAGAGTGTCCGCTCTACTGTCAATACCCAGTAGATACTATCAAAAATAAGTTTGAAACAGATAACCAGAAAATACAATTTGTTTACGTTTCTGTAATGAGTTACAGTTGCATTGCAAAGATGCTGATACCTCGTATGGCAGACAGTCAATGGGGTTTTCCGCTTCTTGTTCACAACTCCATCACAGAAAAAGAAAGTCCCTGGGACGATTAAAAATGAGTCCTGAAGAAAGGAGCCTAGGGAAAAGGGAGACGTATCCACACAGCATTGTAAATTCTGTTTGCCTGACCCAATCACTTGGAGTTTCATTACTTGGGAAGACAGTTAATTACCCTAGTCCAGATGTGAACATAGCATGGCGTATCACTGTTTGAAAGTTTTTTGGTCTCTCAGAGGCACTTACTAGCAGAAAAGCATCTCTGACAAAGCATCTTTGGCTAACTGATGACTGGCCACAATTTGCCATCAACATCAACTTGTAAGGCAAATAAGCTCTTCACAGTACTCAATAACCTGGCTGCTTCTGCAAACAGCCCCAGCAAACACTAGTTACTTGGGTGCATCTACAGAGATGAGGCATTCCCTTCCCAAAAACAACCTTTAAAGGTCCTAATTACCATTCACCGAAGCCATAATTTCAATTTCTGGATCCAGCCAGTCTCTGCAATTACAGTTTAATATACAACATAGCAAAGGATGAAGCACCAGAGAAGTTGTTTAAGGCAGTGGCTTAAAGTTATTTCCTCCATTTCTCCCTAAAGTTTGCTGCACAAGAGTTTTCAAGTGAAAGCTTTTTAATAGGAAGTTTAACAGGAAGTTTCTGAAAAAGCCATTTCCAGGCAGGAGCAGAGAACACATAGACCTCAACAAACAGGCATTCAGCTCAGATCAAGACGTGAGCAGTAAAATACCCATTTTGTTGTCCCTTGAATGCCTGTGGCAGGAAAATATATTATCCACACAGAAGTATACCTTAAGTAAGATGGACTAAAGCCCTTTGAAATGCTCTCTATTAAAGTGAAGGTTTCTTTCCGTGTTTTTATGGGGGAGAAAAATGCCAAGTAATGGACTGGAAGAAGAGGACCTAGTATTATTTCTCTCTGTAAGGCCAGGATCTAAAATGTTAGGAATGGAACAGACATATACGTACACACACACACACACACACACACAAAAAAAGATTAAAAAATAATTGAAATGGCTGTAAAGATATGGGAAAGAATTTTGCATTTGAGTAACGCTGCTGTGAGAGGCAGAAAAAAAATGCAGTATTTGTATGGGAAAGACTCAATCTTTATTAACTCAATCCATATGATTAAGAGGCCAAAAATGTTGTTAGGCAATTCACGGGCATGAAGTTATTGCATTAAATTACAGAATGCTTATTCAGCACATATTTCCTTTCAGAGTAAAGATTTTGGTTCCTACCTTTGCCCAGAAAGAATTGCTGGCAGGAAGGTTTCAGGACCAGATCCAAGACCTCCTTCACCCTTTGTAACCAGAGTGTGCCTATGCCTGTCACACCTGTGAGCAGCAGGGTCATGGCATGGCTGCATGTTTTTCTCATTGTCTTGATCATCTTCCAGATACTGTATTGTCCCTTGATCACAAAAAAGCTCTTTTCTTTGGGTTTTTGTGCCTTGTTTCAGGACAGCTGGAAAAGGAGTTTTCTCGCCTGCTTTTTTTCCCATTCCTCATCCATTACACTCCTCTACACTCTACAGTCCTCTGTGCACCATGTCTGTTCCTATGGCTTTAAAGTTGTTTGTCTGTTTGTTTGGTTTTTTTTTCTGGAAGGACCCAGTTTGCTTTTATTTAAGGGACCAGATATACTTGGGTGCCCACAATTAGTTCCTTGCCTCATTTCACTGCAACATGCATCCTGGACTGAGACAGCCAGCAGGTCCCTGCAGTGCTCCCCTACTTGCTGGAGCTCTCAAATTAAATCGCAGAATTTAAGCACATTCGTTAAGCTTTTAGTTTTCATTTGATCATTTATTTACGTAGGTCTCTTAAAATGCCCCATCACAAGGAAAACTGAGATTGGAGACACAGTGCAAGTATCTGAGCAAATGAGTATCGACATCTTTGGAAAATGTAATTTGTTCTGGAGACCTTTCGTTGAGATGTAGGAATTTCTAACACCATGTTTTCATAATACTGTCTGACTGAGTGCTTAGGACATCTTTGTTAATATCTCAGTTTCCAAATAATCAGTGTCAATCACTGAATAGTGAACTGCTAGTTACTTGTACATACAACATATCATGTCTGAGGCTGCAAAAATACTATAATCATGAATCAAAGCTTTTAGTTATTGGCGGCTTGAAGAGGTTCCATCTGACTGTGACTGTTTCTTGACAGCAAGAAACGTGGAGGAACATGGTGGTGTTCAGGAGATAAACAGTACAGCAGAACCAAAGCACAAAAATAGGAAGGGGCTATTCCCCAGTAATGTTATCCTTATAGATGTCTACATCTGAATGGGTCATACAGGTGGTGCTTGACTTGACCTGTTTGACTTTCACATTTATTCCTCACTCCCTGCTTCCTGCATGTCTTTTCTGCTCCCTTAGCCAGGCATCCTAAACACAGAATCACAAAATGGTTCGGGTTGGAAAGGACCTTTAAAGATCATCTCATCCCAACTCCCTGCCATGGGCAGGGAAACCTCGTAAAAGACCAGGTTGCTCAAAGCCCCATCAACCTGGCCCTGAACACTTCTATGGATAGGGCATCCATAGCGTTTCTAGACAACCTGTGCCAGGGCCACACCACCCTCTTAGTGAAGAATTTCTTCCTTTTATCTAATCTAAATCTACCTTCTTTTAGTCTAAAGCCGTTATCCCGTGTTCTACCACTACACTCTGTGGAGAACAGTCAGACTTGTTCTGGCTGCCAGCCCAGGGCAAATGGGAATCAAGCAGTTTGTTCTTGTTTATCTCTTGTACAAACCTTGGGTGATGGAGGTCAGCAAGCTTGGTATCAGAGGCTGCTGAAGGAGGGAGTCTTGTGTTGTTGGAATGGCCCTGTTTTGGTGGCAGAACAGAATTTTGAGGGCCATGATGCCCTAGCGAAACCTTTTGCTTTACTATGTGTAAAATGAATATTAAAATTCATACTCTTGAGTATGATAATGAGCTTAAAGATGTACATGCTAAACATATATTACTGTAGTGCTCAACACTTCACTCAAATCATGCTAAATGTCACCCCAGGGAGGGAATAGATATAGTTAGAATGTAAAAGATTGTTGTATTAGGAGTTAGTGTAAACTTACTGGAGAAGAAGAAAGAAAAAAAAATGAAGAAGACAAAGTTAGAGTGAGGAAAAAAGAAGAGCTGGTGGGGGAAAGAAGAAACTGGAACCTAGAAGAGGCTGTGCCCTTTTCTCCTCCACCAAGACAGGGAAGCCTTGGTAAGCTCTGTGCCTTCATCCTTTGGTGAGTAACATCTGGGACAGTATTTTGCTAGCACTATTATATATTAGTGCTTTGCAGTAAGTGTATTTATCAATGACAATCCTGAATCTGTTATATCTGTCACCTTATTAAATACATTCAACTTCATGAAACTATCAGTGAAAATCCTTGGCAGGGCTCAGAAACAGGCAATCATTGAACTATAAATACTTTCAGCTTTCTGAGACTGTCTCAGTGAAAGGCCTTAGCAGAGCTCTGAAACAGCTGGACTCCCATAAGTCCCCTTTAATGAGTCACACTGCCTGACAAAGAGTCCCTCCACATTTTCCCTGTTGGCCCCCTTCAGGTCCTGAAAGGCTGCTGTAAGGCGTCCCTGGGGCCTTCTCTTCTCCAGGCTGAACAACCCCAACACTCTCAGTCTCTCTTCACAGGAGAGGTGCTCCAGCCTTCTGATCATCCTCATGGCTCTTCTCTGGACTCACTCTAACAGGTCCCTGTCCTTCTTGTGCTGGAGGTCCCAGAGCTGAACGCAGGGCTCCAATTTGGGTCTCAGGAGAGCAGAGCAGAGGGGTAGACTCACCTCCTTATGCTTATAGAAGGTGTAGGCAGAAAAATAAACGCAAAAATATGCTTAATCTGCTTATACTCAGGTAACATGATAAAGTTCCCTCATCCCATTTTTTCAGTGGATTGTTTAGTTGTTTACCTCCAGGTGAGATGATAGAGTTTCTGCCTTTACCCATGCCTCATTTTTGAAGGGATAGCTCAGTTTTTACAGTCAACAGTGCCTTTGAGCCCTATTAAACAGTAAAGACTGGCTTCATCTTTCACCCCTAAATCTTCTTTTTCTGCCTGAAGTAGGAGATAGTATTAGTTGGAGACAAACAAAGGTTGCTTCCCAACCACAGCAACATAACAGTTTGCTATTCTTTTTTAGTCATAACTTATTGGATCAATTATAGCATATCAGTATTTTTATTAATTGTTTACTAATATTTTAAGGAGCATTGCAATAGGAGTCCGCTCTTCTTAACTGGTTGGTAAAGAATTGTTGCTAAACGAGGTCTGAACCTCTTGCCCCGTCCCTTTGACACCTTGTTGGTTTGGCTCAGTGAAGAATGCATCTTTCATTGAACCCTCTGTTCTCCATCACTTTGTATTTAATCATGCAAGCTTATTATACGCTCTGTCAGTGTATAATTCATTACTCATCTTTTGACTGCACCCAAACAAGACAGCAGTCAATCACAGTGTGGCAGCAATGGATTTGGGGTGTCTGATCCTAAACCTCTGCAGGGAAAGATGAGGAACATGCTGCGCATGGATCTGAGAAAGCAAAATGAGAACAGGGAAATGAATCACCATATTCTGAGCTTTATATATGCTCATGGATTTAGTAGTAGTAAGAAATGGGTCTACTGGCTATTTGTTTAATTTTGCACAGAAAGGTTGGGCTACTTTTGTCTTTTTTCTTCCATTTGTAATAAAGCTGTATTTTGTTGACATTGTCATTTAATTAAGAGGTGGAAGGGTGTGCTCTGCCCTTTTGCAGACCATGAGATCACAAGATAGGGATTGCAGGTCTATTTGTGTTAAAGAACATTACTTTGGAAAAGCAATCATTTGCTTAGAGTGGATTAAGGACCAAAATAGATTTTGTTCGCTGCTTCACATAAGGCATGCGGACCAATTTGCACTTTAGAGAAGGTAAAAATAAGGGGGCACAGATGTAAAAGGCATGGCAAATTATGCAGCTCTAGCTGAGTCAAATGGTCCCCAGTCTGTGTTCCGTACCTGTTGGATCATCTGTCAAAATGGAGAATGTGCTTAGTTAGGGGAACAATTGTTATCTAATTGTTCACCAGCTGATCAAAAAGGTAATCAAAAACAAAGAAAGGAGAGGAACAGAAGGAAAAACTCCCAGTGTAATGCAGTGCAATACAAACAAACTAACAAACAAAAAGCCCCTTTCAAACTAAGTCATCAAAGTAGCATAATTAATGCCAAATTGGCATGGATGGTAACCTACTGGCAGGAAAAATATTGAAGACATAGGTATTGACATCATGTCATCCTGGAGATAAAAACAATACAATACAAAACAATCAAACCAACACCAAATAGCAACAAAAACACAGTCATTAATATTCAAGAACTTGCTTTTGAATTTCCATATAAAATGAACTGAGGCCACCAGAAAAGGATTGCATCACAGCTTAGACAGATGATGAAGTGGGCAAAAGAATGATGAAGATAGAAGGGTTGTTCTTGTACATGAACAAAAAAAGAAACATGCTGATTAAGTTAGGAAAACAAACAAAGTAAAGAATGGAAAGAAACTTCATGTAGGAATGACTCAGCCTATAATAAAACTGAGGGCTCAGCAGGAAAAGGAAAGAGACAAGGGAAACAGCCATAAACTTGAATTTAAGGAAAAAGTTTCAAACTGGATGATGGGAAAAATAATCCAACTCAGAAGGTTATTGGGTTAAAGATCAGGCTGCCAAAGGAAATAGTTCAAGAGATAGTTATCAAAGAATTTAACACTGGAACTGAAGAGCATCAGGAGACTTATAACATTTCTATATGGGGTGGATTCACCCTGAAAAAGCCAGCAACTGGCTCAGACTAGACAGAATTGTGATACTTTCCAGCCAAATTTCTCATATAAAAAACAGAAAGGAATTCCTTTTATTTGTTTCCAGTAAATTAAACCACATCAAACATATATATATATTTTTAAATCAGATGTTGCAATGTCTCTGTCCTTGGAGTGTTTGTGCTGTGTCCCAGGTCTACAAGGTTATTGCAGGTTACAGCATTATTATCTAACACCATTATTATCTAACTGGGCAAGAGTGAAGTGTTATATCTATAATATCAGTGGGCTGGGGCAAAAGAGATTCCTGGTCAAAGTGCCAAAGGACAATGACAGCTTCTGCTGCCATATGGCATGGGAACAAGCACAGGGGCAGTGTTTCACTGTGAGTTGCATGGTTTCACTCCTCAGATTGATGAGCATTAGCCAAGGAACAGTTCACATAGGCTCACAAAGCAGTGTCACTTGCATAGCTAGCCTGTGTAAATTTTTAACAAGAATAATAGTAAAGATGTGCAAAAAAATCAGTAGTTGGTTATTTTTTCCATCATCCTTTTCTTTTCTTGGTACAGGCTGAATAATGAGTTCTAAGGAAAGTCATTAGCTGGCTGGAAAATTATATTTTATTCTGAGAATAAAATTAGAATTATTAAACAAATGAATGTTTGGCTTTTTTTTTTTTTTTTTTTTTTTTTTTTTTTTCTTTTTTTTTTTTCCAAAAGTATTCACAGGACCCCAATATTGAAGAGGTCTGTTGCAGTGAGAGCTACAATCCCTGTCACAGATCTTCAGAACAGCCCATTTGAAAAGATCACAATAATACAACTGAACCTAGGATGGGAAGACCACAAGCAGCCATTTTCCTTTTTGAAATTCAATACATCAAGACAAAAAAAAAAAAAAAAATCTCTTTGTATAAAAAGAAGGATAAAAGCATCCCTTCAAAATAAGGAATGAAGCTGAAGTAAGAGGAAAGGAGGAAGAAGATGAAGGAGCTATTCTGTCCTCTCAGGGCTTTCTTGCCATTCAGCTATATTGCAGGACATTGAGATCAAGTCCTCCATCTGCAGGTGTGAAAATGTGATAGCAAAGATGCTGCAAGAGCTGCCTCCTGAAGGTACAGTGTACTGCTCATTGCTGCCCAAATCAGCATCAAGCCAGTATTCCACCTGTGTCTTCCACCGCAGGTCAGCACTGCTTCCAGAAAGGTGGCCAGATGTGACCACCAGGCTTCTCGTTTGGGCGGGAGCACCCCTGGCTCCCATCAACCTTTCTCTGGCATGAGCTCAGCTAATTTGTGCTTCTCTGAGCTACTGAGCTGCTGATAATCACAATGCTTGTAGGTACTGAATTATTTTTGAGAATTCTGCCACTTCTCTCCAAATTGATTGAAACCAGCCAACAGATTCAGAAGTTAAGGGAGGAGTGGGTGAAGAGTGAGCTGATGACAGTGGGACAAAGAGAGAGGAAGAGAGATAAGATTTTAACTAATGGCATTCTGGCACCCAAACTAATGGATTTTTCCCTACAGACACAGACAAGCAGTGGTATGTTGACAGCTCTGTGGGCACAGGAGCCTCATTTGAGTGTAATTTAAGACACACATGAAAGGCAGCACACACGAGACTGAATGGAAGTCCTTTGGGTGATTTTTCTTACACGTTTTGACTTCAGTGACATAACAAAGTAAGTCTGAGGCTTGATTTCTGTTTAAATGCTGTTGCTTTGGGCTTGTAGAGGGGAAAGTCAGTTCAATTCTCACCAGGAGCCCCTGACCCCTGCGAGAAATGGAAGGCTTGGGGGAGGTGTCTTTTTGCTCCCGCTAAATTATATTGCAGTAGCAACAAGGATACTGGATATCCCATTCATTTCTGTGACTTAGCCCAGGTTTCCACAAGCTCTGTGTAACTCCTGGCCACTGGGAACGTGTGTGCAGAGAGCCCTGGTCCTGGCAAAACAGCCAGGCAAGAGAGGGCAGCACAGCAGGGAGGCAGGACCTTGTCACCTTTGTGCCTTCACATTGAAATTGGTAACTGGGTTTGCCTCCCCGTTCTTATTTTCTTTCACTTTTTCCCTGTATTACCTGTCTCTATTACCTTTTACCTCATTAGCTCTCCTGGCTCCATAATGCATTCTGGAAAAGTGCTTCAAATTTATGCTCATGGCATAGGAGCCTGAATGCATGAGGCTGGCTCTATCCAGAAGTATTCAGGTTGAATGGATCTCTAAAGCTTTGCATTTGTTTGATTTCCTTCATATTTCAGAAACAAAAGAACAAAGCAACACCCTTCTCCTTCTCTCCCTCAAGTCAGCAGCAGCAGCCAGTCTCTGGAGTGGAGGACAGGGAACAGGGCACCAGGGCTTGAAAACAAGCAAACTTTTCAAGAGGGGTGAGGTCTCCCTCTGTGTCATTGTCTCAGTACAGCCCATTAACAGCTGCCTAAATCTGTGTCTGTGCCATCCTGGCCTTGTGTGCCTCCAAATGACCATGGCAGCATTAGTTCATCCCCATGGCCAAGGCTTCAGGGGTACCAGCTTCTGGTGCCAGATTGGCTGGTGTTTCCCCTCTTGCTGGCACTGTATTTGCTGAAAAAAGTCTGTTTCACTGAAACATGGAGAGACGGATGCCTGTTCAGGAGCTGGTCACAAAATGCATCATAAGATTTTTATTTATTTATTTATTTCATTTGCTTGTTGCAATGCAAATTGTGATGGCCCTGAGACAGCCCCCAAAAGAGCCATCGAACCACCCAGACAGGCTGTGTTTGAACATAAACTCAGTCAGCCAGTTTGTTTTAAACTTGTTGTGGTTATGGCAAAGAGAATATAAATAAGAAGTATTTATTAACACATTTCCCCCAGTTCATTGGGCTCTTGCAAGATAGACCCCTTCTTTCAGCCTCAGCTTCAGCCAACTCCATGGGTTTTTGCTTGCAGCAAACTCTTCCCAGTTCATTTTGCTCCTCCAAATGCTCCTTCCCTCACTCTCAATCTTGGGCCAGGCCTATTCCTTGTTGTATTCAGCAGTTTCACCATTTCTGCCATCCCTGGGGTTGGAGAAGCAGCTCTTGGTGGAGCACCCAGTGAGGTTTGTGCTGGCCACCTCCCTGCCCCATGCACCAGTACCCAGCTTATCATCACATCATGCAAGCTAAAAATTAACAAAACACCTCTTGGCCATCGCATCTGCCTTGTCTGTTCAGACTGGCAGCTCATTTTCCCATGGTTTCTTTGAAGAGCCCTGGTACCTCAGCTGTAAGGATGTAAAATTTTCCCCTGAGCTAATGCTGGGGATGGAGCAAGGCCATGTGCTGCTCCTTGGGCAACTTTTGGGCAACTTGAAAAGTCTCTGCGTTCACCGACCCTCACACATGCTCATGAGGCCATTAGAGCCTTATTTCTAAAAAAATCTTCCTTTGTTTGATGTGCTTTAGGGCTTGCTCCACACCATTTGCAGCGAGGTCTCTGCTGAGCGGGGTGTAATCCTGTAGCGCAGACACAACGTCAGAGCTGCAGACAGGAGGTTAAAACAATAGCAGCTCTCACCTTTTCCTTGAGCCTAAAAGAAAATCTCAGGGTTTGGGAATTGAGTGGAAATCGCTGCATCATTTGCACACTTGCACAGTATAAAATGCTCCGTAGCCAGAGCGGCCGGCTCCTGCGCTGCTTGGCCTTTCAGCCCGTGAGTCACTGAAATCCTGCAGGCTGGAAACTTTTGCTGGGTTGGCGGCGTGTTGGGCTTTTGTGCTCTCCTTTTCAGGTCATCACTCTTCACTGGGTATGTTCTCTTGATTTGTGAACTGCCGGTCTCTAGGAATTTCAGTGCCACATGGTTATTTGTGGTTTGGCTCTCTCCACCTAGCGTTTTTCATATATATGCATGTATGCTAGTCTTCATCCCGCTCCAGCTCCTAAGACTGACTGTGTTCTCAGCGCCTCTCTAGGTTTTACTAGCAGCCTCCCAGCAGAAAACACCAACTTCTGGCTGTTCACATACAGGCACACAACCAGGCATTAAACCTTTCCAAAGGTCTCAGAAAATTTCCACCTATTGCAGTTACGGTGCGATCAACCCCGAGTTGCAGGCAAGAGCCTACAAGTCTCCCTTCCAAATATAGCTGCTGTAAGGTGTAAAGGTTGACATTTTAATGGCAACCACTGCATATTTTACACAAGTTAGGCTATTGAGCACACTAATACATGCAGTCGGTGAGTTAGCTGCTTAACTGATCAATTTTATGGGTAAGAGTGAAGGCAACAAGCAGTTTCTCCTGACATGTAAAGAGAAGAGGATGACACTTTCTGATCCATTACAGACTCACACTTAGAAGAAATTAAGTACATGGAGGTGTTTTCATAGCAACAGCAAAAATCACTAAAAGGAAAAGCCCACAGTTGTCCATAAATGAGCACTGAAACTATAGGAGAATTTTCTGCTACACTCCAGTGAAGGAAGTGATGCACAGAAAATTTGAACTATGTCGGGAAAAAAAAAAAAAAAAAAAAAAAAAAAAAGGATTTTCTCCTCCTAGAACAAGTGGAAGGAACTGATTCTGCAGAAGACCAGAAGAATGACTGCACATCTTTTGTGGCACTTAAAGTCAGCATTTCAGTAAATGAATAAATTGCAGTGCTACAGCAGCAGGTCTGTGGTCTACTACAGCCTTCTTCCCCTCTCAGCAGAAGGGGAACAGCTGACTCTGCTTCACCTCCAGCTGAGTGGCTACAAAGTCTGCAGGTCGAAAGGGCTGGTAGGTTTCTGCAGTCTTCAGTGATTAGCCCTCCAATAAGAAAATGTTTTATTTTTTGTTTTATTTATTTATTTTTTTAACGACAACAACAACAAAAAATCTAGACCAAAACACCTTACTTCAGTTTAATTCAGCGTCGCATGGTCAAAAATGAGATATTTCATATTCTTAAGAAAGAAACTGGAACTGACAAATTCATTACTTAATCAGGCTAATCTAGTAAATTAAGAGGTAATTCTGAAGAAATAATGAAAACTCTCTGGTGGCATATTAATTATGACTTTCTTTTCAGCTATTAAGAAAGGAGGATTACAGATGTGGCCAAGAATAAAAAGAGATCTATTTTCAGGGTCAATGGATTTATCTTTTCACGGGCCTAATAGAAAAGAGTAAATTGATTTATCTCTGTGCAGGTGATTTGAGAAGCCTTGGACCTGAGATGTCCTTTTTTTCCCCTACATTTATCCTCTTATGTCCAGATTGCATAATTAAATTTGATTTATTTTGAAGTTCAGTTCTTACTCAAATACACAAAAGTCAGTGTTTTTGAGTAAATATCTAACAAGTCTGATAACATGCCTTGCTCTGCATGTTAAAAGCTCAACTTCTTAACTGTAATGTCATTCATTTAATTTGCTACCTGTGTATTTTGTCTCTTCTACCGAGAGCTGACATGAACAGGTATCTATTTGGGAGACATCAGGGAACATTGTGGTACTATAGATTTGACTATGTGGCAATTGCTCATTAAAAAAAAAATTAAAATAATAATAAAAAAAAATCCATGGTACGTGAAAGCAAATAAATGGAGAATTAACAAGGTTTCTACACAGGTGTGTTTTCTGCCTGGAATGCAGTATGTCTGTATTTCAGAATGAGCAGCTGGACGTAATCTAGATCATATTTTCCTTATCTGCTTGTTACCCAAAGAGGAGAAACATGAGATTTGGACAGTTCTTTGATGTAATGCTGTTAACCTTCTTTTTTGTTGTTGTTTCCAAAGTCCCATTTCCCTGAACATAACAAAAAAAAAAAAAAAAAAAAAAAAGGAAAGAGAAAAACACCACACTAGACCCATCTGCTTTCCAGGAATTACTTGGTTATGGCCACTTACTATTGATTTGCAAGTGGTCTGCAGGCTTCCTCTGTGCTACCGGATGCTTGGCACATGCTCGTGGCTAGGACGGAGGCAGCAAATGCAGTAGCTGCATTTTTCGGACCCCTTGCAGAAGTGTTATCATTTGATGGTTATCAGTATCAGACTGGGGAGAGTGGGGAGGATGTGACCCTCAATACAAATGTGGGCAAGCCACCGTGAACTAGCTGAGGAACCTCCCATGCTGGTATTAACCTTGGTATGGCTGCAGGACACCGTGAGAGCAGAGAGGCAGGAGAGCACCAGCCTGAAGGCATTCCTTCATCCCATTTGTTAACAGCTGTGAACCACCAGAGTGATTTTTTCTTGGTTGGATGCTTCAAGACACCAGGCGACAGCGCTGTTAGTCCAATATTAATATTAGCAGTGAAATTAAACACCAGTTCAGCTTTTGCTTGGAACTTGCCTTGCTGTTCTCTTCCTTAGGCAGAGGTGTTTATTGGTTCAAACATCTGTCAAAAAGAAGATTTCACCAGTCTTCGTTTAGCCAGATACTTAATGCTGCATCAATTTTTACCCTGTCTGGAGCTGACAGTGACCACACAGTGCAGAGGAGCCTCCTGGCTGCTGGTATTTTGAGGCAGAGACTAGCCATGCTAAGCCTTCCTGTGCCAGGGTTTCGTTTTCAGCCTACACCACCACAAATGAAAACCTTGCCCAGCCAGCACGGCTCTGTAGCAGAGAAAAAGCTGCAACTAGGGCAGCATCCAGGCTTAAGGTTTCCAGTAGTTGCCTGTGCACATATTGGCCGTCAAGTGGAAACAAATAATGAAGCCATGGCCTTTACCGCCTTGAGGCATGTGACTACAGGATGGATTCTGTGTGTATCTTCCACTATAGTCATTTAGAAAGTACTAAAAAACCCACAAACAACAACATATGAAATCTGAAGGTAAAACATGATGCTGTCTCACCACATATTCACAGTTTTGCTGAACATATGTGATGTTTAAATATAAATAATCATGTCTCAATGTCCTCCGAGTCCTTCCTTTAATGATTGCAATTTTTTATTCACAAGATCACCCCACTCTTTCACCTCATTCACCTTTGAAAGATCCAGATGTAAAGAACAGAAAAAGTGTGGAACTTGATCCCAACAGACACAACAAACACTTCTTGGCCCTTGCCCCTTACTCACATCTACACCTGAAGCCACCACTTCTGTTGAAGTTGATTCCCACCTTCCCACAGCAGCAGCCACATTATCACACCCCTTCTCCTTGCGTACTGGTGCACTGAAGCAATGAAGAGAACTAGGGGATTATTCTTTTAATATTATTCTTTTATTCTCCTGGAGTAACATCCTTGGTGGGTTTTACCACCTGGATGTACAACGTGCACTGCACAAGAGTAGGGGTGTGTAGGAAGGAGAAGGAACTGAGCAGCCTGGAGGAGCTACAGGTCTATGGGATGGTGCATGGAAGAAGAAGGGGAATTTTTCTTTTGAAGACAGTGAGGTTTATGAAGGTTTGAAATGGGCTCACAACACTAGCCTTCATTTCACCATGCCAAAAACTTGTGCTGTCAGGAAGACGCAGGACACGCACTTTGGGAAGACAAAGACCAAAAGGGAAATTGTGGTATCATGTCTCTATGACCCTGTTGTCTGTTTACAGTCCCTGTGAAGATACACATTCATCTTCTAGACAGACTGATTTTGAGTCTAATTTTGCAGTTATCTCCCCCATCAAGAATTGTTCTATGAACCAGCTGTTAAATAGCAACTATTAACTTGTAAATGAGAGGAGGATAAAATACATGCTTTTATCAACCTAGATAAAATAGCACTTTTTCTGCCTTTCAGCAAAAATAATCAGAGAGCCCTGGTGGGGTTTCATATTACTCAGACTCTATTTGTAGCTTTTACACTCCAGCACTTACTGATAATGTATGAAGTATGAAATTAAAACTAAATCAATTGTCAGAACAAATGAGAAAGTACACTATGCAGTGCATTATCCTCTGGGCTTTTATCGTATTTCTTCATTCACCTGCTAATTCCCCAAATCCAGCCGTTTACAATGAATCTTCCAGTCATTAGTGGGATTTAGCAGGGTTCCACTGTAAAACAGTATTCACATTTCTCATGAGAGCTGGTATGTATAGTGTTGAAGGGCACCAGATACAGAAGCTGTCAGTCCACAACTATATTTGATTTCCATGTGCTTACCCAAACTCACTTCCTGTGCTGGGAAATTAACACATGAAGTGCAAATTTTTTGAATAGTTCTTTTGAAAAAAAAAAAAAAAAAAAAATGCTTATCAAAACTCACTCATGTCAGTGCAGAGGTTTATGTGGGAAAGCTAGGATGTGGCTGCATGACTGATTTTTAAAGCCTGTGCACAGCCTCTCAGGAATGCGGCTTTACATAAGTCCTTAGTGGTTTGGTTGTGATGACTGAATTGAAATATATTGCAATGCTTTTCTGCTCAGGAAAGACAAGCTCATTAGAAGCTGAGACTACAGCTGAAGTATCAAGTGATTTGTTCTTTTCTGTTTGTTGTTGTTGTTTAATTACAATTTTAAAGCAAACTTTTTACATAACATTAAGTAACGTCTTAAAAACTTAACTCATAAGTTAAGGTGATAATATCAGACCTCATTCCTGCTCACTCACATTTATTAGAATAAACGGTAAGATTTGAAAAATACCATTTGTCTTCCCTCCTGATTTTTGCATTTCTATACATCATTTAGAAAGTATATAATTAATATCTTGAAAATTAAAGATTTATCTATGTCACTCAAACCATATGGCAATTCATAAATTTATTGTTTTTTCAAAGGAAACAAAAATTTTGCTAAATTGAAATTATTTAGAAACTTGTTTAAAGGTAACCAGTGCATTAGATAGCTTTTTAGCATGCATGAGAAAATCGCTATTTAATTTCACAGTTAACTAATCCTTTACCAATTTTCTTTCAGGCAGAATATAAAAGGTTATTATTAATTCCTTAATAAAATCAAAAATAAGTTATAGGGGATATGTCTTTAACCTTGGACTAGCTTGAGTAATATTTTTTCCCTCAGATGAGACACCAAAGATCAGCACAAATTGCAAGTGATAAATTGGCCTCTGGGAATTACTCGGGAGTCCCCTTCCTCCCGTTCTCTCTGGAGATGCCTCTCCTGAACTGCTTCTGGTTTTAGCATCAGTCAGTTTGATTCCTCCCACCCCTGAACAATCAATGACAGGAACTGTCAAGATCTGGTGTCACCCACCTTAAGTTTTAACTCCCAATTACACTGAAATAATTTAACAAAGAAATTACAGAGACTACACCTAGTTAAGATTCATGAACACCAAATTGTCAGAAATTTAATTTGTATCTTAAATGTTTATTTGCCTTCTCTGATGTGTTTGGATTTGCTGAAGAGAAAAAAAAAAAAAAAAAAAAAATCTTATCACTCCTCTTTGCAAGACACAGAACCAGCAATTCCATTTTACATTCAATCTATCGCATCTATACTTTGCAAATAATCCTCTCATTCTTACCAGTTCTCAAAATCTCACTGTACTGTGGACCCCAGCTTCAATAGCTGTCAGCATCCTGATTTTGTTTTGTTGTTATTGATATTGTTTGTTTCTTTGTTTTGTTCTTGTTTGCTTTAATAAATGTACAGGTGCTGTTATTCATCCAAGACACTTCTGGTCCTGTTAGCAGATGCTAACAGCGTTACCAGTACCTAATGGGATACCAAGGTTAAAAAAGTCATTGCCTCGGAATGGCAGTGGTGGTGGTAGTAGTAGTAACAGATGTAATTGTAATGTCAATTCTTCTTGAGAGTAATTCTGGACAAGTAAGTAAGGCTTCTTTATCACAACCTCTTTCTTTTCTCCAAGCACTTAAAATTAAAAGTGTGTGAATAACTCTCATTACTAGCTTTAAAACCTGTTAGGAATGTAAAAATACAAGGTATCTTCTGGGCTTCTGAGTCCAATCTTTTCCTACAACAGGAAAACACATACTAGGATATATCAGAAACACCTCAGGAAGAAAGTTTCTCATAAACAGATCAAGTTCCACCTGAAAATTAATTGCAGTTTCTTGACTCCAATGCTCCTATTGGAAAAAATAAAATAAAATAAAATAAAATAAAATAATAATAATAATAATAATAATAATAATAATAATAAGCTCTAAAATCTGTTTGATCAGTTAGTCAGTAACAATCTTCAAAATGCCAATCTAAATTCATCATGGGTAATTTCTACCTATCTCCTTTTTTCCCAGCTCTGTCATTTAATGTAAGAAGAGATTTTCCCAATCTGACATTTACCTGTGGCTTGACAGAACATATAGCCATGTTGGTGGTGCAGGCAATTCATTTTGTAGGTACCCTAGCAGGTGAATGCAAAAAAAATAATAATAATAATTAAAAAAAGCAATGCCCTTCCCAAAACCCCTTCCCCAAGCACTTTGGTAGGCTAAACACTGTCAGAAATAACTTGGCTTTGTGGTTCATGACTCAGGTCAGTCACTAGCAAGGATGAGGTAGACATCATCATTACAGGTGGCTCTTTATTTTGTGACTGTTTTGGTCCCTTCCCTGGCCACAGCCACAGAAAACTGCAGGTAATACAAAGCGCAGCCTCAGTATGGCAACTCAGTTTTTATTGACGGTGTTCGGCATGGGCTATCCGAGTATATATGCAGACAAGTAAAAAATGCATAGACATCACTTTTGAAAGCTGTCATTTTCCAAAAGGAACCGTTAAGGTAGAAGCATGCTGTGGAATCGGTATTAAAAAAAATAATAATAATAATTTACAGTCATTTTTTGAACACCTAATTTCCCCACCAGCCTGTATGTAACACAACTTCAAACAGCTACACACGGTCTCATTTAGTGAATATACGAGGAAGGGGTCTGCATTATGTTTGCTAAAAGAACTAGGATTTCAATTCCATCTGCCACTGGGTGTGCTTGATTTGTATATTAATTATGTCTGTTTGTAGCTGTAAATTTGCTCCAGATTAGTAGCTGATTGGCTCCACACATGGATTCATTATCCTGAGTGGCTCCTTGCACTTTTATAGTTGCATGATTCCATACTTTTGCTTTTGAAAATGCTTTTAATACCTCTCTTATTCAGTGCGAGCTTTCAACCCTGTCTTATTCAGACATAATATATTTTTTTCCTTTAAGAGAAAACATGCGCCTTTGATTCTTCTCTTTCTGGACACTTTTGGCTGGTGGCATGTCAGCTTTGTCCATGGTGCTACTCTAAAGAACAGGATGAAACTGCTTCCTTCCCAAGGTTATGGGGAAATTCAGCTTATTCACATTTAGCTTTTGCTACATGAAATGACTTACACTAATGGGTTTAGGAATTACATGAGCACTCGGCAGGGTGTATATACAACCCCATTACTGCACAGACTTTAAATGCTTGTCACGTTGAAATAAAACTGTCCCACGTGTGGAACATTTTTGCTCTTGATAACTGAGTTTTCTCCTGGTTTTCAAAATGCCCCAAAGTTCTGAGCTGTCAGCTTTGTAGTTAAGGCCTGGAAGATATGCTTGAAAACATAACACATTTTGAATTGGCTGTATAAATTGGCCTTTGTTTAAGGTGCTCCGATTTGTGTCTGTGTACGTGAATGTTTGTGTACAGTTAGAAAATAAATGTTGAAGGGGTCAAGCTGATTTCCCCTGTATTTTAGGAAACGAATCACTCTGAGCTGAAAAACTGTATGCCAAGTTTCTGCCTGAAGCCAATTTTTACAATCAAATTAAAAACCTTTGAGAATAAGAGGTTATAATGGAAATACTAACACAACCTTAACCATGGCAGCACTAGCAGGCACTGCAATAATATTAGGAAAGCTCTCCCTGCCCACAATCTAAACTAAATAAAAAAGATGCCATTTTCTAACATATACCCCAGGCTAGCAACTATAACAATGATTTAATGCGCTTGCCCTGTGGTAATATAGTACTGCTGCAAACCTCTGAGCCAATTTTTCTTTTTTCTCTTTTCTTTCTTTCTTTTATTATTATTATTATTATTATTTTTAAACATATATGCCCCATAGGGAAAGGATCGCAATTTAGCTCTTATTTTTGGATATATCACTTTCATTTCAACAATTCTTGAAAGCCTTCCTGCTGTCACACACTACTGTATGCAAGCACCCAACTGAATAAAGACCCACCAGGCTTTTTCAGGAGTTTATTCACAGGTTTGGCTTTGCTTATTGTAGTATGCACCACATTTAAATTAGATGAGGGCTACTGTAAAGCAGTAACATTGTCAATGACTGGAATCTCACTTTCCCCTCTAACAGTCTGAAGCAAATTAATGTATTGGTTGTTCATTAACAAGTAAACAGTTTCTGCTACAATGTCAAAGAAAAAGAAAGTGTTCATTAATATGAACAATCTTCATCTACAAAGATGATTTACACAATGCATGTCATGAGATAGCTTTCCCCTAACTAGTACGCTACCAAAACTGAAACGCTGATTCTTAGGACTTTCTTGAAATTACAATATTGTTTGTTTACCAATATGAAAGACAGTCTCAGTCACCTATGCCACCATTGTAAGCTCTAGAGTAAGTACTTAAAAAAAGATTTCTGGAATCACTTGTGGAATTAATAAAATTGAGAACTACAGACTTACACTGCATCAATGATACATATTATTCTTGTGATAAGCTAAAAATAAGATTAATTTGGTTATAGAAATTCCTTAAACAACAACACTTAAATTATTTCAAACTTGAAATTTTTCAAGAATTTCCTGAAAAAATCAGCAAACACTGGCTAAAAAAGCAAAGCAGTTTCGATACACCAATGTAATCAGCATGCCTTGTGCTTTTCTGTTAACCCTCTGAGTATAACCATGGTATTCTGGATTTTTTGTACATTAATTCTAGGAAAATTATAACTTAGAAATTAATTTATTTGTCACAAATTATTAAATCATGTTCAAAATATATTCAGGCTAGCCACCTCATCTTGTGAGCAATTCATCCATCCTAGAATTTTAATTATCCACTAGAGAAGCTAGTCTCTATAAGGGAACCATAAGGGAAGCCGAGGTGATTGCCTTAGATTAGATGCTTAACTCTTAGAAGGATTCATCTAGATGAGAGGAAGCCCATTTCAGGACCATTTCACTGTGCTATCACCTATCACCTATCACTACATTTTCACATCAAAGTTTGCTTACTGCATGCAAACTCATTAGAATATTGCACTTAGGGTAGAGTCCACCTTATCCCCACTTATATTTAATTGAGATGAATTAAGCTGGAAGTGACCCTGTTCTATTCTCTTGTTAATAATTAGATCACACCAACAGGCATCTCGAGACCAAATATTAGATGACCGAGTCACCCTGTGGAAGTGCTTCTTTTCATCTCCTTCATGATAGATGGTGCCTACCATGACTGCCATCCATCTCAGTTAACTACATAAGCTTGGTGGGAGGAAGCTGGTCTTCTATACATAATACACATTAAAAACAAAACAAAATAAAACCAATGAAACAAACAAACAAACTCATCACATTTAGCACCAACACAATGCAAAGAAGATTCAAAAGCGAAATGAAGGAATCAGTCAGGAGAACTGGTATGTGTTACAATAAAATGACCAAGGTGTGCTATATTGTCTCTCAGTTTATCACATTAGAAATAGTCTGATTCTTTATTATCCTTTTTTTTTTTTTTTTTTTTTTTTTTTTTTTTTTCAATGGTGTTTCAGCTATTTTAGGCCATGTATTCTGCCTTCGCTTACCCCCAGGAATTCAGAGGTTACACAAGAAAAGGGGCAGATGCTAGCAAACAAGCCTGAACTATTACTATATCCACAAAACCATAGGTATATATAGATATATATGGTTACATTTAAAATATATACAAATATATTTAAAACCAGCATGGAAACCTCTTTTAAAACAGTTTAAATGCTCAGACACTATTCCTTGAAGCCTAAAAAGAATCTATCAGCAATTTGAAACTCAATCTCTCGCAGACCTAAAAATAACTTAAAATAAATATTTCTATAGTTATGTTCATAAAACACGAACCAAAGATCAGAAACACATAAGATGCTGGGGATGAGTAGGGATCTCAGGATAGATGATTATTTCTATACACATTTTAAGTAGTGCAAGATGGTGCAAGATGAAGGAGCCAAACATCTTATTTTAATGATAGCCCTGTATTCCAAAGCAAAGCAAAGGCGATACAAAAATCCCAGATGGGTTTTTGAATAATATTTCTCATGCGTAAGGTGAAATGTATTTTTATATTATTTTTTTTTCTCCTGATCTCCCTCTCTAATTAAGAATAATGACCATTAGCCTTTGCTTTAAGCCTGCCAAATTTTTCCAGCAGTCAAGGAGCATGTGGTATTAATGGACAGCTTTTTGTTACCAAATGTATGTCTGGCATTTACCTGATGAGCCACATCTATTCTAAAGGGATAGCTGTAATATAATGTGGGAAGGACCATACTGGAAAAAACGTGCCAGATCCTGACCTACTAAAATGTGAAGTAGGTAAGTAAGTAGCACGGAAGAATTTACCTTAGCAGAGAGTTTGGTCCCATGATAAAATAATCCCTGTCCTATCCAAATGTTATCAAACTACAGCCATAAACATGGCAGTGGCTGTGCCCTATTGACCAAGGGACTTCTCTCTGAAGGGACTCTAGGGTCAGATGGGCATTGTCAAGGATCTGCCATAGATGAAGCCCTTTCCCAAACCGTAAAATTTGAAAACTGAGGCATGGCAGCTCCTTTATCCCTTCACCTATTCGCTTTACTTAGGTTAAAATGTTGTTATTCAGGTTCCAACTAGAATAACTGAGCCCACGTGCTTGCACTGGGCTTCTGCCCGTGGGTGTGTATTCAGAGATAAGTCTCCTAATGACTTAGAGTGAGATTCGTCCTACTAAACTCAATAACCTGAAGTTTAGTGTCTGATGTAAGCTTCTATCAGTGCTCCCTTCTATACTCAAAGGAGTGTGAGCAATAGGTGAATCAAATGAGTCCTTCCTAAAATGTGTGCCCATGACAGGTGGGATGAATCAAACCTGGAAATGCTCATCTCCCTTTATTGCCAAGGAAGTCTGGAGATCTAATTAACACTAAATATCTCACTTCTAGTTTAACATCGGGTGACGTTAATTGCATTCTGTATGAAATACTTTTATCACTTGTGTGAAGATTCACAAGATGAAATTATTGTATCCAAAATCTTCAAAGCTTTTAATATAAAAATTTTCATGATGTAGGCAATGAAAGATGCATTTTAAAGGATGGAGAAACAAAACATTCTCAGTGTTTTTTAAAGTACAATTCATTTGATACTTCCAACTAGAAATGCAAAAGAGCATTACACCAGATCCAACAAGCTGCAGGTTCAGTGCCACAACTGCTTGTAGTGATAGCTCCATGTGCAAACACAACTCAGAACAGAAACTGCACTATAGGCAACTTGCCCTGTTCCTCCAAACTTTATTTATACTTCCCAGCAAGATCAGCAAAGTCTGCTCTCTTTTTGGGCAGCATATTGATATTTCTATTTTTAAGATATGAAAGAGAAAGGGACAAGGAAAGAGAAAAAAGGGGAAAGGAGGTAGGAAGAAAGAGGAAACCACATTTTTATGACTCTAAAAATACCATGACAAAATTTTAACTTTAGAGAGGAAAACATGAAATATTGTCAATTTCATGTGAGTAATAAGATAAAGTATAAATTTAATGTTATTTTTTCTTTTAGAATAGGATTTTGGAAGCTGCATTTTTCATTCCTGTGGAATTTTGAGTGAATTTATAATCATTTTTTCTTTCGAACTATCACATTTGAAGCAAAAGTCTATGAAGTGTACTATTTCTGTGGAAGCCAATTTTATGATAATAGTTAAAGAAAATGCTGTAATGCTATGTTGAGGTTTTAACAAACGGAAAATATGCATATTCTGTGTAAATGCCCATTTTATGATATATTACAAATATAACTGGTGAGTCTTCTAGTTTATCCACTCTCAGACAAAAGTTTCAGTAATGCAGGTTAGGCTTTACATATATATTAAATGACTTTGTCTTACCCAATTTAGAAATAATCTAGCTATTTCAAGGGTAATTCTCAATTTTAATCTTTAACTCTTGCCACATCAGTAACTGTGGCTATCTATGGAATAATCAGGTAATGCTGAGAGGATGTCTGTACATTTTTGAATGTGAGGCAAAGGATCCAGGAACTTGTCAGCCAGATCATTGCACACCATTACATGACAGAACATATCCTCAAGCCATTTCCCAAGACACTGCATTGTCATTAGCAGTAAACGATACGGAAGCAACCTTTTGTGGCCATCATCATGTCATCTTCTGTAAACTTTGAGGCTGCCCTGAACTGAATTTCCCATTTATTCTGCACAGTATATTTCAACAACGGTCAATTTTCTATGGACGTATAATGCAGGTTTAGAATGAGCTTCAGTGGAAGATACTGTTGGTTTCACTTTATTGTCATTTTTAAAGCTTGTAAGCGAGAATGTGTTTGATATTGTTTTGGCCAGAAACTAGCAAGGAACTTCAGGGTACCATAAAAGATATGTGCGTATAAAAGCAAAAAAGCCAGAATAAAGCCCTAATGTGGGTTGTCAAGATTTAAGTTGATCATTTACTCAGAGGGTTAACATGTGCTAAAATTACATACTGCAGTTCCTAGCTTCACTGATGAAAACATTCACTGCTTCTATCTTGAAATAAAAAAAGCAAAATAGCCTTAACCCTTTGAGGATCATGTTAGCAGCAAGTTGCAATCTGAGCAGAGAACAAGTATTTCAATCAATTAGGAAATTATTCTTACAAATATTCTGTAAGCACCCTTTTGTGTTCCACCATCCCAGCAGTTAGTGCTGGATAAATCAGATGTAATCACCTCACACAGGTCTGAAAGATTTTCAGGGTCTCAAAGGGTTAAAGCCAAGACTTTTGAGTAAAAGTGTTTTATTAAAAGGGTGAATTAGGTGAGCGAACAGTCTCAGATGAACTTGGTGAATAGTCTTCCGATTCGGAGTTAAGTTCAGGTGGAGCTTGCTGTGCCTTGTATCGTCCTCTCACATCCTGGTTGCGTCTTCGTCGGAAAACCTGCCTCTCCTTATCAAGAGCGGTGGTCTGGCAGGGGCATAAAATAAGAATAAATGAAATTAGGCTGTGTGTGAAATGCAAAGCTAATGAAAACCATGAGTTTGTATGTGGCCTGGAAATACCAGGGATAATAAACATTCAGACCAAATTAAACCTGTTCTGATTCAGTCAGGTCTGAAAGGTTTAGCCCACAACATAGCTAAACGCTTTAAAAAGTGCATTTCCCAAACCTTAAGAGGTAAGTGTGACATCATCAAGCAGATACAGTACCATATATATGGATGCCATATGTTCTACTTCTGGATGCTATTAATTTCATACTTTAATAGATTCAGGTTTCAAGCCAAATACCAACTGACCTTCCCCCCACCCTTCTCAAAGTACAAATCTGTTTCTACAGGCGAGGCAGAGATGTACGTTTGTCTTTGATTTGACCTAATGAAGGTTGATACACACTCACCCATGTTCAAGTCAGTGCAATTGGCTAACAAAGATGGATTTTGATGAAGTTGTCAGACAAGAAAGGAAAAACAAACACTGAGGGGAGCTAGCCCAGCTCTTTGACACCTCCTCATGCCACTCAATGGATGTTCTTAGGGAGAACACTGAAGAGCTCTGATGGAGAGACCCATTTAAGCCTGACCATCCTGTCTCTTCCTGTTAACCAAGGTCTATCAAATTAAATAGTCTGCTAATTTTAATCTAGACTCCAGATATGGATGGGCAAATCCAAAAAAAAGACAACGGAGAATGTTTACTTGATGGGCTTTACTTTTTGTATCATTTTCTGCTACTGTTGAGAATGCAAGTCTTAATAAGATGACTGTAACTTCTAGCCACATCCTTTCTTCTGCTTTGTCTGGGACATTTACAAGGTGAAACTGCAACCCAGGTAAGGGCAGTCAAAGTCTGACTTCAAACATGAGACTGGATTTCATTATTTTCGTGATTATAGGGCATTAGACTGTAGTTCCTGAAAGCACTGTAAAATTACAAATTCAACAGGATGGCCTTGATTCAGCAAGAGCACTTCGATACACAGTTAACTGCTTTCTGAAGCAGGGTTGATTTCTTAATCTAGTAAGATGACCCACAAAATGCAAACAAGTATCTGGTCATGGTACTGCAGGCAAAGGTAACTTTGAGAACTGAATAGGTTTAACTGTTAAGGCTTGTAAAGTTTTTTGTTTGTTTGTTTGTTTTTTCCCCTAGTATGAAAATCTCCATTTAAAAAAATGCAGCCAAAAGGTTATTCTGCTTCAAAGGATTTATTGTTTTCTCTTGAGATATACATGACTGATTTCTCTAGAAAATGTACCAGTTATAGTGTAAGCCTCATAGGAGAGCAGAGATGCACTTATAGCCAACATATTTTTGAGAACAAAATGAAAACTAAATCCATCATACCAGTGCAGAATAGCATTATAGCAATCCATGCTCTAAAATAATGCAATCAGCATTCAATAATGATGTAATAGAGACAGAAAGATGGACAAGAGTACAGAGCTACTATAGCAAATGGATTTAGTTAGGCTAAGTTGCTGAACTATTATTTCTGCATCCAGAAACTGCAGAGCACTACTTTAAGAGGGTAAAATAATTAACTTTGGTAAATTCATCCCTGTATTTTAAAAAATTGCTACAAAATCCAACACTTACCATCTGCTGAGAGTTTCTTTGTTTACTGCTAATCTTTCGGTTAAGAGTTCTCATTAGTATTTTCAATGCCTTCAATGTTTCTCAGCCTTGAACCAATTCAGTTTTTGATTATTTTTTAATGTGAAACAGAAGAATACCTAGATCTTTTACACACAGTGAATATACTGCATACAGTATGTAATTCTGTGTGAAAATTGAAAAGAATGGCATGTATTACTATTCTATAAAATACAGATTTCCATTTAAAAGATTTTTTTTATGCTTACAGGAAATAAGCATTTATTTAAAGTTTAAACCACATCACATCATCCTGTGGTAATAGATACTCTCCTCTGAGAAGGTTAAACATTTCTGGCCGAATAAATAAAAATGCTTGTGTTAAATTCAAAATTTATTTTTAAAGCCCGGTACATGAGAATGGTAAACGTATATGCAAAAACCAGGAAGTATTTAAAATTAAACAAGTCACACAGAAGTGAATACTCTTGAATAAAAGATTCTTTTTAAAGTTTAGCCTCGAGTATTTTTTATATATATTTTTTTAAGGACAAAATTGTGAAACTTCAAAGCTAGTTAGACAATTTAATATCATGACATCATTTTAAAGATGCCTTTAAAAATAAAATCCAAGGTACTGCATTTCTACTGTTGTTAGGGAAGCTTTGGGGGCTATTTGTTTAAATTTTTTTAAAGCACTTCTTGCATCAATACCCAGAAATATTAGAGAAGCAAAAAACCCTGATGGTTCTACCTAACCAGGCACCTTAGGGTACAGTTTGTAAGACCAAGCATTTTTGGCTCCTTAATCCTTCAGAAACTTCCTGAGATATTTTTGAGACTATTTTTCTTTACATTTTTACCTAAAATCTCCTTTGAATTTGATCTGATTGGCTTTTATCTATAAAGCCAGACTTGGTGGCAGTATGCACTTACTCTCCTGTGCTGAGACATTCAGAGCCTTCTCACCCAACAAGGTTAACAAAGAAGTGAATACTGATCTAATGAAATCAAAAATACATGGATCGTATTCTAACATCTATGATTTAGCATGTCAGAACCACAAAATGGGGCAGTTCTGGACACACACAGAGCACTCACAATTCCTACTGGACTTGCAATATTTGGTTTATCCCACCCAATGTTACAGTGGAATTTTGCATTTCCAGTGTCTATCACACTGCCATTCAGTATTGCCATTCTGCATTCTACATAGATGTTATTTTTCCTTTAATGAGGCCAGTTACTTTTTACCTCCAAAGAATTTCAAAAAATGATGCTTTGCAAGGCAGGGGAGGTGGCAATATACTTCAGAGTATTGACTGCATGTGTTTTGTAAGTCATCTCACCTACTGTACCCCCTTGTGTACGTGGGCATATTACAAAATCGGCATTTTCATTATTATTGCTATTTTTGTAAAAAAAGTCCTCTTATATGTATGGCCTGGGCTTAATAGATTTATTATTTTATCATTCAGCTGGGTGGTTGGCCAGTGCATGAACTGGTCCATTATGGATTTTCAGGGTATTTCTACTTTAAGCTACTCCTTCAATAAATAATAAGAGGATGTGAAGTGCACTTATGCTTCACAGGGCTGCAAAGCCCAGATTTTCATTATCACATTTTGACATTTTTTTCCCAGCCTGAGGTGAGAGAGTGAGAACTTTGAGCACTGTATGACAATAATGGCAACTAAAATGTAAGTATACTGTTCTTATTTAAGCTATGTGGCTGTCCTCTTACAATCCATATGAGGAAATGTAGAGCTTCTTATCCAGCAGCAGATAAGTGGATTGCCTTTAATAGTTTGGTGTGGATGGGTCTGAAGCACTTCATTAAGCACTAATGTATTTTGCATCAGTATTTAGTAATCCTGACACCCAGTACCAAATGGTTAACAAGCCTTTTTTTTTTTTTTTTTTTTTTAATATATTTTGAAGTATTATAGCATTATTTTAAAATTATTGTTTCTGTCATCTATATAGTAAGGTGCAGCTAGCACCAGGATTTTACCACAAGGAGCATATTTTTCCTGATCTCTAATTCATTATGTTGCAGGACTCCTGATCCACACAAATTCTTTTACTCTTGGAAGATGTGGAAGTCTGTGTTTATGAACAGACATTCAAAAACTACAGCTGCTTTGATATATATGTGGGATTTGCAGAAGGAAGCACCTTATTTTAGCTGTGGGGTGATACCTTCTGTCAGGTCAGTAAATATTGGATTGAAGTAACAGCATTTTATGATGCAAGCAGTGACTGTTTTTCTTTTCACTTGTCTTAATTTACTGCTGTTTTCCAAATATAGATATATATTCATTTCATTAATAAAAGAACATTATTGTTGCATTTTGCCTCTTAGCCCATCCATTATTCATACCAGCTAGGAGACTGAACTGGGGATGCAGCTGTTCATGCATTAATCTAAGAACCCTTCCCTTTACTTGTTTTCGTTCTGCAGGAACATATTTGCAATTTGTCTGTAATTTTTGTGATGCTTTGTTAGTGTGTGGAATTAAATAGACATATGCATTGAAACATCGGTCTTTATCTTCCAGTGCATTCTTTTATATACACATATGTGCATAGATGTATTTAAATGCTCACTCCAACATAATTTTATCCTATTTCCTTAAGTAGTGACCTTGATACATTGAGATACGTAATGGCAGATTTCCTGTCCGTAAAAATGACCATTAAGCAATAACAGCAGCTTTACAATGCAAGGGCTTGAGGCCACGCCAGGCACCCTTTCAGCCTGTCCTTTTTTATATTGTTTTCCATTGGCTTCTCAGGTTATATATATATGTGTGTATATATATATATACATAGGTATCACTGATTCATGATTCCAGACACTTCTTGGAGAGTGCTTCAAAGTCAGCAATGCACCACAGTCCAGGAGTGAAAGACACATTTATTTTTAGCCCCTCAGGCACAAGCCATAACTACGTCAAGTTACATGGTGATTTGGAGATGTGCAAATGACCACATCGAGGAGACAAATCCATCGAGTGGATTTGAACCTGGACCTCCAAATGCAAAAGGCCAATCCTTTAGTGCACCATGTAACTTCGGGCATGGAATTTTGCTAACACGAAAGTAAAAAAGAAAGAAAACCAAATCAATTTGATGTATACTTCATACTATATTGATGAGTGAATACAAAGATAAGTATTCCACACATATAACTGCTGAATTCATATTGCCATATTTAAGCCTGTGTTTACTCTTTGACATCCCCCCTTTTTGGAGACACAATTCCTCAGCTGGTTTCAATTACACGTGGAAGAGACTTAGTGCCAAGTTGTTTGCATGGGTGAATTTTATTTATAGTTTGTAAATCAGTTGTGGTTTTCTTAGTCAAAGAGCAGGAGAAGAGATTTTAAATGAGTTTAGATGTTTGTCTGTTTTCACCAGTATTAAGTTTACAGAGGGTTTTACTGCATTAAAAATGGAATTTTTCAGATAGCAAGCCTAATTCCAAACCACTTTGCCCACTGTCAAGACATTTGCCTTTAACTTTTGACTTGAAAGTGTACTGTATCCACTTGGACAGGTGTTAAGTAACTTGACAGATGCAAAGTACTGGGAATTAGGAACCAAACACAGACTTGAATGAGGGATTTTCAAACAAGCTATTCAGATACTTTTTTAAATGGGACAGAGAGAAGTGTATTTTAAAAATCCAGTATTTTATGATTTCATTATCAACAGGATTGATGATTTCATTACACATACATGTAACTGATGTCCTTGCTATTGTCATTATTTAGCTAATTAATGACTTTCTCATATATTTCCTGTTTTTTTTTTTCTCCTTTAGTTTTTACACAGTGTCTGTAGATTTATCAAAAATAATGTACACTAACATTTTATACTTATGTTAGGTATAGTAATAATTTATACTGATACTTTATATTAGATACACCCAATCTGGTGTTCCCTTGATATTCCGAAGCAGCCCAAAAAGGCAGAAAATGGCCATGTTGGCAGTAGCAGATTAAAAACATGTTAAGATTCAGACATAAACCAGAACCAATAAGGTAATTTAGGCAGTGTCAAAGAAAACATTGGCAAGTTATGCAAAATATTGTCTTCAAAATGTGCTGCCACTGGCAAGAGCTGGTAATGCAGCTGAAGAAGGCTACGTTATGGACACTGCAACACTTGGAGCTAAAGGCAAGTAAGGCTTGAAAGACTTTCACTCTTAATATTCTGGTTTAGTTAGAAAAAGGCCAAAAAACTTGAGCCGCAAAAATGTTAAAAGCATCAGTTAATAAGATTATAAAAAGAAGTTACTCATAAGAAAGTAAATCTAGATATTTCGGAAGGACAATGAGGTGCCATCCTATCCATTTGGATTTTTTGTCATCACTTTGTGTGGTCATTTTTTGTGCTAAGTTCCAGCAGAAGGAAAATTGTAGAAGATTAATATATTGCTTTTGACCCTTTTAGAAATTAACCTATTAGCAAACGGGCTGATTTTGGAGGAAAAAAAAATATCCCAAACATAATACTTCTCCTCAGAGATGAGAAGTGGGTGATCTCTGCTGTCTTTGACTTGAGTTGACATTGGTAATCTGGGGTGAATGAACACAGGAACACACCATAGGCGTTACCCACCTACCCCCAAGCTGCTCTTCCTGGCTATCAAGAATATCCTCAACCAAACCTATCATATTTGGGTCTAAGTGATTTTAGTGATTTGGCCCCTGTATTTTTTTTTTTTTTTTTGGTGTGTGTGTTTGTTTGCTCCTTATATTGGAGGAATATTGAAAGGTTTTCCATGCATTGTATCTTACACCAGCTACAATGACTATTACTGGGCATAAGGTTTGTTGCATTTTAGTACCTCGAAAAAGTCCTGTCACTTAAAACACTTGCACTTATTATCTTCCTGACAAGGAATAAAACAGGGTGCAAAATGAGCAGTTGAAAAATTAGGATTTAGAGGCACTTTGAATAGGAAAGTCTTTTAGGCAGAGAAAGGAAAAGGTTTTCTGGTTGATTGAAGGAGGAAATAGTGCTATTTAAAAAGATATTTTAGAAGACTGCTAGAAACTAGGGATGAAAATGATCAAAGGAGTGGAGAAGAAATGAATAGTTTAACACTAACAAAGGGAGCATTACATTTTCCTTGGGACCTGCTTTCATTTTTCGCTGTACTTGTGAATTCAGGTTAATTTTCATGGGCCTGTGACAAATTAACTGTTTTATAGATCGAAATTGATGAACCTTTCATATGCTTTGCATTTGCGCTCACAGTTACCACTAAAAGTAAACAATTGCTAAATCGAAAATGGTTTTATTTATACTAAAATGCTGGTCACTACAGCAGTTGCTTGTTTCTTGGAGATGAAAGAGGAACAAATACAGACCAGGGCTTGTTCTGAGCTACCCCTGTTATAGCATTTCCTAATTACGCCTATGAGCCCTGATCTCCCAGTTTGCCTTTGCACACTAGGTGCACTGTTTAGAAAGCACTAATTATAAACATTGTTGTTACTGCCCCCAGCTGGAAAACAGAGCAGTTTATGTATGAATAAAGGAGATTATCACCCATCTGCTCCAGCCCATTATTCAGGGATGTGTCATTTTGTATGCTGATGGCAGCCATTACTAGTGCTTTAGTCAAATGGCCTTTTTTATTATTTTTTTTTATAGTTTATTTATTTACCAAGTTGCAGGATTAGAGTCTTTCCCCCTACCTCTCCAAAATGCATATGGTTTGTTTCAAAATCTGGGCTGTGCAGTTAAACTGAGTCAAGGCCAATCTGAGACAGGACTCTCCTCTAGCACAGACTCCTCTTTCTGGTTGTCTGCTCTCCCTGAAGCTGGATTTTAAAAAAATCCAATACTCCATATAACAAATGGAAATACAGATTTCAAATTTATGTATTTTTTTGAGAGGGGTGGGGGAGGACCTAAATAAAAAGTATTAAAGCAGAAAATGAGTGTAAACTGATCATGGGTAGCAATTATACTGTGGGAAGATAAATCAGTGATGAAGCTCCTGTGAGCTTTCCTCTGTTTTACAGAGAAGGTGTTACATTTGCCATTATTTGCCAAAGTCCTGCCTGACACAAAATGCCAACTTTCCCTAGGAAATGGAAAAGATAAATGCTTCTAATACTATCACATTTGGCTGAAGCTGGGCACTCAGGACCCATTCTCCCCTTCTTCAAGAGCAAAACCAAAAAACACAGCTGCTGTGCTGCTGTCTCCTCACTTAGCTATGTTACAGAACTGGAGCCTGCGAAGAATGATGCCAAGGGACAAAACAGACAAAGCATGTTTTCCTTTTTTTTTTTTTTTTTCAGGTTGCAGAAGGTTATAGCCATGAAGACAAGTGTGATAGGCTAGAATTACAGGTACTGCTACGCATTCAAACACTTGGAGTGGAAGAGTTGCTCAGTTCCTACCAGCCAGTGTTTAAATGATGGATGGGAACTACTTTTATACTTCTTGGCTGAAAAGTAGGATTTTTTTTTTCTTTCCCCAGAACATCCATATCACAATCTACTTAATCCTCAGTGTGCACTCAGGGAACCGCTAGGTTTTATGGAAACTGTGCTGCAGCCTGATCCATGCACTCAGTGAAATGATCCAGGGGTGGAATTTTGCTTCACTGGAACACTTGCAGTGATCAGCTCTGCCGTTTTGCCAATGTGGTTAATTTGCTGATTTTTTCCGAATACCTCACAGATGAGTTTCTAAAGGCTTCAATTATTACAGTGTTAGAAAACCCAGCTTTCGTGAGAAACGTATAAAAATCTCCTTAGCTATCAAATCCCAGGTCTTATGAGTAATAATGAGGAAAAAAGCCAGCAAATAACCACTTGATGGAAACTGCAGGGCCCTTGATTGATTGAGGAGGTGTGTGGGCCTCATGTGGGCTTTCAGAACAGGATCCCTCCTAGCCCCTGCTCCAGAATAACCCACTCCCGCCCAGAGCCCCATTTTATCATACAGCCAGCTAACAACAACCCTGGCATGGTTACACAATGAAGAAAAAAATATATTAAAAAGACTCATGCAATATTGAAAAAAAAATCAAAGAAAAAGAAATAGGTATCAGAAGGGTTTTAAACACAAAATAGAAAGAATGCATCATTAGAAACACAAGCTTACCAGCACATACAATGCATTGTATTTCATTGAACTTGGGAGAGTTTCTACGTACTACATTCTGCAAATGCATTGTTCCATCTAAGGTAAGGATTGTGTTCAGTGGGTTTAAAACGACAGTATATAGCTCCATATCTCGCATGGAAAAAAAAAGAGGGAAATATATATGCTGAGAGCCTGTTGCTGCTCCGTGCGTTTAGAGGCAGGAGCAGGCAGGAAGCAGATGCCTTAAGAAGCAATAGGAGGGGGGGGGCACACCCCAGCATATCTGGAAGGGTTTCTATATACACTGTCCTTTTAACTAGAAGGGGAACTGAGACTGAGCATGTGAGATGGAGAGAAAGCTGGCGATGTGGGTGTGAGGGATGGGTGAAGAGAGGGAATGGGGAAGGGGGTGTGTGGCATCTCAACCGAGATTCAAACAAAACCAATAAAAGCAGCGTATGGACCGGAGAACAAATCAAAAAGCATGTTTATCCACCAAAGGAACTGGTTAATGGAGACTGCCAGCACGTTGCCATGGAAACACTGACTGTTGGCGCTGCACCATCTCATACCTTATCCAATACATTCCTGGTTGTTGGTAGTAGTCCAAAGACCCTGATCTCTTGATGGTAAACCCGTGGTCCAGCTGAGCAGAGAGAAACGGGGCAACTCAGTGGATCGACATTAGGCTAAAGAATTAAGACTCCAGAGCAAGCTGTTCCTTATTTAAGTGCAATATTTACTGTTTTCACTTTCAGAAGGCACTTATCTAGCATCCTAAAGCTATGTACCGGAGACGAGAAAGAAAAAGAAAAAAGTAAAGGAACAAAAGGAAAATATACTAACTTTAGAGTCTGTCTTCCTAAATTAGAAGCCAATTTATTCAAGCTAAAATGGAGTTTGTGAAATAGGTTACTTAATGCATAATGCATTCATTTAAAAGTCTGACAAATATCTTGTTACCTCTGAAGACAGAAGTGCCCTTTTAAGTTGCACATACCAGTAATGGAAAATTATCTTTTGCAATTAAACTGAGAGGTTTAATAATTTCTAAAAAATGCAGTGCAACCATCACAAGGGGCAGGCTAGACAGACTACACAAGGCTTAAATTAGACTGCTTCATAATCATGGAATGTGTAAAGATTAAAAGAATCAGGTTTTGATACCCCATCAATCATGGTAATTCATTTCTAAAAATGCGTTAACCTTGGAGAGGACTACTCAGAGCCATGAATAACATTGTTTATCATTTCAGCTTACACCTCATGCTCAAAAAGATAACAGTACAAAACTATTAGGTATAAAATTGCACCAATTAAAGTCAAAATGGAAACGAACTTAACATTGTGTCCAGTAAAGTGTACTTCGTGGTATTGTTTAAGGAATATAGATCTTTGAAGTTTAGTTTATTGTTAGCAGAATAATGTGCATAGGAACAAAGAAAACAGGCTGTTTTCTCTAACCCTCCTGTGCTGCACTAGCAAACGTCGTTAGACATCGTTAGCCGAGTTAAATAGGATTTCAGGGGAAAATATCTGGAGGGAGACACTCTGCCCACTTTAAAATTGGAAGTTGTGATGCTTTTCACATTTTGCCCTATGAAGAGAAAAGGCCATTTTGTGCTTCAGTAAGAGCATGGCACTTATTTCTGACACTGGGAACAGTTTCTACTTCTAAATTCAGGAAAATGGTTCAACACATTTCTGGTTATGAACTCCTTGAAGGGCAGCTACGTGATAATTGTAAATTAAAATTTCTCTTGATGACTGTATTGCAAGTGTAGAATTTGATAATTTTTTATTATTATTATTTTTGTTAAAACAACGCCTGTTTCATCTTATTTAGAATTATTTACAGGACGTTTCCTGTTTAAAACATGAGAACCTTGTACCTATAGTTTATTTTCTGTTGCCTTAACTACACTGGTCTGCTATTGCCATCTATTGGCTACCTACTATACTGCATATAAACATACAAAAGGGATGCTTTTTAAAAAAACAGATCAAAAAGCAAAAAGGTCGCTCTAAAATCGGATAGCAAAAAAGTATAGCTAAAATCGGGGGGGGGGGGGGGGGGGGGGGGCGGTTTGGTTTTCTAAAAAAAATTAAAAAAATTTAGCCGGTGTGGAAAAAATAACACAAAGAAAAAAAAAAAAAAAAAAAAAAAAAACAGATGATACACACTGAGCTCAGAACAACACAAACAACAGATAGGAAGTGACATATGAATCACGGGTTCATCTTTAAGCCAAGCAAAACTAACAGACTGAACTTGGCTTCTCTTCCACACCACCCAAGAAATCCCCCTTTTAAAAATGCCACTTGCAAGATGTCATTTTGTTTTATACTCAGCGGAAGGCATGGCAATGACCCATCCGCTGCCCTCCCCTTGCCTGGCTGCAGGCAACAGCCCTAGTTTGGCATCCCCAGCTGACACTGGCCCCTGCAAGAGGCAGAAAGCTGCATCAACTTCCAGCACAGCTTTTTTTTCCTTTTCTGTCCTACTCCATTCCTGTGAGTCTCCAGCTGGAATTTACTCTCATTGCCAAGACAGAGACCTCAAACAACCTTAGCATTACATTATCGTTAATCTTTTCCTCTGTCTTAACAATGGCAAAAATACAAGCACATAAGTGACAACATATAGGCAAAGCTTTAACATTTCAGACGAGAACATAAACTGAATGATGCTCAGTTAATATACAGATTTATGGTACACCTCTGGATTGTAAAAGTATTCTTAAAAAAAAAAAAAATTAAAAAAAAAAAATTGGCTCTTGGCATTAAGACACTGCCACTAAAACCCAGCATGTACAGCCACAGGGTATTGTTTAGTGGCCAAAGAAAACATAGGATGATGACATCCTTGAAGAACTGAATGAAAAATTCCAGTCCCAAATTTCAAAAAAGACTACTTAGTGAAGGCCTGTTTTTGTGATTTTACTGCAGTATCTTTATAAACACCATCACAGATGTACAAAATAAGCTGTATGAGAAACCTGACCCTGCAAATCTTTTGGCACGTACTTAGCAGTAACATGGCCATTCTGACACAGACCAGCAGGGACCTAGCCTGGCAGCCTATCTTCTGCAGTGACCAGTAGTTAATGCTTATGACAAGAGTTTAAGAATAGGGCAAGAATAGTGATCTTTCTCCCATGTACTCTCCCATCAGCAAGCAGTGGGTTTTAGGGACTTGTTAATTCTATTGCTGTTTTAGAGACTGGCTCTCCAATTAAAATTTTGCTGGCAAAGCTATGTTGGTTTAAGGGAAGTTTTTCCCAACTGACAGAGTTATGCTGGCAGAACTTTTAATGAAGTATTAATGTACGAACAGAAAAATCTCTTTGCTGGTGCAGTTAATTTTGTTTGAGAAATCATCTCCTGCTACATCAGCAAAGGAGCTACTTTCCTAGGCATACACAACACATTCATTTTGGTAGTTTGTCCAAACGGCCAAATCCTTCTAAATGTGGACAAACTTAAAGTCTGGACACATGCATGAGAACTTGTAGGATGTCTCTGTCCTGAAAGGTCAGAGGTAACTTTTACAGAGGATTACTACAACAAAGCAAACATAAGCCTGAGCAAAAGGAGTCCATACAGTGTACTTAGATATTGCTGAAGGAAGCAGTAGCCACAGTACTTGTACGTAAAAAACACATGGCTTCAAACTTCCTCCCAGTCAAGCTGACCACAAACACGTCCTTATGAATGAAGTTTTTGTATTAGAGTCTTACAAACTTACGTTTTCGTATTAGAGTTTTAATTGGTGCATATGATAAATAGTGCTTGAGATCTTTGAGGTGTGTTAATTCTTACCAAAAAGAAAACAGACATATGGTATCATACCAGTGTGGGGACAAATTAAGAACTAAATACCACAGATTAGCTGTCTCTGCACATAAATAGAGTTAGAAAACTCAAAATAATGCTAATACTTGTAACTATTAAGTAATCTCTATAAATATATGCACATATTAACACATTTTCACAGACACAGACACAGATGTGTTACATAATATATAGAACGCATCTCTATATATTATATACACAAGCACTCACTCAAAAAGTTACAGTAAACATACAGGCAGGCACAATAAAACAATATTTTTGTAGAAAATATACTTAGTGCACGTCTTCATTGCTGAACACTTTTTTCAGCATCTGTATGTACTTTGAAAATTCTAAATGCAGAGCAGGCTTAGTTAATAAGATTTACTTCTATGATATTTGATATTGCACAGTTAAAAGGAAGATTCCCAAATGTAAAACCCTAATGACATGCATGTCATTACATACACTTTCAAATGCAGAAACAACACTTAAAGGTTTTGTTGTTTTGCTTTTGGCTTTATTTTACTTATTAAAGGTAATTTATTTTTAAAATCATAATTACCTAGCTTTTTGGATCATTATGAGAACATAAAGAGGTCTGTAATGCCCCATCTCTTCCAAAATTTTAGAAATTAGTTCACACAAGCCAAGCAAACCATTTTCTGAATTTTGTAAAAATATTCTAAATATTTCTACTTTATCAGCCAACCTGCAGGGTTAATCATGCCAGAGTATGATGTTCACCCATAGAGATGATCGCTAAAAAAAATTAGTTAAATTTCCAAAGACTAAAAAATAAATAAAAGCAATTAAAATATAAACAAACTTTTTTTTTTTTTTTCCTGATTTGTAATGTTCTGCAGTGGAAAGATTCACTACCATGCCTTTTTCGTTACTAAAGTGTCAAAATGCTGTAAACAATTCCTTGGCAGAGCAACTAGGGCAAAGAAAAAAATAAAAGAAGAGGGTGGGGAAACTAAAAAATAACGGAGGCGACAGATGGATGAGGACAGAGGCATAATTTCTTGCTTCTAAGCTTTGAAGTCATTAGCATGGAGGATCTGAGCAGTAGTTCTCATGGACAAGCGTGCTGGCAGTCCACTCGAAAGGAACACAGTTTCAGCTAGTCTATACAGAACATACCTGCAGTTCAGATGAGCAATGGGTATGTGATGTTTTAGTTGTGGGAGAGTTGTTGCAGTATTATTGCTTAAAAATTAAAAAAAAAAATAATAAAAAAAAAAAGCTGACTATGTTAGCTGATGACTGAGAAAATCTAAGAAAAGCATGAGGAACAACTTGCTTCCATGTTGAGGAACTTTAGGGTTGGAAAGAGTAAAGAAAAATATGACAGAGGCACAGCTTGAAATTTTAAGTACTTATACCAAGTAACTTTGAGAGAGTATCCATTCTACTGTACAAACACAGTTCACACCTGTGAGTCAGATTGCATGTGCTGAGCTGAGTTTACTTCATGCTGATTTAACTCACCACTGGAGGGGCTGAGCTGAGAAACATGAAAGTGGAAACAGTACAAGAAAGTGTACACGTGCAGTCACACCACCTGCAATTTATGGAAGCTGGGAACGAACACTGAGTAATCTGATATGGGAATGGTTATGTTTAATGTGTCACTTATTTTTAGTGACTATTTGGAGCATTAACATTACCATGAATAATAAAGAAAAGCTTACAAACACAGGCAGATGTATCAAAAATATAAAGGATGTGCACATTACTATTTAATGGCATTAGTATGAATAAGCTCATAAAACACTGAATATATTCTGTGTGTATGTGTATCTAATATACATGTTCACCTTTAGGCAAAAACTACAAATGTGTATGATGTATACTATGCAGAGGATGCCACTGAAACCTCAGTAAAGCTTGGCCAACATTTTGGTCAAGCTTGGTTTCAGAAGCTCCCACACATTATGGACTGGAATGTCGAGACTGCAGTTGCAGTGTGACAGAAGGCAGCAAGAAACTCTATTGAGTCTCCACCCAATTAGGTCCTTCTGCCCAAAGGGGAAGCAGCTTGTAAGCTGCATGTGGCTTTGGCATGTAATAGTAACATGTTAATGCTCAGCTAAACCTGAAGTGGCTAGACTAGCATCAACCACGAAGGTGGCACTTCTCAGCAAGCTGTGAGTCATCATAGCTCTCTTTGGTGTCTTCAAAGAAGAGAAGCCCAGGTTGCCATATGGGTTTTCTGTTACAGTTCTGAAGTAATTTTCACTCATTGTAAAGTGCTGCTGTCCTTCTGCTACAATCTCTGTACTGCCCCAATCCATGTGATGATTCTGCTGCCAAGTAAAATGTCATGATACCATATTTCAAAGTGTTAAGTCTATATTGGAGTTAGGTCCAACAATCTTCTGGTGGAATGGGGAAGTGTGCATACTGTTAGATCTCCTAGGGATGTTAAATAACAACGTGACTCACAAGGAGACTCAATGGAGAAACTGTATCAGTCTATGTTTATATTAATTGTTAAAACTATCTGAAGATTGACTCTGTCTAGTTTCTTTTGGTGGCATGTCCTAAACACACACAGTCTTGTGGGCACATATTTAAGTGTTTCAGCCGTGTATTTCAGATGCTTACTGCTATGACAGAAACTCCAGCTGCTGTGCTGTTCGGTTTAGGGCCTGTGTTGAAATGCTTCTTTATCTTCCCAGCTACTGATAGCTGATGTTCATTCTCTGGAAGGCCATCATCCTGCAGAGAAACAAAACAAAACAAAACTTCAGAGAGAAAAGACAAAGAAAAGGCATTGTCTGATAGCACCTGCCAATATAAAGAAGTTCACAAAAAAGGTTGCAATGAAATATGGGTCAGTCATTGTCTTGATATTTGTAGGATCATATTACATAATGAATGAACCTCTCTCTTCTTCTTTACACATCTTTCTTTCAAACTTTTAATATTTCAAAGCATTATAAGCTTGGACCAGTTTATTATTCTGTTTAGTCGTCAAATACCTTTAAAGATAATGAGCTCAAACATAGAAGGAAGCCATGAGATTACAGAAACCAGAATCTTCTGGTTTGGTAGGATGCAGAAAAGATTTCCAAATGCTGCATGAAACACCAAGTTTAGAATTGCTGTATTTTGACTAAATTCTATCTTTTGACACAAGAATAAGGGAAGATTTTCTTTAACAATGTGAGTAGAAGGCTTTAAATTTTGAGGCAGTTTGATACAAGCATGCACTGGGTATTTGTCAAAATCTAACCTGAGGCAAGGCACTTCATACCTTGTGCCTGTGGCCTCCCCAAACCAGTCACAGCATAGGTATTTATAGGACTTACTCTATATTATTACATTTTTGAACTCCTTCTGGTGCTGCCTGATGTTTACCAGTCAAAAAGGTGACAAGCCCAGGGATTGTGGGGTTGGGTGAGTGTTCCAGCTCCAGCTCAGTGAGCCCCAGGGAGAGGAAATCCAGGCAAGGCAGCAAGCTGAGACATGCCTCAGCCTAGGCCTGCTATGTGGGTGAACACAGGTCCTCACAAACATCACGATATATCACTGTAGACATTTGCAGGTCAGTTTGGGGCATCTGGTATGCAGAGGTATCCACTGCCTGGGCAGGACAGCCGAGCCAGCCTGGAGTCAGCTGTGGGTGGCCTTTTCTTCCTTGCCAAAACCCACGTGTTCTCAGCTTGAGCAAACCTGAGGTAAAAGTACACAGCTACACAGCCAAGTACAGGCAGACACATGTTCTCCTGTCGTGTGCACCCAGCCAGCCAGCTGTGCGAGGGCTCTGGCCCAGAAGCTGTTCTGCATCTGGAGGTGCCCACTCCTGGCTGATGTATCCTGCTCCTGGCAGCAGGAGTATCTATCTGCACCTAGGCATGCAGCCAGCCACCATGCAGAAGCCAAACCCTAGCAAAAAGAAAGGAGATTGCAGTTTTGCACAAGTCAACAGGTTGAATTAAAGACCAAAACAATATGGGAGCTTCTAAGAAACTGCAAAAAAAAGGCCCTTGTGCCTGATTCAGTGGGCAAGAGGGAACCAGGAGTGTCAGTGCAAAAAGCCACCGCTTGTGAGACTTCCCTGCTAGCAGAATAATCAGGATTTCAGACAATGACACAGAATATACAGAATATGCAAGATATCAGGTGCCTGGTCATCCAGGGCCCTGATATGCATCCACCTATTACTGCTTTGTATGTGTAGCTATCAATAGTTGAGAAAGATCCTGAAAGTACACTTAAGCAAAATTCTAGCAGAAAACATGGAAACGAGATAAGATCGGAATATAGAGAGATTTCAAACTAAGATCAGAATACAAAGAGATTTCAGACATTTTTCCTTCTGGTTTTACAGTGACTCTGAGTGCACATAAAGAGTTACACAGTTGTTGCAGTAAATCATGATTGCTGTGAACATATGGGAACTTTAGGGAGGTTGGTTTGGGTTTGTTATTTATTTAGTTTGGGGAGTTTGTGTTTAGAGATCCCTCACTCACCCCTTAACAAAATGTCTCAGATGGCAAAATATGGTCAAGTGCACACAGCTGCAGAACACAAAACAAAACAATGTGACCCAGTAGCTGATTATTGTCTAGCACTGGGGAGTCTTGGCTCAGTGGTATATGACCCCTAAAAATAAGCTGCTTTCCGCTGACCTTGCCTTTCCCAGAAGAAAGTCTATAAAGTGAGCTCTTCTTCACTGAAGGAAAAAAGAAATCATTCTCTTGGCTTTCTTCACAACGAAAGCCTGCCAAAGTTTCACGTTGTCTTGTCAAAAGGCTAAATTACAGAGAAGACAATAGTTACCAAGACTGTGGTAATATTTTACTGGTGAAGCACCATACTCTCTGTTCCAGTGGCAATCTGCCAGAGACGTGTACTTGGGGCTATAGCATTCAGATGAACCATTTTTCAGCTCTGTTTAGGATGTAGCATAGGTATGTATGGGCATCTCTCTATCATTATTGCATTTTCAAACTACTATTGGTGATACCTGATGTTTACTATTTTTTTTATTCCAAAGTGCTTTGTAAACAAGCTAATATATATTTTTGCTGGTTCCTGGAATCACTTCAATCAACAATAAAATAGATAGATATTAAGGGCAAGAGATGACAGCTGTTTAACTACGAAAAAGTTAAAAAAAAATAAAAATAAAAAAAATGAACACCATCACGCCAAATTCAGCAGAGTCTTCAGGGTAAGTTGTAGACATGGAAAACAGGCTAAATATTCCTGACAAGAATTTCATCAGGTTGCTGTGATGGGAAGGATGCCAGCCCTCAAAGAGGTTAGAATTTTTCTCCCCCTATGTTAACCTCTAGGAATATGAACTACTTCTTGCAGTGGGTTACAGCCACAGGATTTCATCTTAGCTGTAGCAGTCTGGACAAGATCTTTTAAAGATGACTTGTGATTTTTGGTGCTCAATTCAGGGAACTTCAAAAGGTTATGAATTTCTGATAATGCTGACTGCTGATTCTCTGAAAGAAGCTCTCTCATGAGCATGTTTCAGACAGAAGCTGGGAAGACAAAATTCTTCGACAATTTCAAAAGTCTGGTCCAGAATTTAAGTTTTCATGTGGGCACTGTTAACTGCCTGGGATCTTCCAATTATTATTTTTTCATCAGGCTCCACAAAATCCCTTTCATGTTCTATTTGCAAGAATTCATGTAAATAAATAAATAAACTCAGCAGAGGATCTTGGCATCATTTGAGTAATTAACAAATCCTGTTTTCATATCTGCAGTGTTCTGTATGGCAGGAGACATAAAAAAGGAGTGTTAAGAAGACTGAACAAAGTTCAGGATTCCCAAACTCCTGTTGCCCTGAAGCACTCAGATTCACTTCACAAGCCAGTCACAAGAGTTTTACTTCCCAGGTCGGAATGCATCAGATGAAGAGGTCATTATATAAAAACCAGCAGAAAATTAGAGCAAATAAAAGTGCTGGGAAAGCTTTTTGGCTGTTTCCTTTAAGGATTACAAGGAGATTTTTATCTGGGCAGTGTCCTAGGGTGTGACCAAAAGTACAGCCACTGATGAGTAAGAAATGTCATTTTAAATTAACTTTCTTACAAATGTTATGTTTATTACTATTTACTGCTTGGTTATTCATTTCTTTTACACACAAATCTCCAAGGCAGACATGGTTAAGGACATATATAAAGGCTACAGTTTCCCTAATTCTTTTTAAGCTAGTGTGCCATCTTCCTCCTCCAGCAAAAGCACATCACATTTTATATTGATTATTTTAACAGAGAAGGATTTACAGAATGCAATCCGTCCCTTTCAGCATTCACTGCTCAGTAATGTACAAAAAAAATAAAAATAAAATAAAATAAAATAAAATAAAATAAAATAATACTCAGACAACAGAGTAGTTTTGTCCCGTAACTTGCCACTAGTATACTGCAGGTTATATAACATTACCAACGTTTAAAATGTCAGACCTCAAGCTTCCAGCCCGTCTTACAGTTCTTTGGGTTTGCACAGAATTTGAGCAGGTAGAAGAAGGAACTGGGGTCCCAATAGGGGAAGTATAAACTGATGGATTTGTTTCCAGGTCTAAGTGTACTGCATGTGAGAGACAAATCCAAATAAACTAAATGGAGGGGGCAAAGGACTGCTGCTGAATTGCATTTAGAATTCAAGATCTCCATCTGTGGCAGTGGCAAGTAGCCAACGTCTTTTCAGGTTTTGTTTTTTGAATTGAAAACAGCTGGGATATTATTGACATAGGAACTGCTTTACTGGTCTGACTCTGACCATAACAAGTTTTGTAGTTTCCAAAAGGGTTCCAGCTATTTTTATAGCAAAAACTGAAACTGAAATGAGGGTTGGCTCCTATTGAAACTGTCAAAGTACATTCCAGGAATCTCAGCAATTTACCAAGTAATCACATAGTAAGCAGCTATAAAGTGGAATGGTTATTTACAATCTACAAAATGGTTTTATATAGTGTAAGCAGTAAGAATACTTCTATCAAAAGTTTGATCAAAGAGGGAAAATGTTTCTTAAAATTGTCAAAGAAAACACATGCCTGCCTTTCAATCCAGCTGCCCTATCCAGTGTTTTAGCTTCAAGTTTACCATTATACAAATAGGTCCAAAACCGAAATACAAAAAGGAAAAACAAAGCCCAGAATTTGATGCCATGGAGAGCTGTTTAAGCAGGTTAGCTGGGAAAGTGGAGTGTTAGATGAAAACTCCAGGTGCCATTTTTCTTCTGCAAAGGAGAATATTTTATGAAAGTTGCAGAAAATTGCCCGGGACACACATATCTCAGAACATTTTGTAAACAGGGACAACCATATTAATTATTTGTTCTGAAATTGGGAATGAGGTACAGGGAGGCTGTACTCACAACTGGTCAAGCTGGGGATGAGAGTACTGGAATGAGAGGTCGGATGTGACACCAGTCTGTCATTCTGCCTCTGCACATAAGGAGCCTTTTCTTGCTAGGTTTTCTGTCATGTGTGCCTCAGACCCACTCGAGGGAAGTATCCTTTTTCATACTTAAGCACCTGTTTCATCTCAGCCATGTTCTTATTTCTCCTGAAGTGAACTAGGTATTTAGTGCAATCTAGTTAATTTTGTGGCTAACAGTAAGCATTTCCGTGTGAATCCCTGAAACAGGAGTAACCTTTGGAACGCGCTCAAGCACTTTCCTGAACTGGTCCCAGTGCTAGCCCTTCTTGTTCCAGAAAAAATATCTGCATGATACTTATGAGAATTCAAAAGAGGTTTTGATTTGTGTTACAAGCTATCATTAGCATATTGCTGAAGACAAAACACTGACTTGTCTCAGTTCCTAAGAGCAGCAACTGGACAGAAAAGAAATTACAGAACTCTCATGGAATATTTGCTTCAGTTATTGATGGACAGAGCTGCTACAGGTTTTGCTTGCAAAGAGTTATAATCAGCATAAAACTACAAGAAGTGCAGCGGAGCTGGACTAAAGCTGAGTTAAACTCAGTACCTAGTTTCCAATAGTGCATCAAAGCCACAGTTCATGAAGATAGTATGTTTAAGGAACGAAGGCAAGAAGAAATTGAACTTTCCTTGGTATATTGTCCAATTTCTGCCAACCAAGTACTTAAGAACTTTGTGATCCTGAAGTTTTATCCAGACCACAGTATTTAACAGGTGCCAATGGGATCACCCTCCAAAAATCTATCAAGCTCCCTTTTGAATCTATTTATACTTGGCCTCCACAGCACCTGCTGGCAAAGGGATCCATATTGCAGAAACCCAGGAATTTGTGAGGCTGCTTCAGTAACCAGAGAATTCGCTGCTGGTGCTCTGCAATGCTGGAAGACTTCAGACATCTACTCCTTTCCCTGTTCCCCTTTGCAAGAAGTATTAGCAAGAGCAAGGAGCGCCCCATCACCTTGCCTGCATACCACAGCCTCAAATTGCTGCACCTCTTCTTAACGCATCTTGTTAACAGACCTTCCTAAGACACACTGTGGAGTAACTGAAGCAAAATTAAATAAATAAATAAAAAGTGTCGGGGGGGCGAGCAGATGACTCCAATGTATTTTTCACAAACAAGAAGATTAGCAGCCACATACTTATGTTGCATAAACAAGTGGTGTTTCAATAGCCTCAGCAGAAGTATGCAGACTGACATAGTGGGTGACCTGGCCTCTCCACTGCTTCTTACCAGTCTCCTCCATCTCCTCACCAACATGCCAGAAATACCCACCCTCTCTTCCCCATGGAGATAAAGAGACACTTTAGTTACCAAAAGTCATTATAAATTGTGACAGAACACTTTGTCCAAGGACAGTACCTGGCACCAAGGAAAATTATTATTTCAGCTGCTTGAATGTCATCTTAAAAATGAAAAGATTTTCATCACACACTGTCCTGGATCCTTGTACTCTCTGTACACAGCAAATGTGCTCTGCATGATAATACCATTTACAGTAAGAATAATTTAAAAATACAGTTTGGGCAGTAAGGTAGCCTCCAGGACTAAAGCATATACTTTGTAAACACTTCAGTAATCATCACTATTCCAGGCAATATCAAGGTCAGTTCCAAAGAAAAAATATTAGCTTTTGAGGTTATTGTATCTGAATTTTTTGAGCAGTGTTCCAGGGAGAAAAATTGTTTGGATACAGCAACTCAGGGAATCTGTTAACTGAGGGACAAAACAGTATTCTAGTGAGGATTGCACATTCCAACTTGTAACAAGGAAATTGAAATATTATTTCTTTCTCCTTTAATTTTTTTTTCTCTGCTGATTGCAGTTGTATTTTTTTTCTCAATCTTCCTTTCAGAATTTGAATCTGAACTTTCTCCAGTTTTTTCTTTTTGTCATTCAAATATTTTAAGAAATATTAAATATGAAATAATTGACAAATACTTAGTGTCCTTGTCTCAACATTAATCAGAGACAAATCTCTTTATTCTCTGACAGAGGTATCCATATGCTACTTCACTGATTACCACTTCTATGGCAAATGTCCAGTCGCTTAGAGATAAGCCAAGATGCATAAATAGCTATTTCATGGTAACTCATATTAAATTGATATGGCTGCACATAAATACATGTGTATTTCAGTGTCAGCAGTTAAGTATGATGCTAAAGGTTTCCCCGTTTCATGCTGGATCAAGTAGGTTTAACACCACAGACTGTATTTCAATAGCTTTTAATCATGACTGTCGGATTTGTGAATCCATCTGATTTTAGGAGAGCAAAATGTGCCACTGAACTCACAAGCTGATTGTTAGAGGTATAAATCTGTCGAGTGTGGTTGAGATATGTTGAAAAATTGGCACAAATTATTTCAGAGAAAATGAAACTGAGCATGCATAAAATAGTAAATACTCCAATGTACACACAATATACTAAAACAGCATGTAACCCAGCTTATTTCCAGTTAAATCTGTGGCATTTTTTAGAACATGATGGCTCCAAAAGGGCATAGAAAGGATGTGACAGAGAAGAGCTCAAAGATGCCAAATTAGAAGCAGCATCTGCAAGCCTGAAAATACTTACATTAACCCATGGATGTTCAAGAACTTGCAAGGCTGAGAACCGCAGATCTACATCTACTTGAAGCATCATTGTGATAAGTTCCTGAGAAATGGAATACTGGGTCAGACTTAAATGTTTTGAAGAACAAATCAATAGATTTAATTTACTGAAGTGCTTTTCAGCTGATTACAGAAGAGTGCTCAAAGACAGAATGAACTACCAGCTGCAGAAATATATTGAGATTAGTTTAAAAAAAGAAAACAACTATGAACTGATCTTCAAGCTGAACTTTTATATCATTACCTAACAGTACCTTGAAAAGCTAGAGGACAGTTCTGAGTTACAGTTCTTTTGCCACTGTTTAAGAGAAAAGCACTTAAGACATAATGTATGAAACAGATGATCACATGAAATTAGGTTAGCTTCCCATTAAGAAAAAGACAGTTTCTCTGTAAGGAAAAGGCCAGCAGATCCAGAATTTTACTTTAAGCTCTTGTTTAAATAACATAGAAGATATTTAATAAACCACTTTTAAACATTTTTTCACTCTTTGATTTCCTCTGCAATTACCTTATTTTCAACTATAATGTAAATAAACACATATCTAATTCCATAAGTGAGTGGAATGCACAGAAAATAGGATTGCAGTGTGATGGCAAATAAAGGGATATCACCAAAGTTAATAATTATTACTGACAAGGAGAAGAAGCTAAATGGCCTTCTAATGCTTCAAAACAAAATTTGGAAGAAGGGGCTTTACAGAAAAGGACCTGCAGAGTTCTCACTACTGATGGTCCTGGAAATGATCCTGGGCAATCTGCTCTAGGTGGCTCTGCTTGAGCAGAGGGGTTGGACCAGATGACCTCAAATAGTCCCATCCAACCTAAAGCATTCTGTGATTCTGTGATCAGATATGTAATAAAGCCTGCTACAAAATAATGATATGGATTAGAGGACTTCCAACTCTAAGAGCGTATCTTATTTGTTAACCTCACTAACTAACAAACTAAAACACCAGTCCTAATCACCATCCACATATCTGCAAATGCAGGACGTTATCAGCACCATAGAATGGAGACTCAGAACACTACTCTTATTACTCACATTCACTTTCAAATCACATGTATTGTGATTAAACACACAGAGAAAGAAATAGGAAGACAGTTTTGTCTGGATTTGCCTTACAGACTGTAGAAACTGGCAGAACTCTTACATTATCAGGGAAATTAAACACTTTACATGTTAACCAAATGAATAGCCTGTATGTTTGTGTTTTTTGACATACACATATGTACTATCTGTCTATATATATGTATATAACTATAGTGAATGTCAGATCCCTAGGAAGTCTGTGAGGGAAGCTGTTGTTTCAGCACACTAATGAGTTAAAAAACTTGATCTACTCTGCAAGTACAAGCAACTCCGTCCGGATCTGTATCTGAAAAGTGCTGTATCTGTTTTAGCACATCCCAACCTCTAACTCCTCCCTGTCATGTGCGAAGAGGCTACAACCCATGAACTGGTGGACAAAAGAGGTCTGTATTTCATACCACACTGACACCAATGAGGAGTTACAGGCAATGCTAGGCCCAGTTCTTTGACAGAAAGAAACAACAGATGTATCATCTAATGAGATTAATTAGGAAAAACAGCCTCCCTGTAACATTATTATATCATATTCAAAGACTCCAGGTTGGAACCTAGTCCCCATTGCAAACACATAAAAAGCACGGTCCCAGGGAGCTTTCAAGCTAAGAAGAGTAGATCAAGCAGAGATACTCAACATTTTTCTTGGTAAGTAAGGTTGCTGGGTGTCTCTGTTGTATGAGACATCATATAGAGATGGGGTCCATTTCAGAACTGCCTCAATCTAACAGACAGTGATCAAGCAACAGTTTACTTGATAACCCATGGGAATTTAGAGGTGCAGCAGGGATGTATGAGATGTCAAATACAGATCTGTGAAACGGTAACAGCCATTATCTCAGGCACTGGGAATATTACTGGAGAAGTGTCATCAATTATATAAACTCACCTTTGCAGAGTCAGAAACATTGTCCCAGTATGGAGACGGAAAATCCACCTGTCCCATCAAAATCTGATCAAAAAGCACTTCCTGGTCATCTCCACTTCTGTAAAGTAAAAACCAAACAACCAAAAAAAAAAAAAAAAAAGGACAACAAAACCCACAGAGACATTATTTCCAGAGCTGGTTTTAAAAAGCTTCTTGAAATTGCTTGAGTATGCATTTGGAACCTGTTTATTCTCCTCAAGCATACAACCACAGGTGTGAATGCTGAGATCATAACACAAAGTGCATTTCTATCTTCTTTCTGAGGTAACCTGCTTGTCTTTAGGACTGTCAAACACTTCAATTGCTTTGAGGGGGAATAAAGATCTGACATACCCTTATTAAGTGGTTTACACTTTATTTACTTTTTACCAACCACAAAATATGTTCTATTTGGTCCATGAAAGAAGATGTTTATTTTACTGTATACTTTAAATGTCAGGCAAAGGCACCCAGAACCCATAATGGAGAATCTTGTTTTGTAATGCAATGAAGTTTAAACTAAAATAAACAAATATGAGACAGAGACTTTACAGTAAAATCACAGACATTTACAGGATTTGTGTAAATTACTATACAAATCATGGGAAAAAACAAACCCTACAAGCAGAGAACTTTTTCCAGTTGTGCTTAATGCAAAAGCAGCAAAAGAACCAATTAACAAAACAAGGATGGTTGAATAGACCAATCCATACCCACGGAACGGAGGAAAACCACAGAGCAGGATGTAAGTAATCACGCCCGCTGCCCAGATGTCCACCTTCAAGCCATATCTAGAAGTGTGAGAGAGATAATTAGAGAAATCTGATTTCTAAGAACTACAGTACAGGAACAGGGGAAACATTTTCAGAATTATTAAAAACTTCTTATGTATTCTAATTTGAACTTTCTCCATGTCCTATCTGCCTACCTACTCTTAATTCTTTTTTCATTTTTTTTTTTTTCAGATTTACATCTTAAAACTACAACAGATCAGAATGTATGAATGTCCAAATACATTGTTCTATATTGTTGAGCTACATAGTGACCTTCACCAACAGAAAGCCTGCAAAACTGACCACAGGTTGCTCAAACTGACAGATATTTATTTCATGGAACAAATTAGAAGGACAATGTTTGATAATTAAATAAAACTAAGTAGATGGTACTTAGCAGTCTCTGGGGTCAGTGTAAGAACTACTTTAATTGTATATGCAAATAGATAGTTAGTAATTTAGTGAAAAAGCAAGAAGTTTGAGGCTAACTGACAGAGCAACCTGATCTAACTCTAAATTCAGCAATGCTTTGAGCTGGTCTGGCTATGATAGCCTCCAGAGGTCCCTTCCAACTAAAATATTCTGTGCCATGATTCTATGTCATATCCAAGCAAAAGTGGCATAAAAATCCTAACTACAAGAACCTGTATCTGGCACAATGGCAAGAACATATCAATGAATCATCACTAGAAGTGATTTACCCAGTTTCGGCAATGATTTCTGGAGCTACATATGTTGGGGTCCCACAAACAGTGTAGAGAGGTCCATCCACAATGGTTGCTAGGCCAAAGTCTCCTAACTTCAGAGACTTGCTTCCGTCTTGGTGTTCATAAACCTAAATCAAGAATAAAATTCAAAGGTTTAGAAAAGTTCTATCAAGGGAACTATGGTATCATTTACTAACTGCCTGAAATATTCCTTCTGATTTAGTCTTCTTTATCTTCTTTGCATACTACATACCTCTCTTCACACTTTTAAAATTTAGACCAATAGGACAACTTCCCTTGAAAGCACCTGGAGTATTTGGGAAGACTTACTTTGGTACCTGGCCAACAAGGGATGCATTTCTTCCTGCTGGAAGCTAAAGCCCAAAAGCAAAGGTCTGACCTTCCAGCAGTGATGTTCCTAGGTTAACTTCCCACTGACAACCAGTTCACAGTGTCAGGTTTTTGAGTTTTTAAATTTTACTTCTGCAGAACTTAGTTCCACAGAGCTTCCACAACTTGCATAGGGATTTCACATGCTTAGAAAACACAACAGTGACTGCACTGATAGCAACAATAGATGTTATCTGTGTACTGAAGCTGCAAGATGCAAACGTACTACTTCCCCTAGAAACAGTCCTCTCCTTGTATGAATGTTATACACCAGTCTCTTAGTGGTAAGTTCCCATCATCAATGTACATAGTCTTGGCTGTTAATGAGTACACTTGAAATTCCTCTCTTAAAAGATGGTCTTCACAGCAGCATGATTTTTTTTTTTAATGTTTGTGAAGGGAGATTAACATATAGTCCCAATCCTAGTAAGAAATACACAATTTTAAAAGCTGGCTCACTGCAAAAGAACAATTCCAATCTAAATTAAGCATTACACTATGGATCCTTTAATCCAGCTACTAGTTTGGGTTCTTATTTCCCATTTTGAATGTTTATGATGAAATTTAATGCTGTTTACCAGAACACTTTGAAACTGGAAACAGTCAACAGAAAGGCTTCTTAAAGTATATATATTCATCACATTATTATTTTGCAACCTAAATCAAAGCTCCATGCAGTCTGGCTCACCAACAGTGATATCATGAAAACAATTAGCAGCAATGTCTGACAAAAAACCAGCAGGTATCATACTTCACAATCAAAACAAAAATCACCCCTAATGCCCATTCTGAATAGCTAGTACTACATCAGAAAAAAGACTTATCAAAAAATAATATAAATAAAAATTTTTTTTTTTTTTTTTTTTTTTTTTTTTTTCAAATGCCATGCTTTCTACAATGGACAGTTCACTTGATGCAAAAATGAAACCCTGAAGTCTTTCTTTGCTACAGATCTGCTCATAATAGTTACTTATCCAATACCAGAACCAAAAGAAACCAAAGCAAAAACCCGACAAACCCAAAAGCCAGCACCCAAGCCTGTCCTTTTTCAATGCTAGTCACATCTAGAGAGGAAACCCCTTTCTGTCCTGAATCCCCACTACCAGGTGATACAGTCACAAGCAGACATTCAGATTACACAAAATTATTCTCCCTTCCTTATGTTATTTCTAACAATTCAACTGACTTTAGAGGACCAACAATTTGATATGGATTCACATATCTCTGCTGCTAAGCCACAAGAAAGATAGGCTTATAGAATACCACTGGAAAAAAAAGCAATTATGGTTTTATTAAAAACACAGATTGTTAAATACATCTGGTTCCTGAAAATAAAGAAAGCGCTCTCTGAAATGGCAGTAATAAATCTAATTTCAACAACAGTTTTAATTAAAGGCTAGCGACTACAGCTTTAAATATTCACTTGCTGAAAAATGTAAAGTGTTCATTTAGACATCAAGAGCTGAATCCAGTCTAATTAGCATTTTATTCTATTTCATGAAGTTATCTTTTACAAAGACTTCTCTGAATTGTGTTGACCTAGTGATTGTTTATAAGTTTCCCCCATTAACAGACCACACCTTTTATGACTCATATATGCTAAAAATTGTTTATTGAAAAGTCTTGTTTGGCAATATTTACTGATGCAAAAGGTTTGGTACTGTGCATTTTCTTGAATTTTGCCCCATCTGTTTCCAAGGATTACTTTCCTTGGAAAACTACTTTAGTTGACTTGTAAAATTGAAGAAAGTAACTTTTCCTCACCCTGTTATAACTCCATATAAAAAGGAGCCCAATGGGAAGCTGTGGTATATTACTTGCCAGTCTAGGAATGTGAAAGATAATTTAATGCTCGTGTTATTCAGAACAAATGCTATGTATGTTCTACTGCATTTAAATATGGAAGGGCAATTAAAGAAACGGGGATTAGTGCAAATTACCCACTATGTAGTGCTTTCACTGTTTTAACTAAGCAGTAAAACTGTGTAATTGTACAACACTAATTGAATGCAGCCACACATAATTGTGTGCCACCATATGTATCCTATTACTATAAAGACTGTCAGTATTTTCTAAGCTGCTCTTGTGATCACTGCAGATGGCAACAGTCAGAGAAGTTGTTCTCTAGGGTTCATTATATGGCTATAAAGACATCCCATGACTTGACAAAATAAACGTGCTAAATAGCGGCAATTATGAAAAACGTTCCAATTAAAACACGGAATACCCTCTCTAGAGAACAAAAAATGTGCATGTTGATTAAAAACAAAACAAAACAAAACAAAACAAAAAAAAACACAAGCAAACAGAGATTCAGCATACCCTAAAATCTAAGACATTTGACTGTTAGGTGGGCTTGTAAGTGTTTTCACTTGCAATCTGATGATATAAGGAACTATCAAAGTAGAATCTAGTAGGTACCTAAGGCCATGAACAGTTAACACCATAGATAGGGTCAGAACCCATGTAAGATTGGTTCAAACACTCTCTTCTAAGACAGTGTTCATTTATGTCAAAGATCTGATAAACCTTAGAGAGTTAATATAATTTGTTAGTCAAATGCTGGCTTTTGAGGGTTATGTTGCTGCAAGAAGTGAGGTGCTGCATACTCACTACTCAGTATCAATAGCTGTGTATGACCTCTATATACATATGACTCTTGAAAAATCACTCAGAAACAATTTGTCTGCAATGCAAAAGGAAATCTGGTAGTGGGTATTACCAGAGATGGCTGGGCAAGCAGATTTAATCCTCTCTCAATTGCCCCAACCTCCTGACAACTTTCCTCTCTTCACCCAGAAGTTTCATCCTACTGATGCCAGGCATTCAGAGACATCTCAAGTCAAAAGCTGTCCAAGCCTTTCCCCAGACCAAGACACTACTGTACATCCCAAATCAAAGTGAATCCTGACGTGTGGTTGCTGTCTCTTCTGCAAGCCGCTACTTACAAACACCAAGGGCTGCTAATGAAGTATCAGTCATTGGTTTCTAACTAAACCTCTGCCCAACATGTTTTTAGCAGTTTCTAGAAAAGTAGTCCAAGCTACTTCATCACCTAGAACTATTAAGGCATCTACCACTAGACAAAACTCAATGGTAAAACTACTGTTCCCTGGAAGTTTGGCAAGATCAACTTAGGTAAACTTTCCCATAAGACCTCTTCAGTGTGAAGTGGTACTAAATACATGGCAGACAGCACACAGATGAGAGAACTGATATTCTAGGTATCTTGAACATTGTTTTATGGTTGCAGAATGTATGGAAGACTGGGACATCTTCATACCGGAACATGTCAGCAAATCTGGGAAAACTCAGAGAACAGTGAAATAATCAGGAGAAACTAATTTATCAGAAGAAATGAAATAAAGTCAGTTGGGAGAACACAACTGCTGCATTTAAGAGCACAAAATCCCCAGAAGAAGGACTAATTGTCAGGGTATTTTTTTTTTTCACTATCTTCAGCGGATAGTGTTCATATACATTCAATCATGAAAAGGAAAATTTAGGATGCTTGTTTAGGAAAGTGTCTTAATAAAAATTTCTGTAGGATTATTTGTGAGGCCCAGCAGGGAGAGAAGGACTCAGAAGTATCTTGCTGGTTCTGCTCTGACATGCTACATGATTTGGACACAACATTTATACAAATTTTGTAAAACTGAACTGCTGCTAATTGCATAAGCAGCTGCAATATGGAGTCATCTATTGAGGACACAATACCTTTGTATTTATGAAAAGTTTGAAATTACACTGTAGCTCACTAAAAGGTCACTTCTAGCGATCACTGGAACAATTCTGTCGCTGCATCCTGGTGAATAGTTTACACATACCAGCTGATGTTACTGCTTTCTTCGTAATAGCTATTAATCGTAGGAGAGCTTCACAACGCTAAGATTAAAACTAAATGACTTAAAAGACTGAAAAAACTTGTAGTGTGTCTGTAAGGAGGGAGAAGCACAGACCTTCTCTCACACACTCCCAAGTTACCAACACTGGAAGCTGAATTTTCACTTACCAGGAGATTCTCCGGCTTGATATCTCTGTGGACAATGTTCAGGCTGTGAAGATATTTGATAGCACTGGCCAGATTGTAAAGCATCCCACTGGCATCCCGCTCTGTGTATTTGTTGGTGGAAGTAATAGCATCAAACAGATCTCCTCCCTGGAGCAAAATGACCATGGCATGTAAGTAACATTACTTGTGAAATGACTGAAAAATTTTAGGGAACATCAAGGAGCACCATTTACAGAGGAGAATGAGGCAGGAGGACCAGTAGTTTCCGTGCAGAAAACTACTATAATGTTTGGGCAATGTGATTACATCCCCCATGATGGCAGCTGAACAGATCACTAACTCAGTACCGTTTGTCATGGCTTAGTTGGTCAGCCAGGAAGCTGGAGTCTCCTCTGCTGCTTTTGTAATATGTCCAGCACTTGCCAACCTGTGTTTTCAGAGTCCCTGTTGCAAATTTCTGGCATGCTTACATACTTGCCTGTCATGGTTCTGCATACCAGCCCTGCTGCTCTGTTATAATTACAAACAGGCTGACATCAAATATTTGTCTAAAGTCTGACTGAATACCAGAAAGATGAAGAAATTCTGAATAAAACTCCAAACAGCTACCTGTCATTACTGCTAGCCTATTTTAAAAGACTGCTTCCATATCATAAAACTTTGAATATTTAGATTTTAGAAAGCATTTTCTCTGCACAAGATGTGACATTTTTGGTAGTAAGATACTTCTTGCAGCTTATACTGAAGCACATATGCCAGGGTAATACTGAAGCTAATACTCTCTCATATATGTATTTCAAAATCCTCCTGGAAGACACTTTAGAATAAACATTACTATTTCACCTTAGCTACAAAAACAGACGGCATTTTGCCATGTCCAGATCATCATGCTGTCTAATTCAGTTGATGGGTACTGCCAATAAAAGAAAAACAAGAGAGAAAAAAAGAAATGAAGGCATATTAAGCGGAAATCCTTAAAGCTGAAATTACCTGGGGTAGCCATCACATTTGGATTATATTGCCAGAGCTGAGCTGGCAAGTGGAAGGAAGAACATGTAAGTGTTTGGAGAAAGACTAAAAAAAAAAGTTTAAAAGTAGAGATTAAGGAGGAAGCTAGACAGAACAGAGGAAGAAACAAACACCTTTTAAGGGAAGCTACTTACTTCTGGCCTTTGCTCAAAACCAAAGCAATACCATAAAGGAGACATGGACCACCACCACCAAAAAGAACAGGGAAAGGATAATTTTGCAAAAGCATCACAAAAAACCCTGCTGAAGTCACGTCGGGATAAAAAATACATCACAGGAAACTTTGTTTCTTTAACTGTTGGTTAAAGAAAAAGTAGGTATTTTTTCTGAAGGCAACAGAGGAGTCCTAACTCTCATGATTTTATCATGATTTTATCATGGCTGTTGGCCATGAAGGCCAACAGCATCCTGGCCTGTATAAGAAACAGTGTGACCAGCAGGGCTAGGGAGGTGATTGTCCCCCTGTACTCGGCTCTGGTGAGGCCGCACCTCGAATACTGTGTTCAGTTTTGGGCCCCTCGCTACAAGAAGGACATCGAGGTGCTTGAGCGAGTTCAGAGAAGAGCGACGAAGCTGGTGAGGGGCCTGGAGAACAAGCCCTACGAGGAGCGGCTGAGGGAGCTGGGATTGTTCAGCCTGGAGAAAAGGAGGCTCAGGGGTGACCTTATCGCCCTCTACAGGTACCTCAAAGGAGGCTGTAGCGAGGTGGGGGTTGGTCTGTTCTCCCACGTGCCTGGTGACAGGACGAGGGGGAATGGGCTTAAGTTGCGCCAGGGGAATTTTAGGTTGGATCTTAGGAAGAACTTCTTTACCAAAAGGGTTGTTAGACATTGGAACGCGCTGCCCAGGGAAGTGGTGGAGTCACCATCCCTGGAGGTCTTTAAAAGACGTTTAGATGTAGAGCTTAGGGATATGGTTTAGTGGGGACTGTTAGTGTTAGGTCAGAGGTTGGACTCGATGATCTTGAGGTCTCTTCCAACCTAGAAATTCTGTGATTCTGTGATTCTATCAACAGCCTTAAGTTATTTGGTGTTTGTTTGTTTTTTATTTTTATTTTTTTTAAGGCTCTCCTGCAGGGTAATAAAACACTGTTTTCACTCACAGAAAGGAGAGGGGAAAAAAACAAAAAAGATTTTTTCCAGAAATCATTTCCATTTAGAAAAAAGTAGGAAATGGCAACCACCAAAGGCTTGAACCTGAGAAAACAGACACTATTTAAAAATAAAACAACACAGAATCAAAACTATAAAAAACAAAACAAAACAAACATAGTATTGTTGAGATGCAGATGAAGTCTGCCTGTGCAGGTTTATTCTCACTGTAGATGCAGAACTCCAGCTTTGGAAGCTGCTTGCAGCCAGTCGATGTCTGGACCACATCAGAACCTCTTGTTCTGGCTGGTAACTGATCAAGATACGTCAAGGAACACAGTGTCAAGGAAAAGGAGGAAGAAAAGGCCAAGCTAAACCAGATAAAGGATTGCAGAGAAAAGCCAAATATTTGGCAAAAGTACAATATCATATACTTCATGGCATTACCTGATCCCTAAGTATTAGGTATCAGCATGTGGCAAAATATGTGGGATAAATAATCTGTCTTCCCTAAGCTCCTTCCTGTGAAGCCCCTATACCAGCTGCTTTTTAACATGAAGTAGTGGATTAGACAGATCTTTGGTCTTATCTAATATACTCCAGATGCTACAGAGAAGTGTCCATAACATCAGCAAAGGGTCTGCCTCAAAACAAAGAAAACAATCTGAGCTGAGATGTGAGGGACGAGAGGGAAAGAAGATGAACTTTAAATAAAAAGAGAAGGGGAAACTTTGGCTTGAAGTCAGAAGAAAAAGAACAAACGTTCATGTGCAAGGGGAACCTAAACTGCAGAGAAAATAGAGGATGGAGAATACATTAATAGACCAGTAGTCATTTTGAAGCAGAATTATTTTCTCCAGGTAAGTTGTCTACTTGGTAAAGTTTCTCATCAGGTAGTCTGGTAAGAAAAGAGAGCGCATATTCAGTCTGTGAGACTCTGCAGCCAAAAGAGAGGTGATATCCTGGAAAGAGTTAATGCAACTGACAGCTATATCAGACAGAATGGTTTTCAGACTTCCCTGTCCCTGAAGAGCACTTTACCCTTCGAGGTTCTGCTTAGCTGATTCACACAGCGGGTCCCTATCATTTACTCAGGCACAAGGGGTGAGTTCAGGATGACATTTCAGCCTTAAATCCCCTGTTTGGGAGTGAAATCAGATCAGCAACATCTGAATGCAGTTTTTAGCATCTGTGCACATGAGGAAGTATACTTGGAAGTACAGTAACCAATTATTTATTTATTACCTTGTTATGTAAATGATATAATCTCTCTTTTCTTCTGCAAAAGTGAAATCATATCCTGGAGCAGTAAAAGAAACTCTGTAATAAATCTTGCCTGTTAAATTGGCCAAACTCCTGTTAGGTTTGAATAACTATTTTGTTTCGCTGTGTAAAAAGGCAACGTGCCAGAAGCCAGGTCCTTGCTTCCTTTTACAAGCACCACTTGCAATGTGTTTATATTTGTATTTATGAAGTGCTTTTTCTTACACTTTACAAAGCAATGAATGGTCTATCTGCCATGAGGTGCGGGCAATATTTGCAGCAGCCACTTATGTCAAGCATGTTACTGCCAATTAATACAGGGTGGTATTAACTGAAACCGTGCTCTGCAGTATCAAGCCTTTTCTGCTTGAATTTCTTTCCTGTCTGTGAGTTTGATTTAAACTCAGGTCTTCAAAAGTCAGTCAATAACAGATGGTTAATCAATTCTAACAATGCATACTATGAAATGGTAACAGTCAGCAATTGGTGAATTAACAGTTTCTTTCCAGGAATACCTTTCCTGGGGCCCACAGAGTGTTTTTTTTGTTGTTGTTGTTGTTTTGTTTTTTTCTTCCCCCAGTTAAATATTAAGCAATAGATGTTTGCTTCACAGAAACAAAGTTAACTTCCCAGGACCAGGATATTTCCTCCAAATTTCTTCTATTATTCAACATAAAAGTATAGAACATAAAAACAGTGCTCTCTAGGATATGTGAACTATAAAGATGTCTACAAAGCCCTTCTATTGCATAACTACAACCATAAATATCATACTATTTTCAGCAACCTTGAAGAGTAAAGAAGAAAGAGTGCAAGAAAACAGATTTTTCCAGAAAGTGATGAATGGTTTTCTTTATATAAATCTTTTAGGCTAGTTATTTTGCAACAGTCTCTGGTCTCCTCCTCTCTTATTTAGCCGAGTAGGACTTTGATTAAAAATTCACTGGAGACTACAGTTTGAACATTTTTCAAGCATGAATAGCACAGCAGGTTGCACCCATAAAAACAGCTATGTGCGTAAGTCTTGGCATGTTAGACAAGGCACAGCTTTTACTTCTTAGCACACCTCATGGGGCCAAGATGAAGGATTGATCAATAGAGGCTGAAGTGGTGGCTACGCTAGATTACAACGTTGTGCAAAAGTACTTGAGGTACCTTTGAACAAGCTATCATGGGCATGGCAGAAAGCCTACAGTAGCATGTATCTCAGTGAGCTCGTGTACCACATAAAAGAGCAATAATTATGATTAAAATAGTGTTAGATGGTTAATGGCATCTGATGTAAAGCTATGCTATTTCACATTGCACTCAGAAGTCCATGAGAGAGCTGTGACTATGAAGAAGGTAGGAATATTCTTCTGGGACTGGCTACAGAGTGGAAGAGTGTGAGTATTTATTTATTTATTTATTTATTTTTCTTAGGATTTAACTTCTCCATCAGAGAGTAAATGGGGATGCCGAGTAACTTGTCAGTTCCTTGCCACCAGCATATCCCTGTGTGCTTCCTCAGGGTTTGGAGGTGGTGGACAGCAGGGTTAGCTGGACCATAAGCTCCACAGCACCACTCAAGCCAAGCAGGCATCTGGCAAGCTCAAACCTCTAAGGTCAATGCTGCCATCTCAGGACATAACCCGATCTTTCCGGGGACAGGCCTGTGCATAAATGCTGCTGCACAGCAAAGGTTTCCTTATTGTAATATTTGTCCTTAAACACTTAGATAAGTGGATTTCCCAGGTATAGACCTGAGAGACTGCCCCAGGAGAACTTGCTGGTCAAGATACAGGACTGGAGATGTCTGCTGGAATTTCCTTTTTGCAGAAGAGCTGAGGAAGGAGGAAGAATCACTAATTTCATAACAAATGCGATAAACAGGTGTATTCTGTAAAAATAACTATGGAGGACAAAATGTCCTCAGTGACTTTCTGTCCTCATTTGGATCATTTACTCAGAAGTATTTTACCACCTTTTATGTAGAATGACATACTTGTGTATTAGTACCAGAACCAAGAGCTAAATTCAGACTTCATACACTGTCTTGTTGACAGTATGGGGACAAGAGATGACCTGGTCTGAGTTTCATAATCCATTTTGAATACCTAATTTCACCAGAGAACAAAATAAATGCATGAGATCTGGAAGTCACAATGAAGGAATAAATAGGGCTCCAAATATAAATCATGCATTTGCAAAGTTTGCTTTCAGAACAGAGCCATGCTTTAAATAGCAGGTTCTCCTCTTTCACTTCCCCTCTTCTCCAGATGAAATCTAGGTTATTATCTGACAGTGCATTAATATAAACCAGTAGAGAAAAGAGACAAGTAATATTGTTTAAATTTAATATAAATTAGTAAGATGTAATTAAACTCTATTTTATCAAAGAATATTGAATTTTGAAAGCTGGTATTTATACCTATACAAAGTGGGGGTGCTTTCAGTTCACCTCCAGGCAGATGCCTTCCATTTAAGAGAAAACTTTTAAAAGACAAATCTGGGGAAGCAAATAAAACTGGTCATTTCCGAAGTACTGTCCACAGAGCTCTTCTGAGGGGGCTTTACAGAAAACTAGATGAGATTTGATTTGAAAGTTATAAGCAGTATTTGAGTGCAGGTTACACATCTTTCAGTAGGGTGCTGGACAAGACCCAACCATTCTAATTATTCTAGGATTATATGATTATTAGTAAGCTCTAGTACCAATGAAATTTCTGAATATGGTTGAAAAAGTTCTAATAAGGAGCTTAACTCCAAAATACTCACCTTTACAAGTTCCATGACAAGGTACAACTCAGTTGGCATGTCCATCTCCTCAATCAGAAGTACAATATTGGGATGCTTGACTCGTCTTAGAATAGATACCTCATTCTGTATCATGTGTTCCTGCCACACAAAAGAAATCTTTACTGACTGTGGATAGGTTGGAAAAACTTTCACTTCCACGTACAATGGAAAATGCAGAGAGAATTGAGACCTACATGGATTCTTCAGGGTATTTAAAAAAAGGTTATAGCTGTTGCCTCTGGCAATACAGAAGAAACAAGACTAGAAACAACATCAGTATGATAACTGAAAAAAGAACAGAGAATAGAACACAGAAAAAAAAAAAGGCAGGAAAAGATGTGCTTTCAATGCAGAGAAAAATTTAGTATGGAAGCTTTTAAATCTTTTTCTCCAATGCAAGATCTTTCCATTTACTAATATGATCACATCTTCTGAGAGAATCTTTTGTTATAAAATTTTTAAAGGTAACAGAAATTCATTTTGTATAAAGCTGACATCATCTTGATTAACCTGGTGATACTGATTAGATTCAGTGACTGGTGTTGTTATGAGTATTAGTTTGATTTTTTTTTGACATCTGGGATTATGAAAGATAGGAGACATAATACTGAAAAAAAAAGAATCCTCCTCAGATATTGTCTCCATTGGAGTATTAGGGTGAGGTACCATTGGGTGTATGTCTTTGGTTATTTTATTTATGGCCCACAGGTCCTGCACAAACCTATACTTTATACTATCTGGTTTCTTCATGGCAGTATTGGGGTATAAAAGCTGGACGAGTATTCACAGGCTGGGGAAAGAGTGGCTGGAAAGCTTCCTGGCAGAAAAGGACCTGGGGATATTAGTCAATAGCTGGCTGAATATGAACCAGCAGTGTGCCCAGGCAGCCAAGAAGGCCAATGTCATCCTGGCTTGTATCAGGGATAGTGTAGCCAGCAGGTGCAGGGAGATCATGGTTCCCCTGCACTCAGCTCTATTGAGCCCACACCTCAAGTACTGTGTTCAGCTTTGGGCCCCTCACTACAAGGACATTGAGGTCCTGAAGCGTGTTCAGAGAAGCGCTACAAAGCTGGTGAATGGCCTGGAACACAGGTCCTGTGAGGAGCAGTTGAGGGAACTGAGGGTGTTTAGTCTGGGGAAGAGGAGGCTCAGGGGAGACCTCACTGCTCTCTGCAACTACTTGAAAGGAAGGTGTGGGGAGCTGGGGGTCGGCCTCTTCTCAAAGGTTACGAGTGATAGGACACGAAGGAATGGCCTCAAGTTGTGCCAGGGGAGGTTCCGATTGGAAATGAGGAGACATTTCTTCTCAAAAGGAGTAGTCAGGCATTGGGACGGGTTGCCCAGGGAGGTGGTGGAGTCACCGTCCCTGGGGGCGTTCAAGGAAAGGTTGGATGTGGTGCTTAGGGACATGGTTTAGTGGTAGACTTGGCAGTACGATGTTAGTGGTTGGACTAGATTATTTTAGAGGTCTTTTCCAACGTAAATGATTCTATGATTCTAAGATAATTACAGACAAGCACATACCCACACATAACCAACCAAATGTAGAATCAACCCATGCGTCTTGAAAGGCACCTTGTTTATCCTGATACTTCAAGGGTTTCAAGGGGACAGACAAAGGCTTTGGCCAAAAAGATTATAACACTTGCCAGGCAGAAGATAAATACAACAGCTTCCTGCATTGATCTCCCATAAATGTTTCTTGAAAACAAACAAACAAACAAACAAAAAAAACATAAAAAAATTTTGCTCCCACTTGAATTTTTGTACTTACTTTTCCTCTACATTTACTTTTTTTTATTATTTTCAGAGCATATTCTCTACCAGTTGACCTGAGGAAAGAAAAAAATGTATGTTTAATTACATTGAATATTTTTCTCAGTTGAGTTTTTATTTGTCATTTGAGCACACTATTAATGATTAAGTATGAATTATGTTCCAGGCAAGAGTTATGTTAGAGTACTCATTTTATCAAAAAATGTTTAGATTTGTCTGAAATTGTAAACTTGAGCTAAATTTATTAAATATGTCTGAATAATTTATTTTTTTTTTAAATAAAGATATTTCAATGGTTTTGAAACATTTTTTTTCCTAGTGGTATTTGATCTTTCTTCTGCAGTTTTACACAAAACCCGACACAGTGTTTAGAGATCCCAATCTTCTTAAGTATGAAAAGTTTTGCTTTCCATAAAACTAAAAATATGAGCTGTGGAAAATACCTATACATCTGCACACACAACTGCTAAGACAAAAAAGTCAGTCTTGGACACCCTGGAATAACTTTCTGCATATTCTCTAAATATATATCGAGCAGAATTAAACACGATGTTTATGGGATAGAGTATGAACGGTTCTGGCGACAGTATGAAATCACAGAAAATTAATTCAGGTTCAGAACACATTTCCTTTTGGGCATTTTTTATTTTCTGGAAACCATAAAATATTTATCAGTATTACATATATAGATAGATATTTATTATAGAATATTAAAACAGAAAACAAAACCTATTGACAAGTTCACAATATCAACTTCCATTTCTTATCAAAACAAGGCTGCAAGGACGAAACCAAGAAGCTCTGGTCCCCGGTTCTAATTTCACTATTAGGTTAAATGGAGAATTAGCAATATAGGAGAAAGCTCTTACTAAAAAGCTTTTGTCATGTAATAAAAATCTAAACAACTTACATAAGGCTATTACATTGGCCTTAGGCATATATTTGGATTAAAGAAAATAGATACACCCCAAGCATATTTATCAGGCAGTGTAGCAATTGGACAAGGAGTTTAAACTTGAAGAGGGGAGATTTGTATTGGGTATCAGGAAGAAATTCTTTACCGTGAGGGTGGTGAGGCACTGGAATGGGTTACCAAGAGAAGCTGTGGATGCCCCATCCCCGGAAGTGTTCAAGGCCAGGCTGGGTGGGGCTTTGGGCAACCTGGTCTGGCAGGAGGTGTCCCTGCCCATGGCAGTGGGTTGGAACTAGGTAGTCTTCAAGGTCCCTTCTAACCCAAACCATTCTGTGACTCTCTGATTTTTCATTCTTCATTTAGCGAAAAAATAGTTAAATTGATCCATTAAATTGATATGTAGGTTAAATGAAGAAATGAATTGTCAAGCAGGACATGCAGAGTGAGTCCTAAGCTGAAAGCACTGCATTACTAAAATGACTGGGCATTTTTATGGCCATATTTAAGCATACAGATATCTTCTGGCAATGATGTACCAGTAGGTATTAATTTAAGGGCCATGGGGACATTAGCAGAAAGAATAAAAAAACAAGCCTATTAATTCAGTTCAAGTTCACAGGTCAGCAGGGAGCAAAGACAGACTGTATTAAGATGTCAATTAAAAGACAATGTCAGTGTTTACAGCTTGGAAAAAGAATACAACATGGATGTTCAAGACTTAACCAAATAAAAATTTAAAACTTCTATCTGTACTTCCCTGCTATGGGGCTTAATGCTACAGCCCCCAGAAATGCAGCACACTCCACATGTTGATGCTTGGTGGCTACAGACCCAGCACAGTGAGAGGATAGGCAGAGCTATCAACACCATGTTTTGGGGAATGAAAAGGGGAGGTAGGAGAAGGAATATTAGAAATTAAGATATCTGGGGTTCTAACTCAGACAAAATACATTCTCCTTCAGCAGGAGTGTCTTTCAAGCTCCTTGGTTGCCTTAGGAATGCTTCCTTTCTGTCATGAGAAAGGAAATTGATGGTTTTTGTTGGCCATGGGAGACTCCATGTACTCGAAAACACTGGGAAATATGAGCTAGTGAGGAAATGTCAGAATTTAGAAGTATCTGAAAGTTAAAAATGAACACATATGAAAACACCACAGTACAAATTGCGCATATGATGGAGCAGATACGTAATGAGCAGATGACAACTCTGACTGCTCTTTGTTTTGGCAAAAAGAAAATTAAAGCAAAGATAATGCAAATCCTTTTCCCTAAAAAGCTGCAGAACCGCAGGCTGTCAGCAGCCCAGGAACCTCTATAAGTTACAGACCTGCCAAAAATATGCATGGCAGTGCCAGAAAGACACAGCGAAATAGGCATATTACCTCTCACCTATCACTTAAACTGAACAATAAAAAGGTGCCACATGAAGTAGGAAACATTACCACGGGATTAAAGTCTGGAACCACAGCACTAGCACAGGGTACAGCATCTGACCTCCAGCTCATAACAGGGCTCCGAGCCACACTCTCCATCTGTTTTAACCTTGTGAGTTCATCATGATTTCCACTGTGCTTGAGTCAAAAATCTATCTTTATTATTTTTATGTGCACATTGTTTTTGTTTGTGTGTGCATGTGCACCTTCAGGAGTGCAAAGAATGCCCGGAATGGAATTCTGAAGTCCCCACATGAAACTTTTGAAGATCATTTTTAGTTTCTGTTTATACTGTTCATGGTCAGAGGCAAATGCCTGTGAATGCATTTGAAGAGTGGAGCTATGGAGAAGATATATCCATGTGATCAGTGAAGATGTACAACAAGACCCATTCCTAGTTGCTTAACACCTCACGGTGCTATTCCTTTGAAGTCTCATGCACAGAGGAATTGTATGTCAACAGCAAGTGGAAAAGTCCTCTATCCCAGATATCACCCCATCAGTTCTGGCCCTGCTAATGATGGACATATCAGACTTTGAAGTGAGGTGTTTTTTGCTTACAAAGACTGTGAAGAATGTTTTTGAAGGTGTTTTACACGTACTGGCTTTAATTTACCCTCTAAGCCTTTAATTTCACCCTCCACTCTCGTGATGGCAAAAGTATCCCACTTTAGAAACAGAAACTAACAGAAATATTTTTTTTATTATTATTAGTATTATTATTTAATGGTTAAGCTTTCTCAGTGTAGTAACTCTCTGATATACAAGGGATCTGCAGTATGGTACATCTCAGAAACCATAAGAGTATTTATATGGGAATATCTGAGTAATCATGTTAGCTTAGTGTATGTTCACTAGATATGTTGTACTAGACACTTCATGGATTGGGAGAATACACAAGATGGCAGGGAACACTTTTCATCTAAGCTCCCTAGGATATGATAATCGGTATTATTTTTAGGTTTGGTGGGACCTATATTTAATCTTATTCATGTCTTTTCTCTCAACTTGGGAGATGGTGGTAATGCACACTAGCCCTCAGCACAACCAACATTTTCCTCTGAATGACCGTGTATCCAAACTATGAAGGATTATTCTGCCCTGTAATCCCATTCTCTCAATCAGTACTCACTTCACTTTCTGCTTGCCTTTTTCTCCTTTTTTAATGATGTGCTTTCACCCATGCTTTTCATCAGTTCCCCCCTCTACCACAGGGCAATGTCATGCTTTCTTACTTTCATATTACTTTGCTTTCCTTCCCTTAGGCTTCCGTATTCTCCAGTCCAGCATTCAGACCCAGGAGTTTCATGTGAACAGCTACTGCCCTCTGCATGACCAGCTCCACCATGAACTCATCCTGGAATAGCTCAGAAGGTGGCCCAAAACAGTGTGGGCCAAGTCCCACAAGCACACCATCAGCCGATACGGAATTCACTCTTCCCTCCTCCCCCTTCCCCAGCAGCTGCCTAAATGGTCTCCAACTTGCCAGACACTTTCAGATCCAAAGTGGGACCTTCTTCCAAGGAGACTAGAGTTTAAAACCACCCAAGCTAATTTATCATCATCTGCCATGAGATCTATTCTTGACTTAGTCTCTAGGATTAAAATCACATTCTTACAGGCTGAAGAGCAAAAGTATTTTTTCTTTGAGCCCAAAGGTGAGGCTGCAGCCTTCTGTAAGCCTAGGATATGATAATAGTGGATATAAAAATTCCTTCATGGAATTTCATTATCAGATTTTGACAACTCTATTTTTTTTTTTTTTTCTTTTGGACATCTCCAGCTCTGGTAGATTTTTTTTTTAAATATATATATTTTTTTCCTTTTCTGCAGTGCTATGATCTAACATGAACAATCTTAAAATCTTTTTACATACAGGTATCTTCCGACTTTTTTACCCCATATTCTCTGACTTTTTAACAATACCACAAAGAAGCACCTGCAGTTCTACTCAGCATTTCCGCCCTTTGTTCTCTTCTACTTTTCACTCTAAATGCTGGGTTCAGGCTGTTCAAACAGGGTGCGCAAGACTCATCTGAATAAATTTAGTAACTGACATCTGAGCTGGTCAACCTGGACACTTTGAGCAACACAGATGTGAGAGGTGACTTGTGACACTCTGACCTAGAGTGGATGTCTGAAATTAGTTTAACAGTTTGTCTTCAAGGGTGACTGTTCACCCCTTTTGCCTCCACAGGGCACTGAGGAAGTTAGATGTTGATGTCTACAGTGCAGACTTGTAAAGTTAGATGGAGCTCATGCAATGGTACAAAGCAAGCAAGCAGGAGAGAGATGCACATTTTATTAAAGATAAACATGGAAGAGGTACTCCACAGTGTCAGATGAAAGAATAGACAGATCTGAAGCCAGCTTTTTGTGCTTTCCATAATCGCTACATCACACACAAAACTTTCTGAAATCTTTATGGAATGCTCCTAAATGTAAAATAATTAATTGGTGTAATGCAAAGGGCAAGTTGCAAGAACACACTGCAAGAAAAGATGTTATTTCAGTGTAAGAGGAAAGATATAAAGAACTGGTAAAATCATGCTCTGTGCAGCAGGAAAAAAAAAAAAAAAAAAAAAAAAAAGAATTAAAGTCATAGATTGTCCCTTGGACTTTGGTATTGCTCTCTTTTCACATGAGAGGGCGTTAGTCTAGTTTTTTCATCTGGCATTGAGACATTACCTTATTCCATATGTCCTATATTCTACAAATAAAGACATGATCTAGAAAAAGCATGGCATTAATGATTGCTTTTACAGTAATAAGCAAATTATCCTTCTCACCTTTCTATACACTCCTTCACAATAGCAAAATTTCCATCTCCTATAGTCCTTCCAACTTTATATCGCTCTGCTATCGATGCTGGAACCTGGAAACCTTCCTCCAACACTTCTGAAAGAATCATTAGTACATTTTTATTGTTAGTGAAGGAAACACAGATGTTGCACATAACATGCATTTTAAGTCTATGGTTTAGGAGCCTGGAAACCATTCAGAATCAGTATCTCACTTACTGTACAGTGAAACCATGCTGCTGACATTGTATATACTCAACAGGTTTCACACAGATACAATAATGAAAAATAAGACTTTTGGGGGCTCAAACATACCACCATTCAAGTGTTACATAGTTTACCATTCCCATTGCAATATGCCCCCAGGACAAAACCAAAATTGTATTTTTTTAATTATGAAAAGGCCTCTGTGAACTGCACAAGCGCAGACCAGCCTCCAAAAAGGGTTGGAACTCCTTGACACAGCATGATTAAATATATGTACCAAAGAAGTCCAACACTCAAGCACTTATTTTATTACATCCTGTAAACTGAGACATCCATAAAACTCCTCATGTGCTAAGTGCTAGTTCTCCCCCTCCCCCAATATTAAATATTTAGTTTTTAAACAAATGTTCTCAATAATACTACCTCACATGCAACCTGGGCACCAGATGTTTAGGTAAAATTGCATTACACACTGTCTAAGCATAAGAAAAGTTTGTAGTGTCATGTGTTTTAGTGCTCATTCATGTACCATTATTTTTAAATGTATTTGAAATAGCGTGTTACAAATACCTAACATGCCTCTAAAAGCCAACAGTAAACTGCAGCCGATACAAGCTACTATATAAATATTGTAACGAAAAACGCACCTCAGAAATTTGCACTAAGACAATGCCTTCTAACTGTATTGTATCTTTATCTGTCCTTTGTTCCAGTTTAGTATTAAAAGTGAATGTTATGACACATGGGGGCTGGGGTTTGCCCGAATCCATAGGAAGCACAAAGAGTTAATATCAGACAAGGCCATACACACACACTTATGTATATGTGCATGTGAACTGACAGTGTTAGAGCAGACATTATCCCTCAGCCAACTCGTTCAAAGCCTTACTATGTGGTGAGGCTAGTTATCGCTCAGCAAAGACCCAAAACTGCTGCATGCTCTTTGGTATCGTGACAGATGAGACAAAACATCGGTGCAATAACCCAGCCAGCACTGGGTCACCTGTAGAACTAGAGCATCCTGCAACAGAGACGCCTCTGAACAGGGATGTCCAGATCAGATGTGATCCGGAGTGAACCCGAGCTGCTCTGCCAAGGCTGCCGAGCCTCCAAGCCGAGAGTCATCCAGCCTGCACTGCTACCACTTTCTCCAGCAGGAAGAATGACTCATTTCCTACACAGCTGCTGTTATCACTACATCGACTGCTTTGAAATGTCAGCCTTCGAACGTTACCTTCTGCAGGTCCATCATTTTCATCCATAGAGCTGCAAACTTTGGTGGATGCTAATGAGGTAGAGGAGCCACTGTGTTGGGAGCTCTGGAAATGGAGAGACACAAACGAAAACAGATGATTTTTAAGGAGTACATGTACCCACAGCATGTCCCAGAGAGGCTTCGGAGTTCTCTATGCAAAGTATCGATTTACTTTTGTGGCGAGATGTGCAGATGTTTGTGAACAGTTCAATTATTCCACCAAAGTCACTTTCAGTACTCCATTTAAATGTCAGTATTCGCGATTCATCACATCCAGCGATGCTTTTATGTGTGGTCTATTTGTTCTCTCTATTCCACACGTTTTGGCAGAGAAAACCGAGGAGCTGTATGCCCTCTGCAGGCAAGAAGCTGTTCCCTCAACAGCATTATTAACCTAGCAGCCACTTAGAGCACAAACATCTGTTTTGGCTGAAGTTGGTTTTGTTTTGGGTACAATTCCTCACTTCTGAAAATCCCCCTTTGGTGAAAACCTCCCCAGCTGTGCTCTAGAAAAGAGAAATTGCTATGAAAATGTATGGTTAAAATAAAAGTCAAGGTGACTATTTTTATTATTATTATTATTTTGAAATACAGTGACCAGATCTAGCCCACTTGAGGCACGGGTCTGTACCTTGGTTTTAAGCCCTTGTACACCAAGTGTTTATGTTTGCCTACACAACTCATAGGGGGAGGAAGGTACCTATATAGCCTCCAGAGGGAATCCCCTAGCCTCCCAGCGTGGATGCTGAAAATACAGCAGGCAGGATCTCACTAGGGAAACCTATCTCTGTCTATCAGTTACGTATAAAATCCAGGTATGTACTTCAAGAAGACTGCTTCATCACACATCTAGATGGATGAAACAACACAGAGACATGAGGTGGGCTGGATTTCATTCAAATTTTTATCCTGCGCTGCATAACAATCAGACAAGTATATCCTCAGGATTTTCCCATGTTCAGCAGAAACGAGAGGAAGCTACAAATGTAACTGTGGTCCCTTAAACTTTGAGAAAAAATGAGCATTTCTTCAGGTACTCACGCTCCAATGTGAGTTAGAAGTATCAAGAGGATTTCCAACACTAAAACTCTCTCGGGTTCACATAGTTTGCATGCTGAAAGGTTACAAAGCGCTGCAGTATTTGGTCACCTCCTGTCTATATATTATATAAATCATAGGCTGTGACACATGTAAGTAACACTGTGGACCAGTTTCTCATCTGTGTTTGCAAGGTATCTGGGTGCCCATCAGAGTGTCAATGCACTTTACAAAGGCAGCAGACCTTCTGCACGACCACCTCATCTGCTGTGGTACAGCAGACAACTGCAGCACGAACAACAAGGCAGTAGCTGCAAATTGTGCAGAACATGGAGCCAGGGAGAATGCAGTTAGCAGAGTTAAAAGCTGGCCAGTGTGCTGAGTTCATTTGAAAAGACGAATTTCTAATTTCTCTCACAATAGATTAAGGTCATGTGATCAAGTCAAAGGCTGAACTCAGCCTGCTTTTCACTAAATAATCTGGAGAGCTTGCACACAGCCCATCTACGAGGAGATTCTTGGCCTGTTTTTGCCTTTTAATCAAGCCCAGCCCAGCTCATTCTTTTCTTCCATCCAAGCATTTCTTCAGAGCTTTGTGAAGAATTAAAAATTCCATTAATCACTTTTTGGACTACTTTTGCTGCCTCTTGACAACAGAAGTGAGCACTGACTGATTTTCTGCAGCTCGCTAAGACACTGCAGCCTCGTTTCACGATGAGGACATGTTTCTGTATGTGCTATTCCTGTGCTAAATTCTGCTAGACATCTCAGGAAAAATTTACCTCAGGTTCATTTTTGAATAAATGAGCAGAAGAGGATCAAGGTACCAGGAAAATGCTATGAACTCTCAGAGCTGGAGAAGTCATTCTCAAATTTGTTATTTTTACATGCATATAAGGATAGAGAATTGCTTCCTTTACACTCCTGATTGTAAAATTAGCAGGAAAAAACACAACCATAGATGTTTTCTCTGCTCAGTCTGCTGTGTTTGTTTGTTTTCCTAGACTAGGCATGCCATTTCTTACTTGTTTTTCCACTCCACAGGATTTTCCTAAAAGAATTGCAATGTTTAGTATTTATTATATATTCACTTCATTAAATGAATATTTACATTTAAAGGTCAGTTCCAGATTTTCAACAGGTTATCAAACAACTACTCTATTCAGTTTTTGCATTTTAAATGGTGAGATGACATTTTTGGGCAGATGTTAGGTCGAGCACTGCTGACTGCACCCCTCTGCTGCTTCCTCTGGCAGTTCGATGGCCTCTTCACAGTCTTGCACTCCTTGTTCTCAGCTGTGAGCATGGGAGATGTTAAAACCCAGAACTAGCTCGGTGGCTGCAGCTTCACCAAATGAGTGCCTAGAGAGAGTCAGATTTCTATCTGGGAACCTAATTTATCCAGGATCCTCAAGCTCTGGCTGAGCTGAGAACTGCAACTGCTCGGTCCTTCTCAAACAAGACTCCTTTTAGGTCCCGTTTCGGCACAGCACTTCAGCAAGTGCTCAGCTTTAAACAAAGAAAACAGATACTTTATTACGTTGCTGAACCCCTCCTATTAAAACAACAGATTAAAACCCATTAGGAACTGTAGGTCTGCTCACAGACCTTCCACAATGAAGGAGACACTGCAAGGTAAACATGACACACAAGTATTTTAGTCTTTATTCAGCCCCCTGGAACAACACGCAGGCACTTATTTATTTATCTTTACTTAAGCTAGAAGGACATTGCGTTTATTTAGACTTTAATTAGCTCGTTGTTCTCAAGCTGAACGCCCTCCGGGTCCAGCAATCCTTGTGGGTCTTGGTGTTCCTTCCAGTTGGCTTGCCAATCGTGAGGCAGTCTGTCGTGCACGCTGTTGTTCTCCCAGCTGCGGACCCCATTAGGGATATTACAGATGGGAGGAAAAAAACACTAAGCAAGAGTATAATCTCTTCAACACACAGGCCTTAATGCAATTAGCTGCTGTAATTTTAAGAGATGCTGAGGTGCTCAAAATGTCATCGCTCTGACACAGATTTAGAGGGGTCCCGTTGCACAGGTTGCCGGCACATGGTCATTTTTATGGCACACCTCCATAAAAGCGATGGCATAAAAAAATCAGGTCTTTGGTGTAAGGACTTCAGATCCTATTCAGTTTTATATAACAGATGGCCAACACACCACACATCTCATTGATGTGAATGGAAACATTAGTGCTCTAGAGTTTCATCCATGTCTCGCTGGGAGATTTATTTAGCAACTGTTTTGTGAATAGCATGTATCTCAGTGGAAATTGTGCTAAATCCATGAAAAAAGGCAGTAAAATAAATATTATTGCAATTTATCTCTCCCCTTACTCACCTTTGTCCTAAATTAATCTTAAAACCACACTTCAACTCAACAGCAGGAATAATCCTTGTGGACTATCAGTATCAACTATTATGAAAGGAAACTTAAACAAGTATACCCAAGGAAGTTTGATTATGCAACTCAGATTCCTGAACCTTAAAAACCAAACACTGCATTATATTTTCCAAACCTCTCAAAACCTTTATTAGCACATATGGAGCCTACAAGTTCTCTCAACAATAGATTCCTTTGTATTTTCACGGCATGAAGGAAGCATCTGGATGAAATGTGAGTAACAGAAAGGCACACAGGTGTAAAGCTAAGCTTGGAACTCATGCAGAGTTATACTCGTTTAGAAATGGCATTAATGAAGCAAAGGTTAAAATCAGTAAACAAATTGTAAATGCAGGAATGAGGCCCAGGACAAAGGAATTATTAATGTTTTTAAGTGATGCCTCTTAAGGCTTTCCCTTTTCCCAAGAATCCTATGTAATTTAAAAGCCTGGGAAGAAAAAAGCTACGTTTGTCAGTAGTATGTTTAAGATAAAGTTCAAATCAGCAAGGGGAAATGGGATTAAAGACAAAACAAAACAGCTCAGCTCTTATGGAGCCCATGCCAGTGCTCCCTTTGGTTATAAATAACCTTTGCAAGGTAGCCGCTGTGAATTCCTGACACAGCCAGCTCCACAGCCTAAAGATCTTCATGGTTAATGGTAAATAAAGACAACACTACAGTGCATCTAGGACTCTGAAGGACTCACCAAATTCTTCTAATATGTAGCAGTGTTAAGCAGAGGACAGCTGGTGTAAAATATGCAACTTTTAGAAGACAAACTAAGTTTTCTTTACTATTCAATTTAGAGAGAAACAAAGGGTTACACTGAAACTCCAGCTCCTGACTCTACCCAGCAAAAAATGTTTTTGATTTTCCTTTGTTTAATCACTTGCATTTTTGGCCCAGCAAGCTGAGAGGGGAAAGAAGTTTTCATGTAAACAGTACAGGGCTGGCAAAAAATTACTTCATGGAGAAACCTCAAATCCTCAATCTTCTTGCTGAAAGAATGGAAGCCAGTGGAATTCCGTGTACAGAAAGAGAAATGATGCAACTGTTTTCCTTGCAAAGTCAGACACTGCACTGAACTGACACGTAAGATCCACATTTATTTATAAACTGCTTCATTTGGAAAGGAGTAATAAAAAATGTATGTAAATCTGCTACTTATCCTGTTCTACACCCTGCACTATACCGTTAAACAAGTGACTTAAAAGAGAACCTACATCAGAAAATATGCGTGTTTCTTTTTTTCTTTTTTTTTTTTTTTTTTCATTTATGCAATTCAGGATTTACACAGCTTGGAAAAAGAGGTAAATTCAAACAGCAAAAGCAATAATCCAGTATGAGTCGTGAACTTATTTTTCCTTTTTTGAGGGACAGAGGGACAAACAGGCGAGTTTGCAAGAAAATGGAGCTGACAGACTGAAGTTAAACTTCCAAGCTGAAGCACTTGGTTCTGTCAGGCTCCCCTTATTAAGCTGGAGCATCGACTGCGTATATACACAGTTGATTTGAGTAACAAGGCAATTCTGAAAGACTCACAGAGTTCTCTATATGGTATTTAACAGCAAACTTAAATCTAACCCCCGCTAGTTCCTAACAGCTGCTTCCAAAGCTGAGCCATAATTCAGACTGGAGGCTCACTCAACCTTTGGCATCCTTGAGAAAAGATTGATGATCTAAAAAAAAATGGATGTATCATATTCGTGGTATCGGAAGTTGACCTAGCATTACTGTATCCATACCGTGTTTAACATAAAAAGTTACACATGCAGCCGTGCAATGTGAAGGTTTCTTTTTTTCCTTTTCTAAAGCCATACACAGATAAAATTTTCCACTCGACTACAATATAAAAATTCAAAGGCAGTCAAAGAAGGTTCAGATTTCTTCCACCTAAGTAAGGACAGAGCACAGTCACTGCTTTTATTTTGCAACTGTTTTGAAAGTTCTCCTGATACTTTTATCTGTTACTTGGTAGACAGAAACCTAACTTGTTGTTCTTCCAGTATTCCTCCGTTCTGTAATGCAGTTTCCTTTCTCTGTCCGTATGACTTTTTCAGGCAGACCTATTTACCAGTAAGCAAGAGGGTTTCAAAAGTGGAATTCTTATGAGGGCCACAGATCCCTCTAGGAGAAGCATCTCCCACCTGAAGCATCAGACTGGCAGAAGGATATATATATTTTATACATATAAATACCTATATAAAGGAGTAGAAAGCTGTATCAAGAAAACAAGGCACATACTTTAAAACACGGTGGGTATGTTTCAGTACTCTTAGCTTTTTACAGGCATGTTTTCCTAATACGTGACATGAGAAGAGTGCTGCTACAGCTCAACTGTCAGCAGGGGCTCGTACCTTGTTGTGGATGCAGCACACTCATTCCCCACTTCATACTTAAATCTTTCCCATTGCGTGCACACAACTTCTTACCCAGCAGTTCGAGGCAGGTATACTCACTGTCTCCATAAATCCTATTAAAAAACAAATTCCTCCTTGAAGGATCCTTTACATCTAAATACCATGGCCCAGAGTTTATTATTTAAAAAAAGCATTGAAGGCATCCACTATTTAAAGGAACCCACCGGGATGCATGAATCCCATATGCTTACACCAAATGAACTGTCAGATAGATAATACTGACCCAAAATGAACAAGCAATACTGACTGTAAGTATTTTTTTAAAGCCTGTTATGCACATTTCCAAAATAAACTCACCGAACAGTGTGTATTTTTTAAATATATTTATTACATCGCTTACAATAAACTACAGTATTGTTAAATCTAGTGAAACAACAAATTGCAACCAGGATGACATGGTCAAATATGAAACACAAGTACAACACAGTATGATGAAACAATGGCACAAAAATGAAGGTGATTTTCTTCAGCTGATTATATTAAATAAAACATTCATCGGCATTTATTTTTGCAAGTTTAACATTTTTTTTTTGCTGATAAATCAACAGCTATCTTTTTGGTTTCCTGCATCACATTAATACAAAAACGGTATATTTTAAAAAGCAAATATCCAAGCACTTTTCTTTAAAAAAAATAATTGTATGCATAACTTTGTAAAATCTTAAACTTATGTTGGAAATGTGCCAATATTTACAAGATCATAGTGCAACTAACAAAAAAAGAAGAGGTCTTAGCACAAACATTGGTAGCTCCTCTTTCACTACAGCTCAAACTCCAAAACACTGTATCGCAGGGCAAACCACAAACTAATTACCTCATGTAACATCAGACAACAAGCACACGCTGAATACAGTATATCTTTTTTCATACTTCACTGCTGAGGGTTAATTTAAGCAAATCCGAATATAATCAACATGCACAAACACGGACACTAAAATGCATACAAGTACGTATGCAGGCTCTGTGTGTGTTTTTCACCATTCTATTAAATTGTGCGTACACAACACGCGTATCTACATATCCATTGACTTCGGTGGGGAGTTAGGGCACCCAGCCGTCCCAAAAAATCAGGTGCACAATGAAAGAGGCAAAACAAGCTACTCTAAAGGTGCTACTACAGCAAGCACAGCTCGGAGTAACACTGCCTTGTGAACAGAGGGATTTGCTTGTGAGGCATTACACCTCTTTCCAAAGAGTGCAACCATCACTTGCTTACTGTTATTTGCATGTGAAGCTACTGCTGACTGAGTAACATAAGGTTGTTCTCCTCTTGATAACTCAAAAGATCTCGTGCTGTCACTAACAGATGAACTGAAAGTGAAGATTAAATTAAGAGCAATCTTGCATTAGACTGTATACAAGAAAAGTACAGATGACATTCATCTTAGTATTCATCAAGTGACAAGGTAATTTAGCACCATAAAGACTTTTCATTTATTTTTCTACTGTTTTTGACAAAACGCAACTTTGGTTGATCAGTGGTTCTTTTCTGTATTACTGTTAATTAATTTTAACTTTTAGAGTTGGAGAACATTTTCTGTAACATACTACACTGCAGAAAGTTCAAAATGCAGTGTGAAATACAAATCTGTAAAACTAAACACTACTGTTTATTTGAATTGTTAAGTCAAACAATCTCAAACACGTGTTCTTCAAGACTATTTAACATTATGTATCCCTCCTTGTAATACACATTTATATTCACAATATTAATGCCCCAGAATTTTTGTTTTACAGCCTATGAAAATGGCTCAAAGGGAAAAATAACCGAATGTAATGTGCTGTCCCTGAATTATGTTAAAAATTGAAAAGCAATTTTCACAAAGGACCTTGAATGTTAACAATTTTATTGATATCATCAACAACAACAAGAACCAACTTCTAACACGGCATGACTTAACAATTGCACTGCAGAGCGGTGCAGTTGATGAGGAGATACAGGTCTGACCATGTCAAAATAATGCCATTTCAACTTTATGGTTAATGTTTTGTCAGTGTATATATACTTAGTGGATCACGTCCTATCCTTCCCACCTTGAAGTCAATCATGGTTTTGCCAACTTAAAATGGAGCAGAACTAAGCCCTTGTTTGTACGTGAGATCTCTTAAAATTGTGTAGGATTCCTAAGGGGAACTGCTCAGCAGGGAGAGATTGGTTCAGCTCCATCGGCTTGAACAGAGCTGAAGCAAATCCCACAAGATGAACACCTTCCCATCATATATTTTCCCCACATATTCGTTTAAAGAAGCCACATATGTGACTTAAATGTGCATGGATTTTGTAGCCATTAATGTACGTATTTGTGTGTGCGTGTGTGCACAGATGCACACATACACACACATTCTGTGCTTCACATGTGAACTGTTCGTTGCAGAAAAGAAAAAGGAAAGAGATTAAAAATAATCCAGAAAGTTGCAGAAAGCATTAGGGAAATAAACACGTATTCAAAAAGCTCAAAGGGAAGCAAAGCGTTCACGATCTATACGAAACTCTTTAGCTACATCATAATCACCTGACAGCAGGCACAAATAATGCAGCATACAGAGAACTATGGGAGGTTCAAACACTATAAAGTTACTTGAGCTATTCTGTTATTTAATGAAGCTGATGAAATCTAGGGACAAATTAAAACCCGTGCTGTTGCGAGTAGAACTACAGCATCATGAAACACAATTTCGGTTTCACCAATAAACTGAAACCTTCTGGTCTTGCTCAAAAGAAACATTTAATTTCTGCTCATGTATAATGGGAATTACATTCCACACAAAAGGGATCTCAAAGTCTATAAACAGTGTACCTTTTCAATCTCTAAGGGACTTTCATTCCTTAAATGAAATATTAATGATACATATTGCCCCTGAATTGCCCCTTAATACAAGTCATATGTTGAAATGATTAAATGTTATAGGCTAGCATATTCTTTGCAACAGTGTTGATGGAAAACTCGCTATGATAACAATTGCTGATTTTTCCATTTTTCTTTTCCACAGCTAGGCAAAGCCAAGCCATTCCCGTATGCTGGCAAGCTGGGCTCTCTGTGCAGAGCAAACATTCTTAATAAACTGCCTTAAGCAGCAGTAGTCTATAAAGAAGAGGGGAGGAAAAATAAAATTCCTGGAATTTATTTTCTTTACATGAAAAGGCAATTTGCAAATAGTCAGTACGTGTTTTGTTCAGTCTGGTGGAGTTCTCTGAATTTTTGGAAGCTGATCCCAATGCACCTTAACATAATACAGGTTTCTTGGGATTAAGTAATACATTTTACCAAGACATTCCCTCCTAACAGGCAAAAATGCAAGTAACTTCACAGCTGTGCACTTTTTCAGTAGAACAGGACAGCCCTGTGATCAGAGTATGTGAGGGGGACTGCTCCTATTGCTGGAAGCAGTTTTAAATCCGCAGTCTGAAGCAGGAATGGCAAAACATGCATTTCAAACTGAAATGACCTAACTGCTTCAGCAAACCTGCCAGATGAATGACTTTCCTTCCAGGTGATACTGGAACCAAGTATGGAAAACAGAGAAGGTAAGTTTTGTATTCTGCTGCCCATTTATTTGTTTTTGTAAATATCCTCCCTAAAGAAAACTACAGTGAAGCCTTTATGTCAGGTGCCAACATTTTTCAGCTGCTGAATTTTATTATGGACAAATCAGTGTAAAGGAATTATTTCACTGTATTTAAAAGTTGGCATGTGGCAGCTAACCATTTTATTCTATTAAGTAAATTTGCCTGCTTTCAAATACATTAAATCATCACTAAGTAGATCAAAATATAATCTCTATAGATTTTTGCTGAGGACCAGAATCACACTAATTTCTAATTCTTAAACGATTAGTATTTAAGATAGTGAAAAGAAATGTATGAAACAGGAACAGTGTGTCATCACTACACTATGGGCTTAAATACAACAGATAAATATTAAAGGAATATGCAACATACAATAGGAAATATTGCTATTATGTAAATTAATGTAGTCGACTAAAATTCTCACAATAAAGCAGCAGAAAACAAATAAAATTAGTAGATATTTGTTAAGCAACTGGTTATAATGCATGACCTACTTTAACACTAAAGGAGTTTTGCATATTCATGCTGTACAAAACGACAACCTCTAGAAATTATGAAAGCAGAGAAATTAGGTCAGTAGGAGGATGATTTACAACAATGCCATTTCTGCCTGCTTTCATTTTAAAATGGCATCAACTGCCTTATTACAGCAAGTCAACAAAAAATGTTCTTGTCCTTAACATAAGTGAAAATAATCACAGGTTTCTCAGGCAAAATGTGTTTTACAAAAAGGTGTCATCATATGTGTGTCAGATTACAGTGGTAGCCAGCAGGCCCACCTATTTCCTCTTTTAGAAATGTGTCCGTATTTACTTGCAACACCAGGATGATCAGTATTTACAGCTCTTGCAAGGTAAAACATTCATGTTGCCTGTGACCACTCGTCTGTTTAAACTCACCAAAACGTAAAAAGAGAACTTTGACTTTGCTTTGAAAGCATTTACTTTCTGTTCTGCGACCACACAAGACTTCTTCTTTTTCCTTTCACTTAGCTAAAAAGACTGAACTCTGAAAGGAACGAGAGGAGAGCGCTCCAAATGTTTGTGTTGGGATCAGACAGCGTGGTACAAGCAGTTTAATATGGCAGGTTTTTTCTTTCCTGCGTTTTACCTATTCATTGGTAAAAGCAAAGCATTCATGAACTGTTCGTATCAAAATGAATAAAGATACCTATGTTAAAAACAGAACATATAATCAGTGCCTCAGATGATAAAAAGAGTGCTATTCATAAATGTGCCCACTATGGATTTGTGCGTTATATTCACCTTATTTAATCTCCATTGCTTTAAGTGTGCACAATGCTGTTTTGTACTTGATGGGCATATTCAACGGCTCATTCATTACAAATTCTTGCATTAAAATGCAGTGGTAAAGCCAAAAATACCCCCACACGCTAGAATTAATTTGGCCCCGTGTTTTTAATGTTAAATATGCAAAACTCTTTTGTGTGATTCACTATTACTGTAAATTAGCAGCTATTCTCTTTAAAAATGTTAAACCTTCACCAAATCACAAACCATAAACATTGTTCCATTTTCTCTTTTACACTGAGTCTCCTACTGAATCCAAATCATCCGAGGAGAGGGGGCGATACAGGTCCTGTAAGATGAAGTGCAGTATAGATTTGTTTATTGTGTTCGGTTGGTTGCACTGCTACTGTCTAACAATCTTTTTGTTACTGTGGACCAGAAGATGTCATTTAACATAAAATACACATATTCCACATAATCAATTTTTTGCTTATTTTCATACAATTACTTTTTAGTCAACAAAAAGGTGGCTGTAAATAAATCTGGAGTTTCAATGTACAAGATATTCTAAGAGGCAATTAATTTTCCCATTGATTCTTTCCCATTAAACACTATTAAACAATCTTTGACTTTTTGAGAGAGTCTCCTAATTGTTTGGAGATTTTGCAATATGAATTTAATCTTTATTTTTTTCCAAAATAGAATATATTTCCCATTTTTGCTGTTTTGTCACCGGCAGTAGGAAGGCAAATGCTTACCTTACACTGCAAGGTAATCAAAGCTTGCCACCCATTGGCCATGTACCACGGATTCAGCAGCATTCGAGCCCCAAATGCTGACAGTGAACACTGCCGTTACCTGTAGTGCACTGACAATAGTATATTTTTTCCGCTTTTGGGGGGTTGTGTGTGTAAAACAGCATGTAAAATCCCCCAGTCCTGGCTCTTTCTGATGGTAGCCAAGCAACCAGCTCATGACAGCAGAGAGAGCAAGTCTGAGTGTACGGATCCACTTCAGTTTTCAACACCCACTCTGAGCATCCTCTGAGTGATCAGATAATCCTCAAATGCCGGAGGTGCTAGGGGATGAGACACTGCCCTAGTCAACCTACACAGCACAACAACCTCCTCCAAGGCACATAGCAGCACAGAATGAAAGAAAAAGTTCAACGAGGAGAAGTGGTTTGGCTGGAGTACTATCTTTTTAGGGTGAATTCAGCACAGCTGATGGTTCAGAGGGGTGCTGAGCAGTCACATGGCTTGCCTCCCCAGCACCGCACAGCCAAGCTCTGCTACCTTTCAGCTGTTTCTGGGCATCCTTTAAGTACAGAACATGTTTACCGAAAACAGCAAAACAAGTTCAAGACAAAACATCAGACAAAACAAAAAATCTGAAAAATAAAGAACAGGTAGGAAGGGGAAGGCTGATGGATCCAGCTTTAGGGGTTTTGTTCGTCATTAATCTCTGGAAGACAACTTAAAAAAAATAATCCAAAAGCTATTTTATAAAACAAGGACGATCTAAAATGAATCATTTACAAATTTCAAATTCACAAGGCTCTATGTGATCTATAAAGGTTTATGTTTTACTTGCAGGCAAAGGAAAAATAAAAGGGATGTTAACTCCTTGGGACTTATTTTAGTTCCTTAGAATCCTTATTTTACATGGGCACATGTACATCCAGTAAGCCATGGTACATACTTTTGAAAATCAAGTCCTAAACAAATTACTGTTTTGTTGTGGACAATCTGGACCAAACAAGAATTTCAAACAGACCAGTCCATTCCATTTTGAATACAAACTAGCTAATTGCTAAAATTTCTTTTGTGCACGTACACTTTTGGAGTTTCTAATATACAGTACCAAAAAAATGATTTGACGTTAACAAAACAAATTTTTGAATAGCATCTTCCAGGAGATTGCCTAGTCTTCTGAATATATAAAAAATGTATTTGTAGGACTGACTTATAGTATTTGGGGAATATGGCTGTTTTAAAGAAGAATCATGCACATATTTCACATAGTTTTAAATCCCTGAAAGATGATTCTTTCTGCAAGAACTTCCCTTGCCTGTAGTTTCCCAAAGAGCTGTATATCTAAAAAAAAGTAAAAGGAGAATCTATTTATAATTTTGCTTATATTAATAAAAAGACAGAACTTGCTGAATGAGTACAACCTTCTTGGCCACATACAACTCAAAAAATCCTTGTATATCCAGAATTCAACTTCTCTGTCTGACTAGTCAAGAAGTACCTTAAATCTAATTTTTTATCATCCTGTAGGTTCTAGGAAAAAAAAATGTTATAATAAAGACAAGCAACTGAAAAATCAGATATAAAGTATAAAACATTTCCATTCGAGTTGAAGTACCGACACTGATTACAAGAGAGTGGAAAAACTAAGTTCATAAACTATTACAAAGGCTAATTAAATAACATGTGAGGGATGCTCTATGTATATTTATTACTACAATTGCCATGTCATGTTTTCCGAGTCCTTATCATTAACCTAATTCTGTTGTGGCAGGAACTGCAAGCATGTGCAGCATGGTAACTGATTCTACTCAGCAGCTGCAAGCCTGAATTTCAGATGGTTTCATCCTCCTTGGAAATACACAAATAAAGACATAAGAATTTAAAAACAATAATTTTAATTCCTTATCAAGAATAAAAATAATTAAGCTATAAGAAAGCGTAACTATACTACACAGGGTGCAAGGTTAAATGCTCAGAAGCTGAAAACCATAGAAGTTGAAATGATTCCCGTTTCCCTTTTAAGTCCTCGTATTACACCCACGACATTAATCTTTCAAATCCTGCCTTCCCCAAATATAGACTGAATTTCAACCAAGATTATATATGTGACTGTCACTGACTTCTGAATTTATGGAAATAACTCAGCCATGTACATGTGCGAGTGAGAAAGGACAAAACTTTATCTTTTATGTCCTGGATTTGAGGGTCTAAAATTTTATCGGTGGGGTTACAAGAGCACAGTTTTCATGATCGTAGTACATGTATCTCAGCAGCGTTCTGGGTTTTATTTACAGGAATGGAAAGCCTTGTGTCAAAGACCAGAAATTATTTTTTTATTTTTTTAACGGTTGAATGATGAAATGTCAGTAAGAGGAGTGAACCCTATTTTAAGTTGCTTAATGCATTCCATAATTAGAAGGAATATTTTCTTCAGAGAAAATCTACCATCTGTACTATTTTTGCAGGTCTTTACTATTCACAGGGACAAATCCCTTAGCCTACAGCATTACCTTACTTTCATCCCTCTGAATTCAAAAGCATTACTTCCTTTCTCTCACCTGTATTTCCCAGGAAAAAGCACTGGCAGCCTGCCCAGACCCCTGAGCATTCGGAAGTACCAAGCCTACAACTCCCTCAAAACACTCGGATGGGGATGCTGAAGAGCTGATCAATCACTGACATCGAGAGGAATCAGGCTATTCTAGAGACAACTTTCCCTGTAGTCTTCCAGACCCAGCACTACCAGTGGCATCCCAAGTGGCCTGAGAGCCCAGGCACTCTTCTGATTCAAACCACACGGAGAGAGGGGCAGAGAGAAAACAAATTACAAAGTTGAGCTGGCTTTCCCAGGACCCAGAATCTTATTTCAGTTCTCTCTTCTCTTTTGGGCAGGGGGCAGTTGACACCTCACCTCTCAGCACTGGGAACAAGATGAGCAGTGAGACCAGTCTCCTCTTCAAAGACTACCACGATACCAACACCTTGATAACTTCCTAGGGAAAAAATCTGCTCCTGTAACTGGCTAGTCGGCCCTATAGGTAAAGTGGCTCAAGACAAAGCACAATGCTCTGGGTTCAAATTTGGTTTCTGACAGTATGGTACCTAATATAACCTATCTTCTGAACAAAATTTTATCAGGTACACAATAAGATGGCACTAAACCAGAACAAAATGCTATTTAGACTGCCAACACAACAATTTTAGATTAGTAAGCACTGTTTAATGCTTTTTCATGCCACTGATTTAGTCATTGGAATACACGTTATGACCTTTAACAACACAATCATATGTTTTGGTATTGGACTTCTAGCTCATTCACTTCATAAAGTAAACATGAAAGGAACTACATTAATTCTCAAATCATGTGTAAAGTTTCTATTCCTTAACTTCTTAGCAGAAGTTTGTTTTGTGTGTTTTGTAAACTAAATAATACTATGCCAGTGCACTTTTATGTAACTGTATTCCATGTTTCTGCAGGTACAGGTTTTTTTTGTTTGTTTGTTTGCTCTAGAATAAAGGCAGAGAAGCATGAAAGGTCCCCTACTGAGGTCAGTGGAACTGGATGTGAATATCTAAATAGAGAATTCAACTCTTAAACAATTTATTATCTCTCCTCTAATTTATTTCAGTACTTATTCTGTACACGCTTAGCAATGTAATTATGTCACCACTACACAGCCCTGTGCATCCATAACACTGATCCTGTTACACTTCCACACAGGGAGCCTGGACAAGATGAAGCCCATCTGCCTCACTCCTCACATTTTCTAGTCCAAAACTTGTGGACAAACACACCTTGTGTCTAATGGTGCTGACCACGTGGTTCCCACTCATCCATCGACAAACGTTAACCACAAAACATTTCTTCCATGTGGAAAGAGAAGCATTAGTGGTGGGGAAGGAAGCTTTGGAAAGTTACTAATGAAGGCAGACAGCTTTAAAGCAAATGAAGATCTACTGTATACTGATATCATCCATCTTAACAGACACCCTTACTTCACCCATGTATAATTCATTTGGAACTTTCTTCCCTCTTCAGTAACTTATTAATGATTCATTAACAAGCCTTGAGAATAAGAGCAAACAGGTGTGGAAGACACTGTGTTCAAGATTTCAGTACCTATTTACCCAACTGACATTTGCATCTTAACTCTCTGTGTACCATACAAAGACACACGGCTGCCCCAAGGCTCCAAGCTGCCACTCCTGGCTACCTCTACACTGCAAGATCACCGAGTACTTCCAAGTCAGCTCCCAAATCTGCAAGCAATCTATAGTCTCAGCCTCGGATAAAACATGGGAATGCACAATTCCTCAGCTCCCTGGTAGCCATGGGACAGAAAGGAGGGTACACAAGCCAGAAGAAACCTGTGCCATGCTCCAGCTATTTCTGGTCTGGGTACCTGGGGAATCAGGTCTGCACCAGCCCCTAAAGCCAAGCAGTGTCAGCACGGTATGTAATCCCTTATTTAGAGAGACACAAATTGTCTTTATTTAAAAATTAAAAAGGCAGAAAAAGCCATGTGTTCAAACTCTGATTATAAACAGAAGTGTGAGACACAGCACTGCCTTGGGGAATCTTTCATTGAAAACTGATCATGGTTTAGGAAATAGCAGAAGAGAAGACACATAGACATCTGTCCCATTGCTTTTGAACAAATACAATTAAATTAAATCAGCATGTGGAGCTTTTTGGGTTGAGTGAGTAAAATTCTGTTAGGGCATTACAACAGTAACATAGGTACTACCATAATCCTGGATGTTTAGGTACGCTGTAGGTTCTCTATACATAATGCTAATGGAACCTACAGCTGCTAACAACTCGTCCAGCAAAGTGATTGACAAGTCTCGTGCTGCCTCATTAGGCTGTGCATCACATTCTTTTACCTTGCCATAAAATCAAAGCTGTTTGTAGGTTTTTACAAGTGATATAATGCCCATGGTAAACAACAACAAAGTCTCTGACAACATGAATATTTCCTTTCCATTGCAAATGTTTGGAAATAGACACTAGAAACAAAATAAAGTTTTGTAAAAATGGAGAAAGATAACCCCTACTTTCCCTCAAGGATAAACCAATCCCCATCATACATCACATTTGGACAGACACAGAACTGTTGTATCCCACTGAACAATGTTGCACGAACACATCAAGGACCATAGCCAGGTTCTTCCACCCTACATCTCTAAATACAAGGTATCACTGGGGAGAAGGTTATCTGATAATAGCTATGCTCGACTCTCCGCAGCCACACTCAGAAATTAGCTTCCTTATTTCCTTACCCTCTGTTTCCGTAGGCTTCCTGGGCTGGTGGGAGATGGGCTTGGAGACTTCCCAGAGCGGGGAGTAGAAAGTTGGCTACCAGGGGTTCCATTCACTAAAAGGACAACAAATTGAAAAAATAAATACAAGGCATTATTAAAAGCAAAGGAACAGTTAAATCAAAATATCTCATTCCTTCTCATTCTTTTTTGAACTTTTTTTTTTTTTTCATGTTTTAAACATAAAATAAGGTAATTCATAAAAGAACTGCTTCCTCAGAGTTTTGGCTCATGAAGCCAATTTTTATACAGAGTGTAAGCAAATAATCAATGAACCTGAAAAGACTGTTTACTCAATGACAGAAAACATGCTTTCTTAAACTGTATTGTTCCTGTGCTTGAAAGTGATGGAGAGCAAGGTGCTTTGTTAACCTTAACAGATATTTCCTATATTTAAACCTTTTTCATTCAATTTAGTTACAGCCTCAAGTGCTACCCACCAAGAATAAAAAGCACTACTGCTTGCAAGAACAAATCAACTGTTTGCTATTCCTCTCTCACTCCTTTGAAGAAATTTTTGCATTACCATCTGACCCAACCATCACCTCAGACTTAACCCAGAAGGGCTTTCTAAGTCTAAATAAATTGGATGTAACCTCTCAAGTCGGACTTAGAGCAAAGCATCACTTTCTAAAATAAGTCAGTTCCTTCAGCTCTGGCAGTGCTTATAATTGTAAAGCATCTTTTGCATGCATGTGACATTACCTGTTTAATTAACAAAACAATGCCAGCAGAGGACAGAATTCTACTACAAAGTAATCACACTAGAGGCTATCAATAATGTTCACACTGATAGAAACACTAAAAAGCAAGTATCGCATTTCTATGTAAATATTCTTTAAACAAGCCACTATTCTATTACAGTCCAAATCTATCAGCATCAGGAAAAACAGAATCTACAATCAGACTCCCAAATTCTGAATCTCTGGAGTATATTTACATAGCAGGATATCAACAAGGCATTTGACTTACCTTCTATGAGTTCTAACATGGACAAAATCTTACTGTTTAACCTGACAACAGCGAGCAGCAGAATTCCTGCTCTCTGCTAAGCCAAGCTGTAGCCAAACTGAGAAGCAATGGGATTAGTTAAGGATAGCTAGGGCTGCTCACAGAGTGAGCTGAATGCGATGCAGGATTCATAAGCAGAAGCCTTTTCTGCGTAAGGCTGACGTCTTCAGAGCAGCAGTGGGAGGTGCAGGTGCTGTCTTAGGGCTACATCAAAGGTGTCAATTAAGCATAATGCTGCTGCTTCACAACGCTGAGCCACCGCAACCCCCACTCGCTTTCCACGGAGCCCCGAAAGCCTAAGCAATTTTATCTGCTGTGCACTGAATCATAACGAGGTGCCTTTGGGGGCAATATACCAAATGACTCATCTGGAAATCAAAATGACAATAACTCTTGTAAAACCTTGGCTGACTGGCAATCTAGCAAATGCTAATTCCTTTGGATAATACAGTAGGCATTTTTAATGGCTTTTCCTTACTTTTTACATAATACATTGTTCTCACTGCCTAGTACTGGGCCTGCACATTACAGGAAAGAAACATACCACAAATCAATATATACAATACATTATACCACACGATAAATGATGACCCCTCAACAAAGATTAGGTGCTATTACTGATTAGATCTCAGAATCATTTTGTGCAAGGCACTGTTTAAGATAAAGGTGCAGTGTTTTGTATAACCACAGGAACAACAAGAAATGGTAATTGCATTTAAATAGGATCCTTTTATACAAAACCATTCCGCTCATCTAGGCTACAGAGGACCTCTCTTTGTACAGAGGACAATGGCCTGTATATAACAGCACTGATCCAAATGCTGTCCAAAGTGTGTGGGGGAGAGCACAAGCATAGGGACACATTTACTGAAGGGCATCCAATATTCAGGAAAAAAAAACAAAAACAACAACAAAAAAACAACAATACATAGATCTGGCCAACTGTACGATCTATGACTAAACCCAAAGTCATTAGCAATACTTTTGAAAACAATTAGGACAAGGGATATAGGAAGAGATAAAAAATGAGCTTATTGGAGTCTCAAAACTTTTCATTATTATTTCTTTTAAACGAATTTGGTATGACTTACAAACTAATACTAAACTACTGCTATTCACATGGACCCTGACCTCAAGACTGCTCAGTAGTAAGACTTGTGCTCTGTCTTCTCTTTAAACCAAGTAGACTTTCTTATTATTGTAATAAAAATTAAGATAACAGATACTCTTTAATAAACTTTTTAGCACTAGGCACAGGTTTCTGTTCCTTATAGACTGACTTCTTCCGTATAATTTCCAGCATTAGTTTTTCTCATTTATTTTTTTCCAATTGCCACTGCAATTTTTTGTCCTGAAGAGAGAAACTTGAGGCTACCAAGTGAAAACAAACAAATAGATGCAATGGTGTCTTTGACTCGATATATTTCACACATGTACCATGTTGATGAGTAGTTATTTTAGATGAAAACATGAAGTCTTATTATCCCTAAAAATTACTCACTACCGGAGCATCCAGAGTACTTAAGCTATGCTCTTATGTTCTCCCCAGGAGCATTTATTTTTTTAACAATGAAAATGATTATAGCTGTTTTGGTTGTGTTAGCTGTCTGAAATAAGTGAATTCAAGAGGAAAATAATGGACCAAGGCCTTCATGAAATTAGTTTGCTCACCTCCTTATCCATGTCCAGGCACAAAAACACAGAGTACCTAAAAAGCCCATCAGTGTTTTTGTGAGCATACAAGGACTTCCTAAAGAGAGCTGTTTAGGAAACTGGAAAGCGGACAACTACCTCTGGAGATGAGATCGCTTTTACCAGTCGCTAGGTAAGTACAGTGTAGGCTTCTATATTTGAAGTGGTCTTCCACCTCATTTTAACCAACTTGCTGTTGTAGAACAACCTGTACCATCCTGAAGCAACTGTCCAAAACATCTGTTCAACAATGTACTGGAAATGTCCACTGCAGTGTAGACCTCTAAAGTCAGGCAAGATGAATGGAAACCCACTCATTTATCTATAGGATTGGTATATAGTTGACACTAAGCAAAATTATCAAAATTCTACCCCTGTACCAATTTTGATGGATTTCAAACCAAGCACAGAACTCTACTAAACTCTGATGTCCTCAGGCCGTAAGAGGTCTACGCTCGAGTCAACCTGAAAAGGGACTTGGGTGATGTGGGCTCTGCTGCCAGCTCTCTATACAATTCTGCACAACATCCGACCTAACTCAAGTCGTCCCGACTGTTCTTCTACTTAGGCTTTAAGTTCTGGCAGAATGAACTCTCTCAGCACATCATGTTGTCTGTCTTCTGGATATTTTGCCTATGTAGGGATATGCATTTTTATTATTCCTAATTAATGCAATACTTAAGACAGAGATCACAACTAAGAAGAAAAGGTAATTCCTAATAATTCGTCAATCTACTGCAGCGGTTCTCCTTTTTTATCTCCTCATTTATAGCTTGCTGGCCACTGCACCTCCAACTCTCGTTTCTTACAAACCACTATATTAAATTTGCAGATTGAGTTGGTATTTGGTGCTGTGGATCTGGAAACACAGGACTGATTGTGATCACCTTCCTCAACTCCATTTACAATCATGACACCATTCTTACAAATGCACCTTTTGACCAGATGACATGGCAATAAATACATGAATAAAATCTGTAATATTTTATAATAATGCATTTCAGATAAGTATAGGAATATATTCTAAACTGCTCCAAAATCTATTTCTGTGCATTCTGCTCTGAAAATTCATTCTTGTCCAGTATCTGCACTGCATTTCTCACTAGCTGATACAGCACATGTTCCTACAGGGAACCCTGATGTAGATAAAGACATATGAAATTGGTAAATCACTGTTGTGATTAATCATGTTATTGAGCGAGGCAAGAGCTTTCTTGTCACTTTTATTCATAAAATGGCAGGGGTCAGAGACATCAGCTTAACACACGGACGGTGCCTTCCCATCGCCTCATGAAAAAGATTTATCCATTCAAAAATTCACAGGTGAAATACATATTAAAAAGATAGAACAGTAACAAATTATTGTGGCTGTTCTGAGAACACATATGCACATGCTCAGCTGTTCTGAACTCCTGTGCCTGCGGTCATCTCTCCTGAGCTTGGATGCTTAACAGGGCAGGAACCTGTCCTTTCTCTCTTGTTTTTGTTTGTTTTTGTTTGTTTGTTTTGTTTTGTTTGTGTTTGTGTTTGTTTGTTTGTTTTGCAACACCTGGCACATGCATGAAGGTAGAAAAAAGCCCCCACAAAACAGAACACTAAAGCTGGATACCATTATCTACTCAGATAAATGGAAGATAGGTTTTCATATGAAGATGTTTATAAACCGGTGGAAATGCTGTAAATAGAAAGTACCTTGATAGCATTCCAATAGGTAAGTCATTTTGACAGTGCACCTTTTTATTAAGTAATAAAAACAAAAAGTGAGAGGAGCTGAATTAAAATATCAAATGCCAGTCTGAGAAGCTGTCAGTATCAGTGCCATTACATTAAAATCCTACTCTGCCATAAGGCTACCTGTTGATGTGCTAGTATTTGTGTCCTATAAAATATGTTGAGATGCTGCTGCCTGTGTACAAAAGTGGTTTGCCAAACAGAAAAGCATGCGTGAAGAGGAAAGAGGAGACTAAAAGAAGGCATGGTGCAGGCTGTTCTGCAACCACAACTTACTCATGACTAGGACATGCAACAGCCTAAACTAAAAAAAAAAAAAAAATGATTTACAGAAGTTACAACAACATGTGTAGGTCATATTAGCAACTGTTAGCTAGAAGATGGTGATGCCAGATAACCACTTGACCTTGTCTTAGTTAACCCTGTGGACTGTCAATATCCTTTTCAATACAAAATTTTTGGTTCAAGAAGATTATGTAATTTCAAAGTACTTAGGGAACAAAATCCTGCCTTTTAATTCCTTCTGGTTTTGTATTCTGTTTGTATACATCTCATAATTTTTGCCTTCATTGCAAAGAGGAGAGTTTGTGCAGAGCACCGTGTTCATTATTGGTCCTCAGTAAAGACAAGGCTTTGTAGGTTCTACTTTAGTGTGCAAGTGATTGAGATAAATCCCAAGTAATCAGTACTGCATTCTTTACAACTGGTGCTAAGCTGTTCTTTTAAAATTCAGTTTTTCCTAGAGTTTATCAAGAGCCACACAAGAGGCTTGACAGGTCCTCACAGGCTGATCTCCACAGGTGTCCACTACGATGGCACTGCTACCTCAACCACAAGTCAGCTATGTCCAAACTATCAAGCACAGAAGTGCTGCAGATGGAGACATTGCAGCCATGCCCAAGACCTCAGAAGATGAGGTTTCCTTGATAACACAATTCCCTGCAATCCAACAGGATTTTCGTGTCACCACAGAAGGTGGCTAAGTATCTTCTTTTGGCTTTTGCTCTGCATTTCATCAGAGATGTCTACGATCTTAGCAGTTAATTTCACGTAGTGCTTAATCTAGACAGCACCTACGTGTCACGTAAGATTTAATGAAAATCTCTCTTTTGAACTGTTTTGCCTAATTGGAAAGATCAGGATTCTCAAATTACACTATGTGAATGGAGTACCAACTTTGAGGATGCTTCTTTATACAGCATTTAACTTTTTCATCCTTTAAGAGCGTCTAGCCAAATCTATTTCTCCTACTGACTCTTGATTTTTATTATAAGCTATAAAATGATAAAACCTTTTTTTTTTTTTAATGATTAGTATAAAATACCAACAGCATAAACAAAAATTAAAAGCAAGCCAGGATCAAAGTAAAAATCATCTGGAAATCCCTGGGTCTGTAGGATGACTCCATCACTCCCATGGGTTTGTACTCCTGGCTTTGGGAAAGTTTTGTTTCAGCATATTTATTACAAAAGCTGTCAGCTGAGTACCCGTAATAGTGTGAATAAAACCATGTGACCCCGCCAGAGATAATATGATATGTCATGTTTCTTCCTTTGGGATCCAGAAAACCTTCTTGAGTCAGGTGGCTGAAGAAGGGTTGTTTCTGGATAACAGCTGAAGGATGAACTATCAAACTAAATGAAAACATATCTTTTTACAAAGGATCACATCTACTTTTTTTTTTTTTTTTTTTTTTTTTTTTTAATAGCTGAGAAAAGTACAAGCATCTGCTCTAGAGAAGCTTTCAGTAAGATCCAATTTCTATATCCTGAAACACTTTTTTCTCTAGGGAACATCTACAGTTTTGATCAGTTTTAGTTTGATGTGTAACTCCACAATGTCTTTGCCCAGATGTAATTTTAAAAAATAAAAAAATAAAGCCCAGTCTTTGGTAATACAACCTACTTGAGACATTCTTCACAAACATCCCCTTTGTCATTCAGAATAGATGTGTATCGTTCAAGGTACTCTTGAAATACACACTTATCGCACTAAATAACCAAAATTCCAAAATTGCTACTTAGCATCAAACCTGAGTCACTGTTACAAATAATATTTCAAGCATCTGAAATATTTTGGGTGACAGTTTGAGGGTAACAGGAGAAAGTTCAGAGGGGAGGAGAAGTGAGAAGGAAGTAATTTTGAAAGATGTACTCAAACTGGAAAATAAAAGAGTAGTTGCTTTTTTATTATTATTATTATTTTTAAGCAAGTAAGCAAGTCCTGAAAAGCAGAGTTAGGATTTTGGAGACTAAAAAAAATAATTCATCTGAATGAATTAACTTTCCTTAATTTAACACACTGAGTATGCAATAATTCCAGCTGCCTCATGCTGCTCTTGATTTGATTAAAAATAATGATCATGAAGAAGTAAGCATTGCTCTCTTCAAATCCATTACCTCTTCACCTGCACTGAGGCTGCCACCAGTGGTGTTAATTGATAGCTGGACAGAAGCCGACAGCTACCGAATAGCTGTCAGACGTTCCTAATTTTCAGTCTCTGGCAATGGGCTGATATCCGGTCTAGCTGAAATTCAGCATCTCTTTTGTCATCTCCTTTTCTGAGGAATATTTGATGCCAACAAAAAACATCAAAGGCCCTAAGAAGACATCAACATAATTAAATAGAGGCAGGATTATCTGTTGCACTTGGAACCAGACTTTAGCCCTCTGCCTGCCTGTGAGGTGATGCTGCCGTTCTCTGCTTGTCTTCTCTGTTCCCTGCTTCTCTTCTCTGTTTGGACTGAAAGTGTTTTGAAGCAGACAATATCTCAAATGTATTTGTGAAAAAACAGAAACCAATTGTCCTGCAGTGAGATTTCTGTCTCATGCTGCTATTTTCAAGCACCCTCAAATGTAAATAAAAAAACTGAACAAAATACATAAAAATGGAGAAGTCAACCCGTACCACAGATCTTACTAGCTTGCATGTACACTTTTAAGAAAAAAAAAGTCTTCTGTGTTTTATATAAATACAGGATTCATCTGCTCTCAGGTGCGAGGGAGGCTACCAGGAAAATAAAAGCATACTAAACATATGTTGTCTCAAAAAAGGGAAAAAGCAAGGCTGAAAAAGAAAGCTGAACATCACCTATGTAAAGGCTTACAGTTCTCTTAAAGATGTCAAGAAATGGTGTAAACAAGCAGATGCAGCTTTTTGCTCACTTTATATTGCATAGGTCAAGAAAGGGTGAGGAACATGTGTCTGCCATTCCTTTATAGCCGGACCTGTATTTCCTTGTCCTGAATTACAGATTTGAATCTGCATAGCCCTAAGCCCTGGTGTAGCTTCTGGCATCACCAAGTGTCTCCCTCTGCAACCCTGCAGCCTGCTCTCCACAGTGTGTCCTCGAGCCTGTGGGGCAGCATTTTTCCTTGGTCGCATGCTGTTGTTTTCATCTCCTTGCACCTGCAAAGCCCAATAGTGGCAAGGGCAGGTTCTGGGCTTTCAGGCTTGCTACTTGATGGTTCTCTGGAGCAGTGGCTGAGAGCTCACCATGTAAAGGGGACTCAGCATCCTTTGCCTGTTCCCATACACAGTCAGGGACCACCATAAACGACAAGCTTTACACATTAGGGGCAACAGCCCTTCCAGCAGGATTTTCTCTAAAAATTATTTGTTAACATTACAGAATTTGTCATCTGTGGTGGTTTTACCCTGCTGGGCAGCTGAACTCCACCACAACTGCTCTCTCACTCCGATTTCTCAAAGGTAAAGGGAGAGAAAATACAATGGAAAGAGCTCAAGGGCTGAAATAAGGACAGGGAGATCACTGCATAATTACTATCAGGGGCTAAGCAGACTCAGCATAGGGAGATTAATAAAATTTATTGCCTATCACTAGTGGACCAGCACAGTAAAAAATAAAAGCTAACTAAAAACACTTCCCCCCCCCCCCCCCCATTCTGGGTCCTCCCCCTGGACATGAGGGGAATGGGGGCTGCGGTCAGTCCCTGACATTTTGTCTCCGCCACTCTTTCATAGTCACTCTCTGCCCCTGCTCCACGTGGGGTCCCTCCCACGGGATGCCGTCCTTCCCGAGCTGAGCCTGATCTCTTCAGGAACTGCTCCCACACGGCTCCGTACCACGGGGTCCATCCCCCAGTAGCAAACTGCTCCAGCACGGGTCCCCCATGGGCGGCAGCTCCCCCCGGACCCCCTGCTCCTGCGTGGGCTCCTCTCCACAGGCTGCAGCTCCGGCCCAGGGCCTGCTCCTGCGGGGGCTCTCCATGGGCCGCAGCCTCCTCCAGGCCACATCCACCTGCTCCACCGGGGGCTCCTCCACGGGCTGCAGTGGGGAGATCTGCTTCATGTGGGACCCATGGGCTGCAGGGGGACAGCCTGCTCCACCAGGGGCCTCTCCACAGGCTGCAGGGGAACTGCTGCTGTGTGCCTGGAGCACCTCCTGCTGCACTCCCCTTGGCTTGGGGGCTGCAGGGCTGGTTCTCACCCCTCTCTCCCAGCTCCAGTTGCACAGCATTTTTTTTTCCCTTTCTTCAGTCTGTTCTCCCAGAGGCACAACCAGCATTGCTCATGGTTTAGCTCTGGCCAGCGGCAGGTCCCAGCTGGCTGGAGCTGGCTCTGATCTGACATGGGGCAGCTGCTGGGCTCTTCTCACAGAAGCCATCCCTGCAGCCCACCTGCTAACAAACCTTGCCATGTAAACCCAATACATCTTCAAAGCACCAATTTTGGTAATACAGTATCTCTCCAAACTTACAGGTGTGAAACTGAAACACAGACATTAAAGAAAACCAAGCACCCCACCTGCCAGAAAAACCACAAAACTACCCGCTTCTATTTCTGTAAACAACTTCAGAAGCTATTGGGAAAAATGTGGGCAACTCCATACCACTATTTGCTCAGAACAAGCACCTCATGGACTTCAATGCAACTTATAAACATTTAGTTCAATCAAAGTTAGCCTTAGTTCACTTATCATTTGTAATTCTGTGCCAAAGAGGGAAACAGTTCCTGAAGATATTTAGGTGCTTAAGACAAAGCAGTCTGTTCTCACTTCCTAGCCTCATTTACACACCCATTTCTCTAACAATGTGTAAACAAACCAAAGACAGTGCCTTCATTAACTCTGAAAATGATGAATTCCTACCAGCTATCCTTTGCTAGAAGAGAAACAAAGTAATACTGACTACCTACATCAAAGATTATGACATACTATAGATGCATGTATTAGAGAATTAAAGATAACTCAATGATATCCCTTCTTTTTAGGATTTTGACAGTTTTAATATCTAACTTCGTTATTTTTACATTTCTGAACATCTATACAACATCCTTGTTTTGACCTGTGTGGTTATCCATGTGTATTATCTCAGTAAGGGCAAGAATTGATGAGTGAACCAGGCATCTGATCCTTTTCCTCAGCATGAATGTGCAGACTTTTAAGAATGCAGTAAGAACCAAAGGAGGAATCACATTCTTCCTTATTAGCAATCCATTCCTCTCTGTAGAGCTCACTTGGCTTTTCTTTTAAAGGGCACACAATCAATAATACTTTCTGCCTTCCCAGTGTTACTACTTTTTTCAGCTTGCTGCTTTTTACTACATAACTCTTCACAAAATGATACAGCTTTTTTTTGGAATGTGTATATATATATATATATGATACGTGTATCTATATATATATATATATTGCCTGTGATTGGAGAATAGAATCACCTTTTCTCAACTATTTTTTATGTTTATACCTAATGAAAGAAAAACCCCTGACAGTAGTTCTCTGCTTAGAAAAAGTATTAAAAAAAAAAAAAAAAACACAACACAACTAAAAGCAGTTTAAGAGCACAAATTAAAAGAATACATATACATACTTAGCAGTAACAACAATACAGCGAAAGTGTAACTTTTAGATATGTGTTGGTAATTTAGGAGCCTCTCTTAATAGAGAGAGTTTATGTAATGTAAACAACATGAAAAAAATCATCTGCTCCTATGTGCACTAGACTAATTTCTATAGTCTGTTACAGTCACATGTACATAAAACCAATTAGCAGACAACATTTTTTGGCTTACTGGACAGCAGAACAGTGAAATCTACATTTTCTGTACTTCATGGGATAATTTTATTTTTTATCTAATACCTGAAAGCAGGTGTTTTCTTTCCGCTGTTGTTTTTTAGTGCAGAGTCTGACATCAAACTGTATATTTGAAAAATCTATTATTTGCTATATTTTCAATTTTATTTTTTTAATCTCTGTCCACATGAGATTAAGATTTACTCACATTTCTCCTGCATTCCCCTGTTACTATTTGGAAAAAAACCCTGTAACATCCACACACCAAATAGGGCCTTGCTTGCTAAAGTTTAATTTAACTTTATTCCACCAAGCTACAAATAAAGTAGCTTAAAATATGTTTAAGAGCTAGTCTGTGCACCTCTTCCTCACAATTCATACTTATTCCCATCACCTCTTTTCAGGCTTCTCTATTTCAGCTGTTCTTAGGATGCGTGGGAGGCACACTGCCTCCTAGCTTCTCTATCCACATCTGCACCTCTGTCTTTCATTGTGTCTCCCCCACTTCCCTCATTCCCTGAGCAAGGATGTCTTTTTTTCTCAGTTTACCCTTCTTCTGAAGATATGGTTCCAGTTGGTCCATACTTCCGTTCTTTGAAACCATCTAGGAGCACCTGGGCAGCTGTACCACTCTGATCACTACCTCCCTTTCCCATAAGGACTTAACGGTGCTGGATGCAGGTAAGAGACAGGCCCAGTATGATGAACGCTTCCCCAGAGGCAGAAGACTTGAGGCAAGAAATAGTGAAGTGGCTCTCAGACAGCTCTAATGTCTGTCTCTTTCAAATTCTGTATTCACAAGCAATGCTGCAAATGTTGGATTGGGTCTACTTAACTGGCTCATATCAAATATTATTTGTATTTGCAGGCAAATTATACTGGCAAGTTATCTAATGTACTTTTGTTTGTTTATTTATTTGTTATGCTTGGGAAGAAGCTGCAGGAGGGAACTAGTCATAAACTACTTGGTGGGAGAAACTGCAAAAGCAGCCAAAGCAAGGCCCTTCAGACAGAATTAGAACTTTTTATAACTTTTTGCTGAGCCTTCTACAGCCTGTACCATTGGCTTGTTCAGTCAACACTGATTTATTTCTTCCTCAGATTATCAATGCACCTCACATTCACATCTGTATTTGCATTCTGTCCTTGCTCTTTATGTCCCTCATCCTCAACGTGCGTATTGTCTTTTACCTATCCATTCCTCATTGCTGGCTTGTAACTTCACCAGAAACAAAATACAAAATAAATTGAGAAATCAAGCATTTACAGACACAGATCCTACGCTGAGCAACTTGGACTACTTTCTGCATTGTTTATTCAGTTCCTAGAGTAGAAAGAATACTTCTTTTTGTCAGTCTTTAAGTACTGGAACCAAAATCATGCAAGAACAATGAAGGAAAACGAAGAGAATAATGCAAGAGTATGATCTATAGACCACTGAAGAATTCTTTTATACTGGAAAGACACTTCATCTCAAATGCAACTGAGAAAATAAGTGAAATTTTACTATCAACTATTTTATACATACTTCTTGCCAGAAACGTGGTATTTTAAGCCCATTGCTAATTGTATTGAAACCGATTGTTTGCTGTTTTTTAAGAAAGATTTCTTGCTTGCTTTACCTGAGCTGGTAGAAGCGGGAGACTTGCTGCGTCGGGATGGACCCGGGCTCTTGGTGGTGCTCCTACGTGAACTTGAAGCTATTTTGGTATAGGAAGTAGATTTCACCACCCGACATTCTGAAAGACAAAGAAACCGCATAAGTTAGCAATTAAGAAAGCCAGCAAGATTCTGAAGCAGAAAGAGCATGAAAAGCACAAACACTTAGCCCACGCTTGTTTTCATTCATCTTGAGGAGTTTTATGGGAAAATATAAAATCTGTATAAATGGCTCCATTAAAATCCAAGTACAGTATGTACCACTTTGCAGACAAAGAACTGCTGCAGTAATCCAGACTTTCAGATACCATGGTTACTGCAGGTACTTAGGATAGCTTAATTTAACAGTGCCGAGACGACACAATTTTTTTTTGCTTTTGAAGACTTCAGCACAAGTAATGCAGTGGTTTCTTGTAAATGATCCAGTTGCAATGTAAGCATTTTTGCCAGCCTAGGCAGTCTCCTCTAGCAGAACCGGAAGGCTGTTCTTATATATCAAAATGTTAAGACTGAAGAAGATGACGCAGGTGTCTGTCACTCATGAAAGGTTTGAAGAAAAGTGAAGCAGGTTTGTTGCTCCTGCTTAATCCTCTGGTGAGCAACAGCCCACATTGTGGGCACACGCAATTCATCACAGGTTGAGGGAAATGGCACTACTTGCTCATAAGAGACATCAGTAAAATCAATGAAGAGGCGAAATTACCCTCCCACTTGAGAACACTGCAAGATGTTCAGGTTAGAGTTTACATACACCCACACGGCTCTGTAGGCATTCTTGCATTACGCCTGCAAAATGGTTCTTGGCCTGAGGATGAAAGAACTTGGTGTGCATAAAGCTGATATCTTGCAGTCATAATGGATACTAAATTAATCACCAGACATATTATACAGTCAGTAAAAAAAAAAAAAAAAAAAAGATTTCCACTTCTAAGCCAGTATACTATTATAAGTCTGCAGCAATGTTTACACTGTATTCACCTCGCAATGTCAGTATACTTGTTTAAAAATAAATAGACATTTATTTCTGTATCAGACCTGTTCCCCATTTTCTTCCCATGGTTAAGTTTCTTAAAATAGGTTAAGAGAAATAAACAAGCCTTTTTTTTTTTTTTTCTCCCTAGTCAGAAAATACTATGTACAAGCCTGCACATTATTTAGTCTTCACAGATGATCAGTGGAGCCTGTAACATAGTTTAGACAGATTAGAGAACAAAGAAATAAAATTGAGCATAACTAATTAACTTAAATATATCCACCAGAGAATGATGTCATTAAGTGTATTTCTCTTGGCTGCCCTAACTGCTTGTCTGTCGTCAAGCTGTTGAAGGAAATGGAAGCAAGAACTGATGCGTTACTGAAAGAATGCCCAGCACAGCTGAGAGCACAGAGGACCATGAAAAGCCCCTGTCTTACCAAAGAAGCCTTTCTTCCCAAAGTCTCCCATCCTCCTAATGCCGAATAGCAGCTGATTTCTTTCTGTTGACTTTTTATGCAATTCATTGATGGCTAATCTCATTGTTATAGCAAGCAACAAGGGAAAATGGAGGAAGATATTTATTCCGTTATAAGAGTTAATTATCTACTGAAAACAGGAGGAAGCAGATGAAAGTTTTCAGTTAGACTCAACCAGGCAACTACAGCAGCAGTCTTACCATGATGTATTTGCATTAACTGCTGCTCCAGAAACTGTGTATTTTAATTATTAATTAATTAATATTTCAATTGCCAACAGGTTTTTTACCTTTCTTATTAACAAAGATTTAAAATGTCGAAACACCTAACAGCCAACACAGCATCACAGAACATGTGTGATCTTGTAAAATTAAGATGTCATCCCAGTGCAGGTCCCCATTCACAGGAATCAGTCAAGAAGGTAACTGAATTTTCTAATGGACAATAAACAAGGAAACAAACAAAAAAAAATAAAATAGAATGATCCAAACAATCAGAAACCATCAGACTACAGTCATTGGCTTAAGATCCTACAAGGAAAACAGTCAGCTACTTAATGTAACATTCTTAACTAAGTAAGAGGTTTTCCTCTACTTTCATCATATGAAGAACACAGTACCTGTATCCTTTTCTTGCAATTCTTGCTACACACTGCACCTTATCTCTCATGTTACTACAATTATTAACACTTATTTAAGTTCCGGATACCTTATCTTACCCAGAGTCAGAGTGAGGTTAGAGATAAGATTCTGCATTGAAATGTATTTCCCCTCACATTACTGGAAAGGACCACAGAGAAGGTAGTATGAAAGACAACAAGAGGCACCTAAATGCACATCCAGTTTATGTTTCTATACTACTGACAAAATCCTGCCTCAGACAATATACAAGACAGCACTTATTTCCACCCAATACATTCAGAAAAAAGAAAGGAAAGGAAAGGAAAGGAAAGGAAAGGAAAGGAAAGAAAAGAAAAGAAAAGAAAAGAAAAGAAAAGAAAAGAAAAGAAAAGAAAAGAAAAGAAAAGAAAAGAAAAGAAAAGAAAAGAAAAGAAAAGAAAAGAAAAGAAAAGAAAAGAAAAGAAAAGAAAAGAAGAGAAGAGAAGAGAAGAGAAGAGAAGAGAAGAGAAGAGAAG